>CM031582.1:6091879-7291879 GCA_018467065.1 Ephestia elutella
AGCCACGCCCCCTTTGGCTCCGCCCACTGGCCCCGCCCACCAAACCACGCCCACTCAACACGCCACGCCCAGTTTCGATTTGACGGGTCTGATAAGGATGCTCGAGAATAAATTCACGGCTCAAGAGCAACAATTTAAGGCTCTGCAAAAACAACAACTTGCACAAGAGGCACTCTTGAATCAAAAATTTACTGCTGTACAAAGTGTGCAAGACTTACAACTTACAGCACAGAAGGAGCTGGAACAAAAAGTGTTGTCGGCAGTATGCGAGGTTAGCGGCGTGGTAACCGAATTACGGAAGGATGTTGATTTAATAGAGGAAAGGGTCACCAGCCTTGGGAATGACGTCGACAACATGAGGACTGGGTTTACAGAGTTAGAGAAAAAGGTTGTTCGTCTGGAAACTTCTGGAGTATCAGTCGCACCATGTGGTTCTGTTGGTGTAGTCCGTGGACCCAACGTGAAGTTGCCTCCGTATGATGGTACCTCATCCTGGGCTGCATATCGTCAACAATTCCAGACGATCGCCACTGCCAATGGGTGGACAGACGACCAGTGCTTAACCGCCCTCACTGGCTCGCTCCGAGGGAAAGCTGTGGACGTTCTGGAGGTGCTACCTAACGCTGGATTTAAAGATCTTTTGGAGGCTCTTGAATCCCGGTATGGAGAGAGGCATCTGGAACATGTCTTCAGAGCTCAACTGCGCGACAGAGTCCAGCGCTCAGGAGAAGGACTCCAGCAGTGGGCTCTAGAGATAGAGAAGCTTGTCAGAAAAGCGTACCCATCAGCAGAGGCGAACATGGTGGTAACCAACACCGTGCAAGCCTTCGTAGACGGCATCAAGGATCTGGAAGTTAGAGCTGCAGTGAGGTTACATCATCACACCTCATTGAAGGAAGCACTGGCCCACGCCTTGGAGGTTGAAGCAGTGAGACATGACTTAACCCAGATTAACCGAGTGCGGGAAGTATCCGAGGGGGTTAAAGGAAGGAAGTCTCCACTGATGAATGGCTCGGGGATGAAGTGCTATAAGTGTGGTGGGAGAGGCCATCTGCAGTTTGATTGCCCTCAAAAGGAAAAGCGGTTGCTGACCTGGGAAAGACGCAACCCACAATCGGACTCTACAATCTTATGGGAAAAAGAAATGAAAAGCCAAGAAAGTAAGATTGTAGCCCTACAGGAGAAGCTGGAATTAAAATCTGCAGAACTGAGCTTATGGCAGAAGTGTGTTTCTGAATTAAAGGATAAAATCAGAAAGTTAGAAGACATGCTCAGCAAGGAAAGGGAATCGGTCAAGAGACAGGGCTGGAGCAACAGCAGGCAGCGACAGCGAGACAGGAAGCGAAAAGTTTCGCGGAATAATGACTGCGAGGAGATTACTGTGAAAGTGGCTCATGCTGCCCCTTTTGGATCTGTGGAAGATGAGGTAATAGTGAATCAGGAAAAAGATGATGATCTTCATCCCCTCATCACATGGAAGTTAAGGAGCAACACTAGACCAGTGTGGAGTGAAGTTGCACATATGAGCGCTATCACTAAGGCATACTGGGCACAATGGGACAGCATTGTCTTACAGAACGGAATACTTTACCGTAAATGGGAGCGGACCAACGGCAGAGAGTTCCACCTGCAGATAATTGTTCCGAAGTGCAAGATACCAGATGTACTCCGTGAAGTTCATGAAGGTGTTTCAGGAAGACATCTTGGCACTAAGTTGACCTTAACAAAGTTCGGGAGAAATTCTATTGGCTCCATTGTCGGAAAGACGTGCAGGATTGGTGCTCTAGATGCACTACTTGTGCTATGGCGACGACGCATGGCAATAGAAGACGACTCAACAATGCTGGTTCTCCGTGGCGAAACGGATTATTGACAAATGAGCGAAGAGTTAACTCAAGCAAATTTGAAAGGCGCTCTGGTCTGTCTGCATAATCTAACTCGCCAGAATGGAAAGTTGCAGAGCGGTTGGGAAGGTCCATACAAGGTGGCTACTAGGATTAATGACGTAACGTATAGGATTGAAGATCAATCAAGAGGATCATTCAAAATTGTGCACGTCAACCGTCTGGCGAGGTATGATGGTAGTAGTGATGATGCTCGGGACGAGCATCTCTAAGAAGGGGGCAGTGTTACGAAAACGCACCGGCGAAGTATAGAAAAGTACGCAAATACTAGAATGTTCTAGACTTATGCTTCGTGAACCCTCTTTGGTTCTAGAAATGATCAGCGGTGCAAGCAATAATGAGCCTTACGTTCCTTACGGTTATGGTTCATAGTCGCTTGCAACGGCAAGGACAAGGACAGCCATGTGTAAGAGCGGGATAGCGATATACTCGATCGTTCGACAGAGTTCGGCCGGGAACATTCGAGAAATAGCTCGAGCGATTTGTCCGGGTATATAAGCGTGATTGTTCGGCGATTACGGCAGTTCATCTTTAGACGAGCTAAGAGAAAGATCGAAGAGATACAAGTGCGAAATACTAAGTGACGACTCTGGCGATTAATTACTGGACTCTGATCATAGTGTTTGGACAATTTGGACATCGTTGTGTGGAAACTCTTGTGGTGAACTGAATAAAGTCTCATCAGTGTCATCAGGTGTTTTTATCCAAATCCACGGACCAGTAGCCCGTAACATTATCATGCTTTGGGGTCCAAGTACACAGAAGCACGAGAAACCTTAGACCCTTTTGTACGTAGCCTTGCTCACCCACAGCAGGATGAAAGTATCAGTTGGTCTAAAACACCCAACTGGTTTGTCTCAATATTAGAGTTTTACCTTTGATCTTCAATTCATTTTAGTTGTCAATTAATCGTGTACCTTTATAAAAATTACTCAGGTGGTTAGCTGGCTGCCAGCTCAAGGCAAATACGAGGTGGATGACATAGACGAGGAGCAGAAGAACCGACACGTGCTCAGCAAGCGACGAGTGGTGCCTCTTCCTCTCATGAGGGCCGACCCTCGCACGGACGAGCACGCTTTGTTCCCTAAGGGAGCTGTGGTTATGGCGCTGTACCCGCAGACCACGTGCTTCTATAGGGCTGTGGTGAACCGGCTGCCGGCTAGCGCGGCTGACCCTTACGAGGTGTTGTTTGAGGTGAGGGGTTTTTATATTTTAAAGTACACTTATATTTTTGCTTCTTAATTTTTTTGCTAACAGTTGACAAAATTACATTAACGTGCGGGAGCAGCTCTAATGCCGTCCTAGCAATGATTGCTGCAAGGACAGATTGCCCCTATTTGACGCAATGTTAATTTAATGTAATTAATAATTTATTTAATTTTAAATTAATTTAATATATTTAATGAATTCTTTTGGAATCTTGACATTATAATTTTATCTCGAGCGACTGTATTTAACTATAGTATAAGCGATATAAATCTGGACAAAAGGTCATTGACGTCTCTCTACCAATGTACACCATTTTTGGAAACAATACTACACAATGTCTTTCAAAATTATCGCAAATACGTCTCCTTGCGAATCGCAGTAGAAGGCAGGGTGAGCATAATGACCTTGTCAGATTTTTTAAAGACATTAAAATTAAAACAAACCCAATTGGTATTTATGTATGTGGGGTTGAATATAACGTATGACAGGTTGTGCTGGTTGTGCAAAAGGAACAAAAGTACCTATGTAAGCCTAAGGCGCAGATACGTGCCTAAAAAAATATTTAGTATTTTGGAGAATAACTTTTATTGTTACAATAACAACATATTTAAACATATCAGAAACCACGATCATATCTACATAATGTATATAATAAAACTGTAACTGGTCTGTGTCTGTACTTAGAGATATTTATTTACCTAAGAAAAAAATATGGGGGTCTTTATGCCAATAGAAGCCAGAACAATTTTTGCTCAATGAAACAAAACAACTAATAAACTATGAACATTAACAAAAACAAATAAAGAAACAAAAACAATTAACAACACCTTTAAAAATTATTCACACAACTAAAATAACCTGCAAAAGCATATGTGGCCATTTACAACGGAATGAAGTTCGTACGAGACCGCGGGGCCGGGCGGGCGTCGAGCCTCGTCAAAACCGTAGACACAAGAAAGAAAGACACAAGTGTATAAATTCTATCTATGAGTTTCGCTGCATATATTATTTGTATATACTGTATTTATATATATACTTATGTATTATTTACATATATATTTATTTACCTCTATATAAATATTTATTGTGGTATTAGCTTTTTGCCGCGGCTTCGCGTGAATTTCCCACGGGAACAGTGCTTTTTCGGGATAAAAAGTAGCCTATGTGCTATTCAGGTCATTATTTACCTCTGTACCAAATTTCATCGAAATCCGTCCAGTAGATTTTGCGTGATTGAGTAACAAACATCCTCACAAACTCACAAATTCACAAACTCACATCCAAACATTCGCATTTATAATATTAGTATGGATTCGTATTTAATTATGTATGATATTATTATTTACTTAAGTATATGTACTTAGTAATAATATCTTTATTATACACCCACCTAAAATTTTCTGTATAACCCAAAGGTTGGCTGGTAGATAATGCTTTAGCATTAAGCTCTCCTATTGTACGTTTACTCTGTATTTTTATACAATAAAGGTTAAATAAATAAATAAAATAACCGCCAAGCCAAAGGTGGCGCACTTCTGACTAGGCGGAGCGAGTCTGACATCACACGAAACATTGCGACTTGCGACAAACCGATATAACTTATTTTTTTACGAATTCAAGGGCCATTTATTTTATTTGCTTTATTAAAAATATTAGGTACTACAGTTACAGATAGAATTGAGTAAAAAGAAGGCATTTAATATATCATAATAAACTTCGAAACATAATAATAATTAATATTTCCTATAGATTTCGCCGTTATAATACGTGACGTTATAGCTCGATTTTATTTTATTTGGAGTTACGCCAGTGTAGCTCAACTACCTTTACGCGCCGGTACTAAGATTTCACGAGGGACGATAGTTTGCGATACCAATCTATGTTAAGCGATAATTATCGCAATAAAAAAATGTCTTGTTGTAGGTGCCAGGGCAATGACCTTTTATTTTTTCTTACACGATCCAGAGTATAATGTATTTTTATGGGTCACTGTATGTAACCTTTAATAAACCGATTTTTTTTTATTAAATAAGTTTTATTGTGTTCATAAACCTGATGACCTGAAACACAGGCTTTGCTTAGTATTTGA
This sequence comes from Ephestia elutella, assembly GCA_018467065.1. NCBI lineage: Eukaryota > Metazoa > Arthropoda > Insecta > Lepidoptera > Pyralidae > Ephestia > Ephestia elutella. Next base: position 6,097,082 of record CM031582.1, read on the forward strand.
TCAATATTTTTAAACTAAAAAGAACCTCGGCTAAACACCGTTTTTGTGCAAACAGCTGCGTAGGGCACAATGGTACTGAAGGGAAAATTACGTGTGAACTGATGGTGAATAAATACAGACATTTTTTTACAAGAAAAGTGTATGTTTATGATCGCAGGACTCATCATACGCGGACGGGTACTCTCCCCCGGAGCGCGTGGCGCAGCGCTACGTGATCGCCATCAAGGAGGGCAAGGGGCGCGCCACCTGACCCCGCCCGCACCCCCGCCCCCGCCCCCGCCCCGACTGCTGCTCCACCTCCGACGACTCCGGCGTCTAACTACCCTCCGGATGTGACGACACTCTTTCCCAAAGATTTACATTTTTCGTCATCATCTCCATATTGAAGGTGGGGAGGTCAATACATACTCATGTAAATAGCCGTCTATATTCGGAGTCTCACGTATCTTATCCGAGGATTAAATTAATAATAGCTCGTAAGTCTCCACAAGCAATCCTCTGCTGGACATAGGTATATGATTGTTGTTTCTGTTACTTGTAGTTACTTCTAGTACTAGATATTGGGTGATCCAAGTTTGCTCTCGTAATATTGTATGGTATGATTTTTAAGTAATAGCTTAAAATAAATGATGTACCTACTTGTAAATAGCGTTTTTTACCATTTACCATAAAGCCAATCGCCCATCGCGAACTAATTTAGCTGAGCCAGTTTTTTTGCTACCTGGCGCTCTGTAGTGGACGGCACATACGTATATGAAAAACTGACCAGGCTACTTTTAGCCTTATGTTACGAATCTTATAATAGTTTGCGGTTGACTTTCGGCTTATTGCTTTGTCATATTATTATGACAGTGTATTCGATTGACGTGTGCATGTAATATTGTAAGTGAATATAATAAAATATATATACCTACATAAATGATTTTATTTGTATCATAAATCCAAACCTATTATTATTATCAGGGCCTGCCTTAGCATAGAATAAAACGAACGGAACGGCGCCAAACCTCGCTTTTCAATATGTTGGTACCATAATAATAATATACTATGGTTGGTACTGAGCTACTAGACGTCATTTCAATATACATATTAGGGACAAGCAAAGGGGGGAAATCGCTCCATATTAAATCTAGGCTTTAGCCGGCACTGGCTATTTATAGGATTGAGGTATTCAACGGCGAAGAGACCGCACGATGTATTGAGTCTGTTTTTAAACAATTGTTAACTAAAACGTGATTGAAGGATTAAAATAAATACAACAAATTCAGTTTATAACGTGTATTTACTTAGAAATTGTAACATACAGATTCTTCTTATAGTACCTGATTTTACAGTTAAGACAACAATCCAACGGCATAATTGCACAATTATTGTTATGATATATTGTCCTTATAAAACCAAAATTGAGTAAACAAGTATGCAGCATACATGATATTTCTAATCTAAGATAAACAAATTGATTTCATGACTTAAATAAGATTAATGGAAGAAAATAAAATATACATTTCTTAGTTATAATTTAGAAAATGCAGGAACTATCGGTCCAACATAATATACAGCTTGGAAGTATCACAAATCTTCCTAGTAGATGATAACTATCGATAAAAGAAAGTCTTATAATAAAACATCAATAAAATAAAACGACTTTTGGTCAAATATACAATAACGTCATGCACCAATTTATATACAAATATAGGTTGTACAGTTTTCACTGTGTAAAACCAGTTACATAGCTACTATACAACAAATAAAATGGTATGATTTACAAGAGAAAAAAAGCGATTATTGAAACTCCAAACAATCCCTTGTAGCTATGGCATCTTAATAAAATATTTTGTCTTTTATTAGGTCAAAATTAAAAACAATATGTGATTTTGTCATTAAACAAGAGCGGCCATAAGTGTATATATTATGGATCCCGTAATTTATATAAAGTCAAAATGCATTTTTCAAACTCCAATATCAGTTTTGTGACGTAAGTCTTTTTTAATTATAACCATGACTGTCTCAGTTAAATAATTTATGGAAAATTTATAATACAAAAGCAATGAGCAAATTTTAATTATGGCTTATCATTGCTCAGAGCATATGAGATCATTTTAACCTTCAATGTTTTAAATTTAACCCTTTACTTTGCTTAAATTTAAAACATCTCACACACTAACATTTTATTTTAATTAGATTCACAAGCAAAGAAATAAAATTGCTTTTAATAAATGTAACTGAAGCAAATTATGGGAGATTTCCCATTTGTTAGGTGTTTCCTACCTATTTTTTTAGTAAATTATTTCAACTTGTGCCTAAATAAAACTTTCATAAAAAGTTCACATCTCATGCGATAATTTTTTGGTCAATTAAATAAAAATTGATTTTGGGTAAATTTAAATTCGTCAAACAATAAGAAATAAAGGGAGAAAGGCGGCTAGAGAGCTAAAAAGCAATAAGTTTTGGTACATTTGATAATTAAAATAAATGAGTTAATATATCCTTAAAAATGTGTTACCTGTAAAAAAATAATAATAATTAGTAGATGTCGAAGTATCCAGTTATACGAGTCGGGATGTGGCTTGTTTGTTATGGGCTAGGGATTGCATTTTTTATTTTATTAAAGATGGATTTGCTCTTGACCACAATCTTGTCCGAGGACAGAGATGAGGTCTACGATGTGGCGAGCTTACCCAGAAGCAGCCTATTCACTCTGGTTTTGAAGAGAGTCAGGTTGTATGTGCTCGGGAACACAGACGCAGGCAGGGAGTTCCACTGCTGAATTTCTGAACGGATCCTTACGAAACTTGGTACATGTGTTCCAACTAATATTATAAATGCGAAAGTGAGTTTGTTTGTTTGTTACCTCTTCACGCTTTATCTACCCAACCAATCTTCCGGAAATTTCGCATACACATAGAAGTATAGAGAAGGACATAGGGTATCTTTCATCCCGGGAAAAAGCACTGTTCCTGTGGGAACTTAACGCGGGCACAGGTTAGTAATACAATAATGTCGCTGACCACGCCCTGCAGTTTGCGTGCGACGCCGGCCGCGCTCGCTTCATCACGTCCGCCTCCGGAGGACAGGCAATACAATAATGTGCGTGAGTACCGGCTAGAAGCGCCTGGCGGTCGCTGACCACGCCCTGCAGCTTGCGAGCGACGCCGGCCGCGCTCGCTTCATCACGTCCGCCTCGGAGGACAGGCAATACAATAATGTGCGTGAGTACCGGCTAGAGCGCCTGGCGGTCGCTGACCACGCCCTGCAGCTTGCGTGCGACGCCGGCCGCGCTCGCTTCATCACGTCCCGCCTCGGAGGACAGGCAATACAATAATGTGCGTGAGTACCGGCTAGAGCGCCTGGCGGTCGCTGACCACGCCCTGCAGCTTGCGTGCGACGCCGGCCGCGCTCGCTTCATCACGTCCGCCTCGGAGGACAGGCAATACAATAATGTGCGTGAGTACCGGCTAGAGCGCCTGGCGGTCGCTGACCACGCCCTGCAGCTTGCGTGCGACGCCGGCCGCGCTCGCTTCATCACGTCCGCCTCGGAGGACAGGCAATACAATAATGTGCGTGAGTACCGGCTAGAGCGCCTGGCGGTCGCTGACCACGCCCTGCAGCTTGCGTGCGACGCCGGCCGCGCCCAGCCGCGCTCGCTTCATCACGTCCGCCTCGGATGATAGTGCGGCTCGCTTCGACACGCATGATACCAGAGTGTTGATCGCGTGCAGGTCCTGCAACACACCAGTTATACTCGTTATTTTATTTTATAGGAAGACCAACAGCTACAATTATAGTCTTAAATGTATAAATGGAATAGTAGCAAAGGAGCCACTTAAAGGTCCTCACAGATAAAATCAGAATATACGAATAACACGCTATTAAGAGTTATAGTAATATTACTTTTGACAGGGAACACTGTCGTTCATGGCCGGTCGGGGAGGGTCGCGCTAACAAAACAGACACCAAAAATGTTGACCGCGGCAACGCCTTCAGGTATGTGGCACACCCGTGACACTTCCTGTACGTGAGAGTTCGAAGACCCGGTAACCATAGAGAAAAAAAATACTCCTTGAGCCGGATTTTTGACGTACAGCTGAGTACCCCCCGACCTCGCAGCCCGGCCGAGGTGAGAACGAACGCTATAGCGGACCCTCATCACACATCATCATCATCATCACCTTGGCGGGGCTCCGGCTGAACCGGTACGTGAGCTGGAAGTCGTTGAGGCGGCGCGGTGAAGGGCCGCACGTACAGCTGGTGCCCCTCCGACACTCGCAGCCCGGCCGGTGAGAACGAACGCTATAGCGGACCCTCATCACACATCATCATCATCATCACCTTGGCGGGGCTCCGGCTGAACCGGTACGTGAGCTGGAAGTCGTTGGGGCGCGGCGCGGTGAAGGGCCGCACGTACAGCTGGTGCCCCCCCCGACACTCGCAGCCCGGCCGGTGAGAACGAACGCTATAGCGGACCCTCATCACACATCATCATCATCATCACCTTGGCGGGGCTCCGGCTGAACCGGTACGTGAGCTGGAAGTCGTTGGGGCGCGGCGCGGTGAAGGGCCGCACGTACAGCTGGTGCCCCTCCGACACTCGCAGCCCGGCCGGTGAGAACGAACGCTATAGCGGACCCTCATCACACATCATCATCATCATCACCTTGGCGGGGCTCCCGGCTGAACCGGTACGTGAGCTGGAAGTCGTTGGGGCGCGGCGCGGTGAAGGGCCGCACGTACAGCTGGTGCCCCTCCGACACTCGCAGCCCGGCCGGTGAGAACGAACGCTATAGCGGACCCTCATCACACATCATCATCATCATCACCTTGGCGGGGCTCCGGCTGAACCGGTACGTGAGCTGGAAGTCGTTGGGGCGCGGCGCGGTGAAGGGCCGCACGTACAGCTGGTGCCCCTCCGACACTCGCAGCCCGGCCGGTGAGAACGAACGCTATAGCGGACCCTCATCACACATCATCATCATCATCACCTTGGCGGGGCTCCGGCTGAACCGGTACGTGAGCTGGAAGTCGTTGGGGCGCGGCGCGGTGAAGGGCCGCACGTACAGCTGGTGCCCCTCCGACACTCGCAGCCCGGCCGGTGAGAACGAACGCTATAGCGGACCCTCATCACACATCATCATCATCATCACCTTGGCGGGGCTCCGGCTGAACCGGTACGTGAGCTGGAAGTCGTTGGGGCGCGGCGCGGTGAAGGGCCGCACGTACAGCTGGTGCCCCTCCGACACTCGCAGCCCGGCCGGTGAGAACGAACGCTATAGCGGACCCTCATCACACATCATCATCATCATCACCTTGGCGGGGCTCCGGCTGAACCGGTACGTGAGCTGGAAGTCGTTGGGGCGCGGCGCGGTGAAGGGCCGCACGTACAGCTGGTGCCCCTCCGACACTCGCAGCCCGGCCGGTGAGAACGAACGCTATAGCGGACCCTCATCACACATCATCATCATCATCACCTTGGCGGGGCTCCGGCTGAACCGGTACGTGAGCTGGAAGTCGTTGGGGCGCGGCGCGGTGAAGGGCCGCACGTACAGCTGGTGCCCCTCCGACACTCGCAGCCCGGCCGGTGAGAACGAACGCTATAGCGGACCCTCATCACACACATCATCATCATCATCACCTTGGCGGGGCTCCGGCTGAACCGGTACGTGAGCTGGAAGTCGTTGGGGCGCGGCGCGGTGAAGGGCCGCACGTACAGCTGGTGCCCCTCCGACACTCGCAGCCCGGCCGGTGAGAACGAACGCTATAGCGGACCCTCATCACACATCATCATCATCATCACCTTGGCGGGGCTCGGCTGAACCGGTACGTGAGCTGGAAGTCGTTGGGGCGCGGCGCGGTGAAGGGCCGCACGTACAGCTGGTGCCCCTCCGACACTCGCAGCCCGGCCGGTGAGAACGAACGCTATAGCGGACCCTCATCACACATCATCATCATCATCACCTTGGCGGGGCTCCGGCTGAACCGGTACGTGAGCTGGAAGTCGTTGGGGCGCGGCGCGGTGAAGGGCCGCACGTACAGCTGGTGCCCCTCCGACACTCGCAGCCCGGCCGGTGAGAACGAACGCTATAGCGGACCCTCATCACACATCATCATCATCATCACCTTGGCGGGGCTCCGGCTGAACCGGTACGTGAGCTGGAAGTCGTTGGGGCGCGGCGCGGTGAAGGGCCGCACGTACAGCTGGTGCCCCTCCGACACTCGCAGCCCGGCCGGTGAGAACGAACGCTATAGCGGACCCTCATCACACATCATCATCATCATCACCTTGGCAGGGGCTCCGGCTGAACCGGTACGTGAGCTGGAAGTCGTTGGGGCGCGGCGCGGTGAAGGGCCGCACGTACAGCTGGTGCCCCTCCGACACTCGCAGCCCGGCCGGTGAGAACGAACGCTATAGCGGACCCTCATCACACATCATCATCATCATCACCTTGGCGGGGCTCCGGCTGAACCGGTACGTGAGCTGGAAGTCGTTGGGGCGCGGCGCGGTGAAGGGCCGCACGTACAGCTGGTGCCCCTCCGACACTCGCAGCCCGGCCGGTGAGAACGAACGCTATAGCGGACCCTCATCACACATCATCATCATCATCACCTTGGCGGGGCTCCGGCTGAACCGGTACGTGAGCTGGAAGTCGTTGGGGCGCGGCGCGGTGAAGGGCCGCACGTACAGCTGGTGCCCCTCCGACACTCGCAGCCCGGCCGGTGAGAACGAACGCTATAGCGGACCCTCATCACACATCATCATCATCATCACCTTGGCGGGGCTCCGGCTGAACCGGTACGTGAGCTGGAAGTCGTTGGGGCGCGGCGCGGTGAAGGGCCGCACGTACAGCTGGTGCCCCTCCGACACTCGCAGCCCGGCCGGTGAGAACGAACGCTATAGCGGACCCTCATCACACATCATCATCATCATCACCTTGGCGGGGCTCCGGCTGAACCGGTACGTGAGCTGGAAGTCGTTGGGGCGCGGCGCGGTGAGAGGGCCGCACGTACAGCTGGTGCCCCTCCGACACTCGCAGCCCGGCCGGTGAGAACGAACGCTATAGCGGACCCTCATCACACATCATCATCATCATCACCTTGGCGGGGCTCCGGCTGAACCGGTACGTGAGCTGGAAGTCGTTGGGGCGCGGCGCGGTGAAGGGGCCGCACGTACAGCTGGTGCCCCTCCGACACTCGCCAGCCCGGCCGGTGAGAACGAACGCTATAGCGGACCCTCATCACACATCATCATCATCATCACCTTGGCGGGGCTCCGGCTGAACCGGTACGTGAGCTGGAAGTCGTTGGGGCGCGGCGCGGTGAAGGGCCGCACGTACAGCTGGTGCCCTCCGACACTCGCAGCCCGGCCGGTGAGAACGAACGCTATAGCGGACCCTCATCACACATCATCATCATCATCACCTTGGCGGGGCTCCGGCTGAACCGGTACGTGAGCTGGAAGTCGTTGGGGCGCGGCGCGGTGAAGGGCCGCACGTACAGCTGGTGCCCCTCCGACACTCGCAGCCCGGCCGGTGAGAACGAACGCTATAGCGGACCCTCATCACACATCATCATCATCATCACCTTGGCGGGGCTCCGGCTGAACCGGTACGTGAGCTGGAAGTCGTTGGGGCGCGGCGCGGTGAAGGGCCGCACGTACAGCTGGTGCCCCTCCGACACTCGCAGCCCGGCCGGTGAGAACGAACGCTATAGCGGACCCTCATCACACATCATCATCATCATCACCTTGGCGGGGCTCCGGCTGAACCGGTACGTGAGCTGGAAGTCGTTGGGGCGCGGCGCGGTGAAGGGCCGCACGTACAGCTGGTGCCCCTCCGACACTCGCAGCCCGGCCGGTGAGAACGAACGCTATAGCGGACCCTCATCACACATCATCATCATCATCACCTTGGCGGGGCTCCGGCTGAACCGGTACGTGAGCTGGAAGTCGTTGGGGCGCGGCGCGGTGAAGGGCCGCACGTACAGCTGGTGCCCCTCCGACACTCGCAGCCCGGCCGGTGAGAACGAACGCTATAGCGGACCCTCATCACACATCATCATCATCATCACCTTGGCGGGGCTCCGGCTGAACCGGTACGTGAGCTGGAAGTCGTTGGGGCGCGGCGCGGTGAAGGGCCGCACGTACAGCTGGTGCCCCTCCGACACTCGCAGCCCGGCCGGTGAGAACGAACGCTATAGCGGACCCTCATCACACATCATCATCATCATCACCTTGGCGGGGCTCCGGCTGAACCGGTACGTGAGCTGGAAGTCGTTGGGGCGCGGCGCGGTGAAGGGCCGCACGTACAGCTGGTGCCCCTCCGACACTCGCAGCCCGGCCGGTGAGAACGAACGCTATAGCGGACCCTCATCACACATCATCATCATCATCACCTTGGCGGGGCTCCGGCTGAACCGGTACGTGAGCTGGAAGTCGTTGGGGCGCGGCGCGGTGAAGGGCCGCACGTACAGCTGGTGCCCCTCCGACACTCGCAGCCCGGCCGGTGAGAACGAACGCTCCCCACGCCTTGCGGGCAGCGGTGATAGTGGACCTTCCTGCGAACATCATATAAATTATGCTTAAAGATAATTGCAAAAGTGAAAAAAAAAATTCGCCATCTTAGATTTAAGAATCATAATCATCATCTTTGTCATAATCAGTACCCATGAAAACCTAATACATATATAATTTGTAATTCGGGACCAACCAGCAGTTGGTTTGCGGTTGGGCTATATATATAAAGCTACAATACCACTCACTCACTGACTGACATAATTAGTTTGTTCCTATAGAACAAACTTTGTTCTACGGAATTCGCAACTGGGAAAAAGTGATGATGGGGAAGTGGTAGGGGGAGGAGGCACCGGGAAAAATACGAAAATACTGGGTTACTGTCATAGACAATATCGTAGAGGGTAACCGTGGGACCACCCCAGACTGACAGGTTTTTTTTTTTTTTCGATGTGTTTTGTATGGGCCAGCCCAGTTAGCCAGCCGGGGCGCCGAGGCCAAAGCTGCGCTTAAATAGAGGGCTGGGGGGAGCGAGGCTGAAGGCCGAGCTGCGTTTAAATCGAGATGACTTTATGCAATTTTCCCTAACTTTTATCATACAGCTCTCAACTGCTTTTTTTTAATTTCCCTGCACAGCACGCGAGGTGCTTGCACCTCGCGCAGCCACCAAAAACTAATTTACCTATAAAACAACAGCCACATTGCTTAAAATGTGTCCGCCGTCTTGGATCCAAAAATTAATATCATTTTTGTAATCAGCACCCCCGAAAACCTAGGAAACGATGCCAATATTCTAAAAAAATACTGACTGCAGTATTTTTTTAGAATATTGGCATCGTTTACTTCGTATCTTTATTATTTATTTTCATGTTTCTTTGACTGCGAAGAAACATGGAAATAAATAATTTTAAAACACAGAATCAAACTCACATCTCTATGCCTTCCGTTAAATCTTAGAACGTAACCTTGCATCAGTGGCACGTAAACTTCGTTGTAGAATGTTATTAGGTCATTTCTTCTAGCAGGCCCTGAAATACATAAGTGTTCATAAATTTCCAGAAGCAATACATACAATAAGCAGTTGTTTTGATTTATTTGTAGATTCTTCATTAGGAAGATGCAAGTCGATTACAAGAAAACACTGTTTTTCCTCATAATACAAGAGCGTTTTTTTATTCGTGACGATAACGCAAGGAATCCATAAGAAGCATATATTTGTCCTTACTGGTCCTCACAGATAGAAGATATATCTATCAATGTGAATATAAATTATGGACGAATAGAAAAACTGAAATTCATACATAATATTAAGCTGTAATTTTCCTGGAAAAAAATACATGATATATTTTTTGTCAATCCTAATTCTAACTATAATAATTTAAATGCGAAAGTGAGTTTGTTTGTTACCTCTTCACCAACCAATCTTCCTGAAATTTCACAAACACATAGAAGTACTGAGAAGGACATAGGGTACCTTTCATCCCGGGAAAAAACACAGTTCCCGTGGGAAAATCACGCGGGCGAAGCCGCGGGCAAAGCTAGTGGTGTAACAAAGGCTTACTGTCGTTAGTAGCTCGTTCTATCAGCACATAGCGGTACACGAGGTTGTCAGCCAGCGGTCGCAGTCGGTAGCAGCGCATGATCTCTGCGAAGCTGCGCTCTACTGGGTTCGTTGCGTTGTTGCACACCTGCACAAACATATCGGGTTTATTGCATGCAATATAATCACTATAATGAGGGTTATAGTATTTACGCTCACTAGTTGGGGCCACTGGCTAGTGAGGTCTGTCAGATAAAATACCATAAAAATTTAAATGTCAGTATTGTATACTTCCCATCACGTAAAAAGGCCGCTGGTAGGGTGAGGAGGGGGTGAAACTTGCGCATGGGTACGATTGACGAACCAATCGCGCGCGTCGGATAAGACCCGCCCGACATACCGCACCGCATACACCGATATATCGCCTACTGCGCAGCTTAACCGCCAGCGTCCTTTTTACGTGACGGCAACTATACTATCTGACTCATGGCGTGAAAGAGAAAACAAAGACATACATACAGATACAGTCTTTATCTCTTATGGATTAAAGCCCAGAGCCGAGTGACTCGAAGGTTGGTCATTGGGTCCGCGTGGTGGGTCATGGGCATGGCCCATCCTCTTTATCCATCCATAAGAAAGGCCAGGCTGCAGTGGGATCATTAAAATGGCTGATGATCTTATATACTGACCCTACAGATGACGTAGACCGCACACAGCAGTATCTGGTCCAGATGCCGGTCCCGCAGCAGCTCCGTGTGTTGCGTGATGGAGTGCTCCAGCAGTTCCAGATCTTATATACTGACCCTACAGATGACGTAGACCGCACACAGCAGTATCTGGTCCAGATGCCGGTCCCGCAGCAGCTCCGTGTGTTGCGTGATGGAGTGCTCCAGCAGTTCCAGATCTTATATACTGACCCTACAGATGACGTAGACCGCACACAGCAGTATCTGGTCCAGATGCCGGTCCCGCAGCAGCTCCGTGTGTTGCGTGATGGAGTGCTCCAGCAGTTCCAGATCTTATATACTGACCCTACAGATGACGTAGACCGCACACAGCAGTATCTGGTCCAGATGCCGGTCCCGCAGCAGCTCCGTGTGTTGCGTGATGGAGTGCTCCAGCAGTTCCAGATCTTATATACTGACCCTACAGATGACGTAGACCGCACACAGCAGTATCTGGTCCAGATGCCGGTCCCGCAGCAGCTCCGTGTGTTGCGTGATGGAGTGCTCCAGCAGTTCCAGATCTTATATACTGACCCTACAGATGACGTAGACCGCACACAGCAGTATCTGGTCCAGATGCCGGTCCCGCAGCAGCTCCGTGTGTTGCGTGATGGAGTGCTCCAGCAGTTCCAGATCTTATATACTGACCCTACAGATGACGTAGACCGCACACAGCAGTATCTGGTCCAGATGCCGGTCCCGCAGCAGCTCCGTGGTGTTGCGTGATGGAGTGCTCCAGCAGTTCCAGATCTTATATACTGACCCTACAGATGACGTAGACCGCACACAGCAGTATCTGGTCCAGATGCCGGTCCCGCAGCAGCTCCGTGTGTTGCGTGATGGAGTGCTCCAGCAGTTCCAGATTTTATATACTGACCCTACAGATGACGTAGACCGCACACAGCAGTATCTGGTCCAGATGCCGGTCCCGCAGCAGCTCCGTGTGTTGCGTGATGGAGTGCTCCAGCAGTTCCAGATTTTATATACTGACCCTACAGATGACGTAGACCGCACACAGCAGTATCTGGTCCAGATGCCGGTCCACAGCAGCTCCGTGTGTTGCGTGATGGAGTGCTCCAGCAGTTCCAGATCTTATATACTGACCCTACAGATGACGTAGACCGCACACAGCAGTATCTGGTCCAGATGCCGGTCCGCAGCAGCTCCGTGTGTTGCGTGATGAAGTGCTCCAGCAGTTCCAGATCTTATATACTGACCCTACAGATGACGTAGACCGCACACAGCAGTATCTGGTCCAGATGCCGGTCCACAGCAGCTCCGTGTGTTGCGTGATGGAGTGCTCCAGGCAGTTCCAGATCTTATATACTGACCCTACAGATGACGTAGACCGCACACAGCAGTATCTGGTCCAGATGCCGGTCCCGCAGCAGCTCCGTGTGTTGCGTGATGGAGTGCTCCAGCAGTTCCAGATTTTATATACTGACCCTACAGATGACGTAGACCGCACACAGCAGTATCTGGTCCAGATGCCGGTCCCGCAGCAGCTCCGTGTGTTGCGTGATGGAGTGCTCCAGGCAGTTCCAGATCTTATATACTGACCCTACAGATGACGTAGACCGCACACAGCAGTATCTGGTCCAGATGCCGGTCCCGCAGCAGCTCCGTGTGTTGCGTGATGAAGTGCTCCAGCAGTTCCAGATCTTATATACTGACCCTACAGATGACGTAGACCGCACACAGCAGTATCTGGTCCAGATGCCGGTCCCGCAGCAGCTCCGTGTGTTGCGTGATGAAGTGCTCCAGCAGTTCCAGATCTTATATACTGACCCTACAGATGACGTAGACCGCACACAGCAGTATCTGGTCCAGATGCCGGTCCCGCAGCAGCTCCGTGTGTTGCGTGATGAAGTGCTCCAGCAGTTCCAGATCTTATATACTGACCCTACAGATGACGTAGACCGCACACAGCAGTATCTGGTCCAGATGCCGGTCCCGCAGCAGCTCCGTGTGTTGCGTGATGAAGTGCTCCAGCAGTTCCAGATCTTATATACTGACCCTACAGATGACGTAGACCGCACACAGCAGTATCTGGTCCAGATGCCGGTCCCGCAGCAGCTCCGTGTGTTGCGTGATGGAGTGCTCCAGCAGTTCCAGATCTTATATACTGACCCTACAGATGACGTAGACCGCACACAGCAGTATCTGGTCCAGATGCCGGTCCCGCAGCAGCTCCGTGTGTTGCGTGATGGAGTGCTCCAGCAGTTCCAGATCTTATATACTGACCCTACAGATGACGTAGACCGCACGGCAGTATCTGGTCCAGATGCCGGTCCCGCAGCAGCTCCGTGTGTTGCGTGATGGAGTGCTCCAGCAGTTCCAGATCTTATATACTGACCCTACAGATGACGTAGACCGCACACAGCAGTATCTGGTCCAGATGCCGGTCCCGCAGCAGCTCCGTGTGTTGCGTGATGGAGTGCTCCAGCAGTTCCAGATCTTATATACTGACCCTACAGATGACGTAGACCGCACACAGCAGTATCTGGTCCAGATGCCGGTCCCGCAGCAGCTCCGTGTGTTGCGTGATGGAGTGCTCCAGCAGTTCCAGATCTTATATACTGACCCTACAGATGACGTAGACCGCACACAGCAGTATCTGGTCCAGATGCCGGTCCCGCAGCAGCTCCGTGTGTTGCGTGATGGGTGCTCCAGCAGTTCCAGATCTTATATACTGACCCTACAGATGACGTAGACCGCACACAGCAGTATCTGGTCCAGATGCCGGTCCCCAGCAGCTCCGTGTGTTGCGTGATGGAGTGCTCCAGCAGTTCCAGATCTTATATACTGACCCTACAGATGACGTAGACCGCACACAGCAGTATCTGGTCCAGATGCCGGTCCCGCAGCAGCTCCGTGTGTTGCGTGATGGAGTGCTCCAGCAGTTCCAGATCTTATATACTGACCCTACAGATGACGTAGACCGCACACAGCAGTATCTGGTCCAGATGCCGGTCCCGCAGCAGCTCCGTGTGTTGCGTGATGGAGTGCTCCAGCAGTTCCAGATCTTATATACTGACCCTACAGATGACGTAGACCGCACACAGCAGTATCTGGTCCAGATGCCGGTCCGCAGCAGCTCCGTGTGTTGCGTGATGGAGTGCTCCAGCAGTTCCAGATCTTATATACTGACCCTACAGATGACGTAGACCGCACACAGCAGTATCTGGTCCAGATGCCGGTCCCGCAGCAGCTCCGTGTGTTGCGTGATGGAGTGCTCCAGCAGTTCCAGATCTTATATACTGACCCTACAGATGACGTAGACCGCACACAGCAGTATCTGGTCCAGATGCCGGTCCCGCAGCAGCTCCGTGTGTTGCGTGATGGAGTGCTCCAGCAGTTCCAGATCTTATATACTGACCCTACAGATGACGTAGACCGCACACAGCAGTATCTGGTCCAGATGCCGGTCCCGCAGCAGCTCCGTGTGTTGCGTGATGGAGTGCTCCAGCAGTTCCAGATCTTATATACTGACCCTACAGATGACGTAGACCGCACACAGCAGTATCTGGTCCAGATGCCGGTCCCGCAGCAGCTCCGTGTGTTGCGTGATGGAGTGCTCCAGCAGTTCCAGATCTTATATACTGACCCTACAGATGACGTAGACCGCACACAGCAGTATCTGGTCCAGATGCCGGTCCCGCAGCAGCTCCGTGTGTTGCGTGATGGAGTGCTCCAGGCAGTTCCAGATCTTCAGGTTCAGGTCATCATCCGTGAGGCGCAGGCGCCGGCACAGGTCCTGCATTCGGAGTGCTGCTAGGCCGTAGAACTGGAAATTGAAACAATTTATATTTGAAAAAGATCATTTTCCATCTTCGAATCGGGATCGAACTTAGGACCCCCTGGTTTAGAGGCAAGGTCTTGCTGGAGGTCGTCAATTTAAAAGATGAAATATAGTACAAAGTTGTCTTGTCTAAAATTAGAAGATGTAAATAAATATGTTACCTTTCTAAAGAAGAGTACCAATGAGTTGTTGGTGCGGCGCGGGGGCGTGTTCCCGGGGGACGCCGGCGGGTCCGCACCCGGGCTGTTCGTCACTGCAAGACAATGGTACTAGGGTATTATATGGTATATTTAGCTTTAAGTAATTTTATGACGTCAACTAACTAAAAAACAGGAACATGACCAAACCATTGTCACAGGAGGACAAATCGATATACTCGTTCTGGAGAGTTGTAATGGCTCAGAAATAAGTCAACTCGGAAGTTCCCTATGAGGCTGGCATAGCATCACCCGACTGAAGCCTCCAAAAACATAGATAAAAAAAAGTAATTTTATGACGTCAACTAACTAAAAAACAGGAACATCACGATTTAAAAGTGCTATTTTTAAGCCTATTTAAATAAAAACCTTTGACTTTGATATAATCTGTGACAATGGTCATTGTGATAACACAGCACACTTACAGGGTGGATTCAAAAACATTTGCAAAATTTCTACTGGTAGAAGTACTCATTATGAGCAACTTTTGTATGGGACTGACTTCGTGAGTCCGACCGAAAAAATCAGCTGCTTCATACTATTTTACAATACCTCTCTCAAGATGTATGGAACAGCTGAGAGGTGAGGGGCGGGATGGGAGCTCCCGAGAGCTAGTTAAAAGTCGTATCTTTTTGAAAAACAAAATTGAATAATTACGTTAAAAAAAATATATTAATATGGACGGCTTATATCGAGGTTTTCAGGGACGCTGATTACGAGAATTTAATTTATATTTGTATCCAAGATGAAGGTATTGTTACGAAAATGCACGGGCGCTGTCTAGAAAAGTACGCAAACTGGAATGTTCTAGACTTACGCTTCGTGAACCCTCTTCCGGTTCTAGAAATGATCGGCGGTACAAGCAATAATGAGTCTTAAGTGCCGTACGGTTAAGGTTCATAGTCGCTTGCAACCTAAAGGAAAAGGACAGCCATGTGTGAGAGCGGGATAGCGATACACTCGATCGTTCGACAGAGTTCGGCCGGGAACATTCGAGAAGTAGCTCGAGGGATTTGGCTGGCCTATATAAGCGTGGTAGTTCGACGCCGAGTTCAGTTCATCTTTAGACGAGCTAAGAGAAAGATCGAAGTGATACAAGTGCGAAATAATAAGTGACGACTCTGGCGATTAATTACTGGACTCTGATCATAGTGTTTGGACAATTTGGACATCGTTGTGTGGAAACTCTTGTGGTGAACTGAATAAAGTCTCATCAGTGTCATCAGGTGTTTTTATCCAAATCCACGGACCAGTAGCCCGTAACAGTACCTATGAAAGGCGTTGGACCACTGTGTGTTTTTTTTTGTTACAAACAAAAATTAATAAAGACAACACATCGGCTGCCCAAATTCAAAACCTAGTAACACCTGAATTTAAAAAAAATCTGTTTTTGTAATTTTTCGACTTACTAAACAGTATCAAATGATATAGTCTTTAAAGACACCCAATTTTATACGTTATTTTTAAAAAAATATTTAGCAAATCAAAGCAATTTGCCGGGCTTACGATTTTTTTCTTGAATTACAAATTCTAAACTTAGTATGTCGGAATACAAATTTAAAATCCTAGCAACTCAAGCGACTTACTGCGTTATGAATTTGAAATTCCTACTTGCTAGGAATTTGAATTTGGCGCCCGTTGTAAACTCAATAAAATTTCGTTTAGTAAGCCAGTGCTATCAAGAACACCTATTGAAGACCATATCATGAGCTATAACCCTGCTTTAAGCCATTATAGAAGAAGCAACGCACCGTTGACTCGGTACTTGCCACGGACACTTACGCTGCAATCTATGCATGATGATTTCAGATCTAAGTACCCTGATATCAAATGTTCCATTGAAACATATAGGAAAACTATGAAAATAATGAAGGTTTCCTTAAAATACCCGAAAGGAGATCAATGTGCTGATTGCGGAGCATACGAAGAAAAGATAAAAAATGCAGCGGAGGCAACAGATATTGTTACTTTACAGACTGATTTCGATCAACACAAGTTGAAAGCTGAAAAAGCTATAAAAAATTACAAAGAAGATATGAAGAAAGGTAATGATACTAAGGAACACATTTTTTCTATGGATCTTCAGAAGGTGACGTTATTACCAGATATGCCAAAAATCAAAGATTCATTTTTTTGAGCCGTCTTGTGGCTTTCAATCTAACATTTGCCCCATTATGTAAAAATTCAAATATACACAGCAAGTGTGTTGTGTGGCATGAGGCCATAATGGGTAGGGAGGATGCAAATAATACAATAGATTCATTGTTATCTTTTCTTATCTCGGAAAGAGATATAAAAAAATAACACTATGGTGTGACAATTGTACTGGACAGAATAAAAATTGGTATTTGTTTACAGCTCTGGTAATAACTGTTAATTCTGATTGTATTAATGTTGATACGATTACTTTAAAATATCTTACAAAAGGCCACACCCATACACATGAGAACATAGAAAAAGAGTGAGGCGTCGAGATGGGTTATGATTACGAGGACTACAAGTCTGTTATAGCGAACTGTAGAGAACATTGACATTATTGAAGTGCAAAAATCATACCAATGGGTGAAAAAGAAACGAGTCCCACGGCGTAACACAAATGACGATCCTCTCATTTTTGCTAAATCCAGTAGATGAAGCTAACTTCGTTAAAGGATCACGAAATCTTCTTTATAAAACAGATTTTGATGAGTCTTACAAAGAACTAAACTTCTTGATGAAATTTAATGTCAACACTATTCCTCCATTGTCAAATAATATCCCTCGAGGGGTAAAAGCATCGAAAAAAGATGGTGTTGTTGTAAAACTGGTTCCCCTAATGCCCTTGAATAGAAGGACTTTTGGCTAAATGTACCCACAGTGATAACTCCATTGATTTAAAATTGATGGCCAAATCGTCACGAATGACAATGAGTAGTTAATAATTGTCATTTGTAACGATTTGACTATCAGTTCAACCAAACCAAAAACAAATACTTAAAGATAAAGTATTTTTTTTGTTTTAGTTAAATATTCATTAGAAATATGAATAACTTAAGGAAGAATTTAAGTTCTTTTTTACTTTTGGTTAGCAACTGCATGTGTAGTTTTAAGTTATCTTTTAATTTAATAGATTTTTGAATGTCCTTACATCAATACGTATTTGTAATTACGTACGTAAATAAACATATTTTTATTATGTCAACGGACTTTTAATCAAAAACCTGCATTCTTAGGTAGTCTTCTAGAATATAATTCTGCCTAAAAACTACTAAAGCAAACTAATATCAAAAAAGGTTAGTTATAGTTTCCGGCAGACTAGAATAGAGGCACTACGTGTCTTTATCAGGGAGGATGTCGTAAAGGCGACTAAAAAAATGGTAAAATTTAGACGACGAATAGCACTCCGTGTAAAAAGCCGTTGAAATCCCCTGGATTAGGTAAGTAATTCCTTTTGCCATAGAAAAATAAATTTGGTAACTTCATAAGACTAATACTATGTTTTTGATTGATTGTTTTTAACGTCATATTTGGATAAATTTACAAATTAAAATATAATTATGAGTGATCAAAGTGTGACTTTACCAATTTGCAATTTGATAACCTAGCAAGCAGACTTACTAAGTTTTGATATTGTTTTCACAGTTATAGTGGGTAAATTTACAAAAAAAATATAAAAGTATGACTGATTTAAACTGCCATTTGTAATCCAAAAACTAATTCAAGTATTACAAAATAGTCAGTCAAACATATAGCACACACTTCTTTCGTTCGTCAAACACCCAATCGCTTTAGACACTTCAGTTCTTCAGGTTTCTTCAGGTTTCTTCGATGAGTCAAGTGAGCCGAAGTAACCCGTTTTTGGACCTCTCCTGAACATTTTTTGTTGGAACGAAAAGGTTGCTGTATTTTGCTATTTATTTTAACGACAGCCGACATGTTTTACAACTTGCTGTGTAGTGAAGGTACCATTCAGGTACTTCTTTATTTCGAAAAAGATGGTGAAAAAGTAAAGCGTAATATTTACCTAGAAGTGAGATTGTCAGTCCGGTCGAATATTATCTGGGAACAGCTGTCTTTTCGTGTGTTCTACCGTGGCGGCTCGCAGCATTGCCCTCCATCTGAAATATTTGCTAATTTAGAATGCGTGACTCCTATTGAAATTTGTAATCATCCTACTAATATAATAAACGCGAAAAGTTTGGATGTGAATTTGTTGAGGATGTTTGTTACTCAATCACCGCAAAATTTACTGTAGACAGATTTCGAGTGAAATTTGGTACACGGATAAGGGAAAATATCGGGAATAGCACATACTTTTTATCCAGAAATTCTCACGGGAGCGAGCCCCCAGTGCACTGCTATACTGGTTATATATAAAATTCTTCCGGTAATGACTGACAGACAACTGCCAGCAACCAAAACTACTGGGGAGTAAGAGCAAATTGTAACCTAAATGCAACTTACATTTCAACATTACAATCGATAATATCGTTTTTTTGTCATCAATACTATAGTAAACTATTGCCTATCGATATTGTGACTATTTCTCAAGGTCAACTATCAGATAGTCCTGCAACGCTATTCCATGATAATAACAACGACGAAGGCGAGGCGTTTACACCACGCGCCAGCGCCGCCCACAGCGGACTGTGAGACTTCCCACTTCAGACTCCAGCACCACCTCCTCTATCTCAACATGACAATAACAAACCATGCGGGTCAGCGTGCGCCTGCGCAGCGGCGGAGGCGAACACACACGCGCACGCGCCAGCGCCACGCCCACAGCGGACTGTGAGACTTCCACACTTCAGACTCCAGCACCACCTCACTCTATCTCAACATGACAATAACAAACCATGCGGGTCGGCGTGCGCCTGCGCAGCGACAGGCGAGCACCGCGCCAGCGCCGCCCACAGCGGACTGTGAGACTTCCACACTTCCAGACTCCAGCACCACCTCCCTCTATCTCAACACTTGGCAATAACAAACCATGCGGGTCGGCGTGCGCCTGCGCGGCAGCGGAGGCGGGCACACCGCGCGCCAGCGCCCGCCCACAGCGGACTGTGAGACTTCCACACTTCAGACTCCCAGCACCACCTCCTCTATCTCAACATGACAATAACAAATCATACGGGTCGGCGGCGTGCGCCTGCGCAGCGGCAGAGCGAACACACCGCGCGCCAGCACCCGCCACAACGGACTGTGAGACTTCCACACTTCGAACTCCAGCACCACCTCTCTATCTCAACATGACAATAACAAACCATGCGGGTCGGCGTGCGCCTGCGCAGCGACAGGAGGCGGAGCACACACCGCGCGCCAGCGCCGCCCACAGCGGACTGTGAGACTTCCACACTTCAGACTACAGCACCACCTCCTCTATCTCCAACACTGACAATAACAAACCATGCGGGTCGGCGTGCGCCTGCGCAGCGACGGAGGGCAGGCCCACACCGCGCGCCAGCGCCCGCCCACAGCGGACTGTGAGACTTCCACACTTCAGACTCCAGCACCACCTCCTCCTATCTCAACATGACAATAACAAACCATGCGGGTCGGCGTGCGCCTGCGCGCAGCGACGGAGGCGGGCACACCGCGCGCCAGCGCCGCCCACAGCGGACCTGTGAGAACTTCCACACTTCCAGACTCCAGCACCACCTCCTCTATCTCAACATGACAATAACAAACCATGCGGGTCGGCGTGCGCCTGCGCAGCGGCGGAGAGCGGGCACTACCGCGCGCCAGCGCCGCCCACAGCGGACTGTGAGACACTTCCACACGCTTCAGACTCCAGCACCACCTCCTCTATCTCAACATGACAATAACAAAACCATGCGGGTCGGCGTGCGCCTGCGCAGCGACGGAGGCGGGCACACCGCGCGCCAGCGCCGCCCACAGCGGACTGTGAGACTTCCACACTTCAGACTCCAGCACCACCTCCTCTATCTCAACACCATGACAATAACAAACCATGCGGGTCGGCGTGCGCCTGCGCAGCGGCGGAGGCGAGGCACACCGCGCGCCAGCGCCCGCCCACAGCGGACTGTGAGACTTCCACACTTCAGACTCCAGCACCACCTCCTCTATCTGCAACATGACATATAACAAACCATGCGGGTCGGCGTGCGCCTGCGCAGCGACGGAGGCGGGCACACGCGCGCCAGCGCCGCCCACAGCGGACTGGTGAGGACTTCCACACTTCAGACTCCAGCACCACATCCTCTATCTCAACATACATAGACAATATAACAAACCATGCGGGTCGGCGTGCGCCTGCGCAGCGACGGAGGCGGGCACACCTCAGCCATTTCAAACAAAATCATTGTGGACTGTGGAAACGTCCACTACTTCCAGACTCCAGCACCACCTCCTCTATCGTCTTAACATGACAATGGCCAATAACAAACCATGCGGGTCGGCGTGCTTGCCTGCCCGCGGCGACGGAGGCGGAACACGCTTTTCGCCAGCGCCGCCCACAGCGGACTAGCAGACTTCCACACTTCAGACTCCAGCACCACTTCCTCTATCTGCAATATACATATTGGTGTTATTTTTTTTTACACACACTTAAAAAAACATAACAATATAACAATATTCATATAAAGTGACATTTTCCAAACAAAATCATTGTGGTTCAAAACGTCTTTTTATTTTTGTTTCTATTTAATAATCAGCAAATCTATCGTCTCAAAATTATTACGCGTCCTTCTTTCGTCCTTGCACTTGCACTCCATCTTTACCACTTCCTTTCTCCCTCAACTTACTAACGCATCACATTTTCTTACTGTCACATCTTCCATCTCTTTCATACACAATATTACACTTCCTTTTTATCTCTTTCATTCAATGTTGCCATCCCGAGCCAGCATTTAGCAGCATTAACCACTCTCATACAGGTTCTATGCTTTACATGCATATAAGTGCTTCAACTTAAATCTATTTAATGATTCGTCTTTATTTTTGTTTCTATTTAATAATCAACCAAATCTATCGTCTTGAAATTCTTCTAAATCTTTCTTTTTGATCCTGCACCTTATCTTTTACTTCCTTTTCTCCCTCCAACTTACTAACGCATCATTTTCTTATGTCCCATCTTCCATCTCTTTCATACACAACAATATTACACTTCCTTTTATGTCTTTCATTCAATGTTATACATCCCGACACGAATTTACTTGTTTCTCTCATTCATCACCTTCCCTGAATAAGTTAGCTCTAGACAAATTCAATAACTAAAAAAGTGCTCAATTCATCCAATTCATCCACGCGTAATTTACTATTGTTAATATCTCAAGTTCTAAGTGACGTATCACGATGAAACCTACGCCAGATTTTAAGTTAGACCTTCAACAACACAACAGTGAAAACCGCATCAAATTTGGTATAGTAGTTTTTGCGTGATGCGCCCACAAAAATACAGACAAAAACTCTAAAACAAATCGTTTTGGCTTCTATTTGTCCTAAAAAGACCCTCTATGGTTTTTTTTTATATCTCTTAAGTACAGACACTGACCAGATAGTTCTATTATATGTATTGATGATGATGATAAATCACATATTTATACACTTACCGTGTTTAGATGTTTAATAATATCTCTATCGATCGGCTTCTTCTCAAAAATGAACTGAATTTGCTACGACCAATCAATACATCTTGGCAAGTGAAATTGAAGGAAGGCGAGCTGAAGGCTGTATATGTTGAGCACCTCTGGGAATCGGAATCGGAGAGTGGATCGAGTACGCATGCATCACTACTTCTGTACAGCACGCGTATATACTGTTAGTTGGTATGTTTCTTGTGTTAACAGTGCCTGGAAATAAAGATTTTATTATTATTTAAATAACCTTGGGGATGTAAAAGACCTGTAAATTTTATTGGATGCTATGGATGAACAATATGGATGCAAAGCGGATAGACAATATTAAAAGGATAGATCGGGCAAGAACTGGATACACACTGCACCCAGGACAGAGTAGTATTGGAGGTGGTTGAAGAGGCCAAAGGTCGAAACATAGGGCTACTTTTGTCAAAATCAACCCCCCATTTGCTAGGTGGTTATAAAGGTTGCCGAGGGCAACCAAGTGTATATGAGAATATAGTATGTAAATTAAGCTAAAAAGTGGTTAACATTTTTTTTCACCACCACTTCTAAGGAGCTTCTTCTAGGAGACTTCTTCTAAGGAGACCTGTGGTTTCTTACTTACTATGCTCAGGTCCTGAGGATATGTTCAAATACCTTGGTAGTGAAGACCAGCAGTGACCATGTTACAGCTATGTTCAGAGCTGCCAATCCTATGTCAGTTCATTCATATTGTAATAAGAATTAAGAAATTGACTTATTAAATATGTGTTTGTTGTTTGTTTTTCACTGACTTCTATAAAAGCGTACGGTTTCTTCATATGCAGAGTCCTGAGGATATGTTCAAATATCTTGTAGTAGAACCAGGTGACCGCCCACAGTTTTATTCAGAGCTGCCAATCATATATAGTTTTTATTCGTATTGTAATAAAGAGCTTAAAGACATGAAATATTGTTTGTTTCTCACTTACTTCTAACGAAACCTGTGGTTTTCTTCTATCTTTCGGATCCTGAGGATATGTTCATGTTCAATATCTTGTAGTAGAACCGTAGGTGACCATGCCACTCTGGTTGTTGATGGTCTCATTGCTGTATCTCTCAGCCCTCTCATCCAACTCCCGGAACAACTCAGCCCAGCCCAGGCAGGGCAAGGATCACGTTCTTATTGATGGTCTCTTATTGCATGCGTTGTCTCTGGGTCACAATTTGCATTCGCTGAATTTACATATTATTATTGTATTAAATTAAAAAAAAATCTTCGTTTTTTCAACTATGTAATCAATCCATTCTTCTATTTGTGAGGACCTGTAATTCTTTTCTTCTTCAGTTCTAAGTGAGATAACCTATTGTAGTTTAAATAGCTTTCTAATAAATAAAATAAATAAATTTAAGAATCAACTAGACAGACGGGTTTGGGAACAATTCTTGTATTAAATTTATATAAACAAACGTGGATTTGGTTGGTTGAGCTTTGCGTCGGATGTTACCCTTTGGTTTATTTTTTTCACTTTTGGTTTATTTTTTTACTTCATGCTCCAGGAATTAAGAAAGTGCTTTGTGTACAGGATAGGCGACTGCACAAAATCGAATTTTGTGCACAAGGGCATTAACGTATCTACTCATAAAAATGTATCTATATTAAGGCAAAGATATGAGCCATACAGCCAAACTAATAAAAGTTCATAGATAGATTTATTTGTTATAATAATTTTTACTTTAATTTATTTGCCTTATATGTGTTTTTAAGACATAAATAATATTAAAATTATTTAATTAATATAAGAAAATTATTATTGCAAAATTAATTTAATAGTAGTGCTCTGTATAGGTCTGCAGCTTGAAGCTATCTAATATCAATGTTGTCTTAGATGTAAAAAAAATGAAGCGGCGGGAAACAGCTCTTGTTTTCGTGTTTTCGTTTTCTGTTTTTATTTCGTTTTATCATTTTATTTCCTCGCAATCGAAGTGAAAAATAAGAGTTTATAACTCGTCCACAAAACGATTTTTGTCTCGACATTACTATCTAGCATTATCCTTGGCGGCTCGGGCCGCTAAAATCTCGGATAAAAATGGTTTCGTTTCGTTTGTGCACTTGTTCAATAAAATCTACTATGTGTCTGGAGACACATCCCACTTATCTTGATTTCCTATTAATATACCAATGCGAAAGTTTGGATATGTATGTTTGTTACTAAATCACGCAAAATCTACTGGACGGATTTTGACACATTAATTTGAAATTTGGTACACACGGTAGATTATAACCTGGAATACGCATTATCCCGAAATTCTTATGGTAGCTTCGCCCTGGGGCGTCAGATAACTAGCTGTAATGAAGGTTGACTGGTAGAAGAATTGCTATTAGCGTTAAGTCCGCCTTTTCCGCCATACATACTATACTTCGTTCGCGATAAGTTTACGGTTGCTGTGAGTCATCGCACTGGCAAAGGTGTATTCCACCATGGTGTTAAAATTCAAAATTAAGCTAATACATTTTATCAACCATTGACGGCAATGGACCCTTTTTCGCAGTAAAGCGCAGTAAATAGACGAGAATCTAGGAATTACACCGTTTGTAATTCGAATCAGTAATTGTGATTTTTTATTTTAAATGTTGTAGGATTATTGTAGAGTATTCAAAATAAAAAGTGGCACAATTGCAAATAAAAGGCACAATTACTTAAATTTCACAAGTTTCGATCGTCCGTGGTAATCTTAAATAAACTCACCAAAAAACTAAAAAAAAAAAAAAAACTTTTTTTAGATTTAGGCTCATATTTTCGTTTGGGCATTTTTTGTTTGGAGCTAAGTGTTCAACAAAATCTTGTAGATAATTAAATTTCCTTTTTATTTACATTTACATTTTGTATCTAGGACTGATAGTTACCAGAGATGTGTGCTCATAAAAAAATTAAAGAATCTTCTTTTTTCGGAAATTTGTCGACTCAAAAATTTATCACTACTTCAGAACGCTGTAATCTAGTTATGGCATATTTTAGGAGAATAAGTATTGGAATTAAAATTTGTAGGGAATTTAATTACCTACACAAAAATGCATTTGTACATTTTCTTAACCAGCCCTGCAAGAATGGGAGTAAAACTACAATATTAAAACTACGGAATATTGCTTTTTGTTTTAATATTTTATTTTCTTATTTTCTGCGCCTCGGAGTCTTCGCTCCCATGGGAATTTCAGGATATAAAGTAACCTATGTACTATTTCTGGTATTTATCTACTAGTATACCAAATTTAATACAAATCCGTCCACCAGTTCATAGTTCATTTGAATAAAGACCAAAATGAGAGCTAAGGGTAGGGGTTTACTTACTTGCAAATGGTTCAATATGATTTCTATTTTTGATATGTTGTTGGGATGGTTAGTAAGTGTTTAAATGCAAGAGGCACAATTTCTCCCACTTCCTTCCACGCCCGCCATATGTTGGAAAAACCAAAAAAATTGCCACTTTATTCAGATTTATCGCACCTCTCACCTTCGTTTAGATGTCATTTAAGCTACATTAGAGTTCTACACAACGTTGTTATTAAAAATAAAATTTCCTTTCCTATAATGTGCAATTTATATTTTGTTTCTAGGACTAATAGTTATGGAGATGTGCACTTTAAAAAAATCGCATTTTTTAATCGCATTTGCCAAAATGTTGACAAAGCTTTTTAGCTTCAGAGCGCTGTAATTCATTTATGGAGGCTAATTCTCGCGTTTGCGATATTTTATCGAATTTGATAATATATCAATCTTCTTTTATCGAACAAAATTATCACAAAATCACTCCAAAATGGTATTCTCGAACCTATTCGACATAAAAAACTCGATATTATATCGAAAACTAGGGCTTCTCTAAGTGAAAACACGTTACCTTTTTCTCGATTATACTTATATAACTACAATCAGAATTTATGTTTACTTGTTTCATTAAATATTTTATATAAAACCAATGTTTTAATAGTGAATTTATGTAAAAATAGTTATAATACTTTATTTTATGAAACTATAGTTATAATACTAAATAAGCTCCAATGCACAAAATTTATAAAAATGCAAAGAAAATGAAATATTTTAGAGTTGATGGAGAGAACGGAACGCATGAGGATACTTGTCATTGTTTGTTTGTGTGTGTGTGTGAGGTTATGTGATATTGTTATCAGGTATCAATTATATTCTTATGTATGATATTGTTTCTTTACGAAATTGAATCGAGAAACAAATAAGGTATGGTACTCGAAGGCGAAAAAAGAAAAAAACCAAGTATGTATCTATCCAAACACTCTACATTAAGGCTAATCAATAAAATAATTTTATGTGGCAAATAAACAACTTGATTTCCAATAAAAATTGAATACAAAATCGTCAGCATTCATATTTTTACTAAACCATAGCTGAAGAAAAATACAAAGCGTCTTGTAAAATTACGAAGATATTATGTTATTCAATAGCTTTGAAACGCAACAAATATCACACACGATATGGTTTTCGGCCACGCTCGACCACTCGATGCGTATCGAGGGATGACGCTGGATAAAAATGTCACATTTGAAATCACGAGAATACGAATTTCGATATTTATCGATATCCGCCATGTTTTTTCGATAAATGTCGAAATTGATATTATATCGCAGACCCAGAATTGCCTCCATGGCCTACTCTGGGAAAATATATATTGGAATAAAATTTAGTAAATTTGAAGAAATTTATTGCCTGCCTACAAACTTACATGTATTTTTTTTAACCAACCCTACGGGTAAGTAGCAGTAAAAATAAAAGTTAAAATATTACGTTTTGCTATCATATTTTATTGTCTACTAGCTGCAGCCGGGGGCTTTACTCCCATAGGAATATTGGGATAAAAAGTACCTTATGTACTGTATGTACTAGCCCTGATGTTTTTCTATTTTTCTACTAGCATCAGAATTTTATCGAAATCCGTCCAATTTTAGATTTTTTTATTGTTATTGAAATATCACATCCAAAACTTTCATTTTCATTTTTAAAATCAGGTTTCTTTCCCAATCTTTATTGCTGATAAAGCAAATATTATCTAATATCTGTACTTGATAATGTCCGATAATCACAGACCTTTTTACAAAGTGTCCCAATCAGGTACCGTTACTCACCTGCAGTGCAATGAATCACACTAATGGGAAAGTGGGAAAGTTTGGATGTGATATTTGTTGCTTATATTTGTTGTATCACACAAATCTACTACTAGACGACAGTTTCAGATAAATTTGGTATACTAGTAGAAAAATATCAGGACCAGCAAATAAGGTACTTTATATATCCCAGGTTTCCGATGGGACCGAGATTCCAGTTAGTAAAAAGTAAAATATTATTAGCAACAAGCAAACAATCCGTTGTTTTGTCAAGACTTTTACTCTCCACCTTGCTGCAGGGTTGGTTAAGAAATATGCAATTGCGTTTTGCAGGTAAATTAAATTCCTACGATGTTTGTTCTTGTTCTGCTACTAAGAATAGGAGGTCATGACTTACATCGTTTTAAATTAAAAGATTGACGAATGTTTGAAAAATGAGATTTTTTTTTTAAGGCAAAGGATTTTTTTCTCGGAAACTGTCAGTCCTAGAAACAAAAATATAAAATGTACATAACGGCAAATTTAATTTTCTACAACATTGTGTAGAACACTTTTCTCAGCGAAAATGCACTAAAGAATATATAAGCGAAAAACCGAACAAAGTGGTGATTTTTTTTTTTTATTTTTCAATTTGGCGGCGAGTACAAAAGCAAAAGCTAAAGTCAATTGTGCCAATTGTCTACTCATATTTATTTTAAATACTTACAACCATCCTAAACAGTAATATAAAAAAATTGAGTTACTGGACCGCACGTAATTAACCCTAGGAAGAAGGTTCGCTCTATTGTACTGCGCTATTGGCGATTTTAATGTATTGGTTTCCTTTTGTTTTACCAAGAGATACAATAAACTGTTATCGTCGGACACACCACATGGCTTTGCTGTTTTTTACACTAGACTATCCACTGTCGCATTTAAATCACACTGCTTAAAATACTTAGAAACATGTAAGATATTTTCTTTCTCCGCTATGAATTGCCGAACCTGCTTTATATTTTTACGAATAGGTGACGTATTCATTTTTACAAATCCAATTCACTGGAACACACCAAGGACAGGACACGACCGTTGCGTTCGAAAAGATTGCCTTCAACTGGGCACTGTGAACTTGCCTTTATAATTAGTAGCGATTTAATTGGTTATAGGGCGTGGCTGGACCGATGATGATTCACTGCAAACTTATCGCGAACGAAGTATAGATGTATTGTTGGTTTAATAAAGTTTTGAATAAATAATATTATAAATGCGAAAGCTTGGATGTGAGTTTATGAGGATGTTTGTTACTCAATCACGCAAAATCTACTGGACGGATTTCGAAGAAATTTGGTACACGGGTAGAAAAATACCGGGAATAGCACATAGGGTACTTTTTATACCGAAATTCCCACGGGAGCGAAGTCTCGGCGCTAGTAATAAATATAGAAGCCGTTTGAACTCTCTGCTCAACCTATAGTTTGAAGCTATCAGACAATGCTATTAGCATAAAGTCCCACCTTTTGTAGCCTGTGCACATTTTGTATGTGTACAATAAAGTTTAAATAAATTAAATTAAATTAAGCTCAGAGTCACGCAACCAGTCCGCTGGGCAGGTAGCGCTGCCCGGATAATGATAATGATGATAATAAATATAGAAGCTCAGACTCACGCAAACAGTCTGAGCAGCTCGGTGGAGGGCTGCGGCCTGCAATGCCGCAGGTACGAGGTGAGCCACAGGATGCTGCGCGCCGCCTCCGACACGGGCGTCAGCGTCTCGTCTCTGCTGGGCAGGTAGCGCTGCCCGGATAATGATAATGATAATAAATATAGAAGCTCAGACTCACGCAAACAGTCTGACGGCAGCTCGGTGGAGGGCTGCGGCTTCTGCAATGCCGCAGAGTACAGAGGTGAGCCACAGGATGCTGCGCGCCGCCTCCGACACGGGCGTCAGCGTCTCGTCTCTGCTGGGCAGGTAGCGCTGCCCGGATAATGATAATGATAATAAATATAGAAGCTCAGACTCACGCAAACACAGTCTGAGCAGCTCGGTGGAGGGCTGCGGCCTGCAATGCCGCAGGTACGAGAGTGAGCCACAGGATGCTGCGCGCCGCCTCCGACACGGGCGTCAGCGTCTCGTCTCTGCTGGGCAGGTAGTGGAGCCCGGATAATGATAATGATAATAAATATAGAAGCTCAGACTCACGCAAACAGTCTGAGCAGCTCGGTGGAGGGCTGCGGCCTGCAATGCCGCAGGTACGAGGTGAGCCACAGGATGCTGCGCGCCGCCTCCGACACGGGCGTCAGCGTCTCGTCTCTGCTGGGCAGGTAGCGCGCTGCCCGGATAATGATAATGATAATAAATATAGAAGCTCAGACTCACGCACCAAACAGTCTGAGCAGCTCGGTGGAGGGCTGCGGCCTGCAATGCCGCAGGTACGAGGTGAGCCACAGGATGCTGCGCGCCGCCTCCGACACGGGCGTCAGCGTCTCGTCTCTGCTGGGCGAGGTGGCGCTGCCCGGATAATGATAATGATAATAAATATAGAAGCTCAGACTCACGCAAACAGTCTGAGCAGCTCGGTGGAGGGCTGCGGCCTGCAATGCCGCAGGTACGAGGTGAGCCACAGGATGCTGCGCGCCGCCTCCGACACGGGCGTCAGCGTCTCGTCTCTGCTGGGCAGGTAGCGCTGCCCGGATAATGATAATGATAATAAATATAGAAGCTCAGACTCACGCAAACAGTCTGAGCAGCTCGGTGGAGGGCTGCGGCCTGCAATGCCGCAGGTACGAGGTGAGCACAGGATGCTGCGCGCCGCCTCCGACACGGGCGTCAGCGTCTCGTCTCTGCTGGGCAGGGTAGCGCTGCCCGGATAATGATAATGATAATAAATATAGAAGCTCAGACTCACGCAAACAGTCTGAGCAGCTCGGTGGAGGGCTGCGGCCTGCAATGCCGCAGGTACGAGGTGAGCCACAGGATGCTGCTGCGCGCCGCCTCCGACACGGGCGTCAGCGTCTCGTCTCTGCTGGGCAGGTAGCGCTGCCCGGATAATGATAATGATAATAAATATAAAGCTCAGACTCACGCAAACAGTCTGAGCAGCTCGGTGGAGGGCTGCGGCCTGCAATGCCGCAGGTACGAGGTGAGCCACAGGATGCTGCGCGCCGCCTCTCCGACACGGGCGTCAGCGTCTCGTCTGCTGGGCAGGTAGCGCTGCCGGATAATGATAATGATAATAAATATGCCGAAGCTCAGACTCACGCAAACAGTCTGAGCAGCTCGGTCTGGAGGGCTGCGGCCTGCAATGCCGCAGGTACGAGGGTGAAACCACAGGATGCGCGCCGCCTCCGGACACGGGCGTCAGCGTCTCGTCTCTGCTGGGCAGGTAGCGCTGCCCGGATAATGATAATGATAATAAATATAGAAATGCTCAGACTCACGCAAACAGTCTGACGCTCGGTGGAGGGCTGCGGCCTGCAATGCCGCAGGTACGAGGTGAGCCACAGGATGCTGCGCGCCGCCTCCGACACGGGCGTCAGCGTCTCGTCTCTGCTGGGCAGGTAGCGCTGCCCGGATAATGATAATGATAATAAATATAGAAGCTCAGACTCGCAAACAGTCTGAGCAGCTCGGTGGAGGGCTGCGGACTGCAATGCCTGCCCCGGGTACGAGGAATTGAGCCACAGGATGCTGCGCGCCGCCTCCGACACGGGCGTCAGCGTCTCGTCTCTGCTGGGCAGGTAGCGCTGCCCGGATAATGATAATGATAATAAATATAGAAGCTCAGACTCACGCAAACAGTCTGAGCAGCTCGGTGGAGGGCTGCGGCCTGCAATGCCGCAGGTACGAGGTGAGCCACAGGATGCTGCGCGCCGCCTCCGACACGGGCGTCAGCGTCTCGTCTCTGCTGGGCAGGTAGCGCTGCCCGGACAGTGGGGTCTCAGGGCATGCCCGGCCGCTCTGAAAAACAATACTATAATAATAATCTCTTTCCAGCCCAAAAACGTCCACTGCTGGACAAAGGCCCTCCCAGAATTTTATCCATGGGGGGTTTTTGCCGTAATCGCCACGCTTGGCAGGCGGGTTGGCGATCGCAGTGTGATGGCATAGTACGCGGAAAGATGCTGCTGCTCATCCTCCGGTGTTTTAAATCCCTTAAGTCGCCTCTTACGACACCCACGGGAAAAGATGGGTTGGTGCTACCATATAATAATAAATATAGTTTATTCTTTCTCTTACAAGGGTGTTACATTCATTTATATACAGACTTGTTCACCCACATCAATCACCCAAATCATTCGGTTTGATTGATTGACTCATAGTGTTAGACGAAAACAAAACAAAAAGAGACAGTGCTAGCAGCGTTAGGTGCAGCATGTCAGCAGTCTGAATGGTTAAAGTAGCACGCAATCATCTATATAAGTTACTGTGTGTGCCATTCGACAAACAACTATAGACGATCGTGTGGATGGTTGCACTCAGTCTGAATAGTTAAAGTAACACGCAGTCATCTAAGTAACTGTGTGTGCCATTCGACAAACAACTATAGACGATCGTGTGGATGGTTGCACTCAGTCTGAATAGTTAAAGTAACACGCAGTCATCTAAGTAACTGTGTGTGCCATTCGACAAACAACTATAGACGATCGTGTGGATGGTTGCACTCAGTCTGAATGGTTAAAGTATACGCAGTCATCTAAGTAACTGTGTGTGCCATTCGACAAACAACTATAGGCGATCGTGTGGATGGTTGCACTCAGTCTGAATAGTTAAAGTAGCACGCAGTCATCTAAGTAACTGTGTGTGCCATTCGACAAACAACTATAGACGATCGTGTGGATGGTTGCACTCAGTCTGAATGGTTAAAGTAGCACGCAGTCATCTAAGTAACTGTGTGTGCCATTCGACAAACAACTATAGACGATCGTGTGGATGGTTGCACTCAGTCTGAATAGTTAAAGTAGCACGCAGTCATCTAAGTAACTGTGTGTGCCATTCGACAAACAACTATAGACGATCGTGTGGATGGTTGCACTCAGTCTGAATGGTTAAAGTAGCACGCAGTCATCTAAGTAACTGTGTGTGCCATTCGACAAACAACTATAGACGATCGTGTGGATGGTTGCACTATGTTTGTGCCAATTATAGATTATAGAGCTTTCGCTCCTAGCTTCGCCCGCGTGAATTCCCCACGGCAACAGTGTTTTTTCAGATGAAAGGTATGCCCTATGTCATTCTCAGTACTTTCATGTGTATTTCAGGAAGATTGGTTCAGTAGATAAAGCGTGAAGAGGTAACAAACTCACTTTCGCATTTATAATATTAGTTGGGATCATTGCCGATAGTATAGAGAGGGCATCAGATGTTAGAGGCATTATGCATGTTAATTATTCATGTTAATAAGTATAATAGCAATGTTATTAAACTTACGGGACCAAAATTTTGAATCACAGCTGAAATCTCATCATTAGACTGACCTCCGAGTCGTTCATTTGCATACTCATCTGGAAATTATATAATTTGATTATTAAAAACTATAAAAAATATGTTAATGTAAAAGTAAACACAACACAAAAGGGAGGACCAACACATCGAGATATTATGTATGGACCAACAAGATATTACGTATAAAGTTGTATTTCTATAGGAAGGACAGATGCCAGTACAGTTATTGAGTAGCATTTATATCACTGCAAGAATAGGGAGAGGTCTATATCCAACTGTGGACTTCTAGTGGCTAAGGTGATGAAAAAACACTTTCTTTACCTTGATAATCTACTATACAAGTTAATATTGAGCTTAAATAGTTGTTGTTGGACATCATTATAATGTAACTTGTGGAATAAGCATTTGTCACATAACAAATATTGACAGGAAATACTGACACTATAAACATAAAAATATTTCCTTTATACTGAAAAAGTCTTTTGCTCATATAAACTCCCTGGTTATATCAAATCGTATACAAAGTTCGTATCGTATTTCTATTATATTTTATGATATTTAAAATAAAAATATATAGATAAATAGCTTTAGCTTAGCATTAAGCCCTCCTATTGTACGTTTACTCTGTATTTTTGTACAATAAAGGTTAAATAAAATAAAAATATAAATAAGTGTACCTAAGTATAATATTCCACTTACTTAAAAATATCCTCTCGTCAAATTCGCCAACACTCAAAACATATGTTTCATACAAATTGTTCAGAGAATTTAAATTTGCTTCAAAATTTCCTCCGTCAAATAAGCCCAACAGTTGATCGGCGCGCCCTTTTAGTATCTAAAAACAAATATTTAAAAATAAGCAATGGTACACTATTTATGAATTTTAAAGTCTCAGTCTATTCCTGACTAGGTCAAGATCATCATCAGCCATTTTAGCCATCAGCCATTACTGGAGCACTGTTTTCAAACTTCCAGCAGAAATAATAGTAGATACAGGAATTACTATTCTATTGTAACTTGTATTTTGCTAATAGTACCTGCATAGTTGTTTTCTTGTATGGTTTAAAATGCAATGTAATAGTGATACATCATAAAATGTTATAGCAGACGCATGCTATGCTATTGCCTGTATTATCTGTCCTGGGTCTTTTTAAAATAAACCAAGAGCACAAAAGTAATAAAAATAAACTTACTCCCTTCTCAAAAAAAGATTTAACAACAGG
Organism: Ephestia elutella; assembly: GCA_018467065.1. Taxonomy (NCBI): domain Eukaryota; kingdom Metazoa; phylum Arthropoda; class Insecta; order Lepidoptera; family Pyralidae; genus Ephestia; species Ephestia elutella. The sequence continues at coordinate 6,131,163 of CM031582.1, forward strand.
TTTGTAACTGTACTCCTTCATAGCTGCCGCTTCTACCATCAACTTTTGCTCGTCACTCATCTGATGGAATATGGATATGATGCATGGTGGTTTGCTTGGTACTTGGAAGTTGTCACTGCCCCAGTCACTGGGTAACCCTGGAAAACACAACTATATGTGAAAGTTCAAAAACCAATTACTTTTCCAGCAGCAGGACTAATATTTCCGAACAGAAAAAACTGAATCACAATATTTCCTTGATATTCTCCCCGCAGGACAATCTAAATTAATAGTCTTATATTCATGGTTGAGGGTTCAGACCATAATTAGCTACGAAAAGCTATGGCTCACTTGACTAGGGCCTTCCAAGCTACACAGTCCTGCACCTGCTTTAAGCCAGATGGAGTTTCTTGCGCTTAGATAACAATAGAAGTTACTAATTATTATTTTAAAAAATCAGTTAAAATGTTTACCTTTGAATTTTGCATTTATAAGATCTGTCCGCTTAGCCATAAAAGCATTGGCGAAGATGTGATCCAAACAGGAGAGTAGCAAGTGGTACATGTCTACTAAATCATTGGCATTTTGGAACTCTCCTTTGACGCAGACATAGAGACACCATGTGAACTTGAATAGGTTGACCTCCGAATTTGCAGGTGGTCTGTAAAAATAATTAATTTTTTTATCAACTTTTATTTTGTCTACAATCAGCAAAACATACCTCCATTAATATTAACTACTTCTTTTCTTTTCTTCACTGGTATCAGATTTTTTCAAGTCTCCTAAAGGCATATCTGACAATATATATTTTTATAATATGAAAACTATATTTGGTATATTTAAAGATTTAATAAAACATTGTAAATAGAGCAGAATACAAACCCCGTGAATATTTCCTGGAACAGAGGTCTGAATTTCCTGAAGAGTCTGTCGGAGACACGCAAACTTGTGTTCCAGTGTCTCCATCTTGTCCTTGAACTCTGTCGACATTGATGCCATTTCCATCCCATAGCTTAATTTTTCTGAAGAATTGCAACAAGCTGTGGAAAGAAAGGATATATAGATAAGTCACAAATTAATTGTAATTCTTTGGGCATTCAACAACATAAGATGTTAATTCAATAAATACAGTTACAATGGACTTTGGACTTCTACTTAGTAACACATCACTAAAAAGCCTTATCCCAAGTTTTAAAGTTGTGAGATTTTTTTATAGTTACAACACGTCCCACTACTGAGCAAAAGCCTCTCTCCCCACTCTCTTTCTATAAATTTCTATCCCTGGTCTTTTCCATCCACTTTCTGTTGAATGCCCTAAGTTCAAAGTTGAGAAATACAAAATAAAAATTATGATCCTTCTAACCTTGTATTTCTCAATCAAAGTTCTACAAACAAATACAATACAGGTCTTAACAAAAATGGAAGTGAAGTATTCAGGTGGACATATAAATTAACTAGAATGTTATAAAAGATAGTGATTATACAATGCAAAAATATATAAATCATTTACCAAATACTATGTACTTACTTTATTTTACAAAGTCGGAGGAGTCTAGGTGAGACTGACACACTGGTTGATCTTAGTATTTGGTTGTTGTATAGTTGAGGAAGCCAGCACTTTTATGACATACAGGGCACAAGCAATCCAATGTTGAATATCTCCCTAAAAATAAATGATTAACATACTTAATAACAGATATACAGCCAGGGTTTGCAGTTCTCAATAGTACAATATTTAGTAGTTGACCATGAAAATGATGTCAAAAAGTATAAAATTTTGCAGATATTTATCTGGGTCAGTAGCCCTAATTCTTGCTATGCTAAAGCATCACATAACACCATTTGGATCCTGTAATACAGGATCCAATTAAAAGAAACAAAATGTACTTTGGTTTTTAAATAATTAGTGATAAAAATAAGAAATAGCAGTGGAAACTTAATCCAGGTTGACATGAAAATTACCACAATCTTAGAAGTAAAGTGAAGGGTAAACAAATCTTGGTTTTATGCATTTGTAGTAATTCAAAGGTTTAGAAACTACAATTGCCGCGTAAGCTTTTTACAAAAAAGCATTTAGTGTTTGTTTCAGCAAAGTATTTACTAATTAAAGATTAGAAAACAATAAGTATCTAATCTTCTTTTCATGTGGAAATGTCACCAAAACAAGGAACTTGGGGGAACTTTTGGGGTTATATTGTTGATTTATAAAATGTAAATTAGTTATATCATTCTGCAGGATTAAATCGAGAAGAAATACTTACATCGAGGAGTATAGTTACGTTTTATTTCTAAAAATGAGTTCCTTGGCACTTTATTTGTAACAGCAGCAGAATCGACATTTAATTCTGCACACAAAAGGAGTCTATTTTAGCAATTATAGATTCTTCACTTTCTTCTTGTCTAGACATTTTTGTAAAATATGTTTTATACTTTGATTTTGGCAAATAATATTAATTTTTTTGTGCAAAAATGCAAACTTGCTGGGATACTTTGATATAAAATGACAAATTGACACAATCCCTTTGGCGGGAACACTCCCACGCGCCATAAAAGATGTCTATGAGTCTATGGTCGTTATGCGCTGCAGCCGCAAAAATTCGTTCAGAAAATGTCCGAGCTTGACCATAGACTGAAAGAGCCAAAACACGGAAATATGAATAAGAGTGGAAGTGTTAAGTGTAGGCGTGGCGCGGTCGCCGCAAGTAAAGCAATGCATTGCTAACAAACACGGCTCGTCATTCTAGTTGTGTTCTGACTTCGCGCTGAAGTAGGTTTGTTCGTGACATTGAATTCTCGTCGAAATTCCCTCGTCAAAATGCCATTTTGTTCTATTTTAGAGTGCAAAAAAATAACAGTAGCTTAAAATTAATCTTAAAAATGGAGGTGTTTCGTACCACAGGTAGAGTAATATTTCGTTTGTTTTCTTTTAAAATAAAAAAGTTCAATAATGATAATCAAAAACTTTAAAATATTATTTGTTAAAAAGTTACCTTAATGTCATTTATATAAGGTCGATTTTGTCATTAACGCGTGCTCCTCTGTTGTTCCCGAAACGTCTATGCTAGCTCGATTAGTGATGTACCTAGTAAAAGGTAAATGTTTTGGATTTTATCGATATATTTTGTTTACATTGTATGAAATATTAATTTAAAGGTTTCTCAAAAGATCCTGATTTTAAAGAAAAAATGGATAGATGCAACTGGCAGAGTTGTTTGGATGACAACTAATTTAGTACTTATATGTTCCGAGCATTTCGAGGAAAATAATTTCTTGATTTCGACACACTTTTTTTTTTATAACAAAATATTACGTTAATTTTTGATTAAAATAATAACACTATAAATCCGCGAAACAATATAGAAGAAAAGAAAATCTAGTTTATTATTTATATTGAGTTTGTATGAAAAATTTGATCTATCGATATCGATATTGTGTTGCAACTAATCAATCCGCTACTGCACTAATCGAGTAGCACTAGGAATACTTTCATTTGACGCTAATTTAAACCCTATTCTCTTTGATTTATGGGTCATAGTTGCTCAAAAAAGTTTTGAAACGCCATCTATTGTCGAGTGGCGGAATTTTTCTATTCAGTCGACGTTGGACTTTAAAACGTCTTATGTACGTTCTTGTACAGTACAAAGGTTGGGAGCCATATGTCGAAGACTTAAGGTACTTGTTTGTCCGATATAGTCGCATTGACTTAATACACTTTGATAAAATAAAAATGACCAATAAAGCTCATTGTTCATCTGTAGTGTAGTGTATGATTTATAACTTAAATGTGTGAGTTTGGCGACCACGGTTCACTTACTAATTTTTATCAAGTAACACTTCCACTCTTATTCATATTTCCGTGAGCCAAAATGATTTTTTGCGATTGTTGTCAATCTCTATTTAGTTTTTTTTTTTTAAGTTTGTGGTGGGGTTGCCAGTAAGCAAGTGTCAGTGTCAGATCGATTTCAATTTGTTTTTGTTTCAAAACAATTTCATTTCAATTTAATTTTAAAAACAACTGGTAAAGTGGAAAATAAGAGAAAAATAAAACATACGTATCAATTTTTTCATTTATATAAGTTCTCATTGAAATGACCACAATACAATAAGTAATTTTTACTATATCGTAAATACTTGAAGTCAAAAATCTTTTTCAAATAATGTTATTACTTCGACGACTCTACCACTTATCGGCTACTGTTAATTCAGCAAAAAAACAAGGAATCAAATTATGCAAACTGATTAGAACCAAGAAATAGAAAAGTTAGTTTTATTTATCCTATAAAGTTGGTTTTTAATACATAACCTACTTACATTGAGGTTAAATGGGTAAGTCCATTACTTTGTTTCACTTATTTATTTAATTCATTTTGAAATTGTAGGCGATGGTACCCTACTCAATCTATGGAAACTAATACACTACCAAGTATTAAAGAAGTTTGATTAAAAGGTGCAGCATGAACCAGGCAAGCGAGGGTCCGGCGAGTGGCAATGTTAAATAAATTGTTTATGAAACAAATCACAGATATCATGTCTACTGGCACTGTGGCCATGGATATAGTTGGTCGTGGAATTGAAATATCTAAAGTAAGTATTAAGGCTCAGTGAAAACCTATTTCACGGCAAAAGATTTATTACATTGGCAAAGCAGAGTAAAATATCGAACCTATGTAAATATATTTGTTATATTTTAGGTCCAAGTTACCCCTAACATGCAAACAGTTAATGTGTTCTGGGTGTGTAAGGGTAACTCCACAGATGATGAAACAGAGGCGGTGCTCAGCAAAGTGGCAGGAGGTCTGAGACATGAGCTATCTACTCTCAGGGTCATGGGAGAAGTGCCTTACATTACTTTTGTCAAAGGTAAGTTAGATTTTTATTTGTTCTGGCCTGTGGCTTCACAAAATATAAACAAAAAAATATGAGGGACAAGAAATTTAGAAAAACAGCTTTACTTAATCAAACATTGTGTTAATCAATGAACTTGTTTCAATTAAATGTCTTTTTATTTTCAACTGTATAATGTAATTGACTATAAAGTACATGCATAAGTCTAAGAGATTTACAAACTTAGAGGTACAGTTGATAAATGAGCACTACGCATCACACCCTGGGTTCCTGAAGGTGGTCGACGTCAAAGAGGAAGGCCAAGGAAAAGATGGCACAACGACCTTGATGCTTTCCAGCCAGATTGATCGAACGTCACTATGATGAGGGATAAGTGGAAGCAAGTGGGGGAGACCTTTGCCCAGCAGTGGGACAACATTGTTAAATTTAAAAAGAAAAGAGGTATAGGCATGGGCATTGATAAATGTATTAAATTTTAGACCTTATCACATTGCCTTAAGGATTGTGTTTACATTATTTTATTTATTTTTATTTTATTTATTTTATTTTCAACTCTTACAGACTATCGTTACAGGATATTCTCCTAATACAATAGTTGCGACAACATATCTTCCGTTTTGAAACTAAATTTATTAATTAATTACTTTGATAGCAAATAATAAGTAAGGCCGCTTTTGTAAATTCATTCAGAGTGCAGCTGAATATATCTATTTGAAGTGCTATGGCATTCAATGTCCGGAGAACCTGCGACAGCGGCGCATTCTTCACATATTAATACATATTAATGTTCATGACTGTACATGCACGCACACCTTCTAAAAATGGAATCTACACCTTTTCGGACGCAAGTCTAGCATTTGGTCAACTGACTAAATACTTAACAAAGTACATATTGTGGTTTCATATGCGATATAACACTCCTAAGCAGATGCAGTAATGCAGTCAATATTTTGCGTGTCCCTCTACACTTTATTTTGTTAACTAGCTTTTTTGCCCGCGGCTACTGCGTGGAATTTCCCCACGGGAACAGTGCTTTTTTCCCGGGATAAAGTAAGTAGCCTATGTGCTATTCAGGTCATTATCTACCTCTGTACCAAATTTCATCGAAATCCGTCCAGTAGATTTTGCGTGATTGAGTAACAAACATCCTCACAAACTCACAAATTCACAAACTCACATCCAAACTTTCGCATTTATAATATTAGTATGGATAAAATATGTATAATATGCCCTTCCTTTTCCAATCACTATCAGGCCAGTATTAGTAGATTTGCAGCAATTTGCAGCCAGTGCTTTCTTATGTTTGTTTTTCTTATTTTGTATTTTGTCTTGGCAAAACTGTTACCTATGATATGACATTTCCATACAGAGGTTGGTTCTACAGTAAATGATTAAGGCATCAATTGATTTTATGGTGTATTGTGATATCGCCATTGTTTATCACAATGACGCAATTGGAATTACCCGATAATTCGGCGGCTAAGTGCTACTACTTTAGAGTTTGCAATATCATGCCTTCATAGGTAACAGGGCCTGATTTGGGGGAGGGCAGGCGGGCAGGGTTGCTGGCCTGGGGTCTCCACAAGTTAGAGGATTATAGAGAATATGAAATAGAAATAAAAAATATATCGACGGGTCGTAACTTTTCGAATTTTTCCCTAACAGCATTTTTTGGCATCTTTTTTGACAATATTTACGCTACCTGCTGCAGGTTGTGCAAGTATTGTTGGAAAAAAATGAGAATAAAAGATTGTTGGAATGGCATTGACACGCCAAGAAGAAGAAGATTGTAATTGTTGATATATTTTATTTGTTGGCAATACATTTTGAAAGACTTGTCGGCGGAAAATGTTCCTTTTATTCGCTTTATGCTGGCTATTCGAGAGTCTTGGAAGAAGGAGAGAGAGGCATTTGTCCACTACTGGGTTCTGAGATGGCTAATAAAATAAAAAACTTTTCGGAAAATAATTAGGGCCTCCGCTCCTTCATTTTAAACTGCTCAGCAGTTTGGCAAAATTTTAAACAAGTAAAAATGTATTTTGTTTCTATGTGAAATAAATAAATAAATAATTGCCTCCACCTCCAAATCCGGCCCTGATAGGTTCTATACGCTCGATAGGTTTTTGTGCGTTCGTACAATCAACCGAATGTCAAGTTACCCGACATGGATGTCTATGACATCGATAATAATTATGGCATGGTTTGATGTATTGAACGTAACAAAGCTACGATTTTCTTGATAATGACTGTACAAGTGCACATCCACTAATACCTTACCTAAATGCGAAAGTTTGGATGTGTGAGAGTGGATATTGTTCAGGTACATAATCATGACAACTACATTCGAACTATATTAATAATTTTCAAAGAAACAAAGGTCGAGGTCGGTTCACCTACATAAGCCCTCCTTTTCATAATAGAGCCATATGAGTAGGGAAAGAGCTGTGATTATGACGAATTATTATTGGGGTTATTGTAGCGATACTATTCGTCGGCATAGTCATCAAAATCATATAAAAATATTAGAAGATTACGAGTCTTTCGATGATCACACAAAATAATTGCGTTAAAAATCAATTCAGTGAAGCAATTGGGGTAACTATATCGTCAAAGAGGGCTGCACCGAATGCGGGATAAACCGAGACATATAATTATTGTTCATTGTGATTCAATGATTCATACAGTAATAATATCATTATCAAATATTCTTAAGTATTTACTAGTTATTGTTGGGATAAGTCACATTGGTCTTATTTATTTAATGTCGGGGGTTTTTGAAAATATGTAAACGTTATCATCATAGTACCCTCGTACGTATTCGTACCATTAAACAATGACTGGCCTTTTATTATTGGCTTTTGAGTACCTAATAGATAAGGATTCCATTGAATAGTCCGATTCTGCTGAGTCAAAGCAAATTGTTTTCTTAGAAGCTGACCATAATTTAATGAATTTTCGAACAAAATGGTTTCTTACTTAACGAAATAATATGAAGGTAATACGTTATCATGGTTTTCTCGGTATTTCTTATACGTTACGTGCGTACATGCGGAAACGGTTGTCTTTTGTAGTCCTTCAAGCTTTTGAGGGGTAATCCGTGGCTAATTGACAAGCTAAGCTGTTTCATGGAACGATGCTGTGTATCATTCCTGTTAGCCCTTTATTCTGTCATCGTATCGGCTGTACTGTACGATTTCTGCTGCCATCGTCAAAATGGGAGATATTAGGAGCACCCATAACCGGAGAGCATTTATGAAGAGAGTGATGAGTTTAGAGGAAGCAAGAGAGATCTGTAAGGATCGTAGCAAGTGGAAATCGCTAGTCTCTGCCTACCCCCACGGGAAAAAGGCGTGATAATAATTATGTACCAATGTATCGTCTTTTCCCACGCACGGCTAAGCAGCGGGAAATGCGGCCAGCTGATCATAGTAAACTGCCACTTCCTGCTAGTTTTTCCTGCCAATCGCGTTCCTTTTCTCCTTCCAGATTTTCCTTCATCATTTGCTTTTGCCATTGAGGCATGCAGGTCATTATGATAATAATGCTATTATATTATTTTATTGATCTTTTGTAAAAAAATGTTTCTCACACTATAGAATTCAGGAAATGCGGGTCACGTGTTCTTTTTAGCTGTTATTCTGATGATTAGTAGTTTTATTATTATGTAATTGTAATGTCCACGTACCTACCTAATTTAATCAAAGGGTTAGAAGTTTCTTTCGCTATGGTTCAGGGTTGGTTGGCAAACAGATCATCATTACCTGGGGAGATCATTGCACATCGAGTTATTATGTACTTAACAACAGACAGAGATATGATGTATAGTAGGTAGGTATTTTTTATCCTAATGTGTGGAATGGGACGTAAAGGAAGTACGTCAAAGATAAAGTAATAATACGTTGAAAGTTAATCTCCAAAAATGTTTACCTAAACACACCTGAACATTTTCCTTGTAAGAGCTATAAATTCAAGTCTGGGAGCTATAAGAAAGGTCTGGAGCATGTACATATTTGCACGATCGAGACACCAATATCGATTGAGCAGATTCGATGTTTGTATGTAGATTGTAGTGTTATCTCGGTTTTGGAGTGATTTATGCCTTGACATCTTCAGTTTGCCGAATGAGGGTCGATCTCATGATTTCTTTTCATTTTTCTGAAAAAAATATCAAAATTGGTATTGTAATTAAGTCTAAAACTCAAGAACAATTGTGAGAAATTCAAGACTTCTTAGTAAAAGTGTCAATGGATTTAGGGGATATTTAATATTTTTTTTAGAAAACACATTGGTTTATGTTTTATGTAAAAAGCTCGTTGTAAAATTGGCAGACTAAAATATAATGGTGTGTATTTGTTGCTACTATCACACATGGTACTTCGTCTTCTTGTGGCTGAGATGATCATCATCTCGAGTCGAAATGGCAAAAATTAGATATTTTGACCAGTATTTGGCCACTTCCACCTTCCACTGTTGTCCTTCAGGTCCTCCAAGGTACAGGAGGAAGGACAGTTGGGGCATGTTAGATGAGCCATAGAGTGACGGCCCCACAATCACATAGGCTATCAGACGAGTACCCCTGACTCGGTCAATCTCACGGCAATTTTCTCCCAACACCAGCCCGGAGTCTGTTTAGAGTCCTCTAGACTGCGCCAGGGGAGGTCACCACGCGGTGGGAGATGATGCTGATGATTGATTGGTTTGTTTGTATCAGACAAGCACGAGTCGCACGTGGCGGACCTGGACCGGCGGCTGGCGGAGGCCGACTACGGCGAGGACTATGCCCCCACTGACGTCGGACACCTCATCAAGTCAGAGTTCACGCTCGACACCAAACTGTCTCCAGAGATGAAGGTAACGTTGGTTGTGATTGGTGCTTGTTTTTGTACTTACTATTACTTTCTACTTATCGAGACTGGTGTCAGATTTTCCTCAAGTCGCCTAAAGACTTCCGATATGACTTAACAACTACCACCATTTACTGGTTTATATTAGAAATAATGATCCCACTGGGGCGGTATCCTATAGCGGATTCTGATTACAATACAGATTATGCCTGGAGCTGATCTGATGATGCAGCTGGCAGGCTATAGGAACCAAGGAACTCTGTAGAAACTCTGTAACTTTGTAACTTTAGCGCTCGCACCTACATTGACGGCAATAACTTAAAATCAGTGTTTCTGTATTAACGTGCAGAAAGACCACTGAGTTATGGCCATTCTGCTTTTGCTGCAGCATGCTAATTAATTATTGTGTAATTTTTAAGTAGTTTAAGCCTTTGTTTATTAATGTTTTAGTGTCTGTGGCAATTCTATTCTATTCTAAAAAATAAAGCAACAGCATAAATTTGTGGATCGTTCAGAGTTTTTGATTCGCATTGACAAGTTCTCTGACCCCTAGATAAGCGTTCCCCTTCAGTAGAAGCTTTTACGACTAGGAACTGAATGTATAAAGCAAAGTTATTTCTGCTACATAATCCTAACTAATATTATAAATTCGAAAGTGAGTTTGTTTGTTACTCTTCACGCTTTATCTACTGAACCAATATTCCTGAAACTTTGCATACTTTTGGTTAGGAGTACTAAGAAGGACATAGTGTACCTTTTTCATTTCGAGAAAAAATACTGTTCCCGTGGGAAATTCACGCGGGCGAAGCCGCTAGCAAAAGCTACTAAAATAAAGAGCAGGAATGGTGTTTCTTGGAACGCCGGTATTTAATAGTACTTTAAACACCTAACTAGGCTCCCTTACCATGCCCTTACCTAAGACCATCATCGCTTTGTATAACTGTATTGTTTCACTGACTGAATCATAGTTAAATAATAATAGTTTTTTTCCCAGAATTATGAAAACTATTGCTGGAATGTCCAATGTCCATACCATAAAACCGATGACGTCACTCTTATCATAAAGCTAGGCGAGTGGTAATGAATTCCATTCAATATTCGCTACATTTTTGTCAAATGAGTAGGGCACGTCATAGTTATGAATGACTGCGCGTTGGTCATCCATTAGTTATTTTTATGTATCCAATGCGAAAAAATATATTTAAATTTACCAAATATATAATCCATGCATGCATCATTATATAATCGAAATTATCGTACTATAAAAATATTATACAATTTTTTGCATGCTTCGCAAAACACATCTTTTAATCCATCTTATATTACTATTTTTATCTTTTTATATTTATTTTATCTTTTATAGTATGTATGCAGTAGGTATATGTACCGAACCTATATATAGGTACATAATTTTCTTTCTTACCACAACATAACATTCTAGTAACATACTTATATATTTTAAGGCAAAAATAAAGCAATTAGAAGAGGAAGTGCCGATAATAGAGGAGCCTATACCCGAGATGACTCATAACATTTACGGGCTCGACCACGCCAAGATCATGAGTCGGCTGGTAGCGGCCCGGAAGAGGAGCAAAGATGCCTGGGTCAACCTGGAAGAGAGCCCGGTCATATCCTACAGGACCCCGGATAGGACATCGTCTGAACCTGACGTGATGGAGCAGAGAAGGCAGTTGGCAGACTTCTTGCAGAAGAGACAGGTTGGTTTATGTACCTAGATACTAGTTACGCTCCCAGGTATCGCTTCCGTGGGAATAAGATCATGAGCCAGCTGCTAGCGGCCCGCAAGAGAAGCAAGGACGCCTGGGTCAGCCTGGAAGAGAGCCCGATCATATCCTACAGGACCCCGGATAGGACATCGTCTGAACCTGACGTGATGGAGCAGAGGAGGCAGTTTGCAGACTTTTTGCAAAAGAGACAGGTTGGTCTATGCCCAGCCCAGGGACGTAGCTAGTATATAGGTACCTATATACATCCCTGGGCTTTGCTTCGTGGGATTTTGTACCCTATGTATTCCAGGTATTATTCTACTTAGATATTTATGAAACTAATTTGATCGAAATTCAACATGTCCAAACTTTAGCATTAATCAATATAGTTAAGTTGGTTTCATGTTGGTTTATGAGATTTCAACCAGGGTTCGTTGGCTCTCACCAAATGAGTGATGTTCTCTCAAAAGCATTGATTCAAAAACATTACCATCAATATTTGTACTGAGTAATTTACAACATATTTTTTTTACTATTTGTCTTTCTTCATTCATGAATTCCACATATCATAGATTCTGTATTACAAATAGACATGAATGTCCCAAGATAAGGATTTATCTTCTTGCATGATGCATTTGATAATGTTATCAACCAATTCATTATATTGACTGTTGATTCATAATCATAATCCATTGTTCTCGTAACCCGTTGACTAACTTGCTAACGTAATCTCGATAAGAAATACGTTAAAAATTACTACCCACGTAATAGCCAGAGCAACATAAAAAGCAAAGCGTATTACCGCTGTGCAATGGTCTCCCATCTCCTTGCAAGATTGTGGTCAAGAGCAAACCCATATATAATAAAAATAAAAAAAAACTCTTCTTTATAATGTGAAATCCCACCATTTCATAAAACCTCAAAAATCATCGCCTCAACACTTCCTTGGCTTTACCCCGTTTCCTCTTTTTTTTTTTTTATAACATAGGGCGGCAAACGAGCAAGCGGGTCACCTGATGGTAAGTAATCACCGCTGCCCATGGACAACCACAACACCAGGGGTGACGCAGGAGTGTTGCCGGCCTTTTAAAAAGACGTAGGCTCGTTTTTTGAAGGTTCCAATGTCGTATCGGTTCGGGAACACCGCCGCAGGAAGCTGATTCCACAGTTTGGTCGTACGTGGCAAGAAGTGTCTTTTAAAACGCACGGTGGTTGACAGCCAATCATCCAGGTGGTTTAGATGAAATTTCAGTTTATGGCGGGTGGTATGGTGGTGAAATTCTGCGGCGGGTATTAGGTCAAACAATTCCTCAGAGCACTCCCCCGTGAAAAATGCGGTAGAGAATGCACAAGGATCCAACATCCCTGCGCAGAGCCAGAGGATCGAGGCGGCCGACGAGAATCTCGTCGTCGACCATGCCTATCGCACGACGTTGGACGCAGTTGGCAGTGGGAAAATTAAAATCGCTGACGATGAATAAACTATTAACTTTAGGTACTTGTTAGAAAAAGCAAAGATTTTTCCAATATTATTAGTACGGAAATTTCCATACAGGCAGAACTAACATAATTAGTTTGAAAATTTTCTCGACATCGAAAAAACTGAATTTGATTACGGTTAGCAGGAAGTGTTTTTACCTTTCCTTATAAATTGCTAATCTGCTAATCGATACTTGACTAAACTCTATGAAAGCTAGCTACAGCCTATATGCTCAATCTGATTAGTATTTTCAGAGATAAGTGCACAATCTGTTGTTGTTAAATATTTTTTTATCTGTTGTTTACGTCTACATACTTGAAATTCTTTATTTGACAACGTTTTTAAAAAGTTTGAAGCTATCGAAGGCTAGAGCCCGGCAGTGGGAAAATTAAAATCGCTGACGATGAATAAACTATTAACTTTAGGTACTTGTTAGAAAAAGCAAAGATTTTACCAATCAATACCACTTGCAGATCATGCAAAATAAACTGAACAAGCAACTCCGGGATACGCGCTCGGCCTTAGAACCAATCGAAGACGGCGATGATCATGAGAGTCCCTACGGCGAGGAAGAAGACGAAGAATATTATGAAGACGAGGAAGATTATGAGGATACGATCAGGTTTCAACCGAATTCAAGCAGTTTGGATTCGCGCGGTACGACTACGGTGCGATAATGTACCTTATAGAAGTTAGTAAATTACTGTTTCTTGTTTATCTTTGTTTCATTTTAGTTTGTAGTAAGTATCCATAGAAATTGGAACTCCTTTTAGATGTAGAGTGAGTGTTGATATCTAGTAACTCTTAGGCTCTTTCCTCCTTAATCAGGTGGGTCAAAAGTCTTTAATAGTAAGTAATTTCAGATAATAATTTTGGTGCAACGCTGAACAAGGACAAAATTTATTTTTTTGGATTTTTGAGCATCTCAGACGCAATATTAGTACTAAAGTACTCTCATATAGAAATAAGATATGGTGAAAAAATTCCATGCGAGCAGGACTTGAACCCGCGACCAGGTCTTTATACGACCTTGCTCTTCCAACTGAGCTATCGCATTTCAATCCTGCACATCGAAAATCTTCACCATATCCAATTTCTTTTATTAAACCTGACAATTTTTTTATTAAACCTGATATACAATATTGTACGGAAAACTAGAAAGTAAAGAACCACATCATATCTAGGTGTTTTACAGATGCTATTTTCGGGCAATAAATCTTGCAAGACTTCACTAGTACAATATATGGAGCACCTAAATGTAAAACGTAACGCAGCGGAAGCCAGCTAAAATTGTTTGTGTGTACAAAATATTGCTCAATGGGGACAACAGACTACTTTTAGCGGTAATTTCGCTCTCCGGAAGCATTGCATGGGGCTTCATAAGCCCCGCAGTCCCCTGGGTACATTACATATTGTCGATATTGGCGGTATGGACAAAATTGCATTTTGATGGCTCGTGAGTATCGACTTAGTCAAATCATGCTTGAAATTTTGGACATAATGGTCAACCATGCTGTTTATCTTTCGTAAAGTCCATTTATTCATAATTGTCCTATTGTTACGTAGTACTTATATTAATTCTGTGCTATTGTGTAAACAATCTTACCATGTCTTTTTTATGATTTTACAACAATATAAATTAAAATAGACTTTTTAGGAAATTACTTTCGTGGTTAATAAATGTTTTACTTTAGAATGTTTAGGTTTGAAATAATACTTGATTTAATTTCAACAAAATTGAATGTACTGTGAAGATTGTTTACATAATAGGACAATTGAGAAAAAATGGAGTTTAGTGACGCCCTTTTTATATATTTTTATTTAAGTTATAATGCAAATTTTCAAGTTTGTTATAGTACGACCTCAACGTTTTGTAAACGTAGCCAACAAAAAAACCAAATAGCAAATATACAGGTTGAAGAAAATGAGGTTGAATAAATTTGTGTAGATAAGTACAACTTAATACGTAGTGCAAATATGCATTTGCATCGACTTGCATTGTTACCGACGTAATTAAACTTTACTATGAGAAATAATGTGTGTAACAAAATATAGTATTTATTTTTAATAGCAAATTGATATCATATAGGGCAGCTAAACTTCTATTTATCCCGGGCTATTTTTACTAAAGTCAATGTTCAATTTTACTCAATATGTGTTTCATTTCAGCATATAGCTTACTACGTTAACACCAATGACCAGTTAGTAACCCAAACGTACCCAAGCCCTATTGATGTATGCCCTAGATCGCGTAGGCGTGTCCTAGGCACGCCTCTCTTTATAGCCCGATAGCTATGGCATATAAGTATTATACTTATACCTACAAGTGCGTAACAGTAACCGTAGGCCTTGGTGCAAAAAAAGATCAGCCTGAGGAACTGAAGTTTAGCTGACCAACTTAGCTGTTTTTATTTGTTTTAAGTTTTTAATAGTTATTTTATGAATAAACGAGTGTGCGACGAAAAAGTGGCGTAGCTAACGGAGAGCTAGATTGTAGTGCCGTGCTCTGGGGGCCCTTAAACCCTGACCAGCGGACCGTCAGGATCTAAGGACCCCCGACTTCGGCACTACGATCTAGCCCTCCGGTAACTACGTCACTGACCTAAGATTCAAACTACGTATATTTTTGTAACTGGTCTTATTTACAGAATTTTTCTAAGTTACAGTTATATTTATGACAATACAAGGCAAAGGCCTCCTTCTTCCACGACTCTTGATCTAAGGCTATATCGTACCACCCTTTGTCAAATTTGTTTAATTAGTCGTACCAGCGCATCCGTGGTCAACCCGGCCGTCTGCAGTAAAACAGTTATAATTATTATTATATATTAATCATCAAAGTAGTTGTTTACTTTAAGGGTGAGGCCAAACGAGCGTAATTTTGTGAGTAGTGAGTCGCAGAATTTCGATAACAGAAATTCCTGCTGCATTCGGTATTCTTTCATACAAAAAGTCCTATTTGATTCATACGGCAACGCAAAATTCTGCGACTGAAACCGAAATTCTGCGACTCACTACTCACAAAATTACGCTCGTTTGGCCTCACCCTGAAAGGATTTAAAGAAGAAAATTCAGATAGACGTTGCATTGTATACATATAGGCGTTTGTGGCGCGTCAGCGCTGCTGCGGAGATTGTAAAAGTACAACGGAATCAGTATAGATATAGAAGACGATCCAGGGATCGACCCTAGATTGACGATTTAATCAACCATTCGTCACTGACAAATAGAACCCCTTTTCACACTGTGAAGACACAGCATGTAAGCTATAGCCTCCTCTATATTACTTTACTCTTTGGCTATACTATAGTTATGCCCACTATTACCATCGATAAAATATTAACAAGTTATAGATGGCTATTCACGTACATTGAATCTGTACCTCACCAAATTTGTATTATATTTAGATGGCGCCACTGAGAAGTACATTATCTCGGTTTTCATGAAAATTCCGTGTGTCGCTGCAGTCGTAGTTCGAATACCATGCGAGTTAGTTTATATTGAGAGGCAATAGATGGCACCCATCTCTACAACTACAGTAGGTACCTACCTATGGCAATAGATGGCACCACCATCTCTACAACTAACAGTAGGTACCTACATAGACGAATAATAATCGCCGTCTACACACACGCAACGACTATAAAATTATTTATTTATATGTAGGTACAAGATGACATATAGCCTGGGCTAAAATCCTTTGATAGAGCGATATAGTAGTATTGCGATTTCTAAATGAAAAAAGAAAAGAGTGGCGTGTTTTATCCTTATCACAAATTGCCTCACAGATTGCATACTCTTACCCCCGGTCGCTCAGTGGCAAAACTGGCAAATCTACGCTAGGTACTTTGTATAGTCTGACATTAGGGCTCATGCAGCGTGCCGGCGATATCGCGCGACTTCGGTTGCTCCGACTCGCGGCGACTCGATTGACAGTATATAATATAACTAAACTAGCGACCCGCCCCGGCTTCGCTCGGGTTGTCAATATATTTGTTTTTAGGGTTCCGTACCTCAAAGGCAAAAACGGAACCCTTAGAAGATCACTTTGTTGTCCGTCTGTCTGTCAAACTTTTTTTCTCAGGAACGCTTTAAGTATCAAATTGAATATGTACTCGGATCCACGGTCATTTTGAGCAAAAAATAATCAAAATTATACGTCAACGCGATCAGGAGTTATTGCATATTTTGTGATTTCAGACAGCAATCAAAACCTATGGGGTTCCCGTTGACCTATAATTATGAAATTTGTCAAAAAGCAAAGTCTAACAGTACTTATACAGGAATAAATCTGAAAGTTGTAAATATATTGAAGGAAGTTAAAAAAAGTTTTACAAACTTATTTTTGCGCTCGATGCAGTATGAATCCTAGGGAGCGAACTGCAAAGTTAAGTTTGTTTTGCGTGTACGGAACCCTCGGTGCGCGAGTTTGAATCGCACTTGGCCGGTTTTTAGGGTTCCGTACCTCAAAAGTAAAAAAACGGAACCCTTATAAGATCACTTTTTTGCCCGTCTGTCCGTCTGTCTGTCAAACTTTTTTCTCAGAAAAGCTTTAAGGCGCTACTCAAGGCTAATCAGAGGGGGTGAGGGGCGGTACGTAAGCTCCGCCTTAAAGCCGACACAATAAGGTTACTTTTCGAATTTTCTATAATTTGTGTTTTTGCTAGCGAGTTTTCGTCAGGCTCTTAGGGTAATTATTTTAGAGGTTTTTTTTTTAATTGTGATAAAACACTAAATATATTTAAAAAAATAAGCCGATATCGTTTTAAATAATTGTAGTCTATATTTAATTCTTTTAAAAAATCTACTGTTATCGCTTAAATTACGGTGATTTTCGACGATAAAGAAAAAAAACAGGATTATGTATAATTTTTTTTATCTACTCTTATTTATTTTATTTGTCATTTGATTCCATATAATTTTAGTATAGTATTTTTCTCTTTACGGGATATTTTTACTGCTTCAGTACTTCTAACCTATGGTACACACTTGACGTTTAAAGACAGTACGTTTTCGGAAAATCCTGATTGGGTATATCCTTAAGGTATCAATTTGAAATTAATATCGAATACTCGGATCCATGGTCTCTTACAGCAAAAAATAATCAAAATATACGTCAACGCGATCAAGAAATATTAGGTACCGTAAATGTGGCGAATTTTCGTATATTTTGTGATTTCAGGCAGCAATCAAAACCTACGGGGTACTTCCCGTTGACCTAAAATTAAGAAATTTGTCAAAAAGCAAGATCTAACAGTACATACACAGGAATTAATCTGAAAGTTGTAAATATGTTGTTGGAAGTTTAAAAAAGTGTTACAAACTTATTTTTGCGCTCGAAGCAGTACTGCAAAGTTAAGTTTGTTTTTGAAATTAGTAGGTCTTTTAGTGAGAGCTATAACGTAAGATGCTTTGCGTGTACGGAACCCTCGGTGCACGAATTTGACTCGCACTTGGCCGGTTTTTAATGATATTTACGTTAATACATACATCGTACTAAAATAAATACTGATAAAAACATACGAAAACGCGCCCGCTCAGAGATAGGTACCTAAACTCCATTTATTCTTACCAGTCCTATCATGTAAACAATCTTACCATATCGTTTTATGATTTTACAACAATATAAATTAAAATAGCCTTTTTAGGAAATTACTTTCGTGGTTAATAAATGTTTTACTTTAAAATGTTTAGGTTTGAACAAATATTTGATTTATTTTCAACAAAATTCAACAAAAAGTACTGTGAAGATTGTTTACATGATAGGACTGGTAAGAATAAATGGAGTTTACCTATACTGCGCCTTGAGTCTTCGCTAGATGGTTTCGCGGCGCGTTGTCTCGATTGTCGTTCTTTAGATAACTCGTAGTATTTCGGAAACTATTGATCCAAATTACATGCAGTAAAAGGCCAATATTAAATATATTAAGTACTTGTGACGACAGACTTGTTTATTTGATAAAGATTAATAAATTGTGGTTAATATCACCAGTTAAAAAACACCTAACGATTTTAATTATTTTTAAAACATAAAAGTAGTTACTGTGGCTGAAATATAAAAGCTAGATATATGCTATCGCGGACTTTTTTGTAGACTTATTATAGATACATAATTCTTCCATATATGATTTTGATACATCTCTTAGGAATTGGACAGCGTTTTCGATGAAAGCTGCCGGGCGGCTAATTTTTTCCGACTATCTTATTATCGTCATATTTCAACTAATATACACAAAACCTAAACAAATTATACACTAAAACCTTCCTCATGAATCACCTTATTTATTAGTGAAAACCGCATGAAAATCCGTTCAGTAGTTTTTGAGTTTATTAATTTATATTGTTGTAAAATCAAAAAATGACATGGTAAGATTGTTTACATAATAGGACAATTATGAATAAACGGACTTTACTTGTTCGTCGCTGGCTCCAATGATATACTATATAAACAAGAGGCAGATATGTTATAGGCGCGCGCGCTGTGAAGACTCGAATACGACCCAATTGGAACGTCTTGTAATCAGTCTGCGCCAAGCGCCTCGTCGAGCGTACCGCGTCGTAAGTTCCTGTGTCCTTACCAAGATATATTAAAAATGCCATCGTGTGTGTTTCGAAAGTGTACCAATTATGATTCTAAAGTTAATAAAGTACAAGGGATCTCTTATCACATGTGAGTATGCAAAAATAGTTTGATTGTTTAGTATATTTCAATTATTTTTCACTCACTGACGCCATGTTCAGACAAAGAAAGAGAGATTCTAGTTTTGACGTGAGAGCGACAAGGATGCGTGCGCTGCGGACATAGATTAGTTAGTGCAGAATCGAATACTGATGGTGACTTCAATGCCTAAAATTAATGTTCAGTTGTTTTTTATTATTGTTCGTTATTATAATAGCTATCTAATGTGTGTAATGGACTAATTTAATAAACATTAAAATAGTTTCACTGAATTCGATTTTCTACTAGGTATTATAATACATTATACTGATAATTGAGGATTACTATTGTTTTTCTTTTTATCAATTAGGTTTCCGAGTTTTTTCCGACACTGAATTGTTAAATATTTCAATATATATGATTTACTTTTATAAGATGTTTTATTTTTTACCCATGTACTTTCTTTTCAAATAAGTGTCCTCTCTACAACAAAAAATGTTACTCTATGCATAAGAAACGTTTGACGAGGAATCATTGAAAACTATTGCTATCTCTTTCATTCGCATGCTCTTTTATATCTTTTGTCTTACTTATCAGTAAAACTTGTCGATGTGTGTAGTTTTGGATTGCTCGGAACAGAACTAAAACGCAAATTACTATGAACGTAACATATCTGTATTATAATATATCATTGGCTGGCTCTCATAGTACGCATACCTACGCAAGTTTCGAGTTCACAGTACCTTGTTAATAATAAAAATATTACGTAACTGAGAGTTACGTAAAGTTGGACTTCGATTAATATTTTTATCATTTATCATTATCACCCAATTTGATGGGTGAAAACAGTTTATAATAAAACTATTTATTATTTTAGAATAATAAGTATACCATGTTCTTTTCAGTACTCCTAACTATGTGTTTACGAAATTTTATGTAGATTGGTCCAGTACCTAGATAAAGCGTGAAGTGAAGAGGTAATAAACAATATCATTTCCACATTTATACTGTTAGTTAGGATGACGTCTTCTGAGCTTCTACCTAATCTGAGAAGAGACAATTTTTTTCCAATGAAGAATACCGAATCATATATTCGTGACGAAAATTACATTAATATGTTACTAGCTTTTGCCCGTGTCTTCGCCCGCGTGAATTTCCTACATGAACAGTGCATGTCCCGGGATGAAAGGAAAAAAATAAAATTTATACCATGTGGTAGGTAATTTAATGCAGATTAATTTTGCCATTGACAGTTTTCTTCTAGATTAACAGTTTTTGTTCAAAACGGAGAAAACCGTGCAATGACATATTTTTAATGAAAAGGGGGGGGGGGGGGGAATTGGTCTGACACCGGGCAAAATCGTGCTCAGCAGGGTCGAATTAGTCTAAAATTATCCGGTGTCAAACTGTTACATTCCATGCCGTTCAAAGTCGTAATTTTCGAAAATTCTTTTAGTCTATATACCTAACGCGTGGAGATTAAATATTCAAAGCGCGTGGCCTTGAGCGAGTGATGGACGCCTGGCAGTGGCAGTGGTTGCTTGGCAACGGAGCCGTACCTCGCCCGTCGCCCCGCTTTCCCCGCCGTCAATAACTTATTAAATGTTGAGATTTTGAATGAAATCAGCGGGATTTTTAATTTGTTGAATATAAAAGCCGAGTTCGACACACGACATGAGTAGGTTGAGTTTGTAGGTCTACGAACTTTTGTTATACGAGTATAATATGTACAGATAATCATTTTTCAAACAAATTTTTATTTGAATCACTAGCTGTTACCCGCGGCTTCGCCCGCGTGAGTTTCACTTAGATGAAAAATCTTTTTGTATTCCAAACTGTAGTATAACCTAAACTACAGTACTACTCAAAATTTCAGCCATTTGGTTATCCCGTGTCCCGTGGGAATATATTAGGTATTCGTAGTACAATCGCGGTGTAAGAATGAATCAAAAGTGATATTTCATTCAATAAACGATCTTCGTCTGCTCGTTATCTACAATTTTCAGTGTACCACTACCCTTTTAACTACTTTGTGGTACCACTACTCCCACCCCGAGTCCCTATTTGTCCTATCCCGTATCCTGTCTTTTTACACGTCAGCAGAGAATGCTCATCAGGTTGAACGACTTTTGCTAAGGCGCCATTTCCATATATGTAATAGCTAGTCTCTTGGAATTCTTCATCAGATGATCCTGATCTTAGATTTTTAAACGTCAACAGAAAATGCTCGTCAGATTGATAAACTTTTGCAAAGGTACCATTTCCATATTTCTTATAGTTTAGCTGTTCTGTTAAGGTTCTTCATCAGGTGTTCCAGTTTTCAAAATCAATTATAGCCTATATGTTGCCCAGGCTTAATAGCTATACAACAAAAAATGTTTCATTCAAATCCGTCCAGTAGTTTTTGCGTGAAACGCGTACGCGTTACATACATACAGACAATGATATATTATTGTTTATATAGTATATCATTGCATACAGACAAACAAACAGACAGACAGACAAGAAATTAAAAAAATTTTTTGCTTTCTATTATTCTTTTTAAGTGTCCCTCTATTCATTTCAGTCAAAAATACTAAATGTACAGACAAAATATTTTTACTGTTTTATTATATGTATGTATAGATTATTCGAATAAAAATTTTATTTGTGAAAATTATCCGCGGATTATTGATTTGTAGAAATAACAAACATAAATGAAGAAGAAGATGATGGTGAAGAGTCCACCAATAAACTAGGTACCTACTTAGGCAACATTTTTTTCTTTAATTTTTTAAACACATGTTGATTTATTTTGATTTTCATTTTTAAATAGGTGTTTCAAGTTTGTAGTAACATTTGACATTGCATGAAATGAAATATAGATAAGAATTGCGCCATCTATTGAATGTATGTGGTACTACTTTGTGGTAACACGAAGTTTGCTTTGATGATTATAATTTTTACGACAAATTGACAAGATTGATACTGGTAGCGACATCTAGTTAGTCAAGAAAAATAGTTATGTGAGGCACACTTTGATGTATGAAGAATATGCATCTATACTTTAGTAATATTTTATCGATGCTATTACTTACCCAGAGAGTGAAAAAGTAAGACGTAGTGTTTACTTGTGTCAGACTTTTCTTTATCGAGTTGTTATTATTTTTTTCGGTCTGCTTCTCCTTTATATAGGTTATGATAAAAAGTTCCTGACATAAACATAAACAGCGTTATCATCTTCATAATGTACATGCAATGCATAACAAGGACATCACACGCTGCTATTGCATTGTTGTGAGCTTTCATGGTATTTAATTTACATTAAGTAATTTTAGTTGTTTAGATGTTCTTCCCTAAGTTGTCAGTGCTTAATTTTCGTGTTTTCACAAACTACAATATTGAGCATTATTTGTTGCTAGCTACGACTACGATAGATAAGGATGGTAAAAATTATCCAAACAATAAATAGAATTGTTTGGATATTTTTACCATTCTTATCTTTTACGTAGTACTTATATTAATTCTGTGCTATCGTAGCTTATGTGATGTAGAATATTAATGAATAAAGTAAATGGGGATAATCTCCAATACTTACTTACCCTCTTTTTTGTCTAATGTATAGTTTGATGATTTTGAAAAGGGGTTTGTTTGTGCATTCTTATCTCATAATCATAAATTATTACTAGTTCATATTTCCAGGTACTAAATGAGTGCCGTGCCTACAATATGTACGTCAGAATAGACTTCGATCTCGCTGCCAAGTCACGTCTAAGGGAAAACAATTTGGGTAGGCGTTCGGTTCGATTCCGTATATATGCGGTCAGCGGATACATAGTTAATACTGCTTTTTGTATCGCCATCTGAGTAATAAAGTTAATCCAGGTTTCGTGTAGTAATATCTGGCGGGGTGAAGCATGAGGGAAGAAAACCGGCCGGCTTGGCCACCTGTTATCCGCGCGGTGGCGCGCGCGTGCCCCCCCTCCCTCGCCCCCGCCCCGCCCCGCACCCCCTCACCCCCGCTGCTCCCCGCCGGCACCCTCAGCGTTGTGCGCGCGCTGCACCCGTCCCTCCACTCATTCGTTCCGCGACGCGTCGTCTTGCCGGCCGGCTTCACCCGGGCTCATTCTAACCGCGTCCGTTAACCGCATCGCACTCGACCGACTTAAACATGACGGAAAGCACAGACACCCCCGCGGCAGCAGCCCCAGAAAAGACCCCCACTGAAAATGGAACCACCGACACCCCCCCGGAGGAAGCCCCAGAAAAGGCGACTGAGGAGAAAGAAAAGGAAGCTGTTCCTCCGCCAAAGGAGATGCGCGCCGTGGTGCTCACCGGCTACGGTGGCCTGAAGACTGTCAAGATCCTGAAGAAGCCCGAACCCACTGCTGGAGAAGGCGAGGTGCTCATTCGTGTCAAAGCTTGGTGAGTTTTTGTTTTTAATTTTATAATCTACCCTCATTTTTATTTAACCAAATTGTGCGCAATTGGATAAACCGTTGAATTTTGGTTTAAACATTTACTACTAGTGTTATTGTGTTAATTCATATTGAAGTTACTAATTTAAACGCCAACAATGTTAATTGAGAAAGTGTTCGGTGAATCGTGAGGGGAACGCGACTGCACATTTCGCGTGTAGGGTGTACCTAATTTAGCCAATAGGGACTTATCCCGTTTCGCTCGGTGGGTTCGTCTGCCTCATTAACATCTGCCGCCCGCACCTCCGAGCGCGCAGCATGCACCCGAGACCGGCCGATTGAAAATTTCTGCACGCACACGCATCCACTGCCGCTGCGACACGCCCTTACAACGGATTTACACTTCGACGGCCGCCAACACAACGGCTGCATCATCGGAGAGACTCCTGGCTGCATAGGTTCAATCGAACTCTCGTAAATGTCGTGTTCGATTGCCGATTTCGCCAGATCGTTGTTTATTCAAAGGAATATGGAAAATGTATTATCGGCACTCGGTTAAGTTGCGTTCGCGCACGCATGTGAGCATCGAAGCGCGCAGTTACGCAGCGCTCGATCGCTATAACAAATTAATGTTATTTTGTCATACGAAACTGCGAGTCGAGTTCGTGCGAAAGGGAGTTGAGCACTGACATTGTTCTTTGTTCGTTTTATCGCTCCAGTGCTTCAGATAATGCGGAGCCGAGCCGCGTCAACACATGAGTTATCTGCCACTTTTCTTGTTAACTTAACTACTGCTCGTTGCAGCCTTACTGTGACAGATTTGTTTCGTTACCCTATTATGGTTACAATGACGACGTTTACAAACTGTTCGCCTTACTGCTTTCTTGTTGAAATGCTTGCCAATACTTGGAAATGTGTTTTTTTTCATAGATTCATATCTTCAAATCTTTTGATTGAAATATCTGGATGACATTCAATTCCTTTATCCATTCCATGATCCTTTTATTTACAATTATTTTCACTGTTGCTTTCAAAAATATTTTCTACGGATCTACCTTGTCGAAATAGAAGTTCATTAAGTTCAAAAAATTCATAAGTATTTAGACATTGTCATAGATAGATAACCGTTTTCATACTTCTTTATTTATTGTATAATGAATTTGTGCAAAGTTGCAGAAATAGGTATCAAAAAGTCTTTTACTTTAAAAATTCCTGGCTTAAACTTTACCAGATCAACGCTTACCTCTAAGCTTGTACAATACAATTGGATCCGAGTAAGATTTAATCGATCATCACTTGCTTCAGTTGTAGCCCTTGTATGTAGGAGAGAAAACGTAGGAGGAAACCCATAAACACTACCTAACTATTGACTATATAGTTCGTTAAACTAAACAGACAACAACCACTTCATGAAACCATGAAAGTTAATTCTGACTTCAGTTTTAAATTATAGTTCCATCATATGAATCTTTTCAGATTCATCTGATGATGTCTTTGTTGTTTTAATCATATGGATTGGCATAGTAATAGAAAAACTTAATAATGCCTGGAACTTGTGTATTACATTACACGAATCTGTTAGTTTAGCTATCGGTGTAAAGTTATCAAAACTTGAAGATAAACAATCAGCATCGAAGCAAGCTAGTCTTAAGCAGGAGGTGGCGCAGGCGCATCCCGCTGCGCTAAATATAGCGTGCTTATCGCCAGCTTACTATGTAAATGACCGAGACATATCCCCAGCTGCCGCGAAAATATGAACCGGCTGGTCTGGTACGGGTTTGCTTGCTGGGACTGGCAAAAACGTGTGAGTTCCGCCCACAGTGCTGGTCTATTGCTATGAGAGGAATTCTTGGGACAATATTATTCCTTCAGACATGTGTGCAGAACATAAAATCGTAGCAGCAGATTTAAATATTCAATATACGTGTACTTATTATGTGTAAAGTTTTGTAAATGTTGATGTCTGGGAATATCATATATCTATTATAATAATGGGAAATATAGAGACCAAGGAATCGCAGAATTTCAAACATGTGGAAATGTGGACAGATGAATTGAAAGACAAATGATTGAATAGCGTGCTGACTGCTGGCCCACGTAGAGAGGGAGGGATATTGGGAGAAAGGTGTCTGTCATCGATATAAGACTACTTATATGTAAATATGTTTTCAACCATAAAACAATCATTTTGTTTGACATACAAAAGCAATTTTATCCTAATTTTCTCACGATCCGAATCAACGTCATAAATTTTCGTAATTGTATCAAGTTCAAGGATACCGCCTAGTTTCACGTTGAACTAGGTAGATATCATAGCCACATAGTTCGTTGACCCACAATTAAATAATCATTATGTAAGGCCGCCCAATGTTTGAAATAATACGCGCCTAGCTAGCGCGTCAATCACAACACGTCACTACACTCACTATGATTATAGTGACCACAAGTTTGTCGTAAAATGGGACAAGTGAAAACTAATAGAAGAAGAAATGAGTAAATATTGTTAGCATGGATTGGATTCTGAACAAGCGTATTAAATAAACTACTCTAAAATATAAATAAATCTCTTTAAGTCAACGACGCCTCTCATTTTATAGCGTGCACAACAGTTCTTTGTTTAATAGCGCTATTAATTTAATGATATGGCACAGTTACAGAACGAATCCTTCCCATTACCCAAGCGTGGATCAGTTCATCCGAGGTTCATCTACCCTATCATGTTTTTGTTTCGTCGAAGGGATCGGACCAATGAATAACCGCCATTAATTTCAATTAGGTCATGTCAGTGTCGGCATGAGATGTCTTCCGAGAACAATCGGAGTACTCACGCCTTCTATAAGTGGCTTTCTTTTTTCCGAGAGTACTTAATTACATGTGGAGATGAACATTGGATATGAAATGCGATGGTGGGAAAGATTTTTCGTGAACTACTTCAATGATATGTAGTTCTCTTTTTAGCCTTATATAGCCTTTTTTCATAAATTCCTATATGTTTGCAGTGTTATTTTATAGTATCAACTAATTTTGGTTTATCAAATCAAGTAATGACCAAAATTAGTTTATTGAATCGTAAAGTTGGTGTTGGTTGGGGTTTAATCTAAAGATATACCTTCTTCAGGTTTCACAGAAATCCATTCGTCTTCCGTGACATAATTCGCTCTCATTTCTCGTATCGAAATGTTAGCGTTAATTGCTTACATCCTTTCCTTTGTTGGCGTATCAATTTAAAACCTAAAAATAGCGGCGCCCCTCGTGCACCGAGACCGGGCTCTATGGTATAAAGTGCAGTATTGTGCATTTTAATGGGCTTCGAAGCCACATAAGATGGGAGAGATGAATTTGTTTATTACCCTCTTCCTTATTGAGAGCGTCTGCATGAGATAGGTCTCTTCCTATGAGTCACTAGAAAGTTATGTTCTTGAGCTAACTCGATTCGAATAACTTGCTTCGTTGGTGTACCTGACTGCAACGATCGAGTGGGTGGACTCGCCTGCAATATTGTAGTCTGCGAAGATATACTTGTGTGTATTACTCTCCAAAGTGCGACTTTCCATAGATATCTTTATTATAGCAATAATAACATTAGATGTGGAAATTTTGTAACGCATATTGAGATAGAATGATCAATCTTTTTTATGGCTATTAAACGAACTTTCTTTTATATTATTCCCTACACATATAATGATGTATTAATGTTCAATTGGCTTTCTATTGAATACCCCTATCTTTACACCAGTACAATGAGACTATAAATAAGTAGCATTAGTTTCGAATCGTTACGGATGAATACTTCACAAAGTGATACTTACAGTAGTTTTCGAAACATAACCCGCGTTGAGTCTATTGAGCTATAATTTGTCTTTACTATTTAACGTGTCGGAGAGTTGTACAGTATAACAATAACGGAGTCGGTTATTATGTTTTTATAATAATATGTTATCGTTAGCATGACCTGTGGGATGCAGTCCATCATCCATCAATCAATCACGACGGCGGCGGCTCATTGCAAGTATACGAGTCTTTAACTATAAAAAATACCGTGAGTATTTATTTTTGTTTTTACATACATATTAGGAAAATCGGATTGTAATTCAAAACAATTAATGTCATAGCTAAGGGCCATGCGTCACGGTTTCGTCCTCGTAAGTTTTTAGGAAATGAGTTTTGATGAGTAAGCCGAGTTATCTGTTCGTCCTGACTCACTATTGAACTGAAATACAAAGGTATCGGTAGCTGGTAGCATGCAATTTTTGTACTCATTGTATTGTGAATTGGACCCCTACAGTTCAGTGGGG
The DNA here is from genome assembly GCA_018467065.1 of Ephestia elutella. NCBI lineage: Eukaryota > Metazoa > Arthropoda > Insecta > Lepidoptera > Pyralidae > Ephestia > Ephestia elutella. Next base: position 6,159,388 of record CM031582.1, read on the forward strand.
AAAGTTATTGAAATTACTGATAATGATTGACCTTCGTTACGACTATTGACTCTGTTATATCTTACTACTGTTGATCATATATTACAAAAATAGTTTATTAATTAATATTTTGCACATATGTTGTTCTTAATTAATTTGCGTTATCTGAATCAGCTACCATAACCGTAGTGAAAGTGATAACATTGTAAATATATCGACGCATGAAAGGCAAAACTTCCTAACCGACATTTATAAAAATGTTCAGGAGAGCTGATCAAAGTTTTTTTTTAATGAATAAAGCTTCTAAAATCTTTAGTTTTCATCATAAATAAAAAGTTGTTACAGTCTAGGCATTGTAATATTATAGGCTTTTGCCTAAGAAACATTTTATTCACTTAACACTTTAAGTTTATAATTTAGAGTCGCTTAGTAAAAAATTACCTCAAAAAAATGACAGGTAAAATTACCTACTCGCCGGAGCCAATTTAAATCCGTTCAAATATATTCATCTTAATACTTCAGCTAATGTATATGCAAATAGGTAAAACTGGATTAGTAATAAAAAATATTTATGAAAAATAGGAAAAATTGTCGAAACCAGTATAGTTTAATTTAAGTCCTTCAAGAAAAATAATCTAAACACAAATTATAAAGCAATATTTGCAAAACTAACCGACATTTTGAAGGAGTGTGAATTATGAATAAAACGATTTTCGTATTAAATCAGTATGTATTGTATTTAATTATTTTAAACAATTTGCATGCATTGGAAACAACATAAACAAAAAATAGTTTTCTTTTCGCCTAGTACAAATAAAAAAACCTTCTTTAATAAAGTTAAGTACCTACCTATACATTTAAGTTGTACTATTGTAAGTTTCATCAAAATCAGTTTTAAGAAGTTGTGAATATATTTTATCTAATTGTGTGTTTAGGTACCTATGAGTACCCACCCATGTTGTACCCATATTGCCAGATACTATAAACATAACATAGTATGTTACTTCTTCTTCTTGTTGAGTCGATATGTCTATCTTTAGATTTTCCCTGACCAGTATGTGGCCACGCAAACCGTTGTTATCGTTGGCCTCGCATGGATCCTCTTTGGTACAGAGGCGGGGCAATTCGGGTACGATAGTAGCCGAGAAACCCCATCTAACGCGGTTTTCACGGCATCTCCCAACGCCAACCCGAAGTTTATTTAAAAGTTCTCCAGACTGCCCAGGGGAGATTTCCACCCGGTGGTGGTAGTTTCTTGGTTAGTGGAACGTTAGCTGACTGCGGAGGGAATCTATATTTCCAGTGGTCCATCCTAGCTCTGGGGGCTTCTTTAGCCGGCAAGTTATACTGCGGCTTTTTAGGAGTGTAGGTAGGACGTGACCATGCATGCCTCCTGTCCTCCAGCTGTTTGTATTTCTCCACCGCAGTCGCAACAATACGTCGGATGTCTGGTGGAGCTACTAGTATGTTACTATAAACATAATAATTATACTTACGACAGGGACAGGTTCATTATCAAAGTTAATTTTTTTCTATACTTTCTTCCTTTTAACCCCGCAGAAGCCAGAGCAATATCTATTATTTTGTTACCTCAATGTTCATGTTGTTACCTAAAGAAACTAATTATAATTATTACTATATCTACTTAGATAGCTAAAATTTTGCAAAAGTTAGTACAAAACTCTAAAAGAAGGTATCAAATTTTTCAAAATCTGCGCCCTTACAATGTAAATGCACACTTTTTATTCTTCAAAGTTTTGAAGTGATTTTTAGTTTTACTTACAATTTTCGTATACTAAGCGCCAAAATCCACCACGGCCACAAAATACGGCCTTCAGCGACCACACTAACCGACGTGCTGCGTTTGGCTGGCTCCTTTCGGACACGAACGCAGTACGCAGTGCGATATGCCTAAGTGACATTCGATACACGATTGCATTTTGTAAGCGCCATTTTCATTTGTCTTGAAATTCAAATAAAATTATCTAAGCGACACATTTCTCACAACATTCAGGCAAGCAAAAATATCTAAGCGACAGTCAGTTTCAATCTAATTTGTCAGGTAAAATTATCTAAGCGACAGCAAGTCGGTATATATTTTTGGTGCTAAATTATCCAAGTACCTTTTTATAACTATTTCGTTACAACCAATAATATCTAAGTACAAATGATGTTAAATACAATTTTAGGAACAAATGTATAAGGACAAGTTTGTATCATATTTCTGTTCGTATAAAAATTGATAAGCGACTATAATAGCAAAACCTAATACAGGAAAAAATACCTTAGTGCTTGGTGCATATGATTTTATTTCCAGTAAATTTATCTAAGCTAACGGTTAAAATAATTTTATGACAGGAAAAAATCACTATTCAATTTTTTTTAAAGTTCGAACTGTCCAACCAACCTATTGAAATTAAATAAGTGATTTTTTGTTGCTTAGTCAGCTGAAAAAGTAGGAATACTAAGGATTCACGTACTTCCTAAGCGACAACAAAACTCAACGCAGCGCTACGAGACCCAGACCAATCGACGCGGATTTTTTTTGCGAGTAAAATGACGTATATAACTCATTTTACCAAATTGTGTCGCTTAGGAAGTTTTGCCTTTCATGCGTCGATATGTATTAGTGAGCTGGTAAAATTATCTAAAACAATCTATTTTTAATGGTTACATGATAGTTACAGTGGCTGCTAACAACATATGACTGTATATTTACAAAATATAAAGATTTTTGATGCGTATTCGTTACTTAAGGTGAAGGTGCACGTGCAGCAACTGGTTTCTCGTAGGAAGTTGGAACATATGTCATTATGGAGTCTATAAAATCCATCCTTCATCAGACGGCAGATGCGGCAGGCGGGGTCTCGCCCGGTCCGATAGTCGCCCGCAGGCACATTGTTCGCAAAGTCAATGAACTTTCCAAAATGTTCCTTCGCTTATGTGACCATAATCGAATCAGCTCCCCTACTCTATATGGTAGTAAACACGTCGCATTCTTTTAACTTTTTTGACAAATAAAAGAAGTATGACAAGCCACAAATCTCCAGAATGTTCACCGCCAACTTCTTGATACATGAATATTGTATCCGGCCCTTTATTTAGCGTTCACGTTTATCGTTCTGCTATTACATTTTATATCTGGTCTGGACAAGATTATCATTTCAGTGTGAGATCGGCAACCTACTGAGATCGTTTTATATTTCTGCGTTCATGTTATCGTTACATTAGGTTCGCTATTGGTTTCTGGATAGCTGGGTAAATTGAATTGGAAAATCCCGTGACTCGTTCCTCGCATGAAAAAGGGGTGTGGTTGCGTTAGTGCTAGGCGCCGGCTAGGTGGTGTGCGTCGGGGGTGAGGGTTGCGAGTGCTCCTGTAATGTCTGGCGGGGGAGGGGGGCGCGGGCGCGGCGGGTGGCAGATCAATACGACGCGTCCCACCACCCGCGCGTCGCTCCGCCGGCCGCCTGTCCAATCTCCGCAGGCCCTACGTCTTTCGACGCCAATGCTTGTTTTTTTTACAGCTCCCATTAAACATGCTCTTCGATAAATGAATAAAAGCATGTGTTAGTGTTTTTTCTACGGTCGCTTGCGGAACAGTTATGATGACTAATTTTTCATTTAATGTCTTTGAATAAGCTCTTGAAGAAATTTTAGAGAATTGCAAAATGTCTGGTGCATTTAACAATTCAGAATCCGTCATTGTTCCTATCCTAAGCCGTTATTTTTCAACAATAATACACATCCGCCATTTTTTTATTGCTGATGCTGGGGATTTCAATAATCCAGCGGTCTTCTGGTATACAATGTGACCTTACTAACTTACCTGTTGAATGTTTAGTAATGTGAACGTTGTCAGCGGGGTGTCTATTAAAATACAGATTTTTATCACATCGATTATCATGTCCCAGAAAACTATTCCACGTTTTTTAATATATTTTTTTCTTAAAACATCGAAAAACTTTTTATCGCAGTTTCATAATATCGAACAACATTTCTTAAAAAAAACGTTATAAATTTTCTACTATTCCAAGAAAAACGATATATCAAACTAATATTTCACACATGTATTAAGATATCGATGTAACCATTTATAATAACATGTTTCAATATGTAGCGATGCGCATCATAACTTTTAATCGCAGTAACGTTTCATCGAACGCTGCATTTGCTTGTTGTTGCTTAAAACATGCAAAAAGGTATAGCAAGACTGAGGCATACAGCAAGCATGCATGCAGCAAGCACAACAAACATGTAGCAAGCATCAGCAAGCATGCAGCAAGCATGAAACAAGCATGCAGCAAGCATGCAGCAGGCATACAGCAAGCATGCAGCAGGCATGCAGCAAGCATTCAGCAAGCATGCAGCAAACATGCAAGCATGCAAGCAGGCATGCAGCAAGCATCCAAGCAGGCATGCAGCAAGCATGCAGCAAGCATGCAGCAAGCAAGTATTTCTGGGTGGCTCCACCAGAAGACTCGCTCCGTCGGCCCTTCGATTCATTCGGGCACTTAACCTCACTCCGCTCGAGAGGTCGCCGGCTCGCTTCGCTCGCCACCTCCCCCTCGCTTCGCTTCGGCCTCGTGCCCTCATTTTCTCAGGACCTCCTTCGCGAGCCTTCTGGTTCCGCGCGAAGGAATAACACTCTAGTATATGACAAAGTTGAGCCACGTGGAGTCGGGGTGCTCTGAGTCGGATTTGTGATCCAGTTATAATTAGTGGGCTAGCTATAAATTTACTGTTGATCGATACAATACTACCAGATTAATCTATCTATATAGGGTAACATAATAATGTAATATTTGATGTTTCAAATATATTGCAAACTTACCTGGAAATAAAATTATGGGTAACAAAACTTTGATGTTTCATTATTTCGATGAAATACATAAAATATGAAAAGAAATAACGATAGAGTGTGTTTGTACGTAATGAATAATCGTGTAAATGAAATTTCGATGTAAACAGATTTAAGGATTTGTTACATATTGTATTAAAATATCTGCGAATGGTTTTATGGGACATGAAAATCGTTGAAGTAAATTGCGATAAAGTGATGGGTTCCCTTGTCAGCGACTTGTTTTTACAAAAAAATTATAGATGCATTCCGGTGGTGTTAAGGGAGAGGGTGCTTTAAAATTAAGCCATCTTAAGAGGATTGAATCTGGCGATGTCTGATGAGACTGAGAGGTCAAACATTTTCTAATCGCATTTGGAGAAAATCAATACCTCTACATCTAAATAGTAGTAATATGTACTTAAATGAATACTTATACTTATACTCGGACCTAATTAGAATATTAATATAAATGGAACGTGAAATTTCTTCCGCCACGACACATCGTGTATTCATATCATATGATTTATCTGTAAGGGTTACAGTTGCATATGCGGAATGTCCCGTAAATCATGAACGTGTGGAATTCCTACTTTGCATTTAAATTGCAAATCGCTTCAATAGGTTTCCGATTTCGTGGTATATTTGTCCTTATGAAAATAGCTAGTTTTTGTTATGCGTTTATGGCATTTTAGGTCTTAATTCCAACCATCATATCATATTATTTAATCTAGACTTCTTTGTTTTTATTTAACCATGCGTGTTCAGTCCATTAAAATTATGTTTTGCACTGCGGATGGTTTTATAATTAAAAGTAACAAGGCGGCCTGAAGCATTAATTGATGGTTCAAAAATAGTCTGAAGATCTCGTCATACCTACATTACAATTTACAATTACAGTTCAATTATAGTCAAAGAGATTCATCATTTGATTTCTTAAGTCTCTGACTAAACTTGTTTTTTATGTAAGTAACTACAAGTAAGTAGTTCAACAAGACTTCTAACGAATGCGTATCTGTGATTTTTATTAAAAATAGGATTATAAAAATTAAATCCTGCAAAATCTTTCTGCAATCGAGTGTTGCAAACGCAAAAAGATTTGCCACACAAAGCAAAATTAATATGGAACAGTATCGAAATAAAAGTAAAAGTCTTCAAGTAATTAATAACAACGTCAAGTCATTCCAACTTCGTCACGCCGCGCAAGTGGGTGAAAAATTAACACATGGCTTAGTAACTGCTCTTTCAAAGTCGTGATCCGCTAATATCGCCGGGAACCACGTACGTGCTTAGAGTTCATATTACTGCTTCAGAAACGTAAATCTATATTTAGTTAGGTAGGAAAGGCCACCCTTCATACCGACGATACGCCCTAATATGCCCCGAAGTTCCGACACCTTTTTGCCCCAATGTCTCTGCATCGCTATGGCGCAGTGCCGTCTTTTGATATATTAGGTTTTATGTCGATAGATTTAAAATTCTTAGAAATTACAACGTCTGCTCTTCTCGATAACCAAGGTTAAACAGTTTTTGTCCTTATTGGTCGGAAACACACCCTAAATACTTACTTTAGGGAATGAAAACAGGAAAACAATTCTATCGTCTTCGAGTCAATATTACACACTTCATTTTGGAAATAGGGTACGGGGTCAATATCGTGTTTTCCTTAAAGGTATTTTATTTCTTGCGTAGTAACGTTTTGTTATATTTTATGTAACTAGATAAAAATAGTGCTTCTGTATATGTGTAGTATGTAGTGTAGTAGTTTGTATGGGATCTCCGGTTCTTTGTTTGCGTTCAAAATCTACTAATTATGTGCATAAAATTGGCATAACTTCATGCTAGCATTGGTTGCTATTTTACGTTTCGGGCATTGCTTCCATTTTTGCCATTGGCTCAAATTTCGAGGAACGTATGTCTACTGTATTCTTCGTTTCTTTTAATATCCGCATTATTATCGATAAGAGAGTAAACAGCCATCACTATGCATGTGATGTTCCGTTTATGAGAGAATGGGAGTGGGTCGGAATGCCGCGTGTTTTTTGTTGCCCGCATGTGTAGAGGGTCGACTACTGTTCTAGTACCACTCACTTCACGACTACTACTGTAACAGTACCCTGAAATCACACCCTTTTAATATCCGCGCATGTTTTTTAGCCTCTGACTAAGTGGAAAAACAATACTCATGATTTTTATGACATTTGTAGTGATAAAATAGATTTCTTTGAGCTTGTTCTTTTCCCTCTTTTTTTACATTTTTTAGGAAAAAAAAATATGCAGAAATTTAATTTGGGTCCTAAAATTCCACTGGTTAATCGAAATTTCAGAAATTTATCAGACGATTTTTTTTTGTATATTTTTACGCTTTTTTCTCTGTTACAGTCTTTGGTATTCTATCTGAAGTTCACCTTGTCCCCTATTACCAAAACCGTAGTCCGTAAAGTGTCAGTTCCTCGCTTCTTATGCAAATTTAACAAACTTCGTTACAAGTTAGGGATTACAATGTTGTTGAAATGGAATTTTCGTTGATCAAAAACATGATTATTTAAGGCATCCCGGCAGGAACAGTTAATTTTAGCGTTGGCATAGAAACGGGTATTTTTTTTTTTAAAGACAAGCATACCATTGTCCGCATGTATGTTTTTCTGGAGCATCACTGATGGACCTGCTTTGAGCGTTTTTTAATTTGATTAAAGTTAGGTACCATGCGGTGGTTATGACGACGGCTAAGTGGAAACTAGGACAGATTCGACCCAAGAATCTTGATCCACGTTAAACAGCAGTTAAATTTGACAAATCTGAAATTATAACAAGATCTTCAGATAACTAACTAAAACTAAGATGGCGCAGCGACCCAAAGTGAGTCTTGGCCTGATAATAAGTGTCTCCATTTTGGTCTGTCCTGTGCCACCTTCTGCCAATTATTGGCGTTCAGCTCGCTTAGGTCTTAACTTTTTTTTAGTTTTTTCTGATCCCTATGTTAGTTACAGTCTTTGGTATTTTTGTGGTATTCTATCTATCCAAAGTTCAAAGTTCTTGAGATGACTACCGTAAATGATCTGCACTTAACTAGCGAAAACACAATTCGTTGTTGTATTGTAGATACGGTTCTGAAAGTACACTTTTTATAACGTCAAATTTTAAGATAATAAAAAGGCACGCTTATTATAATCACTATTTGCCAAGGGCGACGCGACGCGTTGATATCTTTTGGTACAAACAAATATCTTGCGACGTATTTCTATTTGTCTATTATAGTCCTCGATGTATAGACTACACGTATCATCCCCTATTTGTTTTCTTTATCTGTATTCCGATAGCAAGCGACGAAAAGAACAGTCGATAAAATCTGATGATAATAAAAGCTTTTTCCAGGAAACTGACGTCTTGGAGCTTTCGACTTGTTATTTTTGTCCTATTTAAGTCGAAACTTAATATTCCCCAGAAGTGTTCCCTCAGGCAAAATTTAGCAAATTGTGTTTCAAAAAAATAGGTGATTTCTTATCTCAAAAATCTACTTTTTTATTTGAATCGTGATTTAGTTTAAAAAAAGTGAAAAGCTTTCACTTTTTTGAAGCTAAATCAATAATGTCTTTAGAAAGGCCTTCTTTGTGAACGAAATATATAACCTCTATCTGTATTTGACTTTCGACTGTTCCATCTTTAAAAATCTAACTTATAATCAAATCTTTAAAAAAAAACTAATAGAAGATGAAGACGTACAAGCTTTCGCTTCAACTTACAAATGGCTTTGATGAGAGGTTTCTTTGAAATCACTGTGAACCAGCACACTATCAGCAATCGGCCTTTCAGATACAGTTGCTCTCCGGTTATCAATCGAATTCTTATCTGTGGGTGTATTTGTGTATCGCATACCAAGTCTTTATGTTCATAAATTTATAGCCAGATTTATTTATATCTTCGATTGCGAAGGAATTCTTGTCTGTTATAGAGCATTGAGACTTAACAGTCACATTATTAACATCAAAGATATTTCTTCTCGACAGATCCGTCTCTATCCTATAGCCGTATTCCTCATAGTCATTACGAAGAATGAAACACAAGTCTTTCTTGGTAATGTTAGTTTGCCACTGCCTTCTCCATTTCACACACTTGCTGATAAATCATCAACTAGAGTGCTCGAAGTATGAATGAACAGTGACTCCTGCTTATCAATACTGTTTCTGTTTATTATAGCTATTCAGTCACCCCAAACTTGACCATCTGCCTGGTCGGAACGCAGTCTCACTTCCTGCACAATTAAACTGGATGACGCTGTTGATGTGGCATGATGAGTTAATGAATCTTATCATCAGATGCTATCAATAGTGATTAATTCAAATTTTATAGGCCCTGCTAACAGTTACCTGCTAAACTACTAGCGCAGTAAATAGAGCGAACCTTCCCTAGGAGTTAATTACGTGCGGTCCAGTAACTCAATTTTTTTTATATTATTGTTAAGGATGGTTGTAAATATTTAAAATAAATATGGCACAATTGACTAGCTTTTGCACTCGCCGCCAAATTGGAAAAATTAAAAAAAAATCACCACTTTGTTCGGTTTTTCGCTTATATTTTCTTTTAAGTGCATTTTCGCTAGAAAAGTGTTCTACAAAATGTTGTAGAAAATTAAATTTGCCGTTATTTACATTTAATATTTTGTTTCTAGGACTGACAGTTTCCGAGAAAAAAAAAATCCTTTGCCTTAAAAAAATCTCATTTTTCAAACATTCGTCAATCTTTTTTAATTTAAAACGATGTAATCCAGTCATGACCTATTCTAAGAGAAAAAGTAGCAGAACAAACATCGTAGGGAATTTAATTACCTGCAAAACGCAATTGTATATTTCTTAACCAACCCTGCAAGGTGGAGAGTAAAACTAAATGATAAAACAACGGAAATTGTTTTTTGCTATAATATTTTACTTTTTACTAACTGAATCTCGGTCCCATGGAAATTTCGGGATATAAAGTACCTTATGTGCTAGTCCTGATATTTTTCTACTAGTATACCAAATTTAATCGAAATCCGTCTAGTAGATTTTGTGTGATTAAGCAATAAATATCACATCCAAACTTTCCCATTTATAGTGTGATTCATTGCAGGTGAGTAACCGGTACCTGATTGGGACACTGTTAAAGTGTCTGTGGACATTATCAAGTACAGATATTAGATAATATTTGCTTCATCAGCAATAAAGATTGGGAAAGAAACCCGATTTTAAAATGAAAAAGTTTGGATGTGATATTTCTTGCTCAATCTAAAAAATCTACTGGACGGATTTCGATAAAATTTGGTATGCTAGTAGAAAAATATCAGGGCTAGCACATAAGGTACTTTTTATCCCAATATTCCTATGGGAGTAAAGCCCCCGGCTGCAGCTAGTAGACAATAAAATATGATAGCAAAAACGTAATATTTTAACTTTTACTTTTACTGCCTACTCCGTAGGGTTGGTTAGAAAAAATTACATGTGTTTTGTAGGCAATTAAATTTCCTTCAAATTTTATTCTAATATATATTTTCCTAGAGTAGGCCATAAATGAATTACAGCGCTCTGAAGTAAAAAGTTTGACAAATTTCCAAATGCGATTAAAAAATGCGATTTTTTTAAAGTGCACATCTCCATAACTATTAGTCCTAGAAACAAAATATAAATTGTACATTATAGGAAATTTATTTTTACAACGTTGTGTAGAACTCTAATGTAGCTAAAATGCATCTAAACGAAGGTGAGAGCGCAAATCTGAATAAAGTGACAATGTTTTTTGGTTTTTCCAACATCTGGCGGGCGTGGAAGGGGGGAGAAATTGTGCCTCTTGCATTTTAAATACTTACTAACCATCCTAAATAACATATCAAAAATTCAGAACTATTGAACCATTTGTAAGTAAACCCTACCCTTAGCTCTATTTTGGTCTTTATTCAATGAACTATGGACGGATTTGTATTAAATTTGGTATACTAGTAGAAAATTACCAGAAATAGTACATAGGTTACTTTATATCCTGAAATTCCCACGGAAAAGCGAAGACCCGAGGCGCAGTTAGCAGAAAATAAAATATTATAACAAAAAAAACAATATTCCGTAGTTTTAATATTGAGTTTTACTCCCCATTCTGCAGGAGTTGGTTAAGAATAATGCAAATGCGTTTTGTAGGTAATTAAATTCCCTACAAATTTTGTTCCAATACTTATTCTCCTAAAATATGCCATAACTAGATTACAGCGATCTGAAGTGAAAAAGTTTGACAAATTTCCGAAAAAGAAGATTCTTTTAATTTTTTTATGAGCACACATCTCTGTAACTATCAGTCCTAGATACAAAATGTAAAATGTAAATAAAAAGAAATTTAATTATCTACAAGATTTTGTAGAACACTTTCTAGCAAAAATGCATCTAAACGAAAATATGAGCCTAAATCTGAATAAAGTTTTTTTTTTTTTTTAGTTTTTTAAGATTACCACGGACGCGGGAACTTGGCAATTGTGCCCTTTTATTTTGAATACTCACAATAATCCTACACAACATTTCAAAAAATTCACAATTACTGGACCGTTTGTAATTTGATTCTCGTCTATTTACTGCGCTATACTAGTTTTATCCGTTTTGAACGTCATGTAATACTTCGCTCGATAACCTAGAAAACTACTCTGTAAACATTACATCAATTAAATTTAAATGATCGTTGTTGCGGTATACTAAAACACTGCATTGTTACAGATTTATGATTTCATCAGTGTTGTGTTAATGAAAAGTCGGTACTTATAAAATGTCGTGGACAAGAGACTGAAACACATTTAGTGTAATTTCCCCACTAACTACTAAATCATTAAATGTATCGTCGCCTTCTCGAGCCGATTTTCCTAGTTGGTGTGAGTCCAACGAAGTGATAATATTCGTAATTTGCGTCAATAAAGAAATAATTCAAGCATAATTTCCGACTGCGAAAACCCTAGTCATCAATCAAACTCGAACAGCCTTGTCAACACTTCAAACGTTGTCAAGTCAATGCTCAACATTTATTATGCTTAATTATACAGTAAAGCTACGGTCACACACGGCTGCGATCCGCTATGGCTCATCACTGGACAGGACAGTGGGTAGATAGGAAGTAGATAGTCGTCATCGTCATATTGTGTCCTGGGGTACCGCTAGCCGGAAATTAACGCGTTTTTAGAAAGCACCTGCTTTGTTGCTCCCGAATCCGCCTATCGGAAGTACCAAGCGCTCGCTGGTAGTAGATTCCCCATTTAGTTTGTAGTTTGGTTGAAGAGCTATATGTATAGCGTAAGCAATATCCGCTCAGGAATGTACACTCGGGGCGCTGTATAAGTTGTCACTACCTAGTACCTACATTGTTGCTTTGTTATCGGCATTCGTGTCATTTTCTTTAAAGAAGCATTTTACCAGCGACTTTGCGTTTATTACAGTATTAAGTGTTTCTTGCTTTTCTCATGTTACTGGTCTATGACTGTTACTTTCATTACTTATTTTCATAACTATGCCATGCTCTTAGTCCCAGCTTTCTTCAGGTTTTTAATTTTTCAGGGTTGATATTTACGTCATGTTTGGCCTATTTTATGAGCGGTTAATAATGTAGCTCATTGTGATGTGACTGCAGTCACGCCATTCGTTTAACATACTGGCACAATTCCTTTCTCCACGCGACATTTTTTTGTGAATACCTTGTTAATGGCTGTTGATGTTTGCAGACTATTAAACATGAAAGTACTTTTTAATGTTTGTTCTGAATAAGATAAGCTAGTTGTCGCAATGAACATCGAATGTGCAACAAATGATTCATCAAATATCCTAATGCAAAATGATGCCACAACGTCAGTAAATCAATAAGTCATGTTTCCTGCGTCCTCACGTCCTGTGCCTACGTTATTAGTTACAAATCAAATAAGTAAGTACATTAATACTCGGCTCGTGTCAATAGTGAATACAAATGATTCATGTATTACGCGAACGAGGAAATTCCATTCGGCGGCCGTACTCGCGCGCATGAGCTCGAACATAAATGAGTATATTCCTACTCGAACTAGTACTTGCGCTATTTAACATAGCTACCACGGATGAGTCATGTGGAATGCTAGCATGCTAATTAAAATCTAACAAATTAATGTCTGTAATACAACTGGGGCTTCAGTAACTAAGTGAAATCGACCAACTCGCAGACTTAATAATAAATTTATACCTTCTAGCGTTTCAGCGTTTGTTCTCTTTTCTATTCGTGTTTATATCACTTTGCCGAAACTAGACATAATGGGACATTTATATTTTTAAATAAATCATCCTGCACGCTTCCCGGTGAGACACCATTCGTTTGTAACTGGAATGGATGGAATGCTAAATTGTTAAGTGGAGTAACTTTTAATCGTAGAAAATTTTATTTCGTAAAACTTTCACAAGAAAGAACAATGGGAACCTTCCCCTCTTTAAAAACTGCTGCAGGACATGGGAACGTTTTGTCGAGCGACACAAAAATAACTGTCATTAATTTTGTCATGCACTGTTTATTTCGGACTCAAAATGAAGTCATACTTGACATATTTCCCAGTTCAGTTTTACTTTATCTTGAACGAACAAGCGCCTCGCTGATTTTAACCGTGTTCCAAGGCCTTTTCATTAACTTTGACGCTTAATTGGACCCAATTAGTGGGGATTACGAATGTTTCAGAAATTCATTTCAGCATGGCTTTCTCCTTAAATTACATCTGCGTCGTTATTACGGGCTTCCAATAAGCTGAAGCACTTATTGATATTTTGGGAGTGTTTACGCAAATGCGGAAGCGCTGTCCTAAACAGATAGCTGTAATAATAGAGCGCGTTTGCTGAATATCAAGTAGGCGATTTAGTGACTTTATTATTGAAGATAAAGAACAGATAATACAATAACTGTCACAATGTGAGTATTGAAAGCTATAGCTCAGACAGATACTTAAGCCAGACAACTCTAACATGAAACAGGGCCCGAAGAAACGGAAGAAGAGCTTTAAAGTTATATTGTGGAACACTCTCTGCATTACAATCGCCTTCATACAGACGCAGTCGTGCACGAGAATAGATAAACTTTTGCCTCTTAGTTTCTTCGAAGTACTTTCAATTGTTTTTGTTAGTATAACATTATTCCTTTTATTTGCTTCTCGGGTTTTTAGATACTTTCAGAAAGCAAAATCTATATTCTATACTAATATAATAAAGCTGAAGCGAAGTCGCGTGATAAAGTTAGTCGTTATTGTGGCATTTCTCTTTGTTGATTTATTTTGTTTTACGTATTTCTCTAGGGTGGTAAGGGCCGACAAATAGTACAATGCTAGCATGAAATTAGCTCTTAACTGTAATAATACGGGCAGGTATATAAACATAGGAACATGTAGTAAATGTGCCCATAAAATGTTTTAGTTGTTAAAATAATAATAAACCTGTTAAGAACAAGAAGGAAACTTTGGTGGCAGAGATTCTTGATCTTTAATTACAAAATATGTGAAAGCAATATATGATTTGATTCGAAAGTAATATTTAATATCTTGATTTTCGTTTGCACGTAGCAAAATTTGTTAATTTTTATAACAGAAAATAATATGAGTGTCAAAATAACCTCTTTTACAACACAAATCGATGGCTTAGAGTGAAAACCTCGGATGTTTCTTTTGCCAAAGAACACACATCCGAGGTTTTCACTCTAAGCCATCGAAATTTTCATTGTAAGTACACAAAAACAGGAGAACTCAAAATTTCCTTTGTCGATTATATTATTTTAGATAAAAAAAGGTCGGTTTCTGCAATTTAAACATACAATATGCCAGGTGGATTTATAAAAATCAATTGAAACTAAATTAGCGGGGTGTGTGCGGGTTTCGCGCTACAAACCTTTTATCGTCGTCGTAGACATATTTAATCTTGTCGATAATGAAAGTACACAGCAGTTATATTACATTTGAGTAATGTTTATAAGAAAGGTGTGCGTCGTCGCGCAGTTGATGATTTCGCTGAAACGCACTGGAACGTGACGCCCGACAACTTGTGCAAGTTCCTTGACAGAGCTCAACGCGGCACGAATTTTTGCGGCAAGTAAACAAAGCATTGCGCCACTGTTTCACAAAGGTGGTTTGGTTGTGGCCAGCTTTTTGTGAATTTCAGTCGCGTTATGTCTGTATAAAAATTGTCATGTAACTTCCGGCGATTTTTATCGGCGATCGGTAGCCGCCTAGTCTGATGGCTCACCTCGTGGTGCTTGAACTGTAACTAGGCGTTAACCCCGGGTGCAGCCTAGGGCTGCGTCACCGACGTCGCGACGCCGCCGCGCCGCCATGACGCGCCGTTCGTACCCCGCTGCAATTTAAAATTACCCCGAACTGGGGTGTTCACAATTTAAATGCCATTTTAAATGTCCAACACAAATTGTCAATACGCACGTAAGGGTTGTCATATATACTCGCGATATGCAATACTAAGATTCAAAATTATTTTCTCAACATCATTCGGCTGCTGCCTGTTAAACCGGAAAGTTATTCGGATTGCGTGAACAGAAATAAGTATGTTAATCACATGAGGGTGTGAATTATCAACCCTGCGGACCCTACCGAATAAAATTAAGATATAAATAAATTTAAGTTCCTCCAGAGTATATACACCTAAGAAAACATAACTTCACTCTAGGGTCTAGAAATATTCGAATCCACAAAAATAGCTGAATTGAGGCTAATTGGAACTTGCGTTAGCAAACTAGAAGTTATATGAATTTTGTGGCATGGTGCTGATGATGCTCTTATCGGTAAGGTTCATGAAAATGGTCGGGTAATTAAGATAGCCGAAGGAGGGCAGGGTTGACGACTTTATTCGGGCCCGAGTTGGCGGCCTTTAGCATCCAGTCGGCTTATCGATATAAACAGGCTTCGTTACGTTTAAAATTCAGATATCATGCAACTTCCGCTACAATTTCTCCTTAAGTAAGGATTAAGTCATTCCACATTTTTTATAGTTTTAATCGGTTTATATGAATTTTCTTTTAGACGATATTACAACATAACAATGCGGCGATTTCACGGTTTAATAACAAAAATACGTTACCTGCTCAGGACGTGCGCGTAACGAACTATTGTTGAAGGAAGCCATTCAAGTCTGTTGAATAATCGGTCAGGTAGCGTGCGTAAAATTCGATACGAGGAGGGGCCGGAGATTATCACGGATTAACATTCCTCCCCGCCATACGATCCCAGCTCCTCGATAATGTAGGACAAAGCTTTTTTCATAATAAAACGATAGCGCCCGCGCCCAATTTATCCAATAAAACGTATGCGGGCGTCGCGTCGGGGACACTGGCGACTCTCCCGCTCCCATGTTGTAATTATTCAGAATTACAGCTCGGGAAAGTATTAAATATCAACGATGGCGTCTCCGAACCCCTCGCCACAACCCAGTCTTCTATCGCCCCTCCTATGTTAGCACGATAATTTACAAATAAGTAAACAATTCAAATACGAAATAACAGACGTGATTCACTCATTGTAACTTTATGTGCGGAAGTCAATGTATAAATTAGTCTGCAAATAAGCAGAGCAATCGGATCTGATTCACGCTTCTTACGAATACTTCGGTATTTCACAGGAATGTACCGTCTATGAATAAAGGGCACTTGGTGGGCCGTTTGCGTAACGCACATATGCAAATTGCCGCTAAATACTCTGTGATTATTTTCGTCTGAATACAAAGTGTTTGAACTAAAAGCGTTTTGTTTGTGTGGATTAAACCAGAATTCCCCATTAGTGTCGATTCGTGATTTAATCGTAAACATAAATTAATTTAGGTCGGTTTCGCCTTTGCAGTGTGTAAAGCGACATTTCCTGAAATTGAAAGTAACAGTCATATTGTTTTTGATTGTTCCGAGCCTTACGCTCTTGCAAAAAATGTAGTTGAAAAACGTAATACAAATCTAATTACAAATAGTTTAATATATCTCGAAGTCGCAGAGTTGAGGTTATTTCGTTACAGGCATGTGAAACTCTATAGCTTGCTAAACTTGCAATGTGTTTCAGCGTTGTGTTTGTTGCATTAAGGTACGGATATTTTGGGCGTTGTTTTAGCTTAACTCTATGGCATTTCCGCATTTGGGCGAGTGGCATGCTGGAATGCCCGCCCTGGCACCTGCACCATACACTTGTGGTTAACCATGGTTAACTGCATAGGTGAATACTAAAACTTGCTAGTCCCTGTTTGCAAGAACTATCAAGTTTAAGCTTTTGAAGACTTCTGCCTAAACTGGTGTTTTATGAACGATTTAAGTCTTCAATAAATTCGGCTTATTCATTTTGGTTATGATAGTGGAGATATCGTCGGTCATAATCACATTAGATCCTATTTCTTTTTTATTTTACTACGTTTTATTCCCGCTCGTCTTTTACAGAACATACTTTACTTTCTATGGAAGATACGAGTTCATTTGGGGTGGGTTACAATAGAATAAGAGAATTTCATCATTAATCACAATCCGTAATGCCTACTATGATAATAAATCATGCATGTCGGATAAAAGTCGCACTCCAATGCAATTATGCAATGCACCCCATTTTTTCTAAAAGTTATCTACATCTAAAATATTGTTGCCAAATAAAAATTGATTGAACTGTGAAATGCATTCAAAACATTTTTGCTTGATGAGAAATTCGAAAAGTCCCTTTATATATTTCGGTCTATTTTAATTAAATTTTGCATGTGTGCACTTTACCGAACACTGAACATAACAGAAAACGTTTTATAGTTTTGATACTTTGTGCTTGCCACAACATGAGTAACATGCATAACCCAAAAATATAACTATTAATTTAATTTCGGCCTATTTTTTTTTTCTATCCATATTCAATAATTCAAACATGTCTGTGGACAACCATTATTGTGATACTGCGAAGGGAGACAATCGCAAATATCGATTACATTGGTGAACGACGCGCGGCGCGGTCGGTAACTTATGCACGTACCAATTTACATACTCGCACATACTGTACCTACCTAATTACATGTTTATCTAGGCATGTCCTACCTATGCTTTATAGCCCTTGTGTTATCATCAAGTATTTTATTGTCACTTTAGAGCTTAGGCTCTTGTGCCATTAGATGTTTCCAGTCCCACACCTTTTTTACGAATTGTATAAGTGTAATAAAGACAACAGATGTTATATAACATTAACTGATGTGTGGGAGCACCCTTAAGCCTTTCTTGTTAATTTAGTGATTTTGCCGTTTTCCTTCTCCGTTTGATAGTCACATATTCTTAAAAATCTCATGGACTGTTCTAGTAATACGGTATATTTTTGGTATGATGCGCAGGTTGAAGTAGAAGATGCAGTGTAGAAGTCGATACACACATCTCAGAGGTTCAACTGGACGTGGAAGTTAAGTACTTAAAAATAGGACCAAATTATGGAACACCCAACAAATCTCCAAATGAAGGAAGCTATTGTCTGTAGTTCTATCTGTTTATATCGTAATCGTCTTTATTATAAATATCCTTGATTGTAATAGAAAAGATTACCTATGTAATTTTCCTCCTCAGGTTATTATTTTTGACCTACTACCTAAATAATTCTTAGTTCATCTCAGTCTATGCTGCTAGCATTTCACTGAATGATGTCGTAAATGTTTGAGGTTGTGAGTACGGGATCTGGTCTTTCATGTTCCCATCGCTTCTATCTTTATGGCTCATTTCATTGAATATTCATATCGATTCGTCCAGATGGGCAGCGGCGGCGACCTCGTAAAATTCAGCCATTTAATGCGAAATAAAAACTGACTCGTCTTGGGAACATATGGCTCCAACCAAATAAAGTTTCACTTGTACTTTCATGTCAAGTTGATACTGATAGTAGTAAGATTTCTAGAACGACATTTGGAAATTGCATTCAGCTTTACTTACGTTGTTTAGTACAGCTGTACAACGCCTTTATAAAGGCATGGATGCCCGAAAAATATACTTACACTTGCCTTTACAGAAAATTTATGTAATACCTCAATTATTATTTTACGGACTGTGATCGACGGGGCCAAAAGTGAAATGACTAATGTTTCCAATTAACCCACATTACCGAACCCTTTCTCAGTATGCCCAGGGCCTACAGTAGCAAACAATGGCAGCCAACAGTCATCAGCACATCAATCTGCCTAAATTAATTGCAAATTCGCCACTGTTACCGCCGCATAGTTTCATTCAAGGTAACGTGATATGCTTTTGACTGTACTGTACAAGCAATCACGGGCACCATACGTAATGATGTCGATTGGTACATGATGTACCGAGTTTAAATATTTAAATATGAGATTCTTTATGCTGTCCATGCGTCCATACAACGCGTCAAACAAATGACTGCCGCATTCCTAGCCCCACCACACCATAATAATTACGCATCTAGTTTAATAAACTCGACTAATCGAATCGACTGGACTAATCGTATTAAAGGATCGTAGCGATTAATAAAATGTAACAGAAGTCTAGTTTTTATTATGAAGATAAATTAGCAGCTGGCGAACAATAATCGTGCCGCTAAATAAGATTCAATAGATCAATCGACTCAACATGAATTATTTGAAGAGACACTGATTGATATATCATGGTTTAATAATGATTCGAATCCTACTCGCGGCTCATAAGTTTGTAGACCAACCTAACTCGTGTATGGTACCACCACTTGAGGCAAAGAACGTGAGGAAAACTGCACTCTAGTTGAGATTTGTCAATGAAATTTTAAAGGCACGTAATGACCACGACCTCTGTGTTTAGAAAAACCTAATTACTTCCAGATTTCAATTTCAATCAATTTCCTCAATTAACAATCAACTTAGCAATTTCAAGTTAAAATTAGGTTTCCATTTTTTTTATACTAACATTAAAGCTAGCTATAATATTTGTTTTACAATAATATTTCTGTTGTTGCAGCGGGCTGAACTTCCAAGACCTGATCGTGCGGCAGGGCGCCATCGACTCTCCTCCCAAGACTCCCTTCATCCTCGGCTTCGAATGCGCTGGCGAGATCGAACAGGTCGGCGAGGGCGTCACCAACTTCAAAGTAAGTTATCATTTCATCCATTTTTGCTACTACTTTTCATTATTCCTCCTCTTTTCACTTCTTTCTCTTATTTCCACTCAAAGGTTGGCTGGTAGAAATTGCATTTTTGCGATAAGTCCACCTTTGTATTTCTTTTATTACAATGTATACAGGTATCGTTTTTCTGTAAATGGTACAGTAAAGAGTTGATCTATCTACATTTAGTAAATTCTTGAAGTTATCTAGATGGCGCGTACACGTGACTTTTAATTGCAAGATTGTTGAGACTTATTTCTGACACATTTCTACTATCAATGATATTAGTCCATGCTTCTACTAATTTCTCTTGATTAGATTAATTTATTCCTTTGGCATTATCGAAATGCATGTTGTTGCAAATTCACAAAAGGAGAATTGTACAAACGCTTGCTGCCATCTCTGTGTAGAATGCACCAGGATTTAAAACTTTAGCTTTAGTTTTATAGCATGATTTTTATCTCTTAGCTTAATTTGACCTCTTGAATGGCTCTTAGTCTTAGGCCATCAGCAATTATGAAGCAAGACAGGAATTTTATCGTCCTATTGAGTGAGCCTACCGCTTGTCACGACTTTATATAGTTTCAGCTGCAACGCACCCTCGCTGCCTCATTCACAATCATAATTACATCTAGCCGATTTTATTATAAATAGGTACTAAAGAATCTAAGCAATTTCTTGCCTATAGAATTGATCATTATTAATATTATTTGCTCTAATACGGGTGGAAGTTGTAAAATTGTGTGCATATGCTTTTATACGATGAGTTCGCATAAAATAGTTTGAAAAATTCTTAGTCACTCCAATTTCCTCTATTTGTCGCAACAACACATAAAAAGCTATGAAAAATATCAGAAGGGAGTTAACTAAATTGTAATTTATGATCGAGACGTAGCGTGGTTTTTATTTTTGGAACATATGTATTTATTTGTACCGTACGCCGATTTTTTGTCAAACGTATTTATCGTGACGCAGATGTAATATTGTAATTTTTCTTTTATTTTTAGATACGGTAAAAAACACCGACCTATTGTTTGAAAAACAGTTTTATCTTAGTAAACACTAGGTTTCCTAACTCATAAGATCACTTTTGAGAAGCTATGCCAAAAGAAACTCTCTTCAATGTCTGTGTGAACGAAGAGAAACGACAATTTCGTCACAAAACCTGCTTGAGTATTGCAGGCTAATTGTTTTTACTCCGGCAACGGCAATATTAACATTTCCTTCGCTAGAGATTTAATTGAAAATTTTACTTCCTCTGGCGATAATTAATAATAGTGATGAATGAGCTTCGGAATTTGCAATCAGTGCAATTATGTTAACTGATTATTGGGGAAGTACTTGTAATACTTATTTAGATCGTATCTAGGTCTAAGTTGGAAGGTCTGTGTTTCCGGTTATGAAGATTAAGTGATAACAAACAATCTGACTTTCTCATTTACAATATCATAACTAATGATAGAAGTGGTTAAGTTGGTCAGGTAGTTAAGAGGCACGCCTTCGATTGAAAAGTTCCAGGTTGGAATCCTGCTGCTCATAAGTATATTTCGAGCAAGAGTTTGCAGATCAAATGACTCATTTATGTACGATAGATTTGTTAGAATGACCACGACCCTCAATTACTAATACGACTAGGAAAATTCATTCATAAAGCTGAGGATTTCCTTATTTTATCTAAGTAAAACCTACATAAGAACCTGCTGCCTAGAGACCAATTAAAGGACTAACCAAAATCTTTTTATCGAGAGCTTTCATATTTAGCCATTAATTTTTATTCAAAAAGACTTATCTTCTCCCAGGTTGGCGACCAAGTGGTGGCCCTACCAGAATACAAGGCCTGGGCTGAGCTGGTCTCCGTGCCAGCGCAGTATGTGTACGCGCTGC
The DNA here is from genome assembly GCA_018467065.1 of Ephestia elutella. Classification (NCBI taxonomy): domain Eukaryota; kingdom Metazoa; phylum Arthropoda; class Insecta; order Lepidoptera; family Pyralidae; genus Ephestia; species Ephestia elutella. The sequence goes on from CM031582.1 coordinate 6,181,170, forward strand.
CCAACGGCATGACCGCACTGGACGCGGTCGCCGTCACTACTAACTACCTGGTGGCGTATCTGCTTCTCTTCGAGATGGCCAACCTGACTCCTGGCAAGAGCCTGCTGGTGCACTCCGCCGGCGGCGGCGTGGTAAGTTATCTTTTTTATTATTTTTTTCTTTTTCCAGCCAGTAAAGAGCAATGGATTCTCCTCAAAAATGAGACGGTTTGCCCATAACCTCTGGTATGAAATGATAATACATATTGCATAAAAATGCTATTGTCTTGAAACTTGTCAGACACCCACGGGAAAAAATGGTTTTTAAATCCTGACACTAGTGTGCACCAAGGAGTGTCGCTTCGCTTTTAGCTTTTTTGGCCAAGTGATGAAAAAAGGTCAGTGAGTGTAGGTTAGTATAGACAACAATTGGTTCAATATTTGAACCAATTTCAACATTGCAAGCCTACGGTCACAACGGCTTGTGGTAGAAAAGTAACTTTATATGCGTGTGATAAACTATAATGGTGTTTGTGTGCAAGTAGGTACTTACGTCTGTCCTCAGTCCACATCCAATTTAACTATCTATCTAGAACTATAAAACAAAAGCAGTACCTTAAGTGTTTCTAAATCAAAACAAAAATTATAACAAGCTGTAATGTACTTCAAAACTTTACTAAAATCAAAAACATAACGTCGCCTCAGTGCGTTGTTTGTTCTATCTACCAAATTTATCAAAAATGAACTTTGAATGCAGTATTGTTATAAATTAAATTTCCCCTCTTTTTTTTTTTTTTGTCCTGTTAGATAAAAAATATTTATAACTTTTTACTCTTAAAAATAACAAAAAATTAATTCCAATTTTATTTGTCACACGACACTGTAATGACGAATGTTAGTGGTCTTGTTTGTTCTATATCCAGCGATTGTTTTATGTCCTCACTCGTATAGGACGTTCCAGAGCTTGCTTGTTCTATGTCCACTCAACCGACCAATCATAGCCCGCGACGTCATGTCCGCCATTTTGTTTGATTGTCACTGTGGCAGGAGACATATACATCGTACCAACAAGTACTTTGCTGCTCCCGAAAAATAATCTTCGAAAAAACTTGTTTTGACGAAGCTTTTTGGTGTTTAATCTTATTTTATACATACATAAATTGTTTAAAAAGTAAGTCATCGGTCTGATTATAAACAAGAATTCAATCAGACGCTGCCTCAGAGTGTGCAGTAAGCACTTTTAAATTTTCACTTGAGTTCGTTTTGAATTTATAACAGGGTGTTGTTTTTCAGCGACTTTGTTGAACCATCTCCAAGCTAAGTCCAAGAGTGTTATCGTATAAGTACATTGCTATTCTTAGTAATGTCAAAGAATATAAGTAGGTATTACTAGCAACCGCCCGCGTAGAATTCGATTCTCCGACTCCGCTCAGCTCAGCTCAGCTGTTTGTAACTCAATACCTGCATTTGGTTTTTGGCAGCAACACGGTACTATTAACTAGTTAAGGTTTACACTCCTCAATTATTGAGCTATTGTGAACGGAGTAGGGAGTCTTTCGGGACCGGGACCGCGGTCCTAGACGCCAAAACTTGCTTGCTTCGTGTGCAAGTTTTTTTCATGAACTATGCGGTGAAATAAAGAAAGCATAGCCCTAAAAACATAACAGTCCTCTTTAGGCAATCGTGTTAAAAATACTAAAGTTAGTAAGTAGTAAACTAATTGAGTTCAGCATAGTGTTTTTTTCTTTTTCTTTTAAACCTATAAAACATCTTATTAACTAAAATAGTTTTGCTTTTTTATTTGTTATGAATAATATCGTGAATTAAACACCACCCTGTATAATATACCTGGGAGATAGAACAATTAAGCACGCAAATATGATATAGTCACTTTGTCCTATGTCGAATGTGGTAATGTTCTATGTCCACATTCGTAATTATTTTTGTGCATTTTTGTTCTATCTCCACATAAAAACTGTAATAAAAGGTATAATAATTTCCTTCTACAGATAAAAGTTATAACCATTAATTCATAGGTAACTCATGTATTTTTAAAGACCTTCAAAAGTAGAAGCTAAAGCTTTTTTAAATAAATACAGCAAATAAAACTTTTTTTCAAAAAAGTGAACCGACTTCCATCATAAAACTTAAAATCATAAAATAACAATAAAGAAAAATGTATTAGCATGCTACCTACTGAATGAGGTGAAGTCGGTGCCAAGTGCAGGACTATGTAATTGTTTAGCTAGGCATTTTGTATATATACATGATTCTAATGTTAATTTAGATTATTTAATATTCAATTTGGCACCGACTTCACCTCATTCAGTAGGTAGCATGCTAATACATTTTTCTTTATTGTTATTTTATGATTTTAAGTTTTATGATGGAAGTCGGTTCACTTTTTGAAAAAAGTTTTATTTTATCATTTTTAGTGCTTCTACACCTTTTCATTTTCTTTAATAAAAACTTAAACTTTTCTTTTACTGGTGGCCGAAAATAAAGAATTAAGAATTCGAAACTTTTTATGTCAGTTTGATTTGAAATGTCAGAACATGTCAAATTGTCTATTATTTTTGGCACATAAATAGACCGTGAGCACGCGATGACCAAACCTTCCTTATTTTAAAAATGCTGAATGTTTCTCTGCGTGGTATATACGGATAAAAAATATTAACGACTAGGTATGAAGTTTGGATCTTAGTTGCTTATGCAGGTAATATGGATAGCAAGGATGATTTTTATAGGTATAAAAAGCACCCTTGGGGCCTTCCAAAGTAATATTAAATTCATCTTTTATAATAAAACAAATATAACTATAATTTAGTAAAGTTACAATGTCTAACAGGGGTTTATATCTGCACCAATTGCCTGGCAATGGATGGCTTGATTTCTTATATTATTAGGAATAAAATCTTTAAAAAACTTTACTAAGGAAATTGAGTTACCACTTTAAATGTTATTGCTACAAATAATCTGCCTAAGTAATCATGATCCAACTTTTATAGTCGCTAATCGCTATTTCTATGTTGGGAACATACACAAAAAATCTTTAGTTTTAATAAAATAAGGAAGGGCATGCTATCGCGGGCTTTTGCTCTATAATGCAATGTTGGTATTTTTATATTTTGTTAGGTATCTTTAAAATTACCGAACAGATTTAGACGTGTTTAAAATGGGACCAACTTGGGTATAGATCATTACGAATAAAAAAACAATTTCGGAAATCAGTCCACTGTAGGCGGAGAAATCGGCGAACATACATAAAAAAAACATACATACATCGAAACATATAACCTCCTCCTTTTTTGGGAAGTCGGTTGAAAACGCTTCTCCTGTAAAATTTGACTGATGGTAGATAGAACAAACAAGCACTGAAGCGACGATAAGTAATTTGAACGAGACCATGTTATAAAGATGAGCTCTATTCTAATTTAGTAATTATGTTTAAAATAATGTTGATCGGCGGCGGGCAAAAAGCAAAAATAATATATAACAACTTTGCTTTATAAGAATCGCGCAAAATATTTTTGCACTCCCAAAAGTAATTTAGGACGCTTGTTTGTTTTCTGTAATCGAAAAAGTTTTAATGCCTATGTGCAGAGCAACTACGCTCTGCTGCCAGAAAATGTGCGCAGAGCGAATCCGGAAAAACGAAGCGGCGGGAAGAATTCTGTACCGGAACTTCACCGGGAAAAAACCACCGGTAAAAATAAGTACCGGGAAAAAATCTCCACGCGGCACCACGTTTGCCCGATTAAAACCTAACTAACTTAACGCAGTCTGCTACCACCGTAGCTTATGAAGGGAGCTACAGGGCCCTATATGATAACCTAACCTATAAATTAATTACAATTGAAAACCACTTACCAAACTAAATCTTCTTTCTCTTCGGATCCAAACTTGAGTGTCTTCGGGAAGGGGGAATTCCTAATCACCCTACCTAACCCATGAGATCTCAATTCCCCAGAACAAATAAATAGATTTCTTCCCGAAATCGGCTCGGCAACAGATAGATGTGAGCGAGCAGCCACGCGTCACATCCCACAGGAGAAAGTCACAAAGACGGGTACACAAACACAAAGTTCAATAGTTATTTAACAAACAGGAAATTCACAAATACAACTCAAGCTAATTAGCAATCAAAGAACGCGGGACCTCTCGCGTATTAAACATCAAACCGGATATCGTGCATGGGACAATGGCGACCGTCCACGACCCATCTTACACGCTAGCAATGTGAGAACCCCAAAACGCCTGACGGCGATAACAGGAAACGCCTGCGTTTAGTTTTACCCAATATATTACAAACATCCCCCCGTCCCGGTCTGAGAAGCAGACCGCTAGCTTACTCTACGGGAAGGCGGGCGAGAGAGGTCACACCTCTCCTTAAAATCGAACCGTCGACCAACACCTCAGCCACACGCGGAGTGCCATCTCCGCCAAGAATCAAACGTAATATGCCGAGCTCGTCGCCAAAGCAAATGAGGGCAAATTTGCCTCTTTTAACAATACTAAATCACCCTCCCTGGGAGGCTCAGTCCTGTCTGTCCACTTCACTCTTTGCTGCAGCAAATGCAAATATTCACGCGACCAGCGACGCCAAAAGTCCTGGCTCATTTGCTGCAACATTTGAAAACGCGACAACCGATATACGCGTTCATCCTTCCACGGGTATTCGGGCAGGGCATTCAACGGCCCCTCCCACTCAAAAAATGACCAGGGGTGAGAGCTTCGCGTAAGTCATTTGGATCTGGAGATAGCGGACAGAGAGGACGAGAGTTGAGGACCGCCTCAACTTTACAAAACACTGTGGCCAGCTCTTCAAAAGTTAGAGCCGTTTCTCCGATAATGCGGCGGAGGTTGGGTCTTTGCGGATTTCACAGCCGCTTCAAAAAATCCCTCCCCAATGGGGGCAACTTGGGGGACTAAACTTCCAGGTTATTCCCCTTTGGGCAGCAATTTGACTTAAACTAGTACAATTTTTATCAATAAACACAGAAACATCCTTAAGATAATTTACAGTTCCTTTATAGTTTGTGCCATTGTCAGACCTAATAAGGGAAGGTAGACCTCGACGCGAAACAAAGCGATCCAACGCGGCGACGAAGGCCCCCGTAGTCAGAGCCGATACCACCTCCAAATGGACAGCCTTGGTGGCCAAACAAACAAATACACACAAATAGCCCTTCACAATACGGGCATTACGAAAGGGAGAAGCCTTGATCGAAAAGGGGCCGGCAAAATCGGTTCCAACGCCGTCAAACGGCCTCGAAGGTCGGATTCGATCAGCGGGCAAATCACCCATCTGTGGTTGCATCGTGGATGCCTTCAACCTATAACATGCAATACATCGAAACAGGACACTACGGATTGCTCTTCGGGCAGACAAAATCCAAAATTCGCGTTGCAAAATAGCCAACAAAGCATTGCACCCAGCATGGGCGTTACGAATGTGTCGATCAGACACCAAAAGCTGCACCAAGGGTCCGCCCTTGGGCAACAACAGAGGATGGCGAGTCTCATATGGAAGATCCGCCTTCCGGAGCCTGCCTCCAACCCGAAGAAGCCCATCCGAGTCGATGTACGGGTTCAAACGAGCGACCGCGCCCTTCAACTTAGCGCGTCCGTCGCGCAAGATACGAAGCTCTGACTCAAACCGTCCGGTCTGCACGACACGGACCCAATGCAACAATGCGCTCCGGCGCTCTTCTGCACCTGCAATCGGCTCCAACCGCTTTGCCTGTGGGTTTCTACAATTATGTATGAAACGCTTAATCCAACTGGTAACACCCAGAAGCTTATCCAAACTGCTATACCGAGCAAGTAGCCAATCCGGCTCCGACGTCGTCTCAGCGACTACAGCATGTACACGGAGCCCAGTCAAACTCAAAGAAGTAACATCTGTCTGACAGACAGGCCAAGATGTTTCTGATCCCATCAGCCACTCTGGACCCCACCAGAGCGGGTGTGACACCAATTCTGGTGCCGTACAACCTCAGGAGGCACAGTCCGCTGGGTTAAGCTCTCCCGGCACATGTCTCCATGTTATATCAATTCCGATATTCTGGATTTGGGAAACCCGATTTCCCACAAAAACCTCCAAGGTATGTGGGGCCGCGCGCAACCATGCAAGCGCGACCTGGCTATCCGACCAGGCGAAGATGTCCCGTATCTCGACCGTGGCCGCCAGCTCACTGGCAACGTGATGCAACAATTTAGAAAGAAGGTGAGCTCCACTCAACTCAAGCTTGGGAATAGTCAGCCTAGTCCTGATGGGGGCGACCTTGCTCTTCCCTAACAAAAGCGAGACATTGACCCGGCCATCGGCGTCAACTGTCCGCATATAGACTGACGCGGCGTAGCCTCGCTCCGACGCGTCACAAAAGCCATGCAGGCTGGCTCGATATTTCCCGGGTGGCAATATTCGACGAGGCAAGGCAATCCGATTGACTTCCTTAATCGATGAAAACAACTCGAGCCAATCATCCAATGGAGAGCCAAACAGCGGCTCGTCCACGAGACGCCCAAAGTCCAAAGTCTCTGAAGAAGACACTTCGCAGAGAATATCACTGGACTGATCCAACCGCTTGGATCAAACATACGGGCTATTACGGACAACACCGTTCTCTTAGTCCAGACCTTTGGTATTTCCAAGTCCACTTGGAATGTAAAAATATCGGTTAGCGGCTGGTACTGCATGCCCAGCACCGCTATCCTGTTGGGATCATCCACATCCTCAAACAGGTGAGGGTTCTGTTGGTGATCCTCCGGGATCCCCTTCTAGAACTTTAGGCTCATTAGACAACCACTTACGTAGCTCGTAGCCACCTGTCTTCAATATTTCAATCAATTCATCCCGCAGTAGGAGGGCCTCCTCAATACTTTGGGCTCCGGTGCACACGTCATCAACATACAAGTCACGTGACAGCACGGAAGCCCCACGGGGAAAGCGGATCCGTTCCCGCTCTGCCAATTCAAGCAATGATCTGATGGCGATATAGGGACTAGATTTCAAACCATACGTGTTTGTGTTGAGTTCATACACCGTCACAGGATCCTCAGGGCGCTCACGCCAGAGTATCAACTGGAATCGCCTGTCCTCAGGATGTATGACTGTCTGGCGGAACATCATCCGGATGTCCGCACCAAAAACCACTTGATGTCTTCTAAAGTTCAAGATGATGTCAATTATATCCCTATGCAATTTGGGACCTGAATGCAAACATAGATTCAACGAAACTCCGTTCGAAGTGGGTGCGGACCCATCAAAGACAGTCCGCAACTTGCCCGTTGAGGCCTTCACCACCGCGTGGTGGGGCAAAAAATAATGCTCAGTTGAGCTCCAATCAACTCGAGCCGGAGACATGTGACCCAAATCCTCGTACTCGCGCATAAATTCTATATATTTATCGCGAAGTACGTGGTCACGCTGCATGCGTCGCTCCATGGACAGCAGTCGTTTCTCCGCAAGCGCCCTACTTTGCCCTAGGCTAGGACGAGAGGCAACAAAGGGTAACCTAGTTACAAACCGACCGGAGGGCAACCTCTCCGTGGTCGATCGAAAAAGGGCTTCGCACTCAGCGTGTTCCGGATCCATCCTGGAACTCATAGGTGGCTCCTCCACCTCCCAAAACCTTTGCATGGTCTTGGCCAAGGACGCAGATGCGACAACCGGTGGCTCCTCCGCGGTGCCATTATCAAACACAGGGCCCATCAGGGCAAAACCAAAAATCGTAGACACTGCCATCAGTGAAGACGAACCCAGAGCCTTCTGTGTACCCAACAAAATCCAACCCAATACGTCCGAGCCCAGGAGCAAGTCCACTGGGCCGGGATGAAAGACAAAGGGGTCGGCCAAATCCAGACCCGAAACCAAAGACAACACACCCGGCGGTATGTCTGTCGAGGGGTGCCAACCCGCAATGGTATCCATTACCATAGCCGAAGTCGTGATCCTCATTGTGGAGGACTTCAGCGAAGAAAAGGTGACAAGTGTCTGGCCCGTCAGACACTTCACTTGTATGCCACCAACTCCAAGAAGTGGCACAGGCGAGTCTTCCACGACTAAACCTAACTGGCGTGCCACTCGAGTGGTAACCAAACTGCTTTGAGCCCCTGAGTCCAACAGAGCTCTCAAATTAATGGCTTCCCCCACGACCCCATACGCGGACCACCGCGGTAGGGAGCAGAACCGTCCGCGGCTCTGTCCCAGCAAGGGAGCAAGCTAGTTACGGGCTCCCCACTCTCTCCAAACCAGGGGGCGCCACTGACCCGGATAATATGTCGGGCGAGTGCACATCCCCATCTGAGGGGGCATAACCCGCGGCCCGGCCATACCTTTGGTACGGCGGGTGGTACTCCAGCCGTGGGTACTCGTGCAGCGGTGGAGAAAACCGCTGCGGCTGCATGTGTTGGGCATTGGTAACCCGCGTGGAGGGGGGTGTCCCCACTCTCCCGTCCGATCTAGGGCCCCCGCCCATGGGGGCCCTATCCGGGGCCTGGCCAGCTACATACTGGCCATGACCTTGGGGCGCGTGGTCCCGGTCCGCCAAGACCCGCGCAGGTACGCGACCCCCTCCCGAGGGGGTGCGACGAGCGAAGCCGCGTCCTCCGTCCGGTGGTGGAGGGCTTCGCGCAGGAGCGCCCCCGCCCATAGGGGACCCCTGCCTCAACATCCGGGTGCCATCCCCGTTGCGGTTCATGCAAAGCATCGCGTGGTGCCGCCCACGGCATGCACTGCATGGTATGGCACTGGGACAGTCACGTGCATAGTGACCGCCCAAACAATAAAAGCAAAGTTCATGCCGCTTTGCCATGCGGCGCCGATCTTGTACTGGCAGTCCCTGCCAGTCCCTGCATTGCAGCAGGCTGTGGCCCATCCGACCACATTGCAGGCAGTCCGCGTCCCTCGCGACTGCTGCCGTGTGTGCAACCCGCGCACCAGCTCCACGCGGTGGCGGTTGCCGTCCCTGTTGGGGCCTCCCTCGCCATGAGGGTTCCAAGGGCCTACGTTCAGGCGCTCTGGATGGCGCTGAGTCCGTCATGGTATTCTCAGCCGCCCGTGCCTCAAACTCCAAAAACTTCACCAAGTCAGTGAATGTTGGTAGGGTGGTGCTATCCCGTTCCGCATTCTCGCGCTCAAATCGCGAGCGGATGTCATTGGGCAATTTGCCCAATACAATGTGCACCAACAAAAAGGACCATTGGTCCACCGGCAGCCCCAGTGTGCGGAGCGCGTTACAGGCCACTGTAACGGGCGTGAGCAACTGCAGGCGCAACTGTGCCCTGTTGGCCACCTTGGGCAGGGCCATCAACTGTGCGGCGTGCGCATCCGCTAACAAACGTAAATTTTGGTAGCGGGAGTTCAATAACTCCCAAGCCGTATCGTACTGGTCGTCCTCCACCCGGAGGTGCTGGATGAGCGACCGCGCTTCACCCTCAAGAGTGGAGAGGAGGTAGGCCATCTTCTGGGCCTTCGACAAATCCTGTCGTGCTACGACCAGGGACTCAAACATATTTTTATATGCCACCCACTCCTCCATCCTACCCCCAAAGTGGGACAGCTGAAGGGTGGGGAGCCGACCAGTAACCGCTGGTCCTTCCTGTCTAACAGGTGTGCGAGGGGCTGGTCCGCCAGCCTGTCTCGCCCTTATTGCGGCCGCCGCCTCCACGATGTCATCGTGCAGACTCAGGATCTGGTCCAGGTCCGCCACGTGACCTGCGTAGACCTCCGGGGTAAGGTCGGCTTCGGTAAGCGCCGCCATGGCCGCTTCCGCGTTGTTCAATCGTGAGCGGAGCTGATCCGCTCTTTCCAGTATAGCGGCCTCCCTGTCCTTCCGGGACAGGAGTCCACCGGCCGTCACAAACCATCTCAATTCGTTGGCGAGTGTCGCCCTAGCATTGGAGGCCTTCGCCATCGCGTCAAGTCACAAACAAACAAACAAATAAGAAAAGATAAAAAAGGTAAATAAAGAACAAGATCAAGCAACAACACGAAAAACCGCGGTAGGTATGAGAATGGCACAAACCCGGAACGCACGGTACAAACCGCAAACAAATACAAAAAGGTTACAAATATTCTTATACAAACAAACTAAGAAAAATCTAATAATTTTTACAAACAATTAATTATTTTTTACAAACGAACAAATAGAGGGTAGATAAACTACGCTCTGCTACCAGAAAAATGTGCAGAGCAACTACGCTCTGCTGCCAGAAAATGTGGCAGAGAGAATCCGGACAAACGAAGCGGCGGGAAGAATTCTGTACCGGAACTTCACCGGGAAAAAACCACCGGTAAAAATAAGTACCGGGAAAAAATCTCCACGCGGCACCACGTTTGCCCGATTAAAACCTAACTAACTTAACGCAGTCTGCTACCACCGTAGCTTATGAAGGGAGCTACAGGGCCCTATATAATAACCTAACCTATAAATTAATTACAATTGAAAACCACTTACCAAACTAAATCTTCTTTCTCTTCGGATCCAAACTTGAGTGTCTTCGGGAAGGGGGAATTCCTAATCACCCTACCTAACCCATGAGATCTCAATTCCCAAGAACAAATAAATAGATTTCTTCCCGAAATCGGCTCGGCAACAGATAGATGTGAGCGAGCAGCCACGCGTCACATCCCACAGGAGAAAGTCACAATGACGGGTACACAAACACAAAGTTCAATAGTTATTTAACAAACAGGAAATTCACAAATACAACTCAAGCTAATTAGCAATCAAAGAACGCGGGACCTCTCGCGTATTAAAAATCAAACCGATATCGCATGGGACAATGGCGACCGTCCACGACCCATCTTACACGCGAGCAATGTGAGAACCCCAAAACGCCTGGCGGCGATAACAGGAAACGCCTGCGTTTAGTTTTACCCAATATATTACAAACAGCCTTGTTTATTGAGGGTAACAAAATATTTGGTAAAAATGTTCAAAGAGTTGCTGTAATAATACCATATGTGGGATCATTAGGTGCGAATTTTGAACGAAATACATTCATGGTTTTAAAACTCATCATCGTCTCATCTCAGCCCTTTTCTGCCCATTGCTGGGTCTTGGTATAGGCCTCTCTTTTCATAGGTACCATCTTTTACATTTTATAGCCCATGTAATGCTAAATATACCGTAGCATTGACCCTACAAAGGCCTGAAGAGCGTCTTCAACTGTTTCTGTGTTGATAGTGTAATAGCCGCGCAAACAATGTAATGAGCTGTCTAATTGTCTCTCTGAATTGGGCTAGACGGTAATGGCACCCATTCTTATGTAGAGATAGGCAACGACCGTACTTACAGTCCACTGGGCTGAGGGCTGTAAAGCCCTGTTTAGATCCAATGGGCTTTTAAAAGACCAGCTTTGTCGGGACCGTTATTTTTCAATTTCTGTTCTTGCGTCCATTACGTCACTAAATAGCCGAGTTTCTAAATAAAAATGGGAATGGGACAGGCGCGGTCCATCCAATTATATCAAGAGCTATGCAAACACGCTGGCAAGGACGTAACTTGATGATAGCCTATGGAAATCTATTAGCCCGTCTGCGGCAGAAGTTTGAATCTTATTCGCTCTTAGAAACCTCTATATTTATTTTGCATTTTAGTTGAATTCTCCAACAAATCCTATTAACTAAGATTGTCTGAAATTTTTCAGGGGAGACAATATTGATGACAGAGAAATGTGTGGAATTAAAGAGGATGTAAGGAATGTTAAGATGGTTTGGGCATGTTGAGAGGATGGATGAAAAGAGATTGACGAAAGGTATTATAAAGCAGAGGTGAGTTCTTCTGGGTCGACCTTGAAGAACGCACTTCGACCATATTGCGGCCCTTAAAAAGGGAGATATTAGGAGCACCCATAACCGGAGAGCATTTATGAAGAGAGTGATGAGTGTAAAGGAAGCAAGAGAGATCTGTAAGGATCGTAGCAAGTGGAAATCGCTAGTCTCTGTCTACCCCCATGGGAAAAAGGCGTGATAATATGTCTGTATGTATGTATTTGACTTGCATATCCTTAGTATCATATGCTATTTTTCACTGAATGCATTTAACTGTTTTTAAATGTATCTATTAGTTTTATGCACCACAACACTTGACCGGGTCCTCGTTAATGACAATGACCATCATAATTAATGAAGCAAATGAGCAAGAATGTCGGGCAGGTGCACTTGTAGTGTCACGGCTAATCATGACCAACATTAAGATACCATCTCAATGTTCCCGGAATGAATCTGGCCGTTAACTCATTAAGATTTCGATCGCGTTGCGAGTGTGACTGCTGTAATATTTAATCTGTGGTCCAGGGTCAGGCCGTGGCGCGAGCTGGCGAAGACTGTGGACAACGTCACCGTGTTCGGAGTTTGCTCAAAGAGTAAACATGAGGCTTTGAAGGCGAACAACAACAATATTGATCATCTGCTGGAGAGGGGCAGCGATTACACCAGTGAAGTCAGGAAGTAAGTTTAAGTTTTTCAGGAATCATCCACGTTATTAGATCTCTTTCCAGATTCAGAATGCAATTTATCTTGCTAACATTAATTGAAACCTAATCAGCACAGGTTCTGATAGGCATTTATTAACTTTATCTAAAGGGAAGGTAAAAACACAAAAAAATCCTAAATGTGAATGGAGAGCGGACCTTTGAAATGGGTTTCGATTTTTTTAAATGTTGATAAGTACAACAACTTGTTCGCTCAATCAACGATCGGTCAGTGTATAAACTTCGACTTAAATTATGCCTCTTTATCTTAATTCTTATCTTACTTCACTGGTAGGTAATAATAGGTTCACTTCGCCAATTTTTTTTTGCAAGTAAAAAAACGGAGACTTGCAACTGTTAAAAATAATAACCAATCTCATGTAGTTTTTTTTGCTTAGTAGCAGTATCTAGTGGTTAAAACGTTTCAAATTCTCACGCCTATGATCAAATAGACTCGGGTTCGAATTCTACCTAGTATAGGTATGTAGGGAGAGTTATTATGCATGTGTGGACCCACATTTTTCAAGATAAAGAAATAATGAGTACTGATGCTCTCGAGCTTTTGTAGAAATAATCGACCTTTTTTAATTACAATAAAAAATAAGATATAACATCATTGCTAAAGTAGTTTTTCTTATATACACATAATCTTAAGTTAATTAGGCGTAGATACCACCTTACTACTTAAGGTAAGTACTTCGTTAAAGTGTTTGTAATACAAATATTGTTGACCAAATATTGGTCTACTTTGTTGATCCAGAATTGCTGCTAAACGATCTATAAATATGATTTAAGCACTTGTTTGTATACATAAATAATAGCGTTAATAACAACACGTTCGTACATAACGATTGCATACCAGACAAGTATGATAATATACGCGTTTAACGTAGGTAACTATTAACTACATTGGATATTTAAATAGGTATTTAATCAGGGTGCAAGATATTATTGGTACTTACTGTCTTATCGAGGAGTAAAATCTAATCATCGAATGCTCCCAAAATGGGAGCACTTGTTGCGATCATTTAAATTCCTATAAAAGAAGGGATGAAATCATAATGAGGAATGTGGCGCTAAAAATATACCGCCCACTCGGCCCTTCGCCGCTAATATCTCTGTTTATGTTTCACACGCTTCATCAGAATTCCACAATTTTATATCGGCTTCTTTTTATAAATGGCTATTGGATATTTTGTTCACCTGTTCTCCTTAGTCAGGTGTTCTGATAAACACTTGACAATTTTGAACTCGTTCATAACTTTTTCTTGTGGATGAGCTTGCGCATAGAATCCTGAAATAGTGACAGGATGTAATTCATCGCTTATTGGGACTAGTACTGACTGAATGAAGACTAGATGAAAATACAGATTTTGTTACCTGTGGTTCAGTGACTGGAGTTTATAAATAGACGAAGGATTAACTCGCAACCTGTTATAATTAATTAATAAATTTATCGTGGCTCGTAGTAAGGAAACGAATAGTCAAGCGATAAGTTTGGTCGTCCACGAAGCGGGGCGCCGGCGCAGCACGCGAGCACCGCTCCCTTACAAATTAAGGCCATACCCAATCAGGATTTTCCAAAAACGTACTGTCTTTAAACGTCAAGTGTGAACCATAGGTTAGTACTGAAGCAGGAACAATATCCCGTAAAGAGAAAAATACTAAACTAGAATTATACCGAATCAGATTACAAACAAAATTAATAAAACTTGATAAAAAAAATAATACATAATCCTGTTTTTTTTTCCTTTATCGTCGAAAATCACCGTAATTTAAGCGATAACAGTAGAATTTTTTTAAGAATAAATTAAGAATACAATTTTAAGAATAAATTTAAAACGATACTGGCTTATTTTTTTAAATATATTTAGTTTTATCATAAAAAGAAAATCTCTAAAATATTTACCCTGAGCCTAACGAAAACCCGCTAGCAAAAGCACAAATTATAGAAAATTCGAAAAGTAACCTTATTGTGTCTGCTTTAAGGCGGAGCTTACGTACCGCCCCTCACCCCCTCTGATTAGCCTTGGGTCTCGCCTTAATAAAACTATCTTGATGCACGCCGCACTCCCGTTTCTCAGCGAATAAACCAAGTTGTTCCCGATCCCAAGCTTAGTTAATTGCTAGTTATTACAGTTACATATTTCAGTGTCAGCTCGGCGCGCTTGATACTTATATGACCAGCGAAACGAGAGCTTCCTCTTCCTGCGTCGCTTCCGTTAGTAAGGCGCGTAGACCCAACTTAAGGGTCCCCATTAAATGGGCACGGAGCGCGTTAATTGTTCGGTTTATAACCCGCTCCCTGGGGCAGCTGGTTCGTAACAGCCACAGCATTTAATTCTTGTAAATAGACAAAGATATTTTTATATCTGGTGAGCTCTTCGGCGCGTAAACAGCGGAGCCACACAAGTTCAACGTAAATAAACACGGCAGATATGTACTCTCGGCGGAAAGAATATAGAATTGCTTTGTTGTACGAGATGTTATGGTTGCATTATTTATTACAATGGATACTTTGTTACGAATGTAATGGAGCCGGGGAATAAAATTGAATTTATTTTTGGATACAAAAATGCTTTGAAGTGATTCACGAAGGGTACGTCCCTAGTATAATGGTTTTGCCTATAACTATAAAACTTGCGGTTGTGCATAGGAATGTCTGTCGCGCCGTATCGTATGTTTTCCATGTGTTGTCGGTTGGGTCTGTTTTTATGGCCCGAGCAGATGAAATTGTTTCTCTATGAGCCGTAACGTGAACTGAGGAGATGTTTAAGACGAGGTCCAACCTGAGCTGCAAAAAACAAAATTCATATGCGCTTAACCGCGCCGTGTGCGCGTTGCAATAAGATAGTTTTTTGCACAACACAATGTTCTACTTTCGTTGGCAGGATCGAACAGATTTTGTACCGATTTAGCAACTATTTCTCAAATATCTTTAAAAATATTAGTCTAAAAACAAAAGTGCTCGTTTGAAACTTTAATAAAGTATATATATTAACTAATTATATAAAAATATATATATGTTATCGCTGAAAATTGTAAGTTCTATGATTTGAAAGCTGAAATTTTTTCTAAATTTTCGGTGCCTTTATGAATTAATTAGGCCGAAAAAATGTATTTTTATTAAAAAGTACACGATTGAAACCTTAATAAACAACATCATCTATATCCTGTATTATTTTTCCACTTCGTAATTAAACTCTAATTAGGAAAATTTCTTCATGAAAAATTACAATTTTTTCGAATGTGTGCTACGACATCGCCGCATTTACAAAAATACGCGCTTCAATTTTAGGTATTTGATTGTACTACTACATGCGCAGGGCACACAGTCACAGCGACGCACGCTAAGCGGGAATCTTTTGAACAAACACATTTTGATACTTTTAATATTATTTTTTGTAGAATATTTATTTTATATTAGTATTTTTTTTATCTATACATATAATAAAACAGTAAAAATATTTTGTCTGTACATTTAGTATTTTTGACTGAAATGGATAGAGGGACACTTAAAAAGAATAATAGAAAGCAAAAAAAATATTTGGAATTTCTTGTCTGTCTGTATGTATGTATGTACGCGTTTCACGCAAAAACTACTGGACGGATTTAAATGAAACTTTCAATCAATAAATGTTTTACTTTAGAATGTTTAGGTTTGAACTAATATTTGATTTATTTTTAACAAAATTCAACAAAAAGTACAGTGAAGATTGTTTACATGATAGGACTGGTAAGAATAAATAGAGTTTAGTGAAAAACTCTATCTCGAAGCTCTGAGAGCTTCTGAGTAATAAAATATTATTGAGGTATTTATAAAGACTGTTATATGATGATATCTATAACAGTTATCGCAATAAAGATATGTTGAGGCAGAATGTCCAATTCGCAAAATGTCCAATTTGCTAAATCTATATTTTGCAAATTTGACATTCTGCGAACTGGACATTTTGCGTTTTGGACATTTTGCGATTAGAACATTTTGCGAATTAGACATTTTGCGAATGGGGCATTCTGTGTATTGGACATTCTGCGAACTGAATATTTTGCAAATTAAACGTTTTGCGACCGCTGGACCTTTTGCGAATTGGATGAATCATATAGGTAGGCTGTGATATAAGTATGGATTTCGTAAAAGGTCCAATTCGCAAAAGGTACAATTTGTAAAATGTATTGGACATTTTGCGAATTGGACATTTTGCGAATTGGGCATTCTGTGAATTTGACATTCTGTCTATGGATTTCGCAAATGGTCCAATTCGCAAAATGTCCAAATCGCAAAATGTCCAATACATTTTACGAATTGGACCTTTTACGAAATCCATACTTATATCACAGCCTACCTATATGATTCATCCAATTCGCAAAAGGTCCAGCGGTCGCAAAACGTTTAATTTGCAAAATGTTCAGTTCGCAGAATGTCCAATACACAGAATGCCCCATTCGCAAAATGTTCATTTCGCAAAATGTCTAATTCGCAAAATGTTCTAATCGCAAAATGTCCAAAACGCAAAATGTCCAGTTCGCAGAATGTCAAATTTGCAAAATATACATTTAGCAAATTGGACATTTTGCGAATTGGACATTCTGCCTCAACATATCTTTATTGCGATAACTGTTATAGATATCATCATATAACAGTCTTTATAATATAATAAAATGTCTAATAAATTTTGCAAAATGTTCAGTTCGCAGAATGTCCAACACGCAAAATGTCCAGGTCGCAGAATGTCCAATTCGCAAAATGTCTAATAAATTTTGCAAATTGGACATTTTGCGAATTGGACATTTTGCGAATTGGACATTTTGCGAATTGGACATTTTGCGAATTGGACATTTTGTGAATTGGACCTTCTGCGAAATCCATACTTATATCACAGCCTACCTAAGTATATGATTCATACAGTCGGTCGTCGAAAGCCCCTATTTGCTTAGAAAATCGCAGACATGCAAGATACATACTGACTGGATATCGAAGCGCATTTATTATAAAAAAAGCTTAAAAAAATACATAAAAAAATACATACTTCGAAACATATAACCTCCTCCTTTTTTGGGAAGTCGGTTAAAAATAATAAAAACTACGCATGTAATCAGATTACTGACTACTGTAATCAAAACTAACGATTACAAATGTAATCATGATTGAAAGTAATCTAGATTAAAAGTAATCATGATTGATGTAGTCATGATTACTTTCAATCAGATTATTAATCCGATTACAAAAGTAGTTGATTACGCCCAACTCTGCCTATGGCAACTTTCCGTCTCCATCATCAGGACGCTGGACTTCATGTAGGACCAGAGTACTAAAGAACACAAACCAAACAAGCCCAAACTCGACCAGGTTACATGGTTTAGTTACAGAGTTCCTATGGCAACCTTCCGTCTCCATCATCAGGACGCTGGACTTCATGTAGGACCAGAGTACTAAAGAACACAAACCAAACAAGCCCAAACTCGACCAGGTTACATGGTTTAGTTACAGAGTTCATATGGCAACCTTCCGTCTCCATCATCAGGACGCTGGACTTCATGTAGGACCAGAGTACTAAAGAACACAAACCAAACAAGCCCAAACTCGACCAGGTTACATGGTTTAGTTACAGAGTTCCTATGGCAACCTTCCGTCTCCATCATCAGGACGCTGGACTTCATGTAGGACCAGAGTACTAAAGAACACAAACCAAACAAGCCCAAACTCGACCAGGTTACATGGTTTAGTTACAGAGTTCCTATGGCAACCTTCCGTCTCCAACATCAGGACGCTGGACTTCATGTAGGACCAGAGTACTAAAGAACACAAACCAAACAAGCCCAAACTCGACCAGGTTACATGGTTTAGTTACAGAGTTCCTATGGCAACCTTCCGTCTCCATCATCAGGACGCTGGACTTCATGTAGGACCAGAGTACTAAAGAACACAAACCAAACAAGCCCAAACTCGACCAGGTTACATGGTTTAATTACAGAGTTCCTATGGCAACCTTCCGTCTCCATCATCAGGACGCTGGACTTCATGTAGGACCAGAGTACTAAAGAACACAAACCAAACAAGCCCAAACTCGACCAGGTTACATGGTTTAATTACAGAGTTCCTATGGCAACCTTCTGTCTCCATCATCAGGACGCTGGACTTCATGTATGACTAGAGTACTAAGGAAGACAAAACACACACTGGAATATTAACGAAGAAAAATAAAAAGGTACTTTCTTTTCCGCACAAGTATCAAAACCAGTTGATCTAACTGAGTTTTCGTATATGCACAGCGATGTATTTGTCCGTGGGATTTTGCTGCGTAGCGACAGGGAGCGACACAGGGACGACCTTTCACAGAGGCTCACATGAGCCGACTGAAGCTTCGTTCGAAATGTTCGTCACTTTATACTATAGAAAAACGAAACAGTTAAACTGATAATTTTTATTTTATATAAATTTTGTTAAAACTTGATGGTTTTTTTTGAAATAAATAATATTGATTATATATATTATATGTTTCTATTTTTCTTTTAAAGAATATTTCACAAATTACTCAGTTTTTTATACCGAAACCTTACCCTGTTTTCGTTGTTTTCGCGAAAAGAGGCTAGGAAAAACTAATTTTATAGTATTTAATACTACTTTTTACACAAAATAAAATAGAAACTAATATAGTCAAAGGTTTACAGTACCCATCAGTACCCGTAACACTTTATAAAATTCAATGAATTTATCGGAAATCGAACCGGCAAATGGCAAATTTCATTGATTTTTGTAAACGCCTCCTTAAGATGAGACCTCAGAATTTTGTAGTGGTACAACGTACAACATAGAATGTAATTATGTTTTATCTGGTTTTATCCATCTGCCTTATTATATTTTTAAGGACACGTTAAAAAATTAAACCTATATTTCTTCACTTTTATTTGTATGAAAAATTTCCTCATTTACTCATGAAATGAGGAATTTTTTTGACACTTCTCATTATTCCGATTTCAATCGCTCACGTTCTTTTCCTTTCCTTATCCAAATGTTTCCTCATAACTTTTTATTCTTCACCAGAGTTTCCCCTGATGGCCTGGACATCGTGTTGGACTGCCTCTGCGGCGAGGAATGCAACCGCGGGTACTCGCTCCTCAAGCCCATGGGCCGGTACATCCTGTATGGTAAGTCATGCTCTCAAACCAACTCTTCTTAAGCTTCATTTACATTGACGCTCAACAGTTGTTGTGTATTTCTGTGACTTCGATTGACATAAGTGAAATAGCTCATCGTTCATCTCATTCATGTAAGTCTTACTGAGCGAGAAAGAGCGAATACGTTGAGCGATAATGTTGCCCAATGTAAATGAGGCTTAAATGTGCCTCTTCAACTAGTGAAGGTAAGAGATTAGCATTCAAGTCTTTATTGTCTGTAGCTCGGCGGAACAGCTCAGCTGCGTTCGCTATCCCGGTCCATTCTCGGATGTTTCGTAGTCAAGATTGTTTCCTTCCTCCGACCTTTCTCTTTCCAGTGACTTTGCTCATTATTATCAGCTGCAGGAGGCCGTAAAACCAACTCTGATTTAGAATCTATTCTTATCCTTTGTTAGTGAAGGAAATTATTAACACCTTGCTGGGATTTATTTTCATGTTGCTTTTAAAAGGACTAGAATTTATTCTTAAATTTAAGTAGTGTAGGAAATTACTAACACATTTTTGGGATTTATTTCTAGACTTAAAAGCCGGAAGAAAGATATTATCCTATGCAATTGAGTAACACAGGATTATTTTATTTGATCCACGCTTGACAATATAGTCTTGCTTGACTATGTTCTACAATTTTTTTTATGTGCAGGATCATCCAACATCGTGGCTGGCGAGACCAAGAGCTTTATCAGTGCTGCGCGTACAGTAAGTGTCCCTACATTTAATTGCCCGTAAATAATTAGTGTTATTTATGATTATGACGCTCATTTGTGTTTCAGTTTCGTGTATATCTAACGCTTTATTTCTTTTTACTAGTGGTGGCAAGTGGACAAGGTGTCGCCGATCAAGTTGTTCGACGAGAACAAGAGCCTGGCGGGTTTGAACCTGCGACACCTGCTGTTCCAGCACGGCCGCGCCGACTACGTGCGCCGCGCCGTCGAGAACGTGTTCTCTCTGTGGGGCGAGGGCAAGGTCAAGCCGCTGGTGGACTCCACGTGGGCGCTAGAAGACGTGAGCATATCTCTCTCTCTCTCACTCATCTATTGTAAGACAAGGATAGCTGTTCAACCCGCTGGTAGATATCATGTGGGTGCTTGTAGAAGACGTGAGCATAATCGGATTCATACAGAACGGCGGCTCCGAACTTAATCAGAAGTCGCGTCGCAGTAGTGAATTTTATGTGTCAGCGGGGGGTTACAGCGCGGGGAGGGGGAATCACACCAACCCCGAGCTTGCTCGTCCGCTTCTTGGATCTGCGTGTGCTTGCGCTCGCTGCTTCAGACTTCAGGCACAGGGCGGGCGCTTCATAGAAACGGGGGTCAAATATACCTACTACTACTACAAATGAAACTGTATATCCGTGAACACGGCAGTAACACGTCAATGTGTGCGATTTCATTTGTCCGTATATATATTCATAGTCATAATGTCCCAATACACACAAGAACGGGGGAGACGTGCGAGGGGATGCCATATTGCGGGAGGGGCAGGGAGTTTCCTTTCTGTACGTAGTACTTATATTAATTCTGTGGTTCAGGCTTCAGTTTATTAGTGTGTGTACGACATCTGCCGCCAGATGTCGCTAGTTGTCGAGTTTTAAGAATCTGACACCAGTGTTATATCTATAACCAATAACACACTGAATAAAAAGAAGTGCATATTACCTACCTACACTATAGCTAGCTATCGCTAGCTTATTCTTTGAAATATCGCGCCGACCCTAGATAATGGGGCAGGGTAAGGAGTATGATGATGCCTTGGGAATAAAATGTAACAATCAAATAAATGATCTGTCATTGAGTGATCCTCTGTTTATACGTTTATTTTTAGAACTATGAACGTCTTTAAATTAAACCCATTTATTAAGACATTATCTGAATGAAACATTGTGTTACCTATATATTTTTATTATTGTATTTAATAATAACGACAAAGTAAGTCGTTATCATCTTGAATACTATCTTTCTAAAAATAAGTACGAGCACAGAGTAACAAAGTGTTTTGTCTGTAATTTTGTTTTTCTTTCTTCTTAGTTGTCTATTATTGGATACTGGAGTACAGTAGTGGGTTTGTTGTGAAATATAATTATATTAATAGCTTTCATGCTGGTCTGGGAGCGAAGAAAAACATAGTTCTTTACATACATACATTTTGAGCGAGTAGGTATTGTAAAATGGATGGAACAGCAGATTTTTCTGAGATTTCAGAGTCGGCCCCATACAAAAAGTTGCTCATATACATAAGTACTTTTACGCCTAGAAAGGTTGCCTACTTACTTACTTCGATAATTCGACGAGCCAAAGAGGATCTTGGCCTCCGATACCAGAAGCTTCCACTCCTTCCTGTTCTGCGCCACTTCCCGCCAGTCGGCTCTTTAGAGGGCCTTCAGATCAGAAAGGTTGCTAGTGTTATAAAATCACTATATATAACAATGTTCTCTGTTCAGGTCGGCGAAGCTATGCAGAAGATGCACGATCGCAAGAACATCGGGAAACTGGTGCTCGACCCGTCCCTAGAGCCGAAGCCCAAACCTGCCACCCCCGCCAAGGGGAAATCAGGCAAGGAGAAGAAACCAGCCAAAGAGAGCTCGGAAGACAAGAAAGACAAGGACGCCAAGGAAGAAGAGAAGAAGGAGAACGGTGAGAAGAATGGTGAGAAGAACGGTGAAGAGCCGCTCACTAACGGTAACAGCGACGAAGGTGAGATCCGAAATAGTGACCGAGCGTCGGCATGCGTAGACGCGTAGATGCTTTGACGTACGTATACGGTAGGGTTGCCATCGCTTAAATGGTAGTTTTTATTTTGAATGTATGGCTATATAAAGGAAGTAAATAATAATGGTAGTTTTTATTTTGAATGTATATGAAATGCATGTGCATTTGCCAGGAGGATATCAGTCAAAGGCTAGTTGAAATATAAATTTATCTATTTGACCGTTAGAATATTAGAAAATAGACTGAAAGAATATTTTAAAATGACTAAATATACCACGCTTTCATTTTACTTACATAATGTCTTTTACATGTTGTATTGTAATAGTTTCTAAATTATTGGAAAATCACATTCTTCTAGGTATCGTCAAATATGTAGTTTAATTGATTTAGACAGTTGATTAGTGTAAGACTGATAAAACATTTTTCAAAGGTGGCAACCCTGGTAAATATATATTGATAAGTTATATTTTGCTTTGATTTTGATTTTATTAACTACGCACGCAAATACGCATAAGGCTATTAACGCATAGTGAAGGCTTCAGCCGAAGAGTGTTTTGTTTTTTGAAAAATATGATTTTATGCTTTGTATGAAGAGTTTTTGCTTTTTTGTATTATTGCCCTGCCTGTTTTTATAATTTATATAATTATAGTTTTATATAATTATTAAATAAAAAATCTATACAAATATGAATAAAAAATTACATAATCTTTCAACGACAAAGAGGTCGCATGCATGGCAATGGCAATGGCGTCCATTGTTAAACAATTGTTATCGTTAAAACGCCATGCATGAAAGATTAAAATAGCCAGAAAAGCTATAAAAATTGCAATTACTCCTTTTAAAACGACACCTATTATTTTTGTCTTTGTATCCTTAGAAATTTCTTAGATAAGGAATAAAGTATCCTTCCCTCAATATTAGACTTTTGTTAATCATATTTTTGGGGTTCCGTACTATTCTTTATAGTTTCATCAAAAGTTTTTGCAAGCTCCTCAATCTGTCTATGCCATCACATATACGTTTAGCCAGTTTGGTCAATATACTTCGGGTTTCAGCTCCCAGCTGTATGTTTTTTAAAATATGTATACAGGGTGTTACTTTTTGATTTCCGGGTGTGTCAAATGCGTCGAATATCATTGAGTGCAGTTTTGTTTCTTTCAAAAACTAAAGGAATATTTCCTTTGTCTACTAAGGATAGGTACTTTCCCTCCAGGTGAGGTTAAAAATTCCACCCTGTATACATATATTGAAAAAGAATCTTTATGCTAGTAGGTGAATATTATTATACTATAATAGTGCCCAGTAAGCTATATAAATGCTATGCTAGTAATAAAAAAGTTCTTAAGTAAGTATATTTATAAAGCAGAACTACGCTACTAGACGAATTTTGTTCAATGCCTTATAAAAGTCAAGTCACTGAATAGAATTCATCTTGTTATCATGGCATGACTTCTTATACAGTACATGTAAGTATATATAGCATGATGTTAATGATACACAAACAATAGTAAAGCAATTTTGCATCACTGAATCCCACTTCTGATGTGTGATATCTTTCATCTCGCTTTCCTGTAATCTGTGGGATTGAACGAAAGTGACAGTAAGTCGGAGAAGCGAGTGCTATTCATTTGATATAATCATATACGACTAATATGATAATATCAAATGAATAGTGAAACTTGGCCTGCTCGAATTATTCAATGAACATTAATAAAGCTTAGCGTGTAAGAACTGTTTTATCGTTTGAAGCAAATTTGAGCTACACTACACATCGAGAGTAGAGCACTTTCACTAGATTTTCGCGTTGTGAGTCGTGCAATATCTCTGAATACTAGCAAATGCACTGTATTTGAAAGCAATTGTACATATATTGATAAAAGATTTTCTGTAACTTTCCAGAGTCCAAGGACAAGGAGAAAGAGTCTAGCTGAATTGTTTCCCGCAAGGACTGAACAAGACAAACCACCGCCAATTGTTTATTTTAGAGTTCGAAGCCGCTCGTCCACCGCCGCTCGCCGCGCCGCGGCAACTCATTACGTTGCACGATGTTCTTTACGTTTCGTCTAATTCATAAGTCTGATCACGACATCGTTCGATCTCAACACTATTTCATCACAAATCGCTTTAGTTATCTGTATGCATAATGCCCCATTTATTGCCCCACAGGTAATGGAAGAAAACTGCCAAATATGCTGCCAATAACAACAGATTTTTCACAGTCGCTCGCGAATTTTTGTACTGCCACCTATAACACGGTTTAATATGATTCAACTGTGGGGCGGCAATATTTCTTGATTGTGACAGGGATAAGTCGATGTTCGCTATTGGCAGTTATGTTGGCAGTAGCTATACCAACTTAACGATCGAACAGTGTTGTCTAGTTTTATTTGTCTGACACATTATTTTATTTGTTAATTAGCATCTGTTTAAAAGATGGAATTCGATAAGCGACAGCGAAATTACAATGAATTTATATTTTACTCATTTCTTTATTGCATTAATTTGGCCTAAGTTAGGAATTGTTTCTGAACTTACGAGTCTTTTATTATAGTTTAAGACTTTATTTTTAAGATGAGATATTTTAATCTGCAGTTATTTTGAATGGCTATTATATATCTAAGGTGCAGAGATGCTTAATCTTTATGTATGTTAAGCTTTAATATTTTATTAGTAAATGTTTAAAATTGGCCCCGCGCCCGAGCGTCTCGCTCGATCCGCTCACCGACTGTACTCCGACTCAACTCAAACGAACGAAGAGAAACCTTACGTGTGATATTTTGTAGTAGGTATGCTAGATGTTTTGCGGTAGGTATTTTTATGCAGCCTATACATGACATGTTATTTTTTTTATTTTGAGCTTAAATATACAATTATTTTATATTTTTTATACTTAGAAGTTTTGTAAATTATTTTCTAGTTAGGAAGAGAGTTGTCGAAATTGATTTAGCGCATCACTAGCGTCACGTCGCCTCTCGCCTCAACTGGACGAGCTTATGTGGAAATTGTGAAATATTTTTGTGGCTAAAATAGAGTCAACATAGTCGATGTCACCTACGATATAATAAGTCATATTTTTGTAAAACAAACGACTGTAAACGGTCTCATATACTTATAGCTTTTTATGTATCTTTACACACAAATATCACATATCTAATCAATCAAACTTTCACACGATGTGTATTAGGAGTAATATTTTGATACCAATATTCACTGCATTTCTTTTATACCTAGCATATATTTATCTACTATTATTTTCGTAAGGTCGTAAGTAACGTTTACCGCCATAATGTACAGTGTGGTTTAGGTATATGTACCCAGTACTTTAAATGTTTTATCTATAACACATATCATGCGGATATAGTGAATCCTGAGAGGCTGATACCCGGAACTGTGCTCAAGCGGGCGCGCGCGCAGGCCCGCTCCGCATGCCTCACTTATTTGACTCTTTAGACTTTTTATAAACTTTTTACCCTTTTGGAACATTTTTGCTAGAGCTTGCCTGCGCGCGACCCGACCTCGCGCCCGACCAACGCCGACCAGGCCCTTGATTCTACAAATTACAAACTTAGATGTCGGGCCTCAGTTGTGTCTCAAAAGCCAAAGAAATCGTTATAAAACATAAAAGTCTTACAGAGATTTCAATACTTTCAATTTCTTAGGCTCTTGAGACACGACATCTGCGTTTGTAATTAGTAGAATCGGCCACCAGACCGTCCGCTGGTCCGGACCGGACCAAGCGGACCGCGTCCCGGACGTAGTTAGCTTTTGTACTAGTGTTGTAGCCAGCAGTGGCAGGCAGATGGCAGCAGCGCGCCGCTTCTCGTACGGTGGCTTGGTGCTAGTCTCATCGCGTACGCGGAAACAACTCGCTTCAGTGTCTCGGACCAATATCTTAAAGCTACTTTAGTCTTCTTATAACGATATCCTTCGCTTTGTGTGTCAAATATGTGCGAATTTCTTGTAATGTAAACATTATATTATTAAATCTTGTGTATATCGACCTGTATAATGGTTTAGAATATCTCTGACTTTTCTTCTATAAGGATATTTGAGAAATTCAATAGTAATTTGGAGGGCTGGTGTGATCGCGCTGTCGTGTGTCCAAATTGTTGTAGGTTAGTATCCGAATGATGCCAATATTTTGTATCGGGATGTCCAAGAGTCGCGCCGTCACGCCAGCCGCCGCCTGACTGGGTCGTTATTGTATTACACATTTATTTTTATAAGGGCGGGCCAGTGTGATATCTATACTATGAAATGGATAAATAAATATGTATGATCTGTAAAAATGCTTATGATTGTGTATTATTTATTATCAGTCATCGATACCCCATTGTAAAAGATGTTTAAAGTTTAAAGATGCCTTGTTGGAATTTTTTTAAGATTCATTATCTCAGTTACAATTACAAGAAAATAGTTCAAAATAGCCACAAACTATAATGCCATAAGTACTTGCCTATTAGGTACATAAAATAAAGGACCGGTCGTTGTGGAAATCCTTGGGGGAGGCCTTTGTCCAGCAGTGGACGTCTTTCGGCTGAGAGAGAGAGAGTAACATCCGATTAGGGTACCTCTCATACAAACTAGTTCAACGATAGCAACTAATTTGGGAAAAAAATATTTTTTTTTTACAAAAAGTTTATGTTACAATTGGATTATTATTAATTAACGAAATAGCCGAATTATATTTAAGTTCGATAATTTACAAAATATGGATATTTTTGGATATAATGGGCATATTAGGTATGTAAAGTTGGTGTTTTTTACTAAATGGTCTGGGAAATTCTATCGCTTTGTTCTACTTTTTTCAAATTTTCATATTATTTCAAGAATTGCTGTCACTTACAATTGGTTATTTTATATTAAAAGGTAGGTTTTCAAGATATCTCCAGAATCTATGACAATCATACACTCCCATTAGGTGCTTTTCATATGTAATGCATGAGTTCTAAATTTCGAAAATTGATGAAAATAACACATACCTCCAACAAAAATATCAGTATTATTATGAGAAAAACTTCAATATTTACATATTGCTTACAAACTACGCCCCGTAGCTTCACTCGTGTGAAAATTTTAGAAAGCTGAGCCATGTATAATCAACATATGATAAGAAACAATACCTACTATGGAAAAGCTCTTCTTATAACAGCGAAAAATATTGTAAAATGAGTTTCTTTCATAGTTTCATAAACGGTGTTCATTGGAAATGCTAGTAGTTGGCAGCTTAAAGAAATTCCATACAGTAAATATAAAAATAATGTGGTTTTCAACGTCAGAATCCTTGACAAACGGCATAAATATTTATTTTTCTTTTTTATAATTTCCTGTAAATAAGTACCAATCAATTAATTACTTTCCTGAGATATATTATTTATTAATTCTTGGGATCTGGACCCAAATCATGGGGTGGTATATGATCATAATCAAGTTGATCATACCCCTAATCAAGTCGATCATATCCCTAAATTACTACTGATTTTTATCACGATCATCAAATATACACTCAAATTTTTCTAGGTAAAATACGGGAAATGTCTAAGTTTTTCTCATATGTCTCTAGCATCCATACTAATATTATAAATGCGAAAGTTTGGATGTGAGTTTGTGAGTTTGTGAGTTTGTGAGTTTGTGAGTTTGTGAATTTGTGAGTTTGTGAGTTTGTGAGGATGTTTGTTACTCAATCACGCAAAATCTACTGGACGGATTTCGATGAAATTTGGTACAGAGGTAGATAATGACCTGGAATAGCACATAGGCTACTTTTTATCCCGGGAAAAAGCACTGTTCCCGTGGGAAATTCACGCGGGCGAAGCCGCGGGCAAAAGCTAGTATATTATAAATTGTTATAAAACATTTATTAAATAAACTTAAATCACGAGTTAATTTTTGAAAACTTACTTTTTTGAAAACATGGTGAACGAAAAATTTTGTTACTTTAATTAAAATACCATAATATATAGAAATTTACATTTTAAGGATATTATGAGTGTGCCAAAATATGACCAAACTATCATTGCATTAATTTGTAAAGAAAGAACGAAGGATTTCCTTTCATTTATATTTTTAAATTACGTGTACATTTAATACATTTTTTTGATTTTTATAACGATCAGTCGCTTTATCTGGGTTAATATGAAACGATTGAAGAACAGTCGAAAATTATTTATTGAAACAAAACTAATCTAAATAGACAGCATAGGCGGTGACATTAGCGAAGATGTGTGGGTTCTCGTAATTGTAAAAGGCGAAGCCGTCGCGCTCATGGTCCCACAGGAAGGAGTGGAACATCTGGACGGACTGCTGCCGCCGCTGGCCGATGGTCACCGTCACCAGGATCCTATACCTGCAAGGGTAATAGTTGGCTTTCAATCGCCGCACAATTCGAGAAAAATAAACCTTATTGACTATTAGCGCGCCTGTAAACTACGAAGCCACGCCAGTATTACAGATTTTGATTCAAAAGGCGGGACCCCGCAAGTAGCGGGGGTTGTGATTCGGACTCCCCGCGCTGTAACGCCCCGCTGACACCTAAAATCGCTAGCAATATAACTATTGTGAGAACCGCCATTCTACAGGTGATTTTTTATCAGAGTGACTTATTTTATACTACGGTACCTAGTTAGTGCTTGCATATAATAAACAAAATAACTGGGAAAGTATGGGCCTCCTTGCGCTCCCGGCTGATTCGCGCATGACCTTGCGGTACGTATTCTTATCGCGCCACTCTTACGTGTCCATTAAACATTATTTAATTGGACAAATATGTAAAAAATTAAGGATATCTATTTTTCCCTGGTTGGATCGGGAATCGAATACCACATACCCTCGCTTAATAAGTCCATCCGGTAAAAAATCACCCTGTATATCATTCGAATTATAGTTTTGATCGCGGAAACGGGCCGTGCGTGTTCCGATGAACTTTGTGCTTGGTTCGTACAAGACACGATAGTAGTGCTGCCACCTCTTCGAGCTTGACCCGGAGTCTCCGGGTTTGAAGAGTGCGTGTCGGGGCTCTTTTCAATTCTTGAAAAAGCGGTCACGCGTGCTCTTCTCAAAAGGTGGCAGCTCTTCACATGCAAGATACGTGTTCTCAAAGTTTTCTGAAAATGTAAACAACGAACTCTGCGATTTTACAAATAAAGGCGATGTTTGTGACACAGTCTTAATTTTTAATCTCAGGTACGTAGGTACCTTAAGATAGATAATTTATTTATTGATATCAAAAAGACACACACCTTTCTATTGATAGCAGTGACTCAGATCAGAGTCAGATGGGATACATAACATGTAGGGACGATATCAGACTGGTAGGACCACTAGGACTAAGGTAGTAATACTACTACTTTGTTATGACTGAAATAAGTAGTACAGATAAATGTTTAAATCCAAATAATGTTATACGTGAAAGTTCGAGTACCTAGGCTTAGAGTACATACTTAATTCAAATTACTAAATAGAATTTAGGTATACGCACGCAACGTCGTCGTCGTTTTCCAAAACAACAGTAATACGTCGCCATGCCAGCGAAGAATGGCAATATCGGCAACAATTGCACCATTTTTAAAAAAATTAGCTTTTTTTAATCACAAGGTTTTTTACCACAGCAGTAAATTAAGACTGGCATAGTTAAAAATCCAGCGAGAAATGGAAGGATGTAAAACATCCTTGTGCAAAACTTTGCATTTTTAGTCAAGCTTATTTTAAACTAGATAATTTGAGCTATCTGAAATCTCGATATTACATCATTTAGACATTTAATTACTTTACTTCAAATTTATTAAACTCCAAAGCATCAATCCTGCGGAGGTTACATAGGTAGCGACTCTTCAGTGAAAGTCACATATTAAAAAAATGTTTCTGTGGTGAAAGCACAGACATTTAAATGAGAATATTTCTGCGGGTGAAAAAACGTTGTGTAAACATACTCTTTGGGTGAAAATGGCAGGTGGCTATGGCCAGTTACAACTATACATATATGTTTCCTTTCCGCGCGTGGAAGTCCACGATGCTCGAAGGACCAATATGATCATCAACGTAGATTGGCACAAGTGGAACTGCAGCCAGCAGCCACGCATAAATTCACGGGCCTAGCGCTATGGTGAACTGCCCATACAGCGTACTGTCACATGAGTAGGTAGTTAAAAGGGTATAGTTTTTAGTAATCCGTGGTACCATTGTTATGGTGTTCTGACGATACAGCGACCATCGGTATGGCGTACTCTCGTTAGAAGTAGTAACCGGTAGATGGAACGTTTTCGATATAGCGACGACGACGACCGATGCATGTTGTGATGGACGATTTTATAAACTAGATCCAAAATCTTAACACGTCTATGATTGATGAGATTAGAGACTCGCCTACCTGTTATAGTTTTCCTCTTTGATGGCGTTACGAACGGTTTCAGACAAGCCGAGGATCAGTTCAGGGATTTCTTTGTCGCTGTATTCGACCTCCTCCAACTCTGCGTCGACGATTCTTTTCAATATCTTCTTTACGTCGTCCTCTTTGAAACGTCTTCTTGGGTTCAGCTGGTAAGTGGGCTGGTAGGTTCTTACCTTTAACATCGAGAATAAATCTATATAGGTCCTAGTTGAGTTAAGGAGTCCTAGTAGCTCGAGCGGGTTCGAAAGATGCAATGTAATGTCAATTAAAATTATTACCAACTTCAAAAAAGGTGGGTGGCTGTTTCTGTTCTACGTGAATTGTATTTTACCATCCTCTTTTACCTGCTTTTTTGGACGTGGCGGTAGTAGTTTGATTTCGGTCATATTATTGTATTTTTTATTGAATATACAATATCATGTTTACACCACAGACATGATACTCTTAAAAAAATCCGTGGTTTACACTGACTAGATTTTTTGTGTTGAGTTTTTGTTTGATCAATATCTAGCTGACCGTCTACCGTATCTATGCTGTGCTGTAGTCTGTAGAAGCATGTAGTAAGTATAGTTGTAGTAATTATTAAGTTTGGTAGAGCAGGAACATCTACAAGTGTCCCAAGCCAAAAAAAGATAGACGAATATATTTTTTTGACCAATTGAGACGTACCAGTTTCGGTTTAATATTACTACTTTTTCTTCTCCCAACAACATCAATGCTCATTGTCGATTTATCGATATCTTTGGACATAATGATATTTTTTATGCGCCTACAATGTTTATGTAAGTATACATTTAATGACCACCTAGATTACAAATACAGACACAACATAGCTAAACTTTTTAAGCATTCAGCAAGCAAGCAAGATTGCATTCAGTGATAAATATTTTCGGTATCATTTTATAGGTTTGAAACTTTGATTCAAGTCAAGAATAATTAAATCAGTGCAGTGGTTTAAATATGTTGTAGTCAGGTTGTAGTGTAGATAGGTTAAGGCCTCTCTACGCAAGTCTTTAGAGGCACGCACGGCCGTTAAAGTCCCTAGATTGTCTCTACATAAATCCGTAGATCTGTGTGCGGATTTACGCTACAATTTACGGATTCTGAGCAAAGCCCGCCTTACGGATTTTTTGAAACTGGATCTGGCAACACTGCTCCCGATTGGGTCCACAAACTAAATAGAGAACTTGGGTCCTATCGATCGGGTCGGGCCGTGCGTAGAGGCCTTTAGACATAAACCTCTAAACTCTAAAATCATTGTAATAAAGGCGATTTTTCAATAAATTAGGCATGGTTGATTTGCTGTGTGCTGTGGTTTTTATAACAGTGTCCTTGTTGTTTTTCGCTAATTTCGTGTATTATTTAATAAAATTTAAACAAAATAACAATCACAGGTGAAATGTTATATTGTTCTTTTGAAGATTGGAGGTAAAGTATGTGACCTTTTTTTTGCACTCCGAAACACTGCAACTCGGCGTTTTTGTTGGAGATTATCACGCGCACTCTGCAAGTAGTCGAATGGGTTCACTAATGTTTCACTAAAAAACTTTTCACAAACCATTAGGTACTTTATAAACTATCACTTAAAAACTATACCTTTTCAAAATGTTTTATTTTACAAACTCGTTATTTTAAAAACGTTTCATTTTACAAACTTTTTTTTATAAATGTTTTACTCTACAAATGTATTGAGTATAAAACTTTTATTTTATAAAGTTTTATTTCATCAAATAACTCTTTTGACAAAAACACTATTTTACAAACCTACTATAGGTAAATTATTAATAAAGGTCTGGCAGCTTCTTTGGCCAAAAGCTGAGCAATGCCAATGGCAAAAATAACCTAATCCTAACGTTTTTTCAACCGTCAAAGTCTTTCTGGGTGGTCATAAGAAAAATAACCTAAACCTAACTTCTTCTCCGCTCTCCAAGTCTTTCCGGGTGGTCATAAAAAAAATAACCTAAACCTAACTTCTTCTCCGCCCTCAAAGTCTTTCTGGGTGGTCATAAAAAAATAACCTTAACCTAACTTCTTCTCCGCTCTCCAAGTCTTTTAGGGTGGTCATAAAAAAAATAACCTGGACCTAACTTCTTTTCCGCCCTCAAATTATTTTCTGCCCTCAAGTCTTTTCGGGTGGTCATAAAAAAATAACCTGAACCTAACTTACAGCTCAAATCGTTTGGAGACAAACTTTCTTTTTTTTATTAAAAAAATAAAAATTGTTTATTTACTCCACAACAAATGGCCTTTGGACTACATTACTTATGTATGTGATAAACATTAATTAAATTTAATACCGTAAAGGACAGTATCGTTGTGGAAATCTGGTGCCCGCGCTAGGTATCAAAAATCTTGTGTTGCAGGTTACCAAGTCCCCCACCCGGTGTGACACAATAAAAGGTATTAGCATGTTGATATCATGTGACAATACTATTTGTGAGTTAATTTACAAATAAAAGACGAGTAATGACTTCTGTACCTAACCCTACGATGAAAATCTTGGGATCAGTAAGTTTAAACTTGAAACTTCATATCTTCTAGTTTTAGTAAATAATATTTATCAAACGATGTATTTGCCATTAGATATTTTGTCTAACGTTGTTTTACCAATTGAAAATTTAGTTAATAATTTGTTTGTAAAATGATAATTTGAAAAAAAAAAAACAATATTTGTCTATTAATGAGGGATTTTCCGTGACACTAATTAAAAAAAGAAATAGTTCCAGATGACTTCATATATAGATGGTGCTTAGTAAAAGGCGAGAGAAAAAGTTCCATACAAAAAGCAAAAAAATCACGGGATTTGATTTAAAAAAAATAAAACTTAGTTAAAAAAAAACAACTAAAAAGTATCTATATTGTGATTTGTGCAACTGTCAAACTGTTGTGATTTTTTTTTTCTGCCTCTGGTTTACAAGAAAAAGCGCACCATATAGGTTCAGCCATTATTACGACTCGGCTTTCATAAAACGCTATCTGTTGAGACTTTTTTATACTGATTTTTTTTTCGTAATTAGCTGTCAGAAAAATCGCTCATTCGTTTGTGAAATGATCCAATTTTAAAAGAATGAGTTTGTCAAAGCATATGTTTTTCAAATGTATAGTTTTACAAGCGTTGTTTATAAAATGATTGTTTTTTAAATAATAATTTGTAATATGAGGGTGTACCAGTCGAATGGCGGCTATTGGCCGACAA
Source organism: Ephestia elutella (assembly GCA_018467065.1). NCBI lineage: Eukaryota > Metazoa > Arthropoda > Insecta > Lepidoptera > Pyralidae > Ephestia > Ephestia elutella. The sequence continues at coordinate 6,215,098 of CM031582.1, forward strand.
AGTAGTTTTATATAACGAGTAGGTATGAGCACAGATTACTTAAAAATGAGCGTGCTTTTGTACTTTTGCCAGAGGGGAAATGACTGTAATGGCCAATCCATTGGTCAAACGAGCAAGCGGGTCACCTGGGGCCCTATTTTTGAAAGTATGACATACCGCCGAAAACGAATAGACTATTATGTCGCACTCGTCCGACTATGTCACTAAAAACATAAATAGTGGTGTTCTTAACGGCTATATTTTCATAGCGCGCTATATGGAATATGCTAAATTTTTATAGCGTGCTATTTTAGGCGCTATATTATAACGAATGAAATTGTGAATTCCGAACGCGTTGTAGTTGTAAAGTTACCGACGTTATTGAAATTTTTTCGTTATGTTGTGCTACATCATCGTAAATTACATAGAACAATATTTTCTGTTTTCATTGAAAAAACGCGCGAAATCTCAGAGCGTCCTTCGCTACCGCCTACGTAACACGGAAGGTCAACTGATTATAATTGCATGCAACGCAACAACTATAACAGCCGAATTAACCCGATTCGCCTACGAAACGACACGAGTCATGACAACGATCTCACGAAAATCGCGCGCGAGCGACAGTCGCGTGCTATAACGCACGAGAGGCGGTCGCGCCGTGCTAGGTCAGTGACCGCGCGCTACGTTATAACGTAGCGTAATATGCATAGATTTATAGCGCGCGCTATTCGTTACAAGGAAATCACGTGCTATTTTTATCAGCTATACGTTATATTAACCACCACTAAACATAAAAGCCGTATTTTTTAAATCACTCGTCTAGCAATGTTGCCAGTGACAAGAAAATAATGCGTGAAATAATTTCTGCTCAATTCTACGCAACGAAAACCGAATCGGTAACGAATCGTAAAAAAAATGTTCGTAAATTTTCAATCAAAGAGAACGTAAGCGTTAAACGGAACGCAAAAATGAAATTCTAATAGACTCCATCTATATCCGTATCCGGTTGTCTATGTCATTCATGATTTTGGACCGTAAAAAAACGTTCGACTACCAAATCATACGAAAACGAATGGTTTCTGAACCACTCGTTGCGAATTATTCGACATAGACAATTCAAAAATACGGAATAATGTATATCGAATGAAAAATCATTCGGCTCACGCTTTTTTGGTGAGTCACACTTTCAAAAATAGGGGCCCCAGTTTTTTGAAGGTTCCAATGTCGTATCGGTTGGTGTCATTGAGTTTCAAATTTCTTAAGCGGGCACTACACACGCTGGGCCAACGCTTTGGCCCAAATGCGCTCGGCGAGAGTTTCGTTATGCTGTCTAGTCTACACGTTCGTGGGTCTCATTCAGCGTTGGTCACTAGATGAAGACGGACGTGAGTGCAATCGCGGCCGCTCTAATATACTTTCAAATACAGCACTTTCAAATTTTATATAGATGACTCTAATATAATAGTATAAAGAAGTTTAAAGAAAATGGAACTAGGTCTTTAAATCATAACCCAACCTACATATATTGGGTTAAAATTATTGCTATTTTTATTACTCAGGCGTAATTTTTATATAAGTAACAAGCTTTCCGCGAGCGGTTTCAGCCGCGTAGACTATAAAGCGCACTACACACTCGAAGCCGCCGACCCGCCGACACAGCCCGCCGACACAACCCGGCGGCCTATATGAATAGAATTATATCGGCAACACAAACAAAAAGTTGCCGACATAGGTCGGCGGCTCGGCGACTTTGGTGTGTAGTGCGCTTAACGCTTTGTACCCAGCAGTGGGATAAAAAAAGGAGATTTTATGGTAGGTTGGTACTTCCGAGTAGAAACGTATACGCCTGCAAGAATAATAATAGCAATAATTTTTTACTAGCTTAGGTTATTCTTATTTATACTTATATTTTATCATCAATATAAGTTTCATTTCTTGCTATAAATTACCATTTTTATAGATGAAAGTCCTAAACATTCACGATTTTCCCACATTTTTTTTATTTAAAACAACGCCTGCAAAAATTATAATAGCAACAGAAACGTTTTGGCTGAACGCGTTGGGCCAACGTGTACTCGGCTGTTTGCGGCTTGCGGCAAATTAGGGATTTTCTACGACCCAAATAAAAAAAAAATAGTTCCAGATGAATTCATAGGTGGCGCTTAGCAAAAGGCGAGACCATTCAAAAAGTAAAAATGCACGGTATTGGCATATAAAAAAAAATAAAACCTAATAAAAAAACATCTAAAAAGTATCAATATTGTGATTAGTGCAACTGTCAAACTGTTATGTGATTTTTTTTTCTGCCTCTGGCTGATAATAAAAAATGCGCACAATTAAGAGTACAGCCATTACGACTCGGCTTTAAAAAAAACGCCATCTGTTGAGACTTTTTTATATTGATTAATTTAGCTGTCAGAAAAATCGCTCATTCCTTTGACTTGTGCACGAAAAACCGACACTGCTCGGATCGCGGGCGAACGCTTGGCGCCAACGGCAAATCAACACGAAACAGCCCTCTACACGCACGGCAAATGACGCTGTCGTGCCACACTGCTCAGTTGTTTTACATCAGCTTGGCATGTTGTGACGGCCAACTTTTTTTATTAGTGTAGAGAAAGAGAGAGAGATCGTGTAATAGCAAGTCAATTGCAAGAAAATCGCCATAGCAAGTGGAAATCCCTAGTCTCCTGGTAACCCCTACGGAAATCATGCGTATAATAATGTGCATGTATCATAAAGCTAATTATTTTGTACCTAACTCTTTCTAACCCACCTAACTCTCTTTTTTGTCGTATTTCCTCATGACTAAGGGTCGAGGGGCTCCTATTTTTGAAAGTATGACATACCGCTGAAAACGAATAGACTATTATGTCGCACTCTTTCTACTATGTCACTAAAAACATAAAAGCCGTATTTTTGAAATCACTCGTCTAGCAATGTTGCCAGTGATATGAAAATAATGCGAGAAATAATTTCTGCTCCATTCTACGCAACGAAAACCGAATCGGTAACGAATCGTAAAAAAATGTTCGTAAATTTTCAATCAAAGAGAACGTAAGCTGTTAAACGGAACGCAATATTGAAAATTCCATGGAAGAAAATAAATAAGTACCTTTGTCTTACTACTTCCATGGAAAATTCTAATAGACTTCCATCTATATCCGTATCCGGTTGTCTATGTCATTCATGATTTTGATGTAAAAAACGTTCGACCACCAAATCATACGAAAACGAGTGGTCTACCACTCGTTGCGAATTATTGGACATAGACAATTCAAAAATACGGAATAATGGATATCGAATGAAAAATCATTCGGCTCACGCTTTTTTGGTGAGTCACACTTTCAAAAATAGGGCCCCTGGAGCCTTTCTAGCGATTCAATACACTAGTTTACACAATTTTTGTACCCTCAAAGCTACTAGTGTTTTTTGATAGATCTATATGTGTGGAATATGGGTCTAATTATAAATTTCCTCCATCACGTAAGATTTGAGAAAAAAAATGTGTCAAAAATTCAAAAAAATATTTTTCACTAATATTTTGAGACAGTATTAAATTAAGTAGTTCTACAATTTTTAACATGTTTTATAGATGTAAATATTATAACACTCTTCAATAATATAAAGCAATTCAATTTTAAATGTTACTTTTTTTATTTCCCGCAAAAACTTTTTTTGAAAGTTGTGTAATTTTTTCCATACATTTTATAGTTATAGTCCTTGTATGGAGAAATTAACACTTAACTTTCAAAAAATGTTTTTCGGGAAATAAAAATCGTAAAATTTAAAATTAAATTGCTTTATATTATTGAAGAGTGTTATAATATTTACAGCTATAAAACATGTTAAAAATTGTAGAACTTCTTATTTTAATACTGTCTCAAAATATTAGTTAAAAATAAATTTTTGAATTTTTGACACATTTTTTTTCTCAAGTCTTACGTGATGGAGGAAATTTATAATTAGACCCATATTCCACACATATAGATCTATCAAAAAAACCTAGTAGCTTTGAGTGTACAAAAAAAAAAAAATTTGTAAACTTTTAACTTTTAACCCTAATTATTAGGGTTGGTGTTGCATAAAAAAGTTGTCAAAATTATGTCAGACAGAAATTGTCAATGTCAAATCAACACCGCCAAAACAATAACAAGTTTCCCAGAGAGAAAAAAATCACTACGTTAAAAAGAGACGGGAAGGACTTCCATACAAGGTTTTGAAACTCTATTTAGCATCATTAGCAATACCAATAGACACCGCGAAAATTGACATCTATCATATTGACATGTCAGTAATGACATACGTCATTATTTACATGTCTAATACATCATTACCAACATGAAAATTGATGATATGTCCAAAATACGTCATTCCAACATTAGTGATGCCTAAAGTAATTCCAGATACATCGATATCGATAAATTTCCCGCGACGAGGCCTGGCCGGGGCGGCGAGGATACTATAAGTTTCATTCTTGTACGGGTTTCAACATGTGGTATAACATTTTTGTCATAACAATGAAACAATAAACAATTTAAAATTATCTTGTAAATTCAATTTAAAGTGGATCTTGTTATCTGAATAAAAATCATTTTTATTTTTTTATTTTTTTTTATTATTTACACGTTATAAATTTACGTTTAAAAAATGCGAACAAATCTCTTAAAAATTACCCGGATCACGTTACATTGAAAAAATATTCCTAAATAGCTGAATCGATTTCCATCAATAATGGCTAAGAACACCTCTTATCTCATTAAAAAAAAAACAAGGTTGAAATTATTATTTAATTATTATTTCTAAAAAAATAAAAAAAATAAGTTCTCTCTCCTTTACAGCGTTAAGATGGTAAACTAGTTACATTTAATAAAATCTCAAAAGAAAAACATACAGATATATACACAAAATACATAGATAAATCAAACTTATAACATCTTCCTTTGGGTCGGGGTTGAGAAAAATATATCACATCAAATAAAAAAACCCTTTTGTATTTGAAAATAATAATAAAATAACGTGTCTTTATAAATTTTATACTAGCTTTTGCCCGCGGCTTCGCCCGCGTGAATTTCCTTTATATGATTTTTTTTTTGTGCTCCAACCAAACTGTAGTATGACCTAAACTCACTGTACTCATAAAACTTTTTTCCAAAAAAAATGAACCGACTTCCATCATAAAACTTAAAATCATTGAAAAAACATTGGCTTGCCGAAAATTATTTCTGTGTTGCAAAGAGAGTCTTTGGTTTTCATAAAATAACGAAGGGCATGTTGTCGCGGGCTTTTGCTCGTATTTTAACATATTGTAAGGTATCTTCAAAATTACCGAACAGATTCTGACGTGGTTAATATGGGACCAACTTGGGAATAGACTCTTTCGAATAAAAAAATAATTTCGGAAATCCAGTCCACCATAGGCGGAGAAATCGGCGAAGACATACATAAAAAAAACATACATACATCAAAACATATAACCTCCCTCCTTTTTTTTGGGAAGTCGGTTAAAAATATCAGCCATTTGTTTTATCCCGTGCCCCGCGGGAATGTATTTAGTATGGTCCAGTCGACCACTTCTATCTTGTTAACTTATTATTGTTGGGTGACAGCGCACATTATATGTAATGCAACACCTATTTAGCTAATAAATATATTTTCATTTTCATTTTTCATTTTCATTTTCATTTATGAATAAAACAGTAAGTCTTTGTTGTGGTATTTATATAACCAGCTTAAATTAGATTAAAATAAATTTATTTGCGTTAAATGTGGTTCACATACATACATACCCCATCTATCTATTCTACTGCATTTCTTTCACTTCGAAAATATTCTATCTATTCTACATTCTTTCACTTCGAAAATATTACCCGTCCGTATACAAAACATTATGGTAATTTACTCAGCCGTACGAGAAATATATAAAATAAAAGAATATAACACATATGATACGCGCCCAATACATAACCCTTACTTTGCAGTCGGCTAAAAATTGCATTCACTTTCACGTGTTCCCAACGTTTATTTTATTAGTTTTAAAAAAGGAGGTTCCACTAATTCTATTTAAAATTAAAAAGAAGTTATTTGTATTGCACTGGCCGGTTTGTCTGCAAACAAATAAAAAAACATGTCACTAAAGGAACATTTGAAATTATAAAGCCCCGAATACACTAGACTACGATTTGAGGCGCACCATGGCATTCTTTCTCAGTGAGAAACAAAATGTGCTATTTTCACTTTCGTCAGTAGAAGTGAGTGAGATAGCATAATATGTTGCCCGCGTTAATTGTTGCCTAGTGTATTAGAAAGCTTTATTCGCCGAGGAGTCTAAAACGGCCACATTGACGTATATCGTAATATGATCCATTTCCTGTGAACCTTATTATTGACGTTATAAGGTTCATTTTTAATTTTTAATGCATCATGTTCAGATTCGTCAATGTGGCCATTCTTTCAAAAATCAGAGAACCTATGAGCAAATCTGAATACCTGATCCTCTTCCCATTTTTCGAAAAATTCAAAAATGGAATCCTGGTTTCACCACAAGGTTCATTTTTACACGACTGACTAAAAAATGAGTGTTGTGTTTACAGAGTTCATGTATGTATGTTGATATGGTTGAACTGTACCTCTCTTGACGTTAGAATATAGGTTTTAGTGGGGAGGGGAGAAGGGGGAGGGGTGTATTTTGCCTCCCTGGTGCACTCCCCAAATGAGCAAATGCTTATTTTCCGAAAAAAAATCGAAAAATTGACTAGGATGTCGTCAAGATAGAAAAATTACTATGATTTTTGAACATTTTTTTCTCAAAAACTGTTGCTTTCCATAACTTGAAATTTTGCAGAGAGGCTTGTTTTGTGATTATCTATACACAAAAAAAATATGGAAGGCCAAAACTCCCTGTCAGAGATGCTACAGTAAAAGCAGTTTGTATGAATGTAAGGTTTCTTTATTGCATCATAAATTCTAAACGGTTTAACATTTTTTGATGTGGGAGGTATTTTTAGATTCCTTGAATTCCGACGAGTGATATTGGCTATATGACATCATCATAAAAGCAAAGGGCTTTGAATATCAGACCGAAAAAAATAAAATTTTATCAATCTTATCGAGTGGGTATCAAGGTCTTTGAAATGCGATTTCAAAATGTATGGAGTATCTATATATTCTACTAGAAAAAAAAAAAAAGGTGTTGCACGATGCCCGAAGCTTCGTTCGCGTGGAATATATGACCATTGCCATGAAATAAAAAGGTAATATTATTTGTGAGTTTGTTTGTGACTCAATCACATAAAATCTACTAATCTATTTTGATGAACTTTGGTATACGGGTCAAAAATACCGGGTATAGCACATGAGGATAATTTTGATCCCGAAATTCCCACAGGAGCAAACTGAGGGCTTAGCTAGTTATTATATATAATATATAGATATTAATAGGGACGATAGGTGGTACTTAAACAACTTATCAACTTTATAATCAAATATTAACCAACTTACCATTTCTTTAGTCAAATTTTTCTTTTGATTTTATTAAATGTATGGACTGGAAATGACCCTTGAAGCATAATTTAATATCGTGGAATTTTCCGATTGGAATATAAGCCAAGTCTTCATGTCCATTAATTTGTATCCACTGTCGCAATCTTAAATTAAATTATCAATCAATAAGTACCTAGTAGTTGGTCGTGCCGTTAAAAGAAACGCCACGTGGGTCGTAGCGATGAGGTTATAAAAGACCTACGGAGCCTCAGAGCTGACAACTGGCGAAGGCTGGTCCAAGACCGCATAAAATGGCGGCGTCATCTCTTGCCAAAGACGAAGCAAGACCCACTTCGGGTCGCTGCATCGCAGTAATAAGTAAGTAAGTTCAAGGGGACAGAATACTTTATTGTTTCACTCATGTTTCGTTTATCGATGAAGATTTACATCACTATTGATTACAAACACAAAATGTACATTCTCATTTGTGAAAGATAACGCATTATTTTCAGTCTTGCTGATGGTTTGGGGGACCAAAATACTTTATTATTTTACTGATGTTGTACTCACCGGTCTTCAGAATAGAGAATTTCGCCATTAATTTGTTTTACAATAAATTTTCTTGTCAATATCTCTTTCTTGTGAATTATTTTATTGTTACACCGTTTAGTCGATGCAATTTTTCTGGAACAATCACTAGGAAATACCTAGTCACTCAGTATTCTTTATTGCCAAATTGTAAAAAATCCACAATTTTTATTTCAAATGATCCCAAACATTCCGACATGCCGCGTTACCACTATGACGGAGCAGACTGACAACTGTAAGAAATGACAAGACAGCATGAAACGCCATCTTGACATTCTTGACGTATAAAAGATTGCCCTGTTTCCATACAAAGCTCCATTTAGTTCCTAGTTACGACAGACTGAAGTTTCCTTGTTCGCACATTTCTTTCTTGGAATTAAAATTTATATTTTAAGTGAAATTAGATAAACACTTACGGATTTTTATGATCAAGTAAGTTAATATATAACTTTTCTTTTGTAATATTGCAAGTATGAGCCGACAACCAACTCTAGATACGTATTTCAAAACAAAGCACAAGAAGAACAGTTCTTCGAAGAGTATGGCCGATTTAAAGAAAATACAGGTAAAACTAACCGTAATAAAAAATTCAACTTGAGTTTGATTACATCCCCAACACCCACGAAGTCGTCAATGATAAAGAAACTTAAGAAACAGGTTATAGACTTGTCCAGTGGAGATGAAGATTTTTGTTCACCATTGCCAAGGAATGGTAGTGATTTTGATTTATCCAAAAAGGAAATCGGCTCTGATTCATCGCAAGATACTATACCATATTCATTAACTCCCGAGAAAACAACACCTGCTCTCTCGACTCCTCTGAAAACACCACAATCTTGTTTAAGTCCTAAGTCTAGTCCAAGTTCAAGAACAAAATTTTATTCTCCAATCAAGAAAAGAATTGTAACAAAAAGAACTCCCGTAAAACGAAAATTAGGAGCAGAATTTTTGGATAAAAAGCCTCCAGTAAATGATGATTATCCAAAGGATGATAAAAGTAAGTTAAATTTTGTTAACATGACCATGTGTTGATAACAGCATTATTTTATTGGCAATACATAGCCTTTATAATGCATGTAGCTACTACTACTAAAGTAATTTTTTTCTTAATTGTCCTATTATGTAAACAATCTTACCATGTCTTTTTATGATTTTACAACAATATAAATTAAAATAAACTTTTTAGGAAATTACTTTAGTTGTTAATAAATGTTTTACTTTAGAATGTTTAGGTTTGAACTAATATTTGATTTATTTTCAACAAAATTCCACAAAAAGTACTGTGAAGATTGTTTACATCAGAGTTTACATTACCTTAAAAATTATTTTATTGATTTAATTATATTCATATTTAAATTATTTGATTTCAGCTAAAGCATTAATAAATATAATTACAAAATGTCTAGAAACAGAGCCTTTGAAGAGATTATTATCAGAAGACAGTCAACTGTTGTTAAACAATTGTTTGTTAGTGCTGAAGCCAGGCATGCGAGTAATTTGCCGTCTGTACTGGCGTAAGGCAGGCTGGTACAAGGCCGACCAGGTGAAAGCTATTCTCAAGGAAGACAGCCAGCTGGATGATCCAAGCTTTCATGTGATGCTGGATTCTTTGATTACTAATGGTTTGTTAGTGAGAGGGTCTGTTGATCACAGTGGAGGTAAGCATTTGTGTAGAACATACTACAGTTATTTACAGTCAGAAGCATTAATATGTAAATTCATTGGTCCTTAATTCACTGTAATAAATAAGGTCTAAAATTGTATACATATTAATGCGCATGACTGTTCATAATTACTACCACATATTTTGATTCTTCAATTACATTTTTACTGTTTATTTAGTGGACAATCATCTTGACCAAACCAAACTGATTTAAAGCATTTTAAACTCTTCAATCAAATAATAAATTATGTTCAATATGTTCACAGGAAACCTGAGTTTTGATGACTTAGCTGCAATATTGAAGGCTGATGAACTGAAGCATATATGCAAGAATCTGAAATTAAAAATCCAATCAAAACAAGATGCTATAGGTGCCCTGAGGAGTTATTGTCGAATGTCTTCCATCGGAAATTATTTCACGGGCAGCTCACAAAGCAATACCAACAGAGTACTAAGAATGTAAGTTTATGTACAAGAAAGCGTTTAAATTCATTTATCATCATGTTACTGAGAAAAATAATGCTGTATTGAGAAACAGGCTCTGCTTAGTTTAGACACCAGTCTCTCACAATCTAACATTTTAATTTTTTAACTTTTAACTTTTTTCTGTGTATAGATTGTGGAGAATAATGATGAAGAAATATTGTTTTTTTTTTTAAATTTTGGTCGAGTGCTTGCCTGCCAATCTAGGTAACCTTATTACCAAAATTTTCTATTTCAGAATGATGCAACAGGCAGGACCCTGTTTCAAACTATCAGATTCTGCACGGACCACTCTAGAAAAGTTGTATGTGCTGATGTACTTAGGTATCAACTATGATATTATTAGAGAGAAGAGATTAGAAGTGACCATTTTGTATGACATAGTTAGAACTGAGACATATCCGATTGACAAAAATATGGAGTTAGATGACGCCAGTGTTGTTTTTGAGAATAAGGAACAATTTGACAGGTAATTAATTATCAAATATTAACAAAAATTAATAATTAATTTATTAATTAATTTTCGTGTACAGCATAGGCTAAGCATCAGTGACTCCTATTGGGTTACTGGTGTTCATGGCCTGCAGTGGTCGCTTACCATCAGGCAACCTGCATATTGCCTACTATTCTATAAAAAACAAAATGGGAAAAAATAAACTTATAAGGGTTGAAACCCTTATAAGATCACTTTGTTTTTTTGGCTTTTGAGCTACGGAACCCGAAAAACATATAGCAGCATTGGGTTGACTTATGTTAAAAAAGTATGAATATATGCCAGTACCTATGTAAAGTGAATGCAGAATCATCAAGAGAAGCCATGCATTAAATATATTTTAAAGTTAACATAATGCATAAATCCCATTTAAGATTATAAATATTTAGTAATGTTATCATTTCTATAAGAGTGACGTTTTTCAGATACTTCTCTGCTCATCGCATTTATGAAGATTTCTTAGAAAGAACAGATGTAAACGAAAAATGTAACATTGTTAGTAAAGTGTACACTATGTACAAAGAAATGTCTGAGGGAGAAATGTTATGGTGAGTACAGTCACCAGTTATAATGTAAAATTAATTGAATGGGGGCCCATCATGAGTATATTTCTACAAAATCACACAGACTGAGATAGCCCTAAAGTAAGTTCGAGGCTTGTGTTGTGGGAAACTAATTCAATGATATTTTTAATCAACTTCAAAATAAAAAAAGGAGGCTATCAAGTCGACTGTATGTTTTTTTGCTTTTTCTGTTTTGTTCGCCACATGACACATGTGACGTTGAATGTGACGTCATTTGTATTAAGCATACTAATCTGTTTCCAAATGTTAGCTTCCTGTTTTTTACAGTTACAAAGCCCTGCCCCTGTGGCTTCGTCGTTATACTCCTGCGCACATCTATGTTAAAATCCTAGAAGATGGGATTGTGGAACTAAAAAAAAAGAAAACCAGAGAGCACAATATACAGGCGGTTGACATTCTGACCTCGCTTATCAACCAGGTCGGGTTCAGACAACACAAAATGGCAGATTGGTATTCTGAGAAAGCATTGATATTGTATAATCTGGAGCAGTTTGATGAGGTAATTGTAAATAGTCATTCTTTTGTGTTAGGAATGTAGCAGTTAGATTTTTTTATCAGCCTAGCCAGACTTATTTGTAGTGTTCAACTCCTGGGCAATGGTCTCCTTTTCTTTTTCCACAAATCTTTGTTGAGTGCAGCATTTTGCTGCGGAAAGAAATTTGATATTTTATTTAACAAATATTTTCATAAAAAGAAATGATATTTTTTTCAAAAAACACATATTATATGAATAAATATGAGACAAATCACACAAATTGAGCTAGCCCTAAAGTAAGTTTTCTTGTGATACCTATCCGATTTCCATATATGTGTTATCCGAATTAATTCAGCAATTTAGCCAATATATAATAGTTATTGCATGTACTTAATATTGGTTTTATTTCTCTTTTGCATATAAATATAATTAACATTGTAGCGTGTAGACTCCGGCCCTGTTTCATAATACGGTACACCCTCATATTACAAATTATTATTTAAAAAACAATCATTTTATAAACAACGCTTGTAAAACTATACATTTGAAAAACATATGCTTTGACAAACTCATTCTTTTAAAAATGGATCATTTTACAAACTAATTACTAGACAAATATTTGTTTTTTTCAAATCATCATTTTACAAACAAATTATTTAACTAAATTTTCAATTGGTAAAAAACGTTAGACAAAATATCTTATGGCAAATGATAAATATTATTTACCAAAACTAGAAGATATGAAGTTTCGAGTTTAAACTCACTGATCCCAAGATTTTCATCGTAGGGTTAGGTACAGAAGTCATCACACCGAAGTCTCATAAATCGTATTGTGACATCATATCAACATGCTAATACCTTTTATTGTGTCACACCGGGTTGCGGACCTGGTAACCTGCAACACAGCATCTTTGATATCTAGCGCGGGCACCAGATCTCCGCAACGATACTGTCCTTTATGGTATTAAATTTAATTTATGTTTATCACATACCTATGTAATGTAGTCCAAGGCCATTTGTTGTGGAGTAAATAAACAATTTTTAATTTTTTAATAAAAAAAAGAAAGTTTGTCTCCAAACTATCTGAGCTGTGGGGTTAGGTTCAGTTATTTTTTTTATGACCAACGGAAGACTTGAGGGCAAAAAGTTAGTTGGGTTCAGGTTATTTTTTTATGACCACCCGGAAAGACTTCTGAGGGCAGAAAATAAAGTTGGGTTCCAGGTTATTTTTTTTACAACCACACCTCGGAAAAGACTTTAAAGGCCGGAAAAGTTAGGTCCAGGTTATTTTTTTTATGACCACCCAGAAAGACTGAGGGCGGAATAGAAGTTAGGTTCAGATTATTTTTTTATGACCACCCGGAAAGACTTTGAGGGCGGAAAAGTAGTTGGGTTCTTGTTATTTTTTTTATAACTTTAATCGGAAAGACTTTGTGGCGGAAAAAATTAGGTTCAGGGTTATTTTTTACACCACCAGAAAGACTTTGAAGGCGGAAAAGAAGTTAGGTTCAGGTTATTTTTTTTATGACCACCCGGAAAGACTTTGAGGGCGTAAAAGAAGTTAGGTTCAGGTTATTTTTTTTTTATGACAACCCGAAAAGACATGAGTGCAGAAAATAAGTTGGGTTCAGGTATTTTTTTTTATGACCACCCGGAAAGACTTTGAGGGGAGGGCGTAAAAGAAGTTAGGTTCAGATTATTATTTTTTATGACTACCTGAAAATACGTTGAGGGCGGAAAAGAAGTTAGGTTTAGGTTGTTTTTTTTTATAACCACCTGAAAAGACTTTGAGGGCGGTAAAGAAGTTAGGTTCAGGTTTTTTTTTTTTATGACCACCCGGAAAGACTTTGGGGTGGAAAAAACGTTAGGTTTAAGTTATTTTTGCCATTGCTTAGCTTTTGGCGAAAGATGCTGCCAGCCTCAAGGGCTGATTAATAATTTACCTACAGTAGGTTTGTAAAATGACGTTTTTGTCAAGAGAGTTATTTGATGAAATAAAACTTTATAAAATAAAAGTTTTATACTCGATACATTTGTAGAGTAAAACATTTATAAAAATAAAAGTTTGTAAAATGAAACGTTTTTAAAATAACGAGTTTGTAAAATGAAACATTTTTAAAAGATATAGTTTTTTAAGTGATAGTTTATGAAAGGTTTTGTTTGTGAAAGGTTTTTTGGTGAAACATTAGTGAACCTCATAATACATCCCTGTGCGTCCTGCTTACCCCTCGACCCTGTCGCACCCCGCGATCGCGTGCGCCGTATATTTCTACATTAGTTTTATTTTACCATTGAAGGCCGCCAAAGTGTTGCTAGAAGGTCTGAACTCCAGCCTGCCGGCGGACGCCAAGGACGGCCTGCGCCCGCGCATCCGCAAGATCTCGAAGGCGGCCTGTGATTGGCTGCGCGCGCAGCTGCTGGACCACGCAGATCGAGAGAACACCATGGAGAAAACGCTGCCCGCCAACCACATTTATAAACAGCCTATGGAGTAAGCTTTTCAAAATTTTAAGTTTTTTATTCCGAATAAAATTATAAATAGAGACAATGTATGTTTCGAAACTGGCGCGATTTTGACGAGTCAAGTATAAAGGGCCATTTAGGACGGTACAAGTTTCATGCCTGTTGAATACGATTAAATTGGAAGCAATCATTTACTTGCATAATCTAAACAACACGTATCATTCTTTGAACTGGTATGCAAGTTTGATTCAAAACTTTTCTTGGTGTAAACAATACATGCCAGAAAATGTCATTCCATTCTTGCATGAAAATTTGACAACGCAAATACGTGCAATTCTTGAAGCAGAGTCGCTAAAATGGCACGTGCCCATTACAAAAATCTGTGTTTCAAAAAATGGAAAATGCAATAATTGCCTTAACAATTGTATATGTGTAAACAGAACACATAGGTAATTATTGTATGTCAAGATTTGCATTTGCACAATAATTGTCAATTCAAGTTTTTTATATCAACATGTAAACAGTTGCTTTCAATTATTGAAAGTCAATTCTTGCACTGCACGCAAGAATTGCTCTTTGTATGTTCAAGAAACTTGCACCGTTTAAATGGCCCTTAATGCACGGCTCAGTGTGCACATATCAAGTGTCACCCCATAAGTTGACACTAGGAATTGAAGAGATAAAAAATCACATTCACACTCACGCAAGCATAACGAAAAGTGAGAGATGTGCGTGAGCGAAAGTATGTTTGTTACTTAATTTCGCAAAATCTGCCGGACATATTTCAATGAAATTTGATATATTGATTTACATGGAGGTTAACACAAATATTTATTTTTATCCATTAAGTTAGAAATAAAAATTTTATTGTTTTTTTTTTCTATGTCTATGTTTTTATCGCAAAAGTCACGGGAGCCCACCGGATCTATAGACGGCTACTTAGTGCGGGGTACAGACGTTGGTGGGGATGGCGTACCCTTCCCCGCCACACCGTCCGCCCCAAGTATAGCACTATAGTGCCCTCCCTTGTGATATTGGGCACACATATACCTACTACTACAAATGAAACTGTTCATCCATGAACACGTCAATAACACTTCAATGTGTGCGTTTTCATTGCGGGAGTTACCGGGAGCTTCCTTTCTGTACGTAGTACTTTTATCAATCCTGTGCCAATACTAGCTACCGAAAACTGAAATCTCCTTTCTATCGATGTTTTCGCCTCTAACGATTTATAAATGTTTAACATATTTTTATGATTCCAGCCGTACAACAAAACGCGGTAAGATAAAGTTCGAGACGCGCCTGGAGTCTGAGCGAGTGGTGCAGGACGCGGAGCAGTACTGCATCTCTCACTACATACAGACCGGGGAGTTTACACACGGTGAATATCTACTCATTTTTATTTATTTACTAGCTTTTGCCCGCGGTTTCACCCGCGTTAATTCCCCACGGCGGCACAGGATGAAAGGTACCCTATGTCCTTCTCCGTATTTCTAACTATGTGTATGCGAAATTTCAGGAAGATTGATTCAGTAGATGAAGCATGAAGATGAAGAGGTAATAAACAAACAAACTCACCTTCGCATTTATAATATTAGTTAGGATTAGGATTTTTTTTTCCTAGCCTGTCGGTATGTCCCACTGCTGGACAAAGGCCTCCCCTTTCCCCTTCCACAATTCTCTGTTCAGTGAAGCCCGCTCCCACTCCCGCAGATAACTTTCGATGTCATCTCGCCATCTCATTCCCTAGGCCTACGCCCCTCTGGTAGTGTAGCATTCAAACAAAATTATATGATGAATGTGATAATTGTTTAAACAAGGGTGTTAAATGACACGAGCAAGGCTTTAAATGATGATGATGTATGTTGAAAAAATTGTAATAAAAGAAACGAGCGAACTACGCATTTGATGTGTGACATCTGATATCATGGTACAATAGGGGACCGGACAAGGTAAAAATTGTTAAAAATAATAAGTATATAAAATAATAAATAATAATAGTAATATGTGTTCTATAAAATGTAAATCTATGAACACATTTTCCGAATTTCCAGCACGAGTTTATTCTCCTGAGTTAATTTATTAGAGCTCAAAATTTTTGGGAAAGTCCATTTTCTACGCGTGACTCGACGTTGACCACCGTCAGGAACCCAGTGATGCGTAGTGCCCATTTATGACCATATATCCATGACATTTTAAATAAGCACCGCTGTTTCCTGTCACTTATAATTTAGGGGTTTTCAAGGCAAGAGTGAATAGGCATATTTTGAGTTTGCGTGTACCACCCTAGATCTCATCTTTGCTTCCCATCAGGCAAGATTGACCTCTGTCAAACGCACTCAGATTTTTAATAAAAAAAAAATATCTTTATTTATTAGACAAATCAATTTCTGATATAACTTCCAGGCGGTCACTGGGAAGGCAGCATAGCAAGCACGATATTCTTCCTGCTGTTCTGGGACGCCATCTACATGCGCGCGGCATCTTCCTCACACATTACCAGAAGTACCCGCTGGACTTGTTCTGCGACAGCTTCTACACTAACAGGCAGGAGGTCATCATAATCTTTATTTTTCTCTCTCACATAGTTATAAACTTAAGTGTATTATGCAGTTACAGAAGAAATGATCTGTGTGAGAGACTGGCGTCTGTACTAGGACAGATTACCAGCCTCTCCAACACTGAACCAGATGTATACTAAGCTGGTTACAACTAAATTTGGTTATTTATTTGTTAGTACTGTACTAAAATATCGTATAAAATATTTCTTTACTGAGTAGTTTACATTATGATTAACTATCTAAAATAATGAATACCATCCAGAAATGGGATCTCAAAATATGTGAGTCATAAGGTTAGATTAATACAGAATCACGTCTTGTTCGCTTACGGCGTGGACAGAGCCAAGAGTCGTGAGACTCGAAGGCCACGCTTAGCTAAATAGTGGGCGTATTGATGGAATAAAGATTCAGATATAGTGACAGGTTGCTAGCCTATCGCCTGAGAAATGCCCTGTTTAAAGCCCTTTCCCTCGATTGACTTTTACAATCTGCGCGGGTAGAGAAGCAGCTGGCACATTCTATATGTTTTCTTCCATCCTAGACTAGCATGGAAGATATATCCTAACTAATATTATAAATGCGAAAGTGAGTTCGTTTCACTCTCTTCACGCTTTATCTACTGAACCAATCTTTCTGAAATTTCGCATACACATAGTTAGAAGTACTGAGAAGGACATAGGGTACTATTCATCCTGGGTAAAAGCACGGTTCCCGTGGGAAATTCACGCGGGCGAAGCCGCCAGCAAAAGCTAGTATATTATAAAAAGGAAATGTTTGTATTTTTTTTTGTAGGAGGTAAACTTCGGAACTACTGAACAGATTTCAAAAATTTTTTCACCAATAAAAAGCTACATCATACCTGAGTGACATAGGCTACAATTTATATATGTACCTCCCAAGCGAAACCGGGGTGGGGCGCTAGTAAAGAATAATGCTACTCAGTTCTGGCTTCATTTTTTTAACCCTCGACCCAAAAGGGGAGATGTTATAAATTTGACGTGTCTGTGTATATGTATGTCTGTCTGGGGCATCGTAGCCGCCAAACGGCTGAACCGATTTTGATTTAGTTTTTTTTTGAAAAGTATTAATCTCGGCCCGGAATCATCTATTTATTTTTGATTTTGATGTTTAGGAACTGGAGGAGCGCCTGGCCATACTCGAGCTGTGTACCACTGAGGAGATGCTGGACATCATGAGCCACCAGTGGAACACGAGGGATCCATGTTAGTTGTGTTTGATATCTATATACAGGTGACATTAAAATGCCTAAATTGGAGAAGAGAGTGCTACGTTACGTTGCTCTCATTTAGTAAGAAGCGTTTGGACGAGCCAATGGAGAAGAGAGTGCTACGTTACGTTGCTCTCATTTAGTAAGAAGCGTTTGGACGAGCCAAAAATATGTAACTGTTGTTTTGTCAGTGATTATTTGGCAGGTGTATCTATCACTGCGAGTCCTTTAACTATGATTTGTCCTTTGAGATGTCCTTTGACTCTAGTGAACTAATTTTTGTTTTCCGTCTCGCATCGATCGATCTGTCAAATAAATCACCTTTAAAGTTATGACCAAACAACTACTTAAGACCAGGTCCAACCTGAGCTGCAAAAAACAAAATTCATATGCGCTTAACCGCGGCGTGTGCGCGTTGCAATAAGATAGTTTTTTGCACAACACAATGTTCTACTTTCGTTGGCAGGATCGAACAGATTTTGTACCGATTTAGCAACTATTTCTCAAATATCATTAAAAATATTAGTTTTAAAACTTTAATATAGCATGTATAAACTAATTATATAATAATATATATAATGTTATCGCTGAAAATTTTAAATTTCATGACTTGAAAACTGAAATATTTTCTACATTTTCGGTGCCTTTATGAATTAATTAAGCCGAAAATATGTATTTTTATTAAAAAGTACACGATTGAAACCTTAATAGAGATCATAATCTGTACTGTATTAGTTTTCCACTTCGTAATTAAACACTAATATTAGGCAAATTTCTTCATGAAAATATTTCAAACTTTCGAAATAATTACAATTATTTCGAATGTGGGGTTGGACCTGGCCTTAAGTAGAAATCATTATCATTCGGCTAAAGCCTAATCCTACTAATATTATAAATGCATACAATGCAATAAATTAATTTAGTTTTTTTCATTATATAAATATATTTCTTACTATTATAGTAGAAAGATGGGTTACTAATGTGTATAATATTACCAAAAACCTGTTATTGGCTCAAGAATAATATACTTACTTAAACATATGTCTAGATTTAAGCTGTTGGTTTTTTGTAACAAATAATAATAATAACGTTTATTTCCTCACCATAATCAGTTTTCACAATTTTAACTTATTGTAATCTACTATTTTTAATCTACGAGTGAGTACAAAAGGGATTATGGTGGGCTGGCACCTGAACTAGGAGAGATCCTGTGTCTCAGGTTACCAACCATCCAAATAAATAAATCAATGTCAATTTTTTTTATTGAAACTTGGCCTTCAAAGAAGGCTCTTTTTCACGTCGATAACTAATTATTCAATCATAATATATTATGTCTCAAAGCTACAAACTACTAGCATTTCGGAACGATCACTGCTGAGAAGAAATGCCGAAAGAAACTCATGAAACAGTCTTGGTCGCCTAATATGCCAGAGGGGCTATTTATTAACTTTATACATACACTAGATTGTGTACAGTCAAAAATAAAATATAAGAAAAAAAATAAAATAATATAATAAAACATGTTATGTTTGTGATCAAGTAACCACAATAAATAAAAATAAAAATCGAATCAGGATCGAAGCAGGATCCCCCTGGTAACACCCGTTCACGAGTTGACGCGAGGGTCAGCAAATAAAAATAATATGAATGCCAAAGTTTTGATGTGAATTTGTGAGAATGTTCGTTACTCTAGTTCACGCAAAATCTACTGGGCGGATTCAAATGAAATTTGCTATACGGTAGGAAAGTACCGGGAATATCGCATAGGGTATATTTATCTCGAAATTCCCACGGGAGCGAAGCCCCGGGGCGCGTCTAGTCTTACAATAGGGGACCGGCCAAGGTATGAGAATTGTTAAAAATACCTATGTTATTTTATGATAGAATACATATAATTAAACACATTTTGCGACTTTTCAGCACGAGTTTATGCTCCAGAGCTAATTTATTAGAGTTCAAACTTTTAGGGAAAGTCCATTTTCTACGCGTGACGTCATATGAATGTACGTTAAGTTAGGGACGTTTTGGTATCGTCCAACCATTGGTTAAAAATGTAAATTGTTTTTTGCTATATCTTGGGAAATACTTTGGTTATGGATGTGATTCTTTTATGGATGATTCTATTATTGTGAGATATTTCAAAGAAGCATCAAAAAAAAATGTTGTCCGGTTCCCTATCCATACTAATATTATAAATGCGAAAGTTTGGATGTGAGTTTGTGAGGATGTTTGTTACTCAATCACGCAAAATCTACTGGATGGATTTCGATGAAATTTGGTACAGAGGTAGATAATGACCTGGAATAGCACATAGGCTACTTTTTATCCCGGGAAAAAGCACTGTTCCCGTGGGAAATTCACGCGGGCGAAGCCGCGGGCAAAAGCTAGTTAAATATAAATAAAAAATATAATGATTGATTGCAGGCTCGTTGTCCGGCGTCAACCGCAGTATCGGCTGGGCCGGCCTCAGCGCCGCCAGCCGCTGCCTCGGCCCGCAGAGCGCGGCCGCCATCTGCCGGCGGTTGGCACTCGACTACCGCTACACGCACTCCGGCTTCCCAGACCTCACTCTGTGGAATGTTCACACTGGGAAGGTAGGCAAATGATTATTTAATAAAATAAACGAAATTCGACAATTTACAGAAGAATGTCTAAAGAATTGGACGCATTATAAATCGCATAAGTGTTGCCTCTAATTCAGGGTTTTTATATTCTTGGTCAGGCTTTAAAGAACTTCTGTGGTTTTATCTCTGAATTCTCAGAGATAAATGCAACATTATTAAAAGCAGTAGCGGATTTAAGGGAGGGGAGCATGGGGGCACGTCCCTCCCCAGACTGCTATTTTGTGTACATACTGTGGAGATAGATTCTATAACAGTACATATTAAATTAAGATCCGAGTTGTCAAAATAACAGAATTTTGTATCTAGTGTTGGTTTCTGAAAAGTTTATTTAAAAAATAAATAATCCGCCATCATTAGCAGAGCGGAATAATGCCCCTTGTTAATTCCTCCACCGTCTTATGGATTCGTCTCAAGGCGTGCAGCCCTAGCACTTAGATTGTAAAGTCCGCCACTGGCTTGTGCCCCTCCCAGAAAAAAGATACTGGATCCGCCCTTGATTGAAAGTCAAACTTTGACAGGAGAAATGACGGGTGAGTTTTTTTATTAGTTGCAGTATAAGAAAATAGTTCTATTACTTTTCCGCAACATGGCGAGGCTTTTTATATTCCTGGTCAGGCTATAAGTAGAGTATGACCTTAAAGGCTTCGGCAAACCAAACGCGGGACAGTAGCAGAGCAGGTCAGTAGCAGCGCGGGAGTGGGCACACTGAATGCAGCGGCAGGTTCAAAGCAGTTGCAACGCGGGACCGCGTTTAAACCGCGTTCAGGCAGCGCTGCAAGATGTCGAACGACACAGACTCAGATGAAGAAGATTCATACTGCAATTTGGCTCTAAGGCGAAACAAAAGAATTTGTGTTCATAATATCATACAAGAAGAGAAGAATATGGGGAATATCATCGTCAATGCAGGGAGCTGGAAAGTCATTAGGATAAAATTATCATATATTTTCGCATGTAGCAGCTTGTATGTTATATTTTTATATAATATTTGTCTCGGAAATCACACATATATTTATTTTTACGCACTAATTTGATTATCTTTTCACTGATATCCATCACTCTGTTGTAAAAAAATACAAAAGTCGTAAACTGCTTTTGCCGCGCCGCGCTGCACTGCGAACGTCCTGCCCCCGGTGAGCCATGCTAGCATGGCCGCCATAGTTATCCAGAAGCGCGCGTCGCGGGCCCGCGTTAAAATTTGGTGTACCATAGTTTCTAGAGTTTCTTGTATCACAACTTGCGCGGGCCCTGTCCGCTGCTACTGTCCCGCGTTTGGTTTGCCGAACCCTAGAAAATAATTTTGGAAATTCTACCACTAATGGGGTGAAATGGGTGGAAGACAAAATTCACGCGGACAAAGTTGAGGAAAAAGCTTAATATAAATTTAAGCTAAATTCTACTATTATTTCGAATCGGCTGCTAGTCGGAAAAAAATGCCTAAATTTAATTTTTTTTTTATTAAAGATGGGTTTGCTCTTGACCGCAATTTTACATGAGGACCAAGATGAGGTCTACGGTGAAGCAAGCTATGTTGAAAACGATAAAATTAAAAGTGATTATACATACAATAAAGAAATCCTTGGGGGAGGCCTTTGTCCAGCAGTGGACGTCTTTTGGCTGAGAGAGAGAGAGAGAGAGGGATACATATAATGTGCTTTTCGTATTTTATTCACATCCATATTCAGGATTAATATCCGAGATGTCCTCTTGTGTTATTTTAAAAGATTTTTTTTTGTCCTAGCTTTTTGAGGTATTCCACTGCTCGGCAAAAGCCACCCCTTTCTCCGAGAGAAGCCCTCTTCCACTTATTTTAAAGGACAAAAGAAAAATGAAACCATTTTAAAGGACAAATTAATAAGAAAACCATTGTTCCCAGATAAAGTTCGTAGAAGTGAAGACGGACTCAGACAAGCCATCGATGAAGCAGATCCAGTGGATGCACTACCTACGGCAGCACGGCATCCTCACTGAGTTCTGCTACGTGGGCGCTCGCACCACGCGGTGCAAGGCGCGGGCTAGCTAGCTCGGCAATACTTCGATCGACAATACACCTAAAAAAAAGTTCATAGTTGTGAAGAGACTCAGACAAGCCGTCGATGAAGCAGATCCAGTGGATGCACTACCTTTTTTTTTAGAATTTTTGTCTGTATGTACGCATCACGCAAAATCTACTGGACGAAATTTGAATCGGTTTTTACAGTTGTATTGTTGAAGGTTCAGTGATCCAAGGTGTATTGTTGATCGAAGCAATCAAAACGATAACTCATTGAATGGACTGATTTAATTATGAACTAATTTTGTCGAAAGAAATTCAGTAACATATTACGGTGCGTGCAATAAGAAAGCAAAAGATCATTTTTGTAGATAAGACTGGGGGGCTAAAACAGCCACTTTGATGAATGATGGATTTCTCATTTCCGAAATATTAAAAAAATAACCAATAAGATTAATTATCAATAAGATTCTTTTTTCTCCTGATCTGGCTAAGAAATGGGTTTACGCCGGGAAGAATCGGCAGCTGCCCATTTATACCCAGGCGTAAGTCAATCTTAAGATAGGTTTACGCCGGGCAAAAACTTTTTCTTTGTTTATTGCAGGGCGTAAACAAATCTTTGATCTGACTTGCTAAGGGATGTTACTAATTAAACTATTTTTGACTATTGCGTGGCGTTAAAAGTTATTATATATAGAATATTGTGTACAATTTGTGTAATTTTACTTTAAGTGAAGTTAAACTTCTAAAATATTATAGATCCTGTTTATTTCTCAGAGCACGGAAAGTTGCCGTGTTATTAGATTTACGCTAAGAGGCTGTATGCACAGATTTTTTGTAATGAGAGCATGAGGTTATATTGTATTTACATTTAATTTTGTATTAAATCATATTTTGTCTAAAAGTTGTTTAATTTAAAAACCCCATATAAAGCAAAAAGGAGTAAGTAGGGTGTTTAAAAGGTATTTCATTTTTCTTAAAACATATTATTATAGAACAAAATAATTATTGTATTGATAATACTTTCATCGTAATCCAAAATGAAGAAAAAGCGCGCGGGACGCGCGTCCTTGTTGTTCGATGAGAATAAGAAACCAAAATAAAAAGAAAACCATCAAAAGCGGTTCAACTTTCATGGAAAAAATAAAAACTTCGATTTATTGTTTACCGCATAAAGACTTTTTCCATGAAGCAACATAGCCACT
Organism: Ephestia elutella; assembly: GCA_018467065.1. Taxonomy (NCBI): domain Eukaryota; kingdom Metazoa; phylum Arthropoda; class Insecta; order Lepidoptera; family Pyralidae; genus Ephestia; species Ephestia elutella. Next base: position 6,238,922 of record CM031582.1, read on the forward strand.
AAGTTGCTACCAGAGAGAAAAAAATCTCTACGTTTGCTACATCACGGTTTTGACATTTTTGACAGATTTCATTTAGCAGGAAAGCATAAAAAAACTGGAAAAATCAAGGAAAATGTTTTCAATTTACATCCCGTTGCTGGCGATGTCCTTCGTGTCCGCCGTCTCCGTGGTCTACTTGTACTGCGCCAGCCGCATCACCAGAAGAAAAGGCTACATGGACGTTACGGAAAAGCCGTCAGCCCCTGCTACACCCAAATAGTACCAATTTTATGATAGTTTTATAGAGGTTATTGAAATACTTTTGTAATGTAAAATGTACCTGTCGTTGTCTTCAAAAGTTCTACAAAGGACTTGTGTAAGCTACTGCGAATCTTGTGTATTGATAGGATATATTCAGGGATATTTTGATAAATAAAAATACAACATTTTGTGTAACAGATTATTTATTAAAATATATTCTACTAAAAAAAATCATAACATAGTATGTACATTCAACAATACACCAACCTACACATTGTAGGGAAATAAGGCACCTAATTTATAGTAATTGCAACACATGTTTCAATACGATGTCGCGCTAATCGCTAACTCTCACCGCAAAATGGTAAAACTCCAACAAACAAGCAGCAGGGTTGAGCATTTCTTTAATTTATACACTTTCTCATGAACTAAATAAAATAATCTACAAAATGCATAATTTTATGCACCACAAACTTCGTTCTAAAAATAAATGTATTTTTCTCGTGACACAAAAATCAAACATCAAGTCGATATAAAATACTTATTTAAAAAATTTTAACAATAGGATAACCGACCCCTGTCTTTCTTTTGGTAACAACTAAGTCTTACATTTAATAGACTATCTTTCAAAAATACCGCACCACATGTACAGAAAACTATAAAATACCTTGATTGTATACATAAACATTTATAAAAATATCTATATTCTAGTTCAGATAATTTAGCTGTAAAGGAAACGAAATACATTTTTCACGTTGGTCTAAATTGATATGTCATCTAAACATATTTTACACAGCCGAGGGGAGCGATTGCACTTATAAACAATTCCAATACCTACGTCTAACATTGTATAAATAACTCGGAAATTGGCAGAAATACACCTACACCTATATATTTAATGTAAATATTTCCTTACTAAATTACAGGCACCGCTCTCGTTACTCTACGAAATATAACAATCATGCAACCACATTATTCAAGGTCGCCTTGTATTTGGCAAACACAAATATTATAAAAGACACGAAGTCACTTAAAAAGTCTTAATTTCTACAGGATATTTGAGTACATACAACACTCGAATATGAATAAAATACACTGAAACATAATAATGATTACACTTGACATTTTGGTCGTCGAAGGTTCCACTATAACAATGTCATGTCGGCACTCCTGACTGGCGAAGCTTGCGCGGGACTCCTGGTCAGAAATAACGCACTCGTTATTAACTATTACTACTGAACACAACCAAATACTATAAACCTCTATAGTATTTGCTACCAACCGCGGAAGCCCATCACCAGTTATTTATTCTAAACCAATGACAACTCAAATGTATAAATAAATAATTAAATAGTTTATTTTAGATGTCATAAAATTTTGCAATATTCTAAAGATGTAGTCAAATTTTATATGATTTGAGAAAATTCGAATCCGTCAATACCTTTTTTCTTTACAGGAAGCATTAGAACAAATATTTTTTTTCTTACATGAAATGAATGAAAATCGAAAGAAATAGTTCCAAAGTCACCTAAAATTTTGACTACACCTTGTTGTTTTACCTGTATAACCGATATTTATTATTTGGCAAGATTGGTGTTAGTTTGAGAGTTAAACTACTCAAAGTTACATTATATCCAGTATCTATTTACTGATCAATTTATCATCTACAAAAATAAATCTTATCATAAGCATTGGTTAAATATTTGTTGTATATTTATTTGTTCTACGATATATTGTTTCACAGGGTAGTAGTAGGTAGTCTATGGTTACTACGAAATATACATAAACAGTTACTGAACTATATTATAAATGAGATCTCTAAAAATGTGATACATGATTATAGTCATTTTAACGAAACATAACTATTTAAAAAATACTCTAAGTAAAAGTTTTATAATGATATTCGGTTGGCAAAAACCGCATTAAGGCACTTTCAACATGACTAACAAAATAAGGCAACATTTTATATTTCAATACGATTTAAATTTTACCTAAGACATTAGCGAAAAAAATGCCTAAAATTTAGATATTTGCATATATATAGCATATTATAACCATATCATTTTAGATATACCGTGATTATACCATTACCAAAACTAAACATTTATTGGCAAACCGCTATAAAGTCAGCCTTCGGCCATTTATAGAGATCATATACCTTGCATTTTTGACAGTTAAATATCGAGTTTTTATTAAGACAATCATGAGTTAAATTATTTAATTTAAATTTTATTTTGCAGAGAAAATTAACCTGTCAAAAATGCTTTTACACAAAATAAAGGGTGTTATCGTTAAGTATGCCCAGGCGATAATGTAGTAAATTTTGAATTAACGTCAAAAAATCTTTCTGCACTTGATATGACATTTTTTTAGTAGATAATCGCTGGAGCATTGTGTAAATAGCCTCTTCGTACACAGGGATACTCAAGTCTCCGATATCTAATAAAGTTTCTCAACTTAAAACCCGAAATGACCTAGCGTACTCGAGTTTCGTATCGGCGATTTGCGTATCCGCGTGTACTTGGAAGACTTTTACAGTTTTCATAAAAAAAATGTTTGGTGAAAATATGTTCTGTTCTACTCTTTCCAATATTTGACAATGAAGAGACAAAACATACAGAATCATGTCTATTTCCTTTACGGGGTGTTGTGAATGAAAGGCATGTTAGATCAAATCTGAAAAATAATAGTAATAAGTAGCTTATATTTTGTTTTGTACAAAAAATAATACTTATTGTACCATCTGAATTTGGTATTAGTAAGTTTGTTATTTAGTAACAGTAGTAGTTTAGTTTAATTCATGTCTGGTTGTTGATGGGGGAAGATGATGTGTTATTTAGTTGTCAAATATTTACGGTTATATGTGGCTAACGGAATAAAATCAGTCTTTGTCTAACATGCCTTTACACAACACGGGGTAGACAAAACATATTCCATCGCAGTGTTCTTTAACTTTTTTATGAATATAATTTTCAAAGGCAGTTTATATAAAGTCCATTTTTTCATAATTGTCCTATTATGTAAACAATCTTACCATGTCTTTTTATGATTGTACAACAATATAAATTAAAAAAGACTTTTTAAGAAATTACTTTCATGGTTAATAAATGGTTTATTTTAGAATGTTTAGGTTTGGACTAATATTTTATTTATTCTCAATAAAATTCAACAAAAAGTACTGTGAAGATTGTTTACATAATAGCACATTTAAGAGGGCACCAATGCGAAAGTTGTTAATGAAGAGCCCTGTAGATCTCTTTATTGATAACGACTACATGCCTGTAATTTATATATATACAACTTCAACATATTTTCTTCAAAGTGTTAAACCTGAAAACAAGATTAATAACAAAAGCCTCGATACTTTTATTTTTCAAACATAGTTTATGGTTAGAACGTGGAAATCCATAACTGTTTTACAATGTTTTTTTAGTTTACTAGTTGAGTAATAACTAGTTCATAAACCTGGTAAAAGCTTTTTCTTTTAAATCTTGTACTTTAACTTTAATCAACATTTATATGATTTGGCGCCTTTCGGCGCTTACGCCCGTAGGCCCCGCTTACTATCTCCTCACGTTTCACGTGTTACTTTGTATCTATCCTGCTCTCACTTTGTAGATGTAGGTCGCAATGGTGCACTCTTAAGGGCCATTTAGACGGTGCAAGTTTCTTGAACATACAAGAGCAATAATTGAATGCGATAATTGCAGTGCAAGAATTGACTTTCAATGTGTTCTGTTTACACATATACAATTGTTTAGGCAATTATTGCATTCCATTTTTGAAACAGATTTGTATGGGCGTGCCGTGCCATTTTTTAGCGACTTGCTTCAAGAATTGCACGTATTTGTGTTGTCAATTTTTTCATGCAAGAATTGAATGACATTTTCTGGCGTGTATTGTTTACACCAAGAAAAGTTTTGAATCCAAACTTGCATACCAGTTCAAGAATGTTACGTGTTGTTTAGATTATGCAAGTAAATTATTGCTTCAATAATCGTATTCAACAGGCAAGAAACTTGTACCGTCTAAATGGTCCTTTAAGGAGAAATGTAGTTAATGTGCATATATAATGTCCCCTCACATATTGGGTTCCTGCTTGAACCGCTCGGTGTCGAGGTAGGGCTGCAGCTGCGGCACGAGCGGCGGCGAGCGCGGCGCAGGCGGCGACCGGGGCTCCGCTATCGGCTCCGACTCCATGCCGGACTCCGCTGATGCGCCTGGAATTAACGGGGTTTATTATTGAGCTGGAAATATACAGCGTATTGCCAAGTTCTGTCACAGGGAGGGCATTTCATAGAAACGGGGCGTCAAATATACCTGCTTCTCTCTCTCAACCAAAAGACGTCCACTGCTGGACAAAGGCCTCCAAGGATTTCCACAACGACCGGTCCTGCGCTGCCCGCATCCATGCGCAACCCGCGACCTTCACCAGGTCGTCGGTCCTACCTACTACTACTACAAATGAAACTGTATATCCGTGAACACGTCTGTAACACGTCAATGTGTGTTTCATAGTCATAACGTCTCAATACACACAAGAACGGGGAAGGTGGTGCGGGGTGCCATGTTCCGGAAGGGGCAGGAGCTTCCTTTCTGTACGTAGTACTTATATTTATTCTGTGACGCGGGCTCGGTTGTTCGCGGATATTCGGCTCAGTAGGTTCGCGATTGTATGCGTATTTTCCTTAGTAACTAGGCGTTTAACGTAGTGATTTTTTTCTCTGACTAGGCGATCTTGATATTATTCTGTCATGTCTAATTTTGTGAAAGCGAAGTAAATAAATTATATTCAACTTTTACACCTGCAATTTATACATACGAGCTGCACCCCGGGGCTTCGCTTCCGTGGGATTTTTTCATTCGAAGTACTCATGTGCTATTCCCAGTATTTTTTTATTCGTGTACCACATCAAAATCCGTCCAGTAGAATTTCAGCGAGTAAGTAACAAGCTATAGCTCACCTCCGAGTAACATCTCCTGCAGCAAGCTGTCCACGTGGGCCACTCCGAACAGCTTCGCGAACTGGATCTGCTCGATCATCTGCCAGGTGATGGACTGTAGCGGCGGCAGACACAGCAGCAGTTCCCCGAAGCGGCCGCGGCCGTCGTACTGGCGGTCGCTGATGTAGTCCTCCAAGTTGATCTGGATCTGGTAGCGGAGTTGCTTGATCTTCTGCGGCTGCGAGAGCCCTTTGGCATCTGGAATTTGGAAAATTTGAATAAGCAATCATGCTTAGAAAGTCATGAGGAATATTTTTACGCTGGAATACAATCCGAATCAAATAGGGTCCGAACTTAGCTGTTCGAGCTAGTATGCATAGGTACGCGCGAATCCGCAGAGCGGGATGCTAGGATGTAGCTACCCCCACCCCCCCCTCCCGCACCGTAACGCCCCGCTAACACCTAAAATACGCTTCTGCGACGCGACTATTCAGGACAGCTTGTTTGGTTTTTAACACGATTATAAATGTATTATTATTAGATATCACTAGCGAGACACTATGGAGGCTGATCTGCATGAGCTGGGAGCGGGGAACTGCTGAAACTGGGCGCTCTCTCGTCTTGGAGGCCAAGATCCACTTTGGGTTCACTGAACCACTGGAGTAAGTTTTATTATCTTAGTAGGGTTAACCATAATATGTTACAGGATGTAAATATTAATACATAATAAGCTGCACTATCGCATTAGGTTCACCTGTCATGATAGCTGTAAGTTGTATATAAATAAATAAAAATTAAAAATAAATCTTTTGTTTTGTTTACGAAGGACACTCACTGGGGTCAAAGAAGACGATGGCCTTGAGGCACGCGAACTCAGTGTCGTCGATGTCGATCTCGCGCAGCGGCCGCACGATCTCGTCCATCACTCGGATGCCGATCATGCTGATGTCTATGTCCATGCGTCCGTCTGCAAATGAAGTAAGGGATTTATTCATTGGAACTTTGATAATAGCCCCCGTAGAAATGAACAAACAACATGATATCTGTACTCTATATCTGATAATTGAAAAAAAAAATGTCCCCCATCTTGGATCTCAAAATAAATGTTATTCGACATCAGCGTCAGCAAAAACCCATAAAACGATACCCATATTGCAAAATTGAAAAAAAATTTGTCCGCCATCTAAAAATATTATTTTTGTATCCCGAAAAATAGGCCTTCACGGGATGCCAGGCAGATGTATAACATCTTAGCATCCTGTCACGACTGTCGCATTATTTTCTGTCGCGACATTCGAGTCGATTTTATAATATCTTGGATAAAAAAAAAAAACACAATCACCAAAAATTCAAAAGGCGTCTCACCACTCTATTTTATAAAAAAAAGTACATGCACTTTTATGACAACCCTGACACTGCTGTGTCGGATCACGCTGGCGGCGTTACCGTCATCATCAAGGCCGGACCGTACATACCGATATTGTGCTTGGCGATGATGCAGTTGTTGCCCAGCAGCAGCACGTCCTTGAGATGCAGCGAGCGGCGCGCGTGCGGACCGTACATACCGATATTGTGCTTGCGATGATGCAGTTGTTGCCCAGCAGCAGCACGTCCTTGAGGGTGCAGCGAGCGGCGCGCGTGCGGACCGTACATACCGATATTGTGCTTGGCGATGATGCAGTTGTTGCCCAGCAGCAGCACGTCCTTGAGGTGCAGCGAGCGGCGCGCGTGCGGACCGTACATACCGATATTGTGCTTGGCGATGATGCAGTTGTTGCCCAGCAGCAGCACGTCCTTGAGGTTGCAGCGAGCGGCGCGCGTGCGGACCGTACATACCGATATTGTGCTTGGCGATGATGCAGTTGTTGCCCAGCAGCAGCACTTCCTTGAGGTGCAGCGAGCGGCGCGCGTGCGGACCGTACATACCGATATTGTGCTTGGCGATGATGCAGTTGTTGCCCAGCAGCAGCACGTCCTTGAGATGCAGCGAGCGGCGCGCGTGCGGACCGTACATACCGATATTGTGCTTGGCGATGATGCAGTTGTTGCCCAGCAGCAGCACGTCCTTGAGATGCAGCGAGCGACGCGCGTGCGGACCGTACATACCGATATTGTGCTTGGCGATGATGCAGTTGTTGCCCAGCAGCAGCACGTCCTTGAGATGCAGCGAGCGGCGCGCGTGCGGACCGTACATACCGATATTGTGCTTGGCGATGATGCAGTTGTTGCCCAGCAGCAGCACGTCCTTGAGATGCAGCGAGCGGCGCGCGTGCGGACCGTACATACCGATATTGTGCTTGGCGATGATGCAGTTGTTGCCCAGCAGCAGCACGTCCTTGAGATGCAGCGAGCGGCGCGCGTGCGGACCGTACATACCGATATTGTGCTTGGCGATGATGCAGTTGTTGCCCAGCAGCAGCACGTCCTTGAGATGCAGCGAGCGGCGCGCGTGCGGACCGTACATACCGATATTGTGCTTGGCGATGATGCAGTTGTTGCCCAGCAGCAGCACGATCCTTGAGATGCAGCGAGCGGCGCGCGTGCGGACCGTACATACCGATATTGTGCTTGGCGATGATGCAGTTGTTGCCCAGCAGCAGCACGATCCTTGAGATGCAGCGAGCGGCGCGCGTGCGGACCGTACATACCGATATTGTGCTTGGCGATGATGCAGTTGTTGCCCAGCAGCAGCACGTCCTTGAGATGCAGCGAGCGGCGCGCGTGCGGACCGTACATACCGATATTGTGCTTGGCGATGATGCAGTTGTTGCCCAGCAGCAGCACGTCCTTGAGATGCAGCGAGCGGCGCGCGTGCGGACCGTACATACCGATATTGTGCTTGGCGATGATGCAGTTGTTGCCCAGCAGCAGCACGTCCTTGAGATGCAGCGAGCGGCGCGCGTGCGGACCGTACATACCGATATTGTGCTTGGCGATGATGCAGTTGTTGCCCAGCAGCAGCACGTCCTTGAGATGCAGCGAGCGGCGCGCGTGCGGACCGTACATACCGATATTGTGCTTGGCGATGATGCAGTTGTTGCCCAGCAGCAGCACGTCCTTGAGATGCAGCGAGCGGCGCGCGCAGCCCAGCAGCAAGTGCTCGCCTGCGTGTGCGCGCAGCAGCGCCACCTGGCGGGGACAACGGGAACTTTAGACAACGTCAACTTAGAATTACATACAGGGTGTTTGGGTAAACTCCTGCATCCTTTCTAGGGGTGAAAGTACTTATGAATATGAGCAACTTTTTGTATGGGACCGAATCTGAAATCTCAAAAAAAAAAATCAGCTGTTCCATACATTTTACAAAACCTACTCGCTCAAAATGTATGGAGCAGCTGATTTTTTTTTTGAGATTTCAGAGGCGGTCCCATACTAAAAGTTGCTCGTACATAAGGTCGCGCTAAATCACGTGGTCGATCATCATCATCATTGCAAGTTCATAGAGAAAACGAAGCGAAACCATAGCGATGTAGGTTTGTATGTATGTAAGTTTTTTATTCCACCATAAGATGTGAGAGGTATTTTTAGATTCCTTGCATTCTTCCGAGTGACATAGGCTATGTGAGTTGTCAGTAGTGTTTTTTATTTATTAATAACTAGCTTTCGCCCGCGTGAAATTCCCACGGGAACAGTGCTTTTTCCCGGGATGAAAGGTACCCTATGTCCTTCTCCGTACTTCCAGCTATGTGTATGCGAAAATTCAGGAAGATTGGTTCAGTAGATAAAGCGTGAAGAGGTAACAAACAAACAAACTCACTTTCGCATTTATAATATTAGTTAGGATAATTAGCTTGTATATATATAGAGGTTGACGTTTCGGGAACTTTGCAGCCTCCCGTGGTCGCAGTCAGACTGGAGTCATTCGGAGTCAGCTTCTGATGGTGGCAGCAAATTCACAAACACTTGCACTACCCGCACCTTTCTTATAAAGACATCGTCCTACTAATATTAATGCGAAAGTTTTGATGTGTGAGTTACTGAGCAGCTAAGCGAATTTTAATGAAATTCGATACACGGGTAGATTAAGACCTGGATATCACATAGGCTACTTTTTTTTTTATTTATATAGAATAATAGGCAAACGAGCATGCGGGTTGCCTGATGGTAAGCAATCACCGCAATCCATAGACACCAACGACCCTAAGAAGGTCAACGATGCGTTGCCGACTTTTTGAGAAAGCGATGGGCTCTTTTCTTGAAGGCTCCAATGTCGAACCTATTCGGGAACACCGCTGAGGGAAGATTATTCCACATTTTAGTACAGCGCAGTAAAAAGCTGCGCGAAAAACGAGCGGTGGTTGAACACCAGCCATCAAGGTGGTGGGGGTGGTACTTCTGCTTAAGGCTGGTGGTACGGTGGTGGAATAGAGCGGCTGGTACAAGGTTAGGTAGTTTATCCAGAAATTCCCACGGGAGCGAAACCCAAGGCGCAGCTAGCACCTAATTAATATTTTTATTTTGACAATAATGCGCCTTTCTATTTAGTTCGCAAATATAATGCCACTTCACTTACATTATTCAAAAAGAAAAAATATTTTCAAGGTAAAATTTTCATATTATACTGGCCTATTATATCTATGATCTTCGATAAGTTGAAAATATATATACGATAAAGTGACACAATCAATAAAAACAAAAGACAAGGAAACGAAAACGACACGTCGTTTATCGGATCCTGGAAGATAGTATTAAGCCGTTTAAGGATATACAGTCATCAATGCAACAGATATCACGATGATAAATTAACTGGTATAATCCTATTTGCAACATACAGCAAGTATCAATATTTTAACAACAGCTGTTCAATAACGTCACCAAAACAAAAAAAGAATATTTTTTATGCGTGAAAAATCTAATAGGGCAAGCGCTGCTATCAAAAAAACAATAGATATTATAATGATAAAATGTAATTACTATAGACCAATACTTTATTTTACACTTTTCGACACGTAATCAAAAAGATAAATACATTTAAACATAAAGTGAAAAATTTTCAGCTACTATTAAATTCCAAGGCAAGTACAGTCGCATTTATGTGAAGTTGCCCTCTATGCTTCGATTATAGAGACGTATTTGCAACGAATTTAGGTGCGTTGATGTGATGTCCACTGTAAAGCTAAATACAAACGCTATCGGAATAAAGTAACCCGTAGGTCAATGCAGGCGCATGGCATACTTGTTTGTGCCTATGACTACGTTTGAATTAAATTGGGGTAAGACTTGTATTATTTTGGCCGTTATATTATTTTGTCTTTCTTATGTCTTATTGCTATCCGGTTATTTTAACATAAGGCGGCAAACGAGCAAGCAGGGGGTCTAAAACGGCCATTTTGATGAATCGGAATATGATCTATTTCTCAGTTCCTAAATATTTAAAAATGAAACTTATGAAATTACTCATAAGGTTCATTTTTAAATATTTAGGAAATGAGAAATGAATCATATTCTGATTAGTCAAAGTGGCCTTTTTAGGCCCCCTGGTCACCTGATGGTAAATGATCACCGCTGCTTATGGACAACTGCAACACCAGGGGTATTTTTTCGTGGAAATGCAAAAAGCAAAAAAAGGATGAAAAGCAAATATGCATAGGAAGGTGCTTTTCAAAGCTAGGTTTTACTCTACACGTGTGCAAAAATACATCTAAATCTGTCTAATATGTTCTCTGAACATTCCCGTTTTAAATACAAGTAAGATATTGCTTTATCATATCAAGTAAGATTGAAGACGAAAATCTTATTCTATACTTATAGGCACCACATCATTTATTCTTTTTTGGCATTGAATTATAAATAAATATGGAAGTGTAACTCTCATACAACGAACGCTCAAATCTTGGTTCCATTTACGCAAACAAATGTACTTAAATACAACAAGACACTCAACACATTTTCATAGAAAAAGCTAGTACACGATTGGGCGCGTCAAGGTCACGGGGCGGGGTCAACACACCGCGGCAGCCGGCTACCGCTCAAACAAACGGCCAACCGCTTGGCGTTTGAAATCTCGGCACAGAATTAATATAAGTACTACGTACGTAGTCTCGGCAAAGGAAAGAAAGGTAATTCCGCTGTTCTTCAAATCTGTGTGATTTCTACACCACTTTACGACACACGATGGCCTATTTTTGCTAATTAAACTTGCGAAATTACTCGATGATACGTACAATTGACACTTATGCGTTTGGTACAAGTACAACCGTTGAACGCGCTGCGCCACGGCGAACTGAGGCGAAGTGAGGTGTCTTTTTTACGCCCCGCCCACCGAGGTTCCTATTTCGTGGAACCATTTTTTTGGCGTTGTTAGAGTTCTATGGTATATTAGTTCGTTGTTTTTTGGATTTTTATAAAATAGGTATATATGTGACATATTAAAAAACAACTTAAACAGTGAGTTTCACTTAAGTTACATATTGAAAACACCGGAATATATTTGTATTTTGCGAAACGGGTCAAGGTTGAGCGATATTTTAAATTATTTTAAGAGTATAATAATTTTAAATCTTAAAAAGTTGCGCGACTTCAAGTAATTTTCTCACGTCAACTAACTAATCTAGTTTATTAAGTATATGACGATTTAAAAGTGCTTTTTTTAAGCTTTCTTCTTTTTATTTAAGAGCTGTGCTCTTGTCGGTGGAAGTATACGTCACACCTCTCCATTCTCGGCTTTACATTTGAAGTCTTGATACGACACGACGACGCCTGCCTTCTCTTTCAGTTGGCTTACATAACTCTTTTCTATGTTTAAGCCAATTTAAATAAAAACATAAGAGACTGAAGCGCTATAGAGTCCTAGAACTTGGGAGCTTGATTTGAGCTCCAACTTTAGAAGTAAAAGTTATACGTGCTGGGTAACAACTTACAAGCTCTCGAAATCACACAATACATCTGTTCATAGCCAGACAGGCTGAACGCAAGATTCAACATAGAAAAAAAAATAAAAAAACTATGGGCGATTTTCTGACAGGCCAACTTAAGAAAAAAAAATCAATGTAATAAAATCTCAATAGATGGCGTTTTATAAAAGCCGAGTCGTAATAATGGCTGTGCTTTTTGTTGTCAACCAGAGGCAGAAAAAAAATAACCTAGTTAACAGTTTCACAGTTACACAAATCACAATATCGATACTTTTTACACGATTTTTTATTAGGATTTATTTCAAAGAAATGCCAATTCCGTGCAATTTGTGCTTTCTGTATGGACTCGCCTTTTACGAAGCGCCATCTATGAAGTCATCAGAAACTATTCTTTTTAATTTGGTTCTTGGAAAATCGCTTATTGCCTTTGCCTTTATTACCTGGTCATCAAGATGCAGCTCAGTGAAGGCGGGGATGTACTTGGCCCACTCGACCAGGATGAGCAGCTGCTGCTTGATGGAGTCGCACACGTCGTTGATCTTCGCCAATTTGCGGTTGTTGATCTCTGCGTCGCTCACGTTGATCGTCTGTTGAATTTTACTATGTGAGATTTTATGTCGAAATTTAATCTGAATTAAAAAAATAAATTCAAACGTTTCTTCAAATAGAAAACTAGCTTTTGTCCGCGGCTTCGCCTGCGTGTATTTGTCACGGGAACAGTACTTTTTCCCGGGATGAAAGGTAGGGTACCTTTCATCCCGGGAAAAAGTACTGTCACACCCGTGATGTCCTTCTCAGTACGTATAATTATGGGTAAGCGAAATTTTAGGAAGATCTGTTCAGTAGGTAAAGCGTGAAGAGGTAACAAACAAACTCACTTCCGCTTTTATAATATTAGTTAGGACTAGCGTGGGTAATTTCAGGCAATCCTTCCTTAGTAGAGGTGCGCAATATATATCTTTCAAAAGAAAAGAGAGAATATATCTTTTCATCTCAAAGATTCATATCACTCATTTATATCTTTATCATTTAGCGCACTAGGTGAGCGGTGAAACAAATGAGTGAATAAATAATTTATTTGTAACTATATCATCTTATCACTCGATTCATATCTTATATAGAGCCGAAAGAATAGGAAGTTATTAAGTTACGTTGTGAGCATATTACGCGTTCTTTTTTTGGTTTTCAACAGTTTTGTGATTTAGAGCTGATTTTACCTAAGTATTTAATACTAATTATAATTGGTTAACTACAAAATAATTATCAAATTAGAACGACACATTTTCACTTTAATAAACTCCGCGAAAACTAAACAAAAAACAAACAAAACAGTTCCTATGAGCATTTAATTTCACCGTATTATAATGTTTACGCGCCCGCGGTAACAAAATTAAACTCTATTTTAATGGCGCAACGGCTAAAAGTTGTTTGTGCTCACACCGCACACTTCGCTCGCGCCGATGAAGGACCGAACGATGTAGCTCTCTCTTCTTATCACTCCCTATTCGGCTCGGTTGTTCAGACAATCTAGCTCACTTGTCTTTTAGCTCACTTATGTTTTAGCTCACGTGTCGCTCAGTAGCTCACTAATCTTTCAAATCGTTCACATCTCACTGATATAAAGATATATTTGAAACACAAGTGATATAAAGATATAATCACTCTTTTGGAAGGATACCTATATATCTTTCTTATCTTTCTTTCGCGAGCTACACATGTCTATTCCTTAGTGTTCCCCTACATTCCCTAAGGAACCTAAATGACAAATTTCAGCTTCCATCGCCCAGTAGTTTTGACTCTACGTTGTCTGCCAGTCACTAGGTCAGTAATGGAAATTTTTTATAAAATACTGGACCGGATTTTGCTCTCGTGGAAATTTCGAAAAATACTCTCTTAATGATCCCCTACCTAAGGAACCTACATGCCAAATTTCACTAGTAAAACTTAAGTTTGTCGCTTATAATGCATAAATCATTGACGCAATACATATTCCTTTATTTAAATATACACTGATGACTAATTTACATTATTTATGCTTAAATTTCGAAGAAATAATATAATCGCTTTAGGTAGGCAACAAAGTCAGCATGACTCATAGACAGAGGAGATAGGAACACTAAGATTGAGCCTTGCATTATCAATGTCACTATATTTATACAACCAATCATTTTAAACTTTATTTTTATATTATACAAGTCTCTGACATGACAAATCTACACTCCACTTTAAATGATTCAAGGGCGGATCCAGCCTTCACGTATACTCAAAATAACGCCGGAAACAGTGCCGGGACTTGGGGGATGGTGTTAGACCCTCGTGACCTCCCCTAAATCCGCCCCTGGATTGACTATAACTTGCCAGAATAACAGACTCAAAGACAGAAACCAACTCAACCTTGTATGGATTTATTTTTAAGTGAAACGAAAACTACTACAATTTCACTATTTATTTTATTTACACAATGTTACTGTATAAATTATAAACATAGGTTTTCTTACCATTTAATATTCGTCTGAAGGTGATGTTCTGCCACCTAAATTACTATAGACGCAGGAGCGGATTTAGGGGGAAAGTCATGGGGGTCAGGACATGACCCCCTCCCTTTAGAGCACCTACAGAAAAAAACAGGCACTGTTCCCGGGGTTATTTTGAGTATAGACCACGTACACGACCATATGACTCCCCTCCCTGACGCCAAGGCTGGATCCGCCCTTGTACAGACGTCACCTCACCCTTACTTTGTTTGCGGTACTATAACTATACTATATGCCGTACTTAAGGTCAGGTATACTGATACCTGACCTTCACACATTAGCAACACAACGATGTTTGACGATTGTCGTATCGCATTTAAATATTGCATTTTAATATTTAAATATTTAATACTTTACTACGCTAGCTAATATTCTAAAAAAGAAATCGCATAAAATCTATTCACACAGCCATATTCACTTGGCAACATATACGCGCAACTTATTATGCTGTCTGTATCTTACTTGAAAAAGAACATCGTGCTTCTCACTCATGTCAATTGTACTGAGCGAGAAAGAGCAATTGGATACGTACGAGGCTTCAGAACACTCTCTTTCAGAAGGAAACTACACCAAGCCTTACTTCTCTCTCATGCAGAGATGGGTAACCACCCGGGTTAAAACCCGAGACTGGGTTATAACCCAGTTACGACCCATTTCAATCCACCCAAACCACCCATTGACCGGGTGAAAACTAAATATTGTAAAAAAATATTTTTTATGTGTATTATTTCAAGCGATTATTACGTAGGTACCCACCTAGAGTGAAACATCTAAATATTCAATGGGAAATACCTATAAATAGTACCACATTTTAACTATTTTGTGTTACTGTGTAATATGAATATGAACATCATATTTATCTCCTATTATTTTAATAACAAGCCACATGAAATTTTGTACAAAGGTCCCTCATGTGATGTAAGTGAGCACTAAGAGAGGAATTTTGGAAAATCTACGCCTAAGGGGGTAAAAAAGGGGTTGAAAGTTTGTATGAAACTTCGTCATTTTTGAAGTTATGTTCATGAAATTATAGATTTACGCTCTTATGTAATAAAAAATAATAACATTATAATTGAATATTAAATTGAAATGATGTATGAAACTTCACCTTTTTTGATCCAATCTTCCTGTCGCATACTTCTTCTGGTCCAGTACGCTCTTGACAGAGCGGTTGTATTGATAAGGGCAGCTGTAATGCGCTTCACGACGTTTCCCCACCGTTGTCTATTGGAGGTCATCCTGCTGCACTCGTTAACTGACCCTCCAATGGCAGACTTGATCAGGTCAGTCCAATGGGTGGGTGACCTTCCGCGCGGTCTAGTGCCTTCTGCCTTTCCTTGGACGACAAGGCGTTCTATGGACTGATTGTCACGCCGGAAAACATGACCGAAAAATGTGAGGATGCAAAATTGTACTATCGAAAACAGACGTTGCTTGATACCGAGTTCTTGAAGTATCGAGACATTTGTGTGAAACTCGGTCCACGAAACCCCAAACATTCTTCTCCAGCACCACATCTCCAGAGCATCTATTTTCTGTCTTTCCACAGAAATATGGGAAATATAAGCGTCCTCACGAGCCTGGTCTTCTTGGCTATGGTTATGTTTATATTGCTCTTTAGTGAACGGCGACCGCCGCGAATGTTAAAGTTGCCACTGGGAGCGGGAGCGATGTATGATGCTCGACCGCCCCGAAGGGAAGATCTTCCCGCCAGGCTAGATATTAGGCCTGGGGAGCCGAGGCTCCGACGATGTTGCGTTGCAGTTCGTATATATAGCGAGTTGCCTTGGAAATTCTGATAGCGCGATTTAGGATTTTTCCGTTTTTGTTGATGAGATTGTGGGTTGTAGTATGGAGATTGAGTGGAGTCTGATCTGTAGTCTATTTGCGATGCTGTGAAGTTATTGTTGGTTGGAGAATATTCGTACAATCTTTGTTATTCGCAATTATTTGTCGATATGTAAGTGTAGTGAAGACTGTGACGCCATCTTGTGTCGACCTTGCGAAGTAGTATTGCTTGCCGCCGAGATTCTGTGGAGCCATCGTTTGTCGAGTCGTCGAGTTGCTGCATTCACTCGGTAGATGTGGATGCTACAGTATTCCCCCCCCAAGACCAAAGGTCTGATGTGATGAATCTGCTGTGCAGTCTGTGCTTCGTAGCTTGCAAGGGCCAGTCTTGTGTGCCAGTGAATCGGGAAGTGCTTGTAATCAAGTTGAGACTGTCGGTAGACTTGTGTGCGCCGGTCCCTGCAGAGCCACCACCCTGGTGAGTGAGAGTGCACCGCCGTCTAAATCGTTCAGGCGTGGGCTGCAGAGTGCGTCGGTGCGGAAGTCGTCGTTGTTGTCGTTGTGGGTGCAGGACTAGGAAGCTCAGGACCTGATGATACCCGTCGTCATACCAACAATCATTACCATGGTCTTACCATTAATTCCAAGTCCAAACTCATGGCTCACTCGTTCTATCTTTGACAGTAGCTCTTCCAAGTGTTGCGAACTGGTTGCAAATAAGGTGGTGTCATCCGCGTAACGCAAGTTTCGAATCTTTTGTCCACCAATTGTTACACCATCCGTCCAGTCTTCTAAAGTGATACGAATTATAAGCTCTGTGCACACATTGAATAAAAGTTTTAACATAATGCAACCGTGGCCTACTCCGGCACTAGTATGGAAATCACTTGATAGGACATCATCCGTGCGAACTGAGGCTGTGTCATCTTCATATAGACGTCTCAAAAGGTGTACGAAATGTTTTGGTGTGCCCATGTCTAGCAAGGTCGTCCACAATACGGGCCATTTCACCGAGGCAAAAGCTCTGGAGAAATCAACAAAGCAAATAAATACGGGCTTATTTAATTCTCTACATTTCTTGATAATCTGGCGTACGATAAGAATTTGTTCCCGACTTTCTCTTTACAAAACCTGCTTGTCGCATACACATAGTTAGAAGTACATAGGGTATCTTTCATCCCGGGAAATAGTACTGTTCATGTGGGAAATTCACGCGGGCGAAGCCGCGGGCAAAAGCTAGTAACGTATTAATGTAATTTTCGTTACCAATATATGATTCGGTATTCATTCGAAAAAAAATGTCTCTTCTCAGATTAGGTACAAGATGTCATCCTCACTAACAGTATAAATGCGAAAATGATATTGTTTATTACCTCTTCACGCTTGATCTACTGGACAAAACTTCAAAAAAATTTGCATACACATAGTTAGGAGTACTGAGAAGAACATGGTATACTTATTATTCTAAAATAATAAATAGTTTTATTATAAACTGTTTTCACCCATCAAATTGGGTGATAATGGGTTTTAACTGGGTTATAACCCAAACCACCCATTATAACCCGGGTGGATTGAAATGGGTTATAACCCATTACCCATCTCTGCTCTCCTGAGACGAGATGTACTTTGCAGCGTCCTTAAAATTTCTCGCACACAACTACGTAAATTTTCAATAATAAATAAGAAAATAAATACCTAATCGTTTATTGCGGCGAAGCGCCGCCCGGCCGTGCAATACTCGACTCGCCAAAATCGCGCCAGTTTCGAAACATAAAGTTCAATTTTTTATTTTTTTTAAAAAGAAAGAATCTGACTTACCTCGTCTATGACCTTTCTGCTCAGCAGCTCCGCATTGAGCAGTGATACCACGGAGAGTCCGTTGGCTTGTGTGGGCTCCTCGTACGAGGGTCGCCTGCAGTTTATCCTGTCTCTTTCGTTCTGGACGGCTGTGGACAAGACGGCATTCTATCAGCAGCTCTTTTAAAATGGATCTAAAATATTTTTGATAATGGCCAGTACTTTCAGAGATTTAACAGCTATTTCAAATATGGAATCGGCGGTTTTCTTGTGAACACCGAATTGATGCCATTATGAAATTTAACCATTTAGTTTTAAGATCTGACTAAAACAAAAAAAATGCAATCTAATTAAATTAGTGTAATTTATAATTTTAATGGCAAGAAAATGGTCGGCCAATTATTAATAAACGCCATGATGCAACTGCATGTTGATGTTGCTCGGACCGTGGGTCAGGATGCAGGTGATATGCACTGATAGCAGTGATATAATGCCATGTGCCTGTTATGACTAATTTATTTTAATTATACCTACTGCAGGCCAGGCCTGTAGCCTTGGGTACTTTTCGTATCTTAGATAACACACGCATATAAAATAAGATAGTGTGAGTGTTGCATCAGTATATATACAACAATAGGATTCGTTCGATTTCAGTGGTTGGTGTGATAACTAAGATACATGAAAATTATTTTTGGCATGACAACATAAAGTGATAAGTTATCATTTATCGCCTTGTTCATGAAAGTTAGCCTTGTCCTTATCCAACTTATAGGAATTTTTGACTATGAAAGCACGAGCAAAAACATTACTTACTTAACTAGGTATAAAGTATAAATTTGATATTTTAATTTTGTTTATTTTACAGCTAAAATCTCTTCCAGCTGTAGAATAATCAAAATATCGTAGACCCTAGTATTTGATATGAATTTCAACTTATAGTTATAAGCGTTATTGAGAAACAATTATTGATAGGGTTCCTTTTTTTACCTTTTGAGGTACGGAATCCCTTAAAAGTAATGTCCTTAAATGGAACTTCATAATAAAAATTAGTCATATGCCTATAGAACTGGTTTATGAAAATGACAAAACCTTTTGTCACAAATTCCAGTTTCCTCATACGACCAAACATTGCTATGCTTAGTCATATTAAGACGGCATATACAACCATGTATATATACCAGTATGTTATTATCAACATGGACACTGTAACGCTGAAATTATACTGAATTTTGTAGAGTACATACATGAACATGATCGTATTGTACACATCATGTATTGAATTCCAAAAACAAATGCGCAATTTTTATGGTCAATTACATTATATAAGTATTAGGAAAATTTTATTTTTAATTTACGGAAAAAAACTGATATGAACTGATTACCTCTATGGATGGATATTTTTATCAATTCGCCTAAATTGGTTTTAGACTAATAAGTATGTATATCATTTGCAAAAAAGAAAGATAAATACATAAGCGCGATAATTGAAGAACAGTTAAATTCGGTTTTTATTCTAATATATCTACTTCAATTGACTTTATATTAATTAAAGTAGTATTAGTTGCGTCCCAGATTTCTGTAATAATTTAGAATTTTTTTTTTATATACGAGTATTAATCTAGGCAACCTATTCTCGAAACACAAATCCAAATCCTCACAAGGGTTGATACGTGATTTCGAACAAATATACATTCACATGATCAATCATAAATTCTTCAGTTACTGACTACGACAGAACACAGACAACGAACAGCCAAAATTACTGGGCGTAGTACTTTGAAATTTGGCATGTAGGTTCCTTAGGGAGTGTAGGGGAGCACTTAGAGAAGATTTCCCGGAATTCCCACGGGAAAATAGTTCCGGGTCCATGCTAGTACAATATCAGTTGGTGCATTAGGATCGCACGCGCAAAGGGCCATTGCTCCAGTGATAGCAAACCAAAATGCGATGCACTAATTGGGTGTTTACAGCAAATAAGCAATACTTCTGTTTCTGCCGCGATAAACATAATGACTCATTAACTTAAGGTCATTACTGAGATACAACACCAGAAAGGGCCACGTCTGGAAGATACTAAGAAAAGCTTTTTTTTATTATATTTTTTAGAAAGAGCCATGTCAGGAAAAGTTATACATATCTTTTCATAAAGTATTGCAAGGCCAGTGCAAGGATGCAAACGTACTGGCATTCAATTTTTATATCACAAAAACTAAAAACAAGGTAAACAAATTATTTTGAACGATAATGCCATATGGTTAGCAGTTTTAAAACCCCCAACCCTCTATATCTATCTTGTAACTAATATTATAAATGCGAAAGTTAGTTTGTTTATTTGTTTGTTACCTCTTCTCGATTTAATTACGGAACCAATCTTCCTGAAATTTCGCATACACATAGATAGATGTACTGAGAAGGACACTACCTTTCATCCGGGAAAAAGTAGTGATCTCGAGGGAAATTTACGGGGGCGAAGCAGGAAAAGCTTAATTGCATACATAAAAAAACCACTGTTCACAAAAATAGTTACTGACGTTACTAAGATAGCTGTCATGTAATTTACGTTTAGAATTGAACCATCATCGTGATGTAAAGATATGGACATGAATTATTAGTATATTTTCGGACCATTTTTTGTACAGATTTGCACGTGTGTTTTTAATGGTGTTATTGTGTGTACACGTGATTATGATATTTATATCCTGCAGTATTATTATGATGAATTCTTTTGATCAGGCAGTGCTTTTACCATTTGGGGATAATGTTTCCCTGTACCTACTATACCAGAATAACTATTTCTGTTCATAATGGGGACCGGACAACTTTTTTTTTTGATGCTTCTTTGAAATATCTCACAATAATAGAATCATCCGTAAAAGAATCACATCAATAACCAAATTATTTCCCAGGATATAGCAAAAAACAATACACATTTTAAGCGATGTTTGGACGATACCAAAACGTATAACTAAACGTACATTCTTATGACGTCACGCGTAGAAAATGGACTATCCCAAAAAGTTTGAACTCTAATAAATTATCTCAGGAGTATAAACTCGTGGTGAAAAGTCGCAAAATGTGTTTAATTATATGTATGTATTCTATCATAAAATTACATATTTTTAACAATTCTCATACCTTGTCCGGTCCCCTATTGTTATTTACAATTTCAGACGCACAATTCAGTCTTGTAAATAAAAATATTGTTAATTCTTAAATATCATGTTCCGAATAAACAATGTAATCATCAAATTTATTTTTGGGAAGACAAGACAAGATTGATCGTTCAATTTAATATATAAAAATTGTTATTGTGAATTTAAGTTAATCTTATCAGAAAATATCATAAAAAGTATTATGTTCGTATCGCATGGTACGAGAATTATGATTAAAGTAAGGCGTCATAGATTTTGATAATAACAGCTATAAATTAAAAAATAAAAGCGAATTCTTAAACTGATCCGGAAAAATCCGACTCTTGAGTGGGATGGTAAAACCAACTTACGCCTTCTTGGTATTTTTTTTTTATTATTTTTCAGCAATATCATAAAAGTAGGTAAATTATCATGTTTCATGTATTTTTTATACAAACGAAACAGGTGCGCTCTTGAGTAGTTCGTGGGGGAGATAAGATAAGTATGTATAATCTTCTAATGATAGTACATACATACCTTTCTTATATAATCTATCGTATTATTTACACAGCGATGTATCATAAATCTTATAACAATTTTAAGCAACATTCTTAAGATTTTAAAGATAAATATAATATGTATTCTTTAATATGTATTTATAACGCTTAATTTATAATATGTATAAGAAACTAGTGTCAAGGATATATGGCGGGGTTATGTAAATGTAAATGACGTCTACAATGTATATAAGAAGCACTTAAGGCTGTATAATACATAGGTATAGTAAAATTGAACCTCTCTATCGTCTGTGAATCGCTAGGTGAGACAGCATGTTTTTATATCAAAAAAATATTTTAATTTGACGTAATTTCTATAAGTTATGATATAATAGTAGAATTAATAGATACTCATAATTTATGTGCGAATTAAAAAACACAGGAGAAGATGCGGGCGCAAAATTCAATGAAAAAAAATCTGCCACTTTTCGTGGGGGAAACTCAATGCGCACGCACATAGTGAGATTCACACACCGGGCGTAATTTAAACACACACAGAAAGCCGACCACTAGCTTAATAAAAAATACGCACACAATCACAAGCCTCCCCTTCCATAAGAAATTTGGCAAAGGGAGCGATGCCTGTAAAGGGGGTGATAGACGTACGAACTTAAAGTCTGCGGTTTTAAAGATCGCGAACTTACTTGGCTCGACGTCGGCGATACACGCGCCAACTTACTCATACCGTATCGCGATGTCGTCCACTGAAGAAGCTTTGTGTTATTTATTTCTAATAAATTATTGTATGCTTGAAGCTTCAAATTTTTGTCTTTGTAGTCGTTGCTTCTAATTTTCCAAAGACAAGGGTTATTTCGGAAAGCTTCTATAAATTCGGTTAGCAGTTCATGTGAATAAGTTCGAAAATCACACATTTTGAGAAATTTCTGAATCAAAATTATCAAAAATTGCAATTTAAACAAGCGTACGCGTCCACAGACTGGCGAAACAAAATGGCGGCTCGCGGCTCGCAGTGCTGCCACACGTACGAGCCAAGACGAGCTACGAGTAAGATTTCAAACCGGTTGGATCGCCGACGAACTTACTCGGCGGTTTTAAAGTACGCGTACTTGCGGTGACACACGAGCGAAAAAGGTCGTCGAGCCATAAGTACGCGTACTTGCTCGCCCGTCTATCACCCACTTAAGTGGCCTCTCCCATCATAAGGCCACAACCTCATCTCACTATATTATATCATACATGAATGATACACACCTTCTTTTTTCATTCCAGCCTTGAAGCACTTCCTTAGCCTACAGTATCTACATTGGTTTCTTTTGTCTTTGTCTACCACACAATTTCTGCTGAACCTGAAACAAAATACGACAAAGATTAGGAATAATCTTATGGTTTTTGACGCTTAATCTCTTTATCACGCATGCAAAAGTAATTTTAAATGTATATTCTCGTGCCGTTTCTGTCTAGCCACGAATGTCAGAGAATACGTCATGTGTTCGCTTAGAATTAAATAACTTTTGAACATATTTTTGATGATCCCTTACATCGAAATACAACTTAGAACATAATATCTCGATGATTTTTTCTTCCTCTGTATACTCTTTCTTGGTGTTATTACGTAGAATTTGGATCCTTTCAAAGAAAATCTTTCTAAGTAACCATAAAGATCTCAAAGAAAATGATGGGCTCATGTGGCGGGAAATTTAAAAATATAAATATTGTCTTATCAGCGGTGCTACTTTGGATTTTTGGGTTGATTTATAATTGCAAGTGTAATATTTTTTCACCATTTACTACCTTTTGTGAAGGTCTGTTTCACAATCAATCTGTAGATTTTTTGTCTCAAAACTGGAATTATAATTGTTTCAGACAGCTTAGGTTAAAAAGGTAACCTCGCGAGGTAAATGGCACATTACAGACAGGTGTCAATAATATCATGCACAGGTAGCCCAGAACCATGAGTTCGCATTTTGTTTATTTTAGGGTTCCTTTGTGTCTCAAGTAACTCTTGTAGTTTATAAAATTCTCTGAAAACCTACGTGGACAGATGTATGTAGCGCCTGATAACGTATTATCTAAAATAATTTTAGGGATAGAGAGCAAATTTTATAACAAGTACGAAGTGGCGATAACTCTAATAAAATATGCGAAACTCTCACATGCCCGGTTTTTGAAGCGATAATAAACCATTACACGTTGCATGTTTTCTTTCTGACACTCCTGAAAAAGTCCTTACACCAGTCGCAAGACGAGGCTCCATAGTTCTGTGGCGGTCACAACATGACATAATGATCTAGCAACAATTATTACCTGCACGTATAAAAGCCCTTGCATCTGTCGCAAGAGACCCCATACTGCTTCCCTGTGGTGCGGTCGACGTAGACGATAGTCATCTAACAACAATAATTACCTGCACGTATAAAGGCGAATCTTTCTGACACTCCTTCTGAGTAGCCCTTGCAGCCATCGCAAGAGGAGGCCCCATAGTGCTTGTCTGTGTTGCGGTCGCCGCAGACGATACAGGATCTAACAACAATCATTACCTGCACGTAAAAAGGTGATTCTTTCTAACGCTTCTTCTAAAGAATCCCTTGCACCAGTCGCAAGAGGCCCCATAGTGCTTCCCTGTGGCGCGATCGCCGCAGACAATACAGTCATCTAACAACAATCATTACCTGCACGTATAAAGGTGATTCTTTCTGACACTCCTTCTGAAGAAGCCCTTGCAGCCATCGCAAGAGGAGGCCCCGTAGTGCTTCCCTGTGGCGCGGTCGCCGCAGATGGCACAGTGCTGCGAGAGAGCTGTGGAACTGGCAGCGCTCGCCTCGCTGCTACTCGTCTCCAACTGGATGTCACTGTCTGAAACAAGAGAACAGAGAAAGTTAATGATTTTATTACACCTTTACGTATATTTGAGTAGCAAATATCTGTCTCTGCATGTAAAGGTCTTATATAAAGAGTTTTCATTTATCTCTACCAGTAGTACTAACTGGATTTTGTCGCTTATCTTTACTAGTGGGGATAGATGTAGGTACATAGATACAGATAATGTCATAGTATGTAATTGAATGTTTCCTTTATTTGTCTAAAACGTTACTATGACAACAGTCGAAATTATTTAATGTTGTTGACAAACTAATCGCTATGCCACATGGTATCACATTTTACACATACTTAATACCTAATACCACCACTAGCAATAGACAAAAATAGACTTAGAGATAGAGAAAGTAAAAACCTCCAAATAACATTTGAAGGCCTAAATACAGAGCCTTGTGAGCGTACATTAATTAGGGAAACCCTACTGGCAGGGACACAAACATGTCATGCCAACATTAAGATTACGTTCATTTATAAAACGTTATACCCAAATTCTAAAGGAAAAAGGATCCTTATCCTTTTTATTCCTTCCCCATGGATAAAATCCTTGGGGGAGGCCTTTGTCCAGCAGTGGACGTCATTAGGCTGAGAGAGAGATACCCAAATTATACAGGACATTGTGTTTATGCTGAATAAATGCTTGGCGGAGTATAAAAGGCTATAATGGTGTTAATCAATGGTTATTGTCAAATGCGGATATAAAATACAGGCGCTAAACCACCTTGGAGGTTTAACAAGTTAAAGTTTGTACGTAATATTAACATGTTACGATGACTTTGTAAGTTCTGAAGTATCATTGTCCTAATCCTCTCTATTGACAACACAGTTTCAGTAACGACAATGTTGAAACTGATTTGAAACGATGATATGTGTGAGTTCTGATTGAAAACATGAATTTATCGCTTCAGACGTTGATACTCTCGAATTTCAATTGCTGTAACGATTCGAACAAAATAATAGTCTGATGTCAGCACAGAATGCTGTTACCTAATGTCAATATTATTCGCATGTTTATTTTTCGTCTTTGAAACTATTATCAGTAATTTATCATGTAAAGTTTCTTGACCCAATAAGTTGTAAGTAATACAACAATTTGATAAAAACGTGTTTGCCATATATGATACTAAACACACATAAGAGCAGTAACATAATGTTAAAATGCCTGGTCTTATACCTTATATCCATTTTTATCAGCAAATAATGTAAAAACTTTCTACTTGATTCTTTACCGAAAAAAGATAATTCGTAAAACATTTATCAACTCTGTTGATATGTGCGATATGTTGGAAGAAGAAATTAATGATGATTTCATTACCTTATTAAAATATTACGAAACAAAATCGACAAATTTGGTGATACGTAAGCGAAATAGTAGAAAGACAACGGATAACATGTTAGCTCAGTGTCCACAAAACGTACCTTCTGTGCTGTATGACATGTTGACGTCCATGCTGGTGTCCTGGTGATTCCTGTGGACGTACGAGGGGTACGAGCCCTCCGCTGGTTTATCCCACGCGTGGGACTGGGTGCCCATCATGTACTCCGGCGCCCCCGCGTACCCCATCAGACACATCTCCTGAGACGTCATTTTTTCGAAGCCGCACACCGGCATTTTCCAATTTAACGCGCGGTGATGTACAACCACCGCTAATCGACTACTGAACCACGCGACTCGATTTGTTGATATCACCGCCGATATCCCTGTGAGGCAACAGGTGACTCGATTCGTCCAAAATAAATGTCACAACACTCCTTATCAATGTATTACCGCGCCTCTGGCGTCTTCGAATCACAGTAAATATTTAGCCGGTAACGAGGTCCGATGGCATAGTTTCCGGGTAATGTTTTCGTTTTTATCACTAATTGTTGGCGATAGTCTTGTTTGTTCTGATCACGTCGAGCTCGGGTGACGAAACGAGAAGCGCAGAGCGTCGTGTGAAGCGACCTTCCCCGCGTGCGCTGTGATTCCGACTGCGCTAGAATGTTGACCACAATGGGTAACAACATCCGCTTCAATGACAATCCGCTGAGTGCGCGATTATGTGGTATGAATGACCCGCGCGACACGCTGGATCAGCTAGCGATGGGACCGCTCTGACTGACTCACCCTTATCGGAAGCGACGGAAGCGTTCGCCGGCGACTCACCAGCTGACCAGCTTTTACCATAAACTGCAAAACAATACGTAAACAAAAGTTGACGGGTGGGTAATTGGTTGTCACTCGCACCCGCTTTGTCCCTTTGTTTCTATCGTATCGTCGCTGTTATCGGAGCTGTGAACACGAGCTCCTAGTTACTGCAGTACATAATCATGATATACGATTTGCAAAGTGAAAGCAACAGTTTTGCTTTAGTTTTATTTTGTTTATCATAATAATAATCAACTGATATAATGAATTAGGAAAATAACATGTAACGTTTCTTTATTCAGGAAATAAACCCATGCTGGGTAGAGTTCCTGCAACGATCAATGCTGCTGCAATAGAAGATCATCTTGAGGCGAACTATTGAGCAAAACAAATAAGTGGCCCACAAATATGAAGTAAGATGGATTATAGACAATTAGCTAAAGTGTGCCAGAAACAACAGAATTGGCTAAATAGCAGTGCATATTTAAGAAGGTGAACTGATTAACCAAAACTCAACCCAAAAGGCATGTAGATGTATCGTACAATACTGTAAAGATTCCACACATCATAATATATAAATAAGAAGATACGTATACACATAACAAATGTGCTATCGCTTGGGGGCAGGCCGGGTCATCCCTATCTGGTGCTGCGTCGTCTGCCACCCCTTTTCCAGTTGTAACTAACTACTCCTCCGATAACGACACAAATTCAGCTCATTTGAGTCGATGATGTCATGTGTTACTTTGCGATCATCTCAATTCTTCACACTTACATTTAGGCCATTATTGATGTTGGATCACGTCTAAAGTAAGTCTATATGGGAGACAAGTAGGATCATAGTGATGATCCTCTGTTCTATAAATTAGAAACTGGTAAATAAAATAAGATTAATAGAAACCATAACCAACCAACGACAATTCATTATGATGGACGAGTGTCTTTAAAAACATATTAAAATACAGAATATTGTTTCATAAAACAATCGAGAACACCAAGACAATCGAGTAAAAATGATTTGTTGTATATTGAAATAGACATTTCTTAGGAAAATGTATAACTATTTGTTGTTAAGTACATATTTACAAGAGTTAATATTTTACAAGGCAAGGTTAGTCAATAATGACATTGTCTTGTTATTTATTTATTAGCTGTGGCTCAGGCTTCGCTCCCGTGGGAATTCTGGGAAGTCTATTTTCTTATCTCAAGTCTCAACTATTTCTCTACCAAAATTTATGAAAATTGATAATTTTTACGAGTTTTCAACATCAATTAAGCTTAAGCCTGAAAACCTAAAATTTTAATCTAAATACCTAGGTCGTTATCTTATCCGAGCACTATATATGTGTAGGTATTACTCGCATAATATCTTTGTAATAACAATGATATTTTTATTGTTAATACTGTCCAGGGGACTGCATTATGTAATTACATAAATCTTTTCTAGTATCAGCTGTCCTAATGCAGTAGTGCAATGTGTAGGTTACATTAAGCTCAAATTTTTTGAGCTACCTAAAATTCTTCATGCGTAGGTATGCCAATCAGACGACAATGCAACATTATTGTACTTAAATTCTACGGTTCCCCTTAGTTCGCTTATACGATCGAACGACTAAGAATTTTTGTTCCACGATCGTACCTCCAAGTCAGAGTCCTTCTTCAGCCCTGTATCACCCATTGTTGGGTATAGGCCTCCTCATGGTCCCTACATTTTGCCCGGTCTCTTGCGTATCGCATCCAGGCTTTGTCCAAAATTTTGTATATGTCATCGGCCCAGCGCATTAGTGGTTTCCCTACTTTTCTCCGGCCTGTTCTGGTCTCCATTCCGCAATCCTGCGCGCCCAACGGCCGTCCTCTTTCCTGTTCATGTGGCCTGCCCATCTCCACTTCAACCTCGTCACGTCACAATATCGGTCACTCCAGTGCGCTTTCTTATCTCCGTGTTACGGATAGAGTCAAGTCAGAGTTACATGAGACAAAAAAAGAAAAAAGTTAGCGTCGGGTCGTATCAAGAAGTGAAACAGTTGGCAATGAAAAGAGTAAAATGGAACGAACTCCACCGACAGGAGCCTCGCTCTTAAATTTGAGGACGATCGAACTTCGTGACCAGAGTGTTTTGAAATAGAGCTGTCCTGACGAAGTGTTTACCTCAGACTAGGTTTGTGTGACTTTTGGTGTTAGTTAAATATATCCCGTCAAAGTCTTGTAATAAAAAGGTTTGTTATAAAAAAAATGTTCCTGTGGAAAAGTTTGTTAATTTGACGGTAGTTAGTACCGCTATCGGGTCTGATAGATAAATCAAAATTTATTATTGTTGTAGATTCTATTTTAATCTATCTTATACTTGATTTAAACGCGTACCTATCTATAATACTGTATCTCACTTATTGCTATTATCAAATTAGTAATCCTAACTAATATTATAAATGCGAAAGTAAGTTTGTTCGTTTATTTGTTTGTTACCTCTTCACGCTGAAATTTTGCATACACATAGTTAGAAGTACTGAGAAGGACATAGGGTCTTTCATCCTGGAAAAAAAGCACCTGTTCGTGTAGAAAATTCACGCGGGCAAAAGCTGACTTTATTTTTTTTTTACTTTGCAATTTTTTTATTTGTATACCAGATACCTAACAAACAAGCAAATTGCTATCTTTATGCGAGAACATGTAAATGGTCCTTAGAATCTAAATAAATTTATAATAAGTTATATGGAAAAAATGGGCTATAAAAAGTCTGCTGGGCACCAACAGTGGACTCCTTGTTGCTATTCTAGAGCTGCAGTCTAGCCTCACGGATTAGACTGAGGAACTACACATAATTAATCATGATCATCATATTTAAGAGCGAGGCTCTTGTCGGTGGAGTTCCTTCCATTTTTCTCTCTCCATTGCCAACTGTATTTACTTCTTGATATACCCGACGCTCACTTTTTCCTTTATTTGCCTCATGTAGCCCTGTATTGGTCTTCCTGGACCCTCTTCATCTTTTTATCTTTCCTTCTATGATGTTTTCAAGAAAGTCATCGTGTCGTATAAAGTGCCCTAATATTCTAACATAAGTAATAGAAAGAGTTTATCAATTAATTAGTAAATTGTTAAGAGCAGGTAGAAAATATTGCAATATCTCGTGTGGTTTCGTCAAGGAAAATCCCGCTTAGACCGGTTTCCTAAACTCGTTGAGACGAATGCTGCGCATGAGTTGGTACTTTTATCTTCACATAACTTATTACACGTGTATGTGTATTTACGCAAAACAAATGGCAGTCGTGAATTTTTTTTTCGTTAAATTCGTCGTGTTTTCTATAGACTTGTGTTTTTTCTACGAAACTTAAGTAGGTATATAAAAACACAAATTGTAATTACGGTGGATATAAAGTTCTACTAAATGAAGTTAGGACGTTTGTTAAGAAAATAAATTATACGTTTTATCCACGCATATGATTTCCATTCAAAGTCACTTTGACGAGCAGGAAATATTATATTCAAATCAAATATACCTCCAAATAATTAACAGTAATTTCAAGGCAGCATAACTTTGACTACACACACAGGTACATTTGAATTTTTACAATTTGATTTATGTCATTTCCTGTAACTGTAAATATATAACAACCGATCTAATACTCAGTAAACTTATATAACAGTAATAGCCTCTATCATACAGGAATGGTGAATTGGTCTATATTTTCACTAATAAACATGCCACAATATAACAAAAATAGACAGACAGACAGTGGAGGCATCGGTTTTGGACCCTCTGGCTACGGAACTCTACAAATCGTCAACAACCACGTTATCTCACAGGTTATCACGGAAGAGATTAGATCTAGACAAAATTATAGAGCTAGTACACCAATTAACCTGACCTGAAAAAATTACACGTGAAACTATGTCGTTACAAGTTTTATTTACTAGATACAATATTTATGTATAATTTGTAATTACATAGTATAGTATTGTAGGCTGTATCAAGTATACAACCTACAGTAATACTATGTTTGTTGTGTCCATGGGACCATCGACATAATCTGATAGAAATGCCCAATAAAACCTTCATAGTTTGTAAAGCGCGAATACAAGAAGTTTCTGTGGTTTTGATACGCAGTAAAATAATATAAAGCTTTAATGATGGTAATAATCGAGGTGAATCTGACGTGATGTTTACATGTGTGGTAAACATGAAACGGCCTAATTCACAATCTGCAGCGGAACAATAAAATTGACGAGAGTCAGGGAAGAACGAAGAGAGTTTCCAAGAATCAAGCGGAAAGTGATATAATGGATAAGATTGTCTGGGGCTGGGTACTCGATATTTTGGCTGGATCATCAAAAACAGATGAGGAGAATGATTTTCTTTAATTGACCAATGATTATCACTCGATACTTGCATTTGTTTTGGGTAGAGTCATACATTAAATAAAAGCGACGACGATCACAAGGAAAGGTAGGAAGGAATGGCTACCAGATTTCAATACATACACTACAGAATCCTGACATTGAATATTACGAGTATTATCGTAGAGTAGTAATAGTATCAA
The DNA here is from genome assembly GCA_018467065.1 of Ephestia elutella. NCBI lineage: Eukaryota > Metazoa > Arthropoda > Insecta > Lepidoptera > Pyralidae > Ephestia > Ephestia elutella. Next base: position 6,270,267 of record CM031582.1, read on the forward strand.
CAAAACACTTAGTCTATATTGGCATCGGTTCTCAACATCTCTATGATACACTATGGAGTAGTATTATATTAATTGTGTGCTATGGGTATACTATTCAGCATTATGAGGGTATATCAATACCTATCTAATTTACATAGCTATTCGCCAAATTCTCTTCACTTAACCACGAGAAAAATGACAAGTTCCTCATAATTTGATGGTGCGATGTCGAGAGGTGACGGAATGACGTCAGCGGCGCACAAGATAACTTGCTCACATAATTAATGTATGGTGGCCGTGACGTCTCCGCGGCCTAGACCTTGACTCAGTGGCAGCCCAGGGGAAACTGGTTGCTTTGCTATTAGTAGCCGTAGTAAATGCTCTAATTTCGACGTTAAGCGCCATGACGAAAGGACCAACGAAAATAAATAAAAAGGGTTGTTTGTCGTCGGTGGCGTAGTCAGTTAGTCACTGATGATGATAGCTTCTTCGATTACAATAACAATTATTACTCGGACCTTGTAACCGCTAACGTAGTCAATCTACAATCAGTCTACAATCAGGCTGTCAGTAATTAAACGTAAAGCTCAATTTCTCCAGACGATTAGACTTTAATTGAGTTGTAAAATAATATAACACGTGTGCGTGTTGCAAAGTGGTTGCAATTTTAACTATTCAATTTCTATATGGTATCCTAATGTAAACCAAAGATTGTTTCAAGCGTGGGCAAACAAAGAGCTCCAAATCTATTTCTCTCTTTCCTTGAGAGCAAATCAGCCGTTTTTCCGTCTATCCTAAACACTAAAACTACCTACTTTTAGCGGACAACCAAAAAGGAAGGTGCCTTTTTCGCCAACATCTCTTGTGAAGGATTTATTTTTCCCCTCTCAAAACCGGTTATATAGTGGCAATGTTTATTTTGTATTCCTGTCCACGTGCGTCATTCGTGGTATGCATATCGTTAATAATCCTAATTGGGCAGACGATAAGAAAGAAAAAATAAAGCACATATTTATCTACTAATGTGTAAATGAAGAGTAAATAGAATTATATAATTAGTCATAGCAGGAAAATCTATGCTTTGAATACAAAAACATTGTTCTAATAAACATGATGTTTTAAATAACCTACTTCTGCGTATAATGCAGAGAAACAACATCCTTATTAAATAGTGTTATGGATAACAATTGTGTCAGATTTTGCCTAAATGCCTTGACAATTACCGCCATCTAGCGGCAGTAGTCGTACACACACTTAATAAAACTAAACAGTCAGCTAGCGTGCAGGTCTTCTCATGGTGTTTTCATTCAAAATCATGATGGGAAGCAAGTGTTGGTCAGTGAAACAGGTCAGATTGGTATGCAAACTCTGTGCACGAGTAGGATTTGAACCTGGGTGCTTTCAACATCGTCCTATAGACTTATACATAGGTAGGTATACCCAGTCAAAAAGGACACGATATAATAGAAGAATAATTTCCCTGTCGACTTTCTGGGAGGCCCAAGGTGCTGGACTAGTCGAAATTATTTTATCTGAACCCAAACTCGATGGGTTTTCTAATAGATTTCCCGAGGGAAGAATGTGTGCAAAGACTTAGAGCTGGTGAAAAATAATGGTTTTTCTCAAGCAGCGTCCTATTGACTAAAGTTCCATGACCTAGTTAAATACGATTTCCGATTACTGAATAGAGTCGTCCCTGACCATGGACAAGATCAGTTATATTACGGCTTCTAAAAAGTGAACTTTGATCAAATCGGCTGTCACTTGATCGTCATCATTTAGCCTTTGTTTATTAATGTTTTAGTGTCTGTGGCAATTCAAATAAACTTATTATATTCTATCATACCATAAACAAAAGCAATCTTAGAAAACAATTTTTATTTATAACCAACTGAGCTCCGCCGCTTCGCTCTCCTAGGAAATTCGGGATTCCGTATAGCCTTCTGTAGCTATAGACAACAGAAACAGTTTTTTTTTAATCGGACCAGTAGTTCCAATCTGGTCCAGTAAATAAATACAACAACTGTCAACTGCCGACAGAAAGCTTTACTACGTAGTACTTATATTAATTCTGTGGCTTTACAGAAACACCCAGCATACCCAGAATCGCAAACAATAGAAGCATCTGTAAAAATAGTAAAATATTTACACGCGCCAGAAATCGAACCTAGGATATCCAAAGGGCAAATGGGCTTGTTGTCTGGCAAAGCTTATCAGCCTCATAAAGATAAAAGATGATGCAATAATAAAATCAGTTTTTTCTTACTTATTCTATTATGTAAACAATCTTCACAGTACTTTTTGTTGAATTTTGTTGAAAATAAATCAAATATTAGTTCAAACCTAAACATTCTAAAGTAAAACAATTATTAACGAAAGTAATTTTCTAAAAAGTTTTAATTTATATTGTTGTAAAATCGTAAAGAGACACGGTAAGATTGTTTACATAATAGGACAATTAGGAAAAAAACTGAGTTTACGTACTAAAAGAAGCTAAAACTAAGACTGTTTTCAATTCGAAATGAAGACAAAAAATCGAGCTGACGTCACGCGTTTTGGCATACGACCACGATAAATATTTTGCGGTTACAAAATATAGCATGGTTACGCAAATCCTTCCTCCTATTACCTTAACCGGTTACGTATTACTTGGGTCGAGATCGGACTTTGGCCGACCGATGATCAAAGTCCACCATTATTTATAATTTCTGTTCATTTTGCCTTAAGGAAAAATTATTTCATGAGAACTTTGATCGGGGAATTTCCAAGCCTGTTCTAGGCAATGTTTTATAAATAGACGTGTCCAATTATAATGAGAAGTAGACTCAATAATATAACGAACTTGTTGGTCGCCGAGACGCGTCGGTACAAAGTCCAATTTGATAATATGGCCAATCAAAGTAGACTTTGACCTGAATCACAGATAACATAGTATGTATTATAGTAGCTGCTGTTGAATGTACAAAATTAATGAGCAATTTGTGCATTAAATTGAGGAATGAGGTCAGGAGTATTACCTATCTAGGTATACCAAGTGCAAAATATACGCGAGGTTACGATACACACACACACGTTTCAAATATTGTATCGTCACGTGACAACATGTCCATTCACCTACACAAACAAATAAACCAGTAAATATTGGTGGAAACAAGATTATTACTATCAAGATAACGCAAATCTAGCTTTTTACTGGCACCTTATCTTACGGCAAGTACCTATCTACCTATTGGTAAATATTTTTTGTAATATGATTTTAGTCAAAAGTAGTTTTATCAATCATATGTTTAATCTATATTTCTATGTTTTTATTATTTCTATTAAACATTTCCAAATTCATTTCTAGAGTGAACTGAATTGGTAGATATATTAAACTAAAGACTGTGCTATAAAATATTTATCTAGGTCCTCAGAATGATAAAATAATTCGAGATCGTTATAAATAAATATGGTAATATTTTGCAACACAAAAAGTTGTTGACGCTACAAGAACATCGCATGCGCAATAGAAATCTTATAAAAATGTGTATCGGTCCAAAGTCCATTTAGCACAGATACAAAATGATTCAGCAACTACAGAAAGTACCGCCTATCAATTGGACTTTGGACTGATGAGAAATTACATAAAAGAGCAGAGAATCATGAGTCGAATTATATGGCAATAAGGTCGACTTTTCGATATTGGTGGGGAAAATAGATTAACCGAGTTTGTTGAAAGCAATTCGCAAGGATTTTATGTAATCCAGATTTTAGCTAGCGACTTTGTCAAACTAGCATTATTATCATTTCGAGCTAAAAAACGCTGTTGTACGCTGCGACTTCTGTTTATTATCGTTATTTTTATAAATATTATTAAATTTATCCTAACTAATATCACAGAATTAATATAAGTATGTAGGTACTACGTACTAATATTATAAATGCGTGAGATCTCTTCACGCTTTATCTACTGAACCAATCTTCCTGAAATTTGGCATACACATAGCTGGAAGTACGGAGAAGGACTTAGGGTACTTTTCATTCCGGGAAAAAGCACTGTTCCCGTGGGCACACACAACTACCTTGGCAATATCAATGGAGTGGTTTGCCATTGCCTTCTCCATTTCACACACAAGCTGATAATCATCAACCAAAGTGCAGGTTTCCTCACGATGTTTTCCTTCACCGGAAGCACGTGGTGGTCAATGAAAACGACCATACTTAAGACTCAGATTGGTCTACAAACTCATGCAGCACGGGCAGGATTCGAAGCTGGGACCATCGCAGCCACAGGCGGGTGCCCTACCACTGCGCCACCAACGCTTCAAATGACCAGCATGGAAGCATTTTTATTAATTTTTTTATAGGTAAATTAAAGTAACAATATGGTATTACCAATTTGCGGTAATTCGTCATCATTTTAATCATTAATTTATAATCGCAGTCACGATGACTGCGCTATTTTACGCTACAATTAGGATTTGATTGGCGTAACTATGCTTATTATAGGTACTCAGTGTTTTCTTAGTAGTCAATATCGATAAAACTGATTGTGGTTGCAGTGGGCAGGCTGCATGTGTTAGCATTTCACATGTACCTACTACTGTACATCATACCATACTACAGAAATCGGAACCCATCCTAACTAATATTATAAATGCGAAAGTGAGTTTGTTTGTTACCTCTCCACGCTTTATCTACTGAACCAATCTTCCTGAAATTTCGCATACACATAGCTGGAAGTACGGAGAAGGATATATGGTACCTTTCATCCCGGGAAAAAGCACTGTTCCCGTGGGAAATTCACGCGGGCGAAAGCTAGTACATAGACATAGGTAACTAGGTAGGTACCTACTTTATAAAACTTGCCAAGCTTACTAACTATAGAAAACCGTGAATAATTTGGATTTTATAAAAAAAAATGAATAAGTACTACGCATTTTTACTTTGTCTTCCTCAAGCATAGGGTTGCGGAGAAAAAATCTTTTTGCACTCCAAAATGGCCAATGAGTACAGCGACCAATCACTTTGGAAATAAAAGCGTGTTTTACGAATATTATATGTTGGAGTGCACCATATAAATTATATGACTTCCGCCATCAGTTCTTGGTAGATGTAAAGGGCGTACCATTCGCCGGTAGTGTGAAAACCCTGACATATTATAGGTACAGATATGTACATTTCGATGACGTCCGCAGGAACCGGTTTTGGAACTTGTTTCTTCTACGTGACAAGCCTGACTACTTGTAACTCTTTCTCCGAAAATCAACAACATATTCTACTTAGTCGATTATGTCGTTGATTTTGATTCTTCCTTCATAGTTCAGTCAGTTGCTTCGGCGTTCTCTTGTTGATCAACAGCAGGTCCGAATCCCATGGGTACCAATAATTTGTTGTTTGATAGTGCATCACAAGCTTCACTTCGTCTGTATAGTAAAAATTATTTCTTGAACTTTTTAGCCGTGAGTTTCGGGCGCCATCTGACGGTCAATATTTAAACCATCTAGCGGTTTAGAATTAATGACGACACTAGGGTATAATAGTAGCCCTTTAGTCATTGCTCTGATTGAGTGCAAAGCAGTAAATACTATATAAACTAGTAGCCATATTCAACTGAACTATGTTTTGCTTCACCATATTGTCAGTGTAGTATTTATGTGAATTCTGTGGTATTTACAAGGTATTTAGTATTGGATTGGAAATTTTAATAATGGTACTGTGGTATTTATCAATGTTTATTTGGGTGGCTCATATAGCATTAAGATAAGACATCTCAAAAGTATGTAACCCAGAAAATTATGAATAAATAGGAGATATTTAAGAATTACATAATATTTTTTAATGTAAATTAAACAGACATTGTTATGAGTGGTATCTTTGAAAAGCTCGAAAAGAATCACAGCAATCAATGTGAAGATGGACTCAGAAACATTAAAGAATAAAAATATATTGGACAGCATATGTAAGAATATAAGGGGGCAAACAAATAGACTAGGCTCAATTGTTGGGTCTAGTGGCAGCTAGATACAATTGAACCTAATTGTGTCCTCATGCAACTTGCACAACCAGCACAATACATTATACTTACATTTAGCATTTATATTTGACTATAAATGTGTTTTTGTTTGTAAGTATAGCATAATATTTAGATAGTTTTTCTTAAACTCTCGAGTCACAGAAATCTAGGACTCATCCAATACCTAATCTTATTATGATTTTAATTTAATCAAATGTTTACAAAAATTTATATAACTCAAGACAATTATTTTAAAATAAAAAAGAACTAAAACTATCTAAAATACTAATACTACCTATAATTAAACATTATAAATTTGGCAACACTGTGCCAGGCAAACATTAAGCTCCGTAATAAATAAATGCGGAAAAATAGAAATAAGTAAAATAATCATTGATAAATACTTGATTTTCAAAAGTGACATTATAATACATGTGTGTAAGTGTTAGCAAACTATTGAGTGAGAAAAATAGTGAAAAATCGATTATAAAGTGAAACAGTTAAAACTTGAACTAATATTGACAAAACAAACAATTTATGAAAGTTTTGTTTTAATTGGCTATTCAAAACCCGATCAATGTGAATAAACCAGTGACTGTGGCAAGTTTACAAGAATAAATTGGTATGTTACACAAAAAATTGCATAAAATTTTACCGTTTGGAAATTTGAATTTGACTTTGTACTATTGACATTCCGACAACAAAGAAAGCTTAACTCAGCTGATTCATACAGAAACACGATTCATAAACCTAAACCTAAACAAGATGTCTCTAAACTGCAAAAAATGTAAAAAGCTTATACTAAACAAACAGAGTCTTGAATGCTTAGCGTGTAAAAATCAATATCATTTGGACTGTACAAATGTCTCTTTCCAACGCTTTCGCATCATGTCACCAGCTCATAAGAAAGCATATAAATGCCAAAATTGCATGAATAAAATATCTGCAACACCGGAAATAAGCAACTCACCGGTATTGTCTCAGAAACCCGTTTCACCTTTGTCACCAGCGAAACAAAACACTACACATGATCACGGCACAGGAGGTCTCGATTATGTCACACATCGTAGCAAGCGTACTGCTATTCCGACATCAAATTCTTTTGAAAATATATGTACTGATTATGAAAACTCATCTTCCACCTCAACTCCAATTCACAACTTAAACAGAAGCTACTCCGAAACACAGTCATACGCAGTTACTATAGATGAATTAAAATACAAAAATAATAAGCTAGAAGAGAGATTGGAGATCGCGGAAAATGAAATTGCAAATCTTGTCTCAGAAAATCAAACCTTACTAAAGCGAATCTCGGAATACGAGTCAAAGGTAAACAAACTACTAAACATTTGTAAGTCTACCCCCAAGTTAGATAGCAATAAAAAAAAACGAAAAAGCATTATGAGCGCACAAAGACTTGATTTTACGCAGATTGAAGACGATCTACCTCAACCTACTCGATCTGACATTAACATAGATGGCGCTACTGACAAAATATCGGAAAATCAGCTGCTTCAAGACCCACAAGAACAAAATTCTCTTTGTACTCAAAACCAACCAACAGATGGAGCTACTGGTACTACATTGGTTGAAAATCAAGAAAAAACCAAAAACATATACATTGTTGGCGATGAAAATTTACTGGGATTATCAGCTCTGCTCACAAAAACAAGATATGGGAAATGGAATGACATCTATAAGCCATATTCGTTTATTATGTCTGGTGCGACTAGTACTGAAGTACTGACGTATTGTGACAGCATTTCAAAGCAACTTTTATGTAATGATGTAATTGTCTTGGGTATTGGAAATAACGACTCAGACATTCACAGGCTTCACTCTAATATATGTATAGCTATAAGTAAATTAAGCAAAGCCACTGTTCTGATAGTTCCGATTAGAAAAAATAATTGTTTTAATGAAAATAAATTAAACTATTATTTAAAATTATGGACGAAACACTTTGAAAACTGCATTTATATTGACTTAAATGTAAATATGACTGCTAAAATTAACTATATTAACTCTATATGTAATAAAATAAATATATGTATTGACTATTTTAAATATAAATCTGAATTTTTAGCTGTAGATAAAATAAAAAAACGTATGTTAGAAAATTCTGGTAGACATTTGCATAAAAAAAATAATAATTATGAGAAAAAAGGTACTATTCCTTTCTATTTTTCAAAAGTGCCTCAAAAAATTTGACAATCAGCCCTTCACAGCAGTGTAATAAAACTGTACTGACAAATGTAAATGATATGTCAAAAAATTGCGAAAATGAGAATTTAAAGTTAACATTTTTTCGACCCTAAAAATACTTTTACAATATTTCACCAAAACATACAAGGACTTGTATCAAAAAAAGAACTTATTGAGATAACTCTTTCAGATATTAGCAAGTATGTGAAACCAGATGTCCTATGTTTTACAGAAACATTTGTAAAAAATTGTAATCAAGCGAATGTAAATGTAAGCAACTTTGAACTTAGCACAAGTTATTGTAGACTAAATAAAAGTAGGGGTGGTTCATGTATTTTAATAAGAAATGGGTTAGAATATAAGAAAGTAACGGAATTTGATGACCTGCACCTACTTTTTCACTTTGAATGTTGTGCGGTGAACTTGGTCTCTAACAATATTCTCATTATATGCATTTATAGAACTTCATCGGAATTACAACGACATATAGACTATTTTTTGGAAAAGTTTGACTTGCTACTATTTAAATGTTTAAAAAATATTCGAATAAGAAGGTAATTGTATGTGGTGATTTTAATATAAATATTTTAAAAAATAATAAAAATGTATGTCGTTTTACTGACATTCTTAAAAAATACAATATGACCGTACATATAAATGAGCCTACGAGACAAAACTCATGCCTAGATCTAATAGTAAGTAATATTAGTAATGCTATGGGATCTGTACTTCCCTTATGGCTCTCTGACCATGATACCGCTCAGATTCTCAAGTTTCCCATAAATGTAAAAAAAGTTACACCTAGAACCATATTTGTATTTAGAAGGTGTTATTCTCAGGAAAACATAGATAAATTTAACATGTATCTTAATAGTTTGTCTTTTTCGGATGTATATGAGGAAGTGGATCTAAATAGGGCTTTCAGAAACTTTTATGATATATTTTGTCTTCTTTATGATCTCTGCTTTCCTATAGTTAAAGTAAAGCTACAAAACACGAATAAGCCTAGGTGGATATCAAAAGGCCTAAAGAAAAGTTGTGTAACTAAACGGACACTTCGTTATAAATATTATAAAAATAAAACTAAACTCGACCGACATAACTACCTAAAATATAATAAGATCCTAAAAAAATGTACAAATTTGTCTAAAAAAATATCCAACAGGAAATTCATCACAAACAGTAAAAATATTTGTAAAGCCACGTGGACTGTCATAAAAAAAGAGACAAACTGTAGTAGATCAAAAAAATATATTGGTAAAATTGTTCAAAATGGAAAAGAAATGACTGCACCGTTGGACATAGCATCTTTGTTTAATAAATATTTCATTGATGTTGGTAACAAATGCATTGCTAACCACAAAAATAAGATGGCTTCAAAAATTTCAAACAGCATTTTCCTAAATCCTGTTAATGAAAATGATGTTAGGAAAATTATCATGTCTTTAAAAAATACACCATCTGTAGGTTACGATGGTATTTCTACAAAGATTATTAAAAGCTGCAAAGATAAATTAAGCCCCATTTTAGCATTTTTGATAAATTTGTCTCTTGAAGAGGGTATTTTTCCCGAACAGTTAAAAGTAACAGTTGTAAAGCCGATTCACAAAAAAGGTGATACCACAGAAGTAAAAAATTTTCGACCTGTTGCTTTGGGATCAATATTCTCTAAGATTTTTGAGAAGACCAATTGGTCTCATTTTTTGACAAGTATAATATTATCACACAAAACCAACATGGTTTTCGCAAGAATAACTCCACAACCTTAGCGGCTTACGACCTAGTAGAAGACGTGATGCAAAACGTTAACAAGAACAACTACACAACTGTGGTGTTTCTCGATATGTCCACAGCTTTTGACTTGGTATCACATGATCTTTTATTGACTAAACTACATCTAAATGGCGTTAGAGGAGCTGCAAACAATTGGATAAAATCTTATCTAGAACGCAGGTTACAATGTGTGGAGGTTAAAAATTTAGACACTAAGGCCATTGAGCAAACACATAGATCAGGTTTAGAACATAATAAAAATGGGGTTCCACAGGGCAGCATAATGGGCCCTTTACTATTCCTCTTATACATAAATGACATACCTGACATTGAAAATTGTAAAATAATATTATTCGCGGATGATATCTCGGTCATAGTTTCTACTGATAAAAATAATACGATAGAACAACATAAAGCTGACATAACAAATGCTTTGACATCAATAACAAATTGGATGCAAAATAATAATCTCATAATTAATTTGAATAAGACTCATTTCATTAATTTTAATAATTTTAGATATCAAAAAATTGACATTAACTTTAAGGGACAAGCTCTGCAAAATACGAGTAGCGTGAAGTTTTTGGGGATCATTGTTGATCCAAAACTCAGTTGGAAGGAGCACATTGAAATGGTTTGTACCAAATTAGCTCGATTTGCGTATGCTCTGTATAGATTGTCAGTCATAACGGGTAAAAATACAGCTCAAACAGCCTACTATGCCTATGTAGAATCTATAATGAGATATGGTATAGTTATATGGGGAAATGGTACAGAAAGTGGAAAGTTGTTTCTGGCCCAAAAACGATGTGTGCGTGCCATAAGTAATATTGCCCCGATGTATCCTGCAGACCGTACTTTAAATCCCTCAATATACTTACGCTTGCTTGCCTCTACATATTGGAGGTAGGCCTATTTGTTCACAAAAACTTAAATAAATTTAAAAAGGCCAGTGATTTAAGTTCTAGAAGTCTTAGGTTCCCTAACAAATTAATTTTGCAGGAAATACCAAAAACCAAAAGGTTTAGGATGAATTGCCATGCAATGTGTATAAAAATCTATAATAATATACCAAATGATATTAAAGTGTTACCATTCAATAAATTTAAGAGAAACCTGAGGACATGGCTATTAAATAATGTATTTTATACTATTGATGAATTTTTTAATTATAAATGACTTCGAATGTATGAATGCAGTACCTATTTTAAATTTTGAGACATTTTGACATTAATATATTATAAAGTTGTATTATTATAAGTTGTAATATTTAAATTTTGCATGCTAATATAATTAGCTAAGTAGGTATAAAGGACATATTATAATTTTGTAACATCTTTGTAAACCCTATTTATTGCGAATAAATGATTATTATTATTAAAAATCAAATTCTAAATAAGGTGTCCTATTGTCCTCAAAACTATTGTTTGTATATTTCAGATTTCCCTCAATCTGAGAAAACTACATGAATCAACAAGTCTTTCAGTATTATTCATAGCCAAATCTTGATCAATGTTGACCTTAAAAACTACTAGCCATACCATTTAAGTTTAAGTCTGTCATTTGAATGCAGTCAAAACTGCCAGCCCTTTAATTTAAACAAATAGCAGGTAATGCTACATTTTTTTATATAGTATATTTATCATTGACAATTTACAGGGCGGTAAACAAGACAAAAAAAGTTTTTACTGATATAGATTGTCTACTTACTGCCCCTCAAAGTTTTAAACAAGTGTTTTACTTTTAAGACGTGTGATAGTGGAAAATCTAAAAAACAATAAATAAGTGTGTGCCTATTACACAGATTCCATAATATTCCAAATGTCTTTCTATTTAATCTAATTAATTGATCATGTTTGAGTAAGAATGTTGTCAATATAGATACTAGCTGCTATATAATGACCTATATTGCCCAGACAGACAGATAACCCTTAATTTATAAACATTGTGTAATATACATGGAGGTCAAACTCGTTCTGTTAGTTCCGCGATCATCACATAGAAGGGAGATAAGTGGTAAAGCAAATACATTTAACTAAGCAAACAGAAAATATCTACCTATAATATTTGTTATTGTCACTCAATGTGCACAAACAAGTAGATAGGTAGTTACCTACTGTACAATATATGTATGCAAAGAAGTACAAAGCATCCTTCACGATGTATAAATTAATTGTTGATTCATATAGAAGCAAAAAGAATATTACTTTTATTTCTGATAAAAAAAAACAAGATGATTACGATAAATGGAAGTCCATGATAGAGTTATACGTAGTTAATTAGTTTGTTTACTGCATCGTAAACTGATGTGAAATTGGTGATATAAGCAAAAGTCAAACTCTCTTACCTTCATCGCAAAGACCCATTACTTTGGAAGTCACTTTACACGAAAATTCCAATAAAAATAACTGTAAATTTCTCAAAATTGATAAAAAATATGTAGAATCAAGCAATTAGATTAGATTGACATTTGACATAATGACATTTCTCTAATTTGACAAATCACCGGAAGAACGAGTGAATGAAATTCTTAGTTATCATTCAATATTCCATAGATTGCCAGTTTGAAAAATATTTTAACTTGGAAAGTAGAGCCATCTGTTGAGAGATTAACAAAACGAAAGTTGGAATAATTGAGCTAGATGTCGTTAGATATGGTTTAAAACTTTGGCGCCCCTTGGATTTTTCTTTGTTAGTGTTTATGTATATTTATTTTATCTCTGAGCTGTCAGGTAATCACATAAATCTGATATTCAATGTTTTTTGAACATCCCACCCAAAAAATATAAAACAAGATGCGTGGGAGTAATTTTTTGGAAAAGGGCCGCTTAAAGAAATCAGTTTTTTTAGGGCCCTCTATACCCAGGAAGGAAAGGACAACACCCACTCTACAAACAGGGTACCTACTAGGTCCTTTTGTCCATTGGATCCATAAAATGAAAATATTGTATAGGTAGGTAGTATTGTATAGGTACTACCTACCTATACAATATTTTAATTTTATGGATCCACCCAATCCAATGGATACATCCCTCATAAAAATATCTAGATCGACCCATCTGCGGGCTCAAAGCTATATAGCGAAACAGAGCAGCGCAGCAGTAAGTACCTACCTAAGTAATTTTGTACTAAAGGTTCATATATCATCATTGGTCATCACGTGTGAAGGAAAAACGTGATTGTCCATTATTCTGTCGCAGTTATACAGATAATTGCGCCTATTAACTCACCTAGTTTCAATGACGAGTTAGAAGTCGAGAATAGTAAATACGAGTAAGATATTATAATTTGCACATTATATACAATAATTTAGTTCGGTTGAAATGGGCTGTAGAATAAAGCATTTGGTAAAAAAACGTACCTACAAGTAAAATAGTCATAAGAATAAAAAAATATCTTCAAGCCTCCGAGCAACGACTAATGTTTATGAAAAAAGTTTTACAAACAACCTTACTAAAAGAATAATATCTCTCCAACTGTCTTCAAGCACCAAGTTTGTCAAACACCTGTAAACAAACTCAATGCGCCATGCAAATTATCTACTAGGTATTACCTTTTTACGCAAATAAGATTGGTTCGTTTGAATATTGTAATGTAGAAGGTTAAGGAGGGTGCACCGGACGCTATATGTCAACGACTGCCCGCTAAATATTTCGTAATAGTACACTTAGGTGAATAAATTGACAAAAAATACTTTGTTTTCTAATTGTATAATTTGGAATTTTGACTCGAATGGCGTGACGGAAAATGGCATGATGCGTCTTGCCACCACGATCATTTGTTTGTTTTACATCTGCCGGGCGGCGGGGCGTCTCGTGTTGAGATTTCTATTACTTACCTACTTTGTTACCATGATACCTTTATCTACGTTTGGTTTCACTTTTAGGCAGTCTATGGTAAAAGTTTTCAAAATACTCCCCGACTCCCCGACTTCTATCATCTGTGCTGTGATGATTTTCTGTTGGCTGATTTTTTAAATTATAACCAAGCGAGACTAGATAGGCTAATACCTACTAGGTTTCATAGATGATTTTTATGTTTACGTTTAATCCCTTTTTGTCTGAGCCATGTCGAGTATTATCATGAAAAAACAAGAACTTCGTTATGCAAAAATACTTACTTATTTATATGCATAAAAAAATCAAACAACGTAAATTCGACTGCATGCAAATATTAACTTGCGGTAGCGTCTCGATATATTTAGATGATCTATTCCTAGAACCATTTCTAACGTATTTTCGTGAGATACGAACGGACGTACTACGAGTAAATAACAACAAATACACCTATCTATTTACAATGCTTGAAATGTGGGTCAAGATCATGATAGAAAAGATTTAGATGTAAACACAAGTGCGACATGCCTTCGCGCGACCATGTAGAGTTTATGATTTTTTATATGTGTAACTTTATTCAAGTAGGTACCTATCTCGGTAGTATCCGCACGAAATGTTATGATTTCTTATATCTAAGGAAAGTGTTGTTTTCATGTCTATAGAAAGCAAAAGATGGTGGACGTAAAAAAGTTATGTAACATAGTTTGCATAGTTTGCATTGCAAAGCTGACGGCCCACGTCCAGTATCTAATGGAGAGACACTACAAGAAAAAGATATCTAGTGAAAACAAATACACTTTATTAGAAATTAGTCAAATTTAATGTACGACTATACAAACATAATATACACATGTATTTAAACACTAAATAGAAAAACATATTTACAAATTAATTAAAAATAATAATAATAAAACTAAAACTAAAATTAAATATATTTACAAAAATGCCAGCCCCGACAGGTCGTTGCCCTGAGGTAAAGTGCCCAGAAGGCTGGCAGCATTGCCACGTTGAATGGCAATGCTTAATCTCTGTGCGAGATAAATACCAGCCCTCTGGTCACGAGAAACCTCAATTAATTTTTGGGAGATGGCGTCATAAAGTTTGTGGGCTGAAGGTCCCCACGGTCCTAATGTCTCGACCCCAAACGGCTCAAAAATGTAGAAATCACCGATTCCTGCATATTTGCGCCGTTTGAGGCTTTCGGCAGCAGCCGCTGCAGCGCCGGCCTTGGACCCCGTAGCCGGGAGGTGGGACAGCGCCAAGGTATCTACACATGTGGCATCCCATACTAGGGGCCGTCCCAACTTCCAGGGCACAAGGGTCATTCCATCCGGTCTCTTGCCATCGTCTCTAGCCAGCCCGCTTGGTTCTAAAACTGCAGGGATATGGACGGAGGCAAGAGCCCGGTGAATTATATTATTTAGGGCAGCATGGCGCCCTAATCGGCCAGCGCTTCTACGGCATGAAAGGCCGTGATGACCTAGTCCATCGACGCCATCACCACAAGGGCAACGATGTGGGACTGTGCATATGGCACCTAAACGAAGTGATGCCGCCAGACGGAAGGTCTCGTCATCGAGGAACGTGCCGAGGTTCAAAGAAGGCAGCGCCTGTAACCAAAGTCCGGATTCCCACTCCGCGACGGCTAGGAGGCGAGCGTGCTCCGCAGAATTGCCAGATGATTCTAACAAATTAATCTGTGCTAGTCTGCAAAGCGGCCCATCCCAGAGCTTCTGCGATGCCGGAAAACTAGGAATTTCTGAATTTGGACATTGGCCCAGCCATTCATTTTTGGCCTCTGAAACATAGCTGATGTCATATGATGGGTTTTTCAAAATTTTTTTAGACAGATTTTCAATACTATGTACAGAGGACAAGAATGCCGGCAAGGCGACACTAGAAATTTTGCGAATACCCAAACCTCCGAACTTAATGGGCAAGGAGGCTTGGGCAAAAGAGCGATCATCAAAACTTATGTTCAAGATGGTCGAAAGGGAATTTTTGATAGAAGCGTCTAAATTTTGAAGCAAAAAAGGGTACTTCCAAAAATGGCTGCATCTAAGGTTATATGTAAAATTGGGAACAAATAGACAGAAACGTAGTATAGAAAAAGCGAAGTGAGTGTGAATTTTGGACAGGCGTTCCAAAGCAAAGTCAAAATTTTTAATTTTTTCCTGTATAAAATTTGAAAAAGAATCTGCAAAAATAGGTGACCCTAGAAGGCGAAGAGATGAACGGTCTAAAATTTTAATATTAGGAGCAAAAGTATTGAATTTAGATAAGATTTCTTCGCGTTGAGTAAAAGTTAAGGTGTCTGAAAAATATAATTCACATTTTTGGTAATTAAAATCTAGGCCAATATTTTTAAAGTCTTCTTTCAAAGTTTGGAAATCTTGAAAAACGGTGTCTGCTTGGCCTCCTAGGGTACCGTCATCTAAATACCAAGCGTTGAATTTTGAATTTAGTTTTTCTAAAATTGGGTGGATGGCTAAGCTGAAAATAGCAGGCCCTAGAGGATCGCCTTGCTGGCAGCCTACACAGGAAAGTAAGAGATTTTCTTTAAACATTAATTTAGAATTTATACTGTAACACTGCCAAATATAATTGTAAATAAAGGGAATTTTGTTTTTGACCTGTGTTAGCAAAGCGGCTCTATCCACTGAATTAAAGGCGTTCTTGATGTCCACCTTCAACAGAACTTCACCTTCCTGATGATCCAAGAAAGTACGGAGCGAATGAACGGCGGCTTCACAACCACCCTTAGAACCAAAACCTAACTGAATAGGTTGAAAGTAGTCGCCAAGGGTGGATGAGATTTCTTTGCAGCATATTTTGGACGTTAGGCGGCGGTAAAATGCCCCAACTGCTATTGGCCTAATGCCGCCATCCTTTTTTAAGTGCGCACAGATTCGCTCCGTACAAAACATCACATACCTCCCCATTAACCGCTCCAGACAGCATGAGGTTCACCAAAGCAGTAAGGTCCACCAGGAGGGCCCCGCCAGCTACCCCAAGCTGACTCCCAACAAGATCTTTTAAATGTTGAGGGATAGCCATCAAGACCACTGGCGGAACCACTCCAAAAGGACATCACTGCAGTGCGAACACTCTCTACAGTGGCCACTCGGGAAGCTGTTGAATCATCGGGGAGTAGGAAAGTTGTCAAATCCGGTCGAAGGTGGATGCTTGTCTCGCAGAGCAGAGAGGGTGTCCTGGTTGTTCGGCGCAACCGCATCATCAGAAAACAACATTCTGGCTGCTCCTTTAATATCACCATCACTTATCTTAGACTCCACGTATTGTAATGTGTTTCTATTTTTTAAAAGTGCGGCCTCATTATTTAAAGGAACATGAGGTGGCTCTGAACAATTTATTTTGATTTTGGTGGTAAGGTTAGCAGATGTGGGTGGATGATTTGATACGTGGAGAATCCGATAAGGGAAGGTGAGTAGGTGCGTCCAAGCCTCGGGGGTGTTTTCATTACAAACCTTTTTTATATCTGAAGAAAGGGAAGAAGCTACAGCATTACCACCTTTGGGGATTCTTTTGACTATTGGTTTGGTTTGCTTTAGGTTTGAAAGTGTTTGGTGGAGGGATAACTGGGGAGGAGGAGGAGGAGGAGTAGATGTGGGCGTTTGATTAGGACAAAGAGGTCTTGTGTGGTGGACTTTGGAGACATGAATATTAAGACCTCTTTGTCCTTTAAAGAAACGGGGCTGGGAGCACTTGGCACACCGAATGTAGTTCTGTGACGATGCAGACCTCACCTGAACCTCTCCTGATGACGCGTCCTGATAATCATCGTCAGACGACATCTAAAAATAAAACTAAGTATAAAAAAGTAGGAGCATAAATGAGGTGGTAGAAAATATCATTGTGAAATGTCTGTTTGATGGCTCTTTAAAAGCGCATGTCGAAACATAGAGCACAGGCACAGCATATTACATATAAATTTCTCATAAAAAGAGAGGTCGTTTCACGTACACCAACACCAACAGCACCATAGATTTAATAATAAAAAAGGCGGCACTTTAAAATTTGTTTTCTGAAGCACACGTAGACAAATAAATTATTTCAATGTGCTTGATCCAAGGAAAAAATCTTCGTGTTTCGTGTTTTATTTTTATCATTCTAGGCACTCGGCGGCCATTTTTTCTTGAAATTTCTCCAAATTTTTTGAAGATGTTATTTCTCATGTATTTTACAACTTCTAAACTTTAAAAATGTATAAATCGGATCATTGGTAAAATGTTATTCAGGAGTCCGATTACATTTATTTTATTATTTATTTAATTTAAGTTGTTATTTCTGTGATTGACAAAAATAACAACTTAAATTAAATAAATTATTATTTAATTATTTATTTATTATTCAATTAATTATTTCTTTATTAGACATGTATCCCCTGTAAAAGATGTAGGTACCTATCTATTTACTTGTTATGTATTCTGAGCTATTTACTTAGCTTTCCCGTGCGGTTCATGATTTTTGTAGGCAGTATTATATATTATTATAATTAGGTACCTAACTTACTTAGTAATTTTATCACTTTCTTTAATAATATTTAGAGGTGAAGATAAAGAGCTGAATAAATAAAAAAGATAAGATTAGGTAGGTATACCTATTATTTAGTAACGTAGTCCTTGGTAACAAATTGATAAGAGGAAGAAAAACCTTATTTACCAACAGCTGTAAGTAATGATGAGATTTTTTGTTTTATTTAATATGGGTTTGCTCTTGGCCACAATCTTGCCCGAGGACGCAGAGATGAGGTCTACGATGTAGCGAGCTTACCCAGAAGCAGCCTATTTTAACTTGGGATAGGAAAATGTATTAGGAAAGACTTATAGAAGAAGATGGAAATAGGAAATGTAGGTACCTACCTGTGAACCTACACAAACTTCTGATCTTTGAAGATGGTTGAAAAATCTGCTCGAGTTGTAGGTACTATGCAGGGCCGTACTAGAGATATCATGAACTAACAACGATAATTTTAAGTAGATACATTACACCTAGGTAGATGTGGGTATAAATTTTGTGACAAGGCTGAAGGCATACCAAACGGCAACGCATCAGGCGGCTGATGCGTGCAAGCATTTTCGCTGTCACTGCCCTAACTCAACCTTTACAATCTAGCCATTATGCAATCGATTCATATGGATCTATATATCGTGACGACACGGTATTGGCAGAGCTACGGAGATCTCTAGTTGGCACGGGCCGGGGATGCAGCGGGTCGTTCAATGACATGGTTCATTTATAACAACGTTGTCATTATGACGCGATCCATTCATATCGATGCTACTAAAGGTCTGTCCGAGAAGAACCTAGTTACTTCTGCCTAACACCACAGAATACATAATTGCTAACACACCATGGAGAGAGATTTGCTTTGTGGATCAAACCAATATTGCTCGTCGAACGCTGCTAAAGCGTTCGACTCTACTACTCAAAAATCGAGCTTCTCGCAGACCTTATTGCATCTATATCAGTTTCAGTCAGGTATAAGTAGGTACAACCAGACGGCATTTTTGTTTTATAAATATTATAATATAATTTATATTAGTTTTAAGTTACTTTTTAATTTACTGTATTTAAATAGTTTCTTTACATACATACATACATAGAATCGCGTCTTTATCCCTTACGGAGAAAAAAAATAAAATAAAAATAAATAAATAATTAAATAGTTTCTTTGGTTGTTAATTTTAGATTTCGTAATTAATTTACTTTTCCACAAGAGTTACTGTTAAAAAAATAGAGATCCCGGTTCCCTTGGTCGAAAATGGTGGTATGGTTAGTAATAGCTGTCAACCTGAAACTTCAGAATCTAGATACCTAGATAGGGAGGTAGAATATACAACAGAGCTTGGATTCTGTTGAGAGTATGACAAGATCATGATCATGACAGGTTTGGTGATATGGTATCGTTTTCTTTTGGATAGCGTTTGTGCAACGGTTTCTGATAAGAGGCTAGATTACATTGGCATCCGCTAATCCCCCAATAAACTATAGTTATCAATATAATACGTGAGGTCTTGTTATCTACAGTTTTTTTGACAGTTAACGGACTGGTTTGAGTAAACCATAGTAGCATTTACAGTTATATAATCGGAAAATAGAGTTTGTTTCATTATAAGATGAACGCACTTTAGTTGGTAGATACAGTTATAAAGTAGTGATTTTTTCTCTGTGGATACAGTTAGCGATGTCCCCACGGGTGTGTGCCACGGGTGGCAAAGAACTTTGCCTGTTCTCGAAAATTTCTTCTTTTGAAAATTTCTGAAACTTCTCGCAATTTTAGGAAAATTTTCCGTTCTCGAGAATATTTCCAAGAAAGTCTCTGCTTGTTCTTTGATAATTTCGAGAAAGGCACATCACTAAGTACAGTAGAGTACTTTTTTATTTAATTATACCGATGTAAACAATATTAGCAGAGAAGAGTACTAGATTAAGGGACCACCAACTTGTCTTACTTACCCCACTATTCGTCCACTTCTCTACCGCACATTTCACCGACTATTCGACTATGTAAGCTGGAAGTAGAGTTAAACTTATTGGATGAATGAACATTCGAAGTGTTTATGAGTGCGACGTGGCTTTCTATGAAATACTGATTTCTAAAAAAATATAACTTCACTTGTAAACAACTCAACTAAACCTAGATTATTACTAAACCTATTACTTGGATCGTAAAGTTAGTACGGTAGTTGACTCTACCGTTTACTCTACTCTTGTACACCAGGCTATAAAGTTGTAAAAATCTGTTCAGATTCGCCGATTCCACTTTAGAGTACCAAACACGCTATTCATACTTGACTATTTGATAAAAAAAAGAAATAATGTAATATTACAGACATCCCAACACATTGTTTCCTCATGTTTGTCTACGGTTGACAACTAACTTCAAGGCGATCCACTTGGATGGAAGTCACAAGTCAGACATAACTACTTATTATTTAACACGTAACTACTAGATTTCATTGCATAAGCAATTAATCATCGTTCGCCAAGTCACCCTGTACAGACCTCTTTATGTTTGGGTTATATGTACTAATAAATTAATAATATAAACATTTATTTATTTAAAATACAAAAGTGTAAAACACACCGGACACACCAGGGTAGACCTCTGTCGCAGACGTACGAAAGGCGACCCCAAACAAAATGGGAGAAGGGTGAACGAAGAAAGAGAAACGTAAAACCTATGTCTAAAACATGAAAATAGCGTGTAGCTATAAACTTACACGATGGGCTGTTGAAGCTGATGAGCTATTTCAGCCTGACTGAACAATAACAGATACAGCAACACTCAGAGAGTAAAAAAATCACTACGGCAACACTAGTTACGTATTTATCCCTTGCTTACGGGGTAGACAGAGATGAAGATTCAGATAAAGTACAGGTTGCTGGCGAATTGCCTATGAAAAGAAACTGCAGAGTTGATTTGTGTCCGCCAAGATGGAGGGACCAAGTCTGGGAACTCTACCATACCATACATTGTAAATGAATAATACCATAACTCTACTATGTTAGGTCTTATTTTGGAAAATTCTATGTTTAATAAATAGTAGAATGTTTACCTAATATGTGAATGTTTACCTAAGTCATAAATAAATAGTAGAACACAGACTCTTACAGGAGGCAGGACGAAACAAACAATGTCAAAATACTTAAATAGTATTTTCTCAGATTGGAAATCAAAGCGAAAATCGCGAGAGTGGTCTATATTTTACTTTCCGATAATAAATAAAGTTAACATTTCTATTGACGTCAACTACTCAAACATACTAGTCAAACCATAACATGGTTTTAGACGCCATTTGGACATAGTGTATTCAAGTGTATTGTATGAATGTTCTTTTGGCTAAAGAAATAATTTAAAAAAGTAACTCCAGTTAAATATCCACAAATCAATACCTAGTGAATATCTAGTTATCCAAATATTTATCACGCTGATAAATATATGACAGATATTCAAACAGTAA
The DNA here is from genome assembly GCA_018467065.1 of Ephestia elutella. Lineage (NCBI taxonomy): Eukaryota > Metazoa > Arthropoda > Insecta > Lepidoptera > Pyralidae > Ephestia > Ephestia elutella. Next base: position 6,292,043 of record CM031582.1, read on the forward strand.
GTAGGTATTTATGATTGAGATATCTACGTGATGCAGTATGAATATGACTAAGCAAATATGAACAATGAGGTGTATAACCTACGTAGTAATTTTCAAAGTTTTGACTTAATAGGGGTCAGGTAAAGTCATCACAAATCATTGCCAGGTATGTTTTTGTGTAAGAAAAGAATCCCAAATCTGAATGGTACTTACCTAAATCATATGTTTTGAAACACGCGAAGATTCCTACTAATTAGTAATTTGCAGCAATTTCCATTTTATGATGACTATTTTATATCTGAAGTGTGTAGGTATGCGTATTGTGTGTCGGCACTAGCAGCAGCGGTGTGCTGCCGACAAATTCCTGTTCCTGATAATTTCTTTCCTTTTTTTCAGAAATTTGCCATAATTATTTGCTTACTTCTTACCTTACTTAATTTTTTATAACGCAAACTGGTTGCTACAAAGTACAATAATGAAAATTATATGTAAGTTTTTCCGTCAATACCAAACGTAAATAAATCAATGTTCCAGAAAATGATTTAAAAAATAACAAGTGGTTTCTTTCTATGCTTAACAATTTATTAATTTATATTTTTAGAAAACTTATTTACCTATCATTTGTATGTGAAAATCATTGTAAATATAAAGAAAATCTGTCTGCTCCATAGAAATAAAACATCAAATAAGTATATTGTTGTCACATGAAGAAAAAAATTAAAATAAGTTCTAGGTAGGTAGGGTACATGTAATTTCCTGAATCTTGAAGTCTCAAGATTCAGGAAATTACATGTACCTTACCTACCTAGATACTAAGGAAAATATTTCTATGTACTTATTGTTTCTATATTTGGTCAATGACTGAATATGATACATAACATGCGTAACGTAGCGGTTATATAAATTATTCAAATAATAAAGATCGTTCATATAATGTCCATTAGCTAATGGTAAGTAATTGATTGTAAATAAATTGTAAAATAAGTTCAAGTATGTATGGTTGCTTGACCACTGACGTATTTAACATAATTTGCACAGCACAATAGTTAGTAATAGTTATAGACTTGGGATTATACTTAGGAACATCTTTTTGATTCCCCCTTGGTGGAATGTCGTGAGATTTGGCTCGACCACCTCCCCCAAATTGCACGTGAGTTTATTATCCAAATTTATTACTTTTTATTTATTAAAAAACAATGCAATTTACTAAATTACTGATTTTGCAACTTGCCATATTTTTTTGGAGTTTCTTGTCTGTCTGTCTGTATGTATGTACACGTTTTACGCAAAAACTACTAGACAGATTTGAATGACACTTTTTTGTTGTATAGCTATTAAGCCTGGCTATAATTGATTTTGAAAACTGGAACACCTGATGAAGAACCTCAACAGAACAGCTAAACTATAAGAAATATGGAAATGGCGCCTTAACAAAAGTCGTTCAACCTGATTAGCATTTTCTGCTTACGTATAAAAATTGAAGATTATGGAACATTTGATGAAGAATTCCAAGAGACCAGCTATTTTATAAAATAAATGGAAATGGGACTTTGGCAAAAGTCGTTCAACCTGATGAGCATTTTCTACTGACATATAAATAGACAGGACACGGGATAGGACAAAGAAGGACTCGGGGTGGGAGTGGTGGTACACGGGAAATTGTAGATATCAAGCAGACGAAGATCTTTTATTGAATGAAATGTCACTTTTGATTCATTTTAACACCGCGACTGTACTACGAGTACCTAATATATTCCCGCGGGACACGGGATAACCAAATGGCTGAAATTTTGAGTCCTGGAGTTTAGGTTACTACAGTGTGGAACAAAAAGATTTTTAATCTACCTAATATATTCCCGCGGGACACGGGATAACCAAATGGCTGAAATTTTGAGTACTGGAGTTTAGGTTACTACAGTTTGGAACAAAAATATTTTTAATCTAAGCGAAACTCACGCGGGCGAAGCCGTGGGTAACAGCTAGTATAAAATAAAGCTAGCCTAGCACATACAAATGCAGCAACTACAATAATTTTGGCTAAGATTCAATCAGCTAATCACTGTCTGATCTTATAGTTACCCATTAGTAATTTTGTAATCCGCGCTACTTATATACGGCCAAAAACTAAAATGAATATATTTTAGGGATGGCTTCCTTCCTCAATGTCGTGCGGTCTCTATTTTATTTAACTGTAGTTTCTTAGTATTTGGTGGTTATCTTACCTAAGTAAGCACTAAAATATAAATTTGCGAGGATTTCTGTTACTCATTAACGCTAAGACTAGGTAAGTATTGAAAGCCGAAACCACTCTGAAGTGAAGAAGGTAATTTTTAGTACATTTGGTATAAGTAGGTCTGTAAAATGTGTGAAGTTTAAAGTTAAGGTTTAAACTGCAGTAAATTAATAAAGCTCTGTGTCATTATGGAAAATATGCATTTCCATTTATCCGATTTTCATGAAAATTTTAGTGATTGTCAATCTTCTTATTTTAAAGACAGCTGCAAAAAGAAAATTCGCTTTTTTTAATATTTCAGGTACTTTTCCAACAATTTCCGTTTTAGGGAATATTTCCGAGAACGTTTCCTGACCGTTTCCAAAAATTTCCGAAAATTTCGGAAAGGGCACATCACTAGCCACAACCTCGTGAGCTATTGACTCGGCAGGTTGCCGAATTTAAGGTTGCTTGTTTGGCAGGGCTAGCGGGCTACGTGAAAGGCGAAATCTGGAATTTCCAGTTTTTAGAGAATGTTGTCGAGACAAAATGTATCTCACATAATAACTAGGTATTTGGTTTTGTCAAGTTATCTGCTCACGGGCGTCAGTCTAGTAAACCTTAGTTTGACGTAGGTGAACCACTAGAATTCTTGCATGGATTTTAAAGGTAATCTATCTAAGCAGGGTGTCTACTTTATAACAATTACAAGATGTGTCCTGCGGCTTCGTTCCAGTGGGAATTTCGGGATTCCGGAAAGCCTTCCTCATGTAAGTGGTAACACACACGAAAAGAATTTTCAAACCGGACCGATTTTAGATATTAGCACGGTCTCACATACACATAAACTCGTTAGATTTATTTATCAACTACCATAGACTAGGCAGAACTGGCTAATAGGATATTAATCATGCTAGGTTATTCGACTTCCCTTACAAAGTTTATTAAAATATTAGATTTCATTGTTTTAGGTACTATTAATTGCAAAGATTGTAAATATATGCCAGCTATGAGTCTTTTTTCTCGTTGAGATCCTTTTGGAAAGTTAGTCATTGAATAGTGCCTTAAACTAGATACCTACTAATTGGTAGGGATCGTAACAAATGTGCACCAATCGAGTGTAACTGATCCTGCTATCAGAATAGTTATCAGCAGGGCAACGACAACGACCGTGCAATGTCACCATTTCGCGATACCAACTTACCAACACATTTGTCATTGTTCTACTCTTTCATTTATTCGAGATCGTTGTCGATTGGTAAATAATGGTACTTAGGTACTTGTTAGGTACCTAATTATAATTAATTTACTATATAGATTTTTTTTGCGTATACCATGAGTCGTGTTGTGAGATTCGAAGGCTACGCTTAGCTGAATACTCGTACTTAGTGGGTTTTTAGTGGTAGTAACTATTTTGTTTAATTTAATTTTATTTGTTAGATGATGAAAAGTATTTACTTAAAATTATGTAGGTACTTAATTATTTACTTAATATGAAATACCTATATCACCAGATTTAAGAATTATTATTACGCCTGTCACGTTTCCTGCGGGTAGGGTTGACAGGTCACCGAATCTAATAGCCGGACAGACCAGCCAGTTTGGCCGGACATTTGGATAAAACGGCCGGACACACTACATTATTGGGGATTTTGTGTCTCAGTAAATATTAATAGGTACAGAGAGGCTCAGTTAACAATTTATGAATAAAGCTTTTCTGATTATTACGATAAATCTTGTTAAATTAAATAAAATGTATAAAGCTGGCTTAGTAGTTGATTCGCACGAAATTCATTCGCCCGAACGTGCGATACGTCCACTTTCAATAATAATATTTTTTTAGTAGGCATTTCGCACGGATGAATTTTAATCGCGTGCGAACCGACCCTCTCGAAAATTAGTAGTACGCCTTTCGCACATACCTATTTTTTATGGAAAAGTTTTAACAAAAAGTTACATTCGCGTACAAAATCATTTCGTTTAGAGTTATTAATTCTTACTTCTAATAAAGGTAAGAAATAAAATACTTATTTTTATAAAAAGTTATATTGTTACAGTTTTGCTTACACATTACAGTTTGGGTAACTAAAATCACAGTTATAACAATTTGTAATCAAATAGAATGGCATCTTTATAATTATGTAACAAGTTATTCTTTTAATTTAAATTACACGTTTTGATATGAATTATTGACCTTATATTTATGTGAGTGCCATGAAAATGTGGCATATTTTAATATTAATATTATAATATTTTGTACACAACTGTACTTTGATTTTTTTATTCGCACATTTCGTTAAGTGGGCGAATCGCATACTATTATTTCTTGAGAGGTCGGTTCGCACGCGATTAAAATTCGTCCGTGCGAAACGCCAACTAAAAAAATATTATTATTGAAAGTGAACGTTTCGCACGCTCGGGCGAATGAATTTCGTGCGAATCAACTACTAAGCCATAAAGCCTAACAAAAGCCGGACAAGCCGCACACCGTATATTTTGGCCGGACACGCAATCAAAAAGCCTAACTATGTCCGGCTTTATCCGGACGCCTGGCAACGCTACCTGGGGGGTAAACAGACATCGATGGATTTATACTGTCTTGTTACGACGATATCCTCTCTTACCCATAAAGCGCTTCTAAGGTCTAATCGAGAAGGCCTTTTAGAGGGACAAAAAAATAATGAGCAAAGGAATAACGCTTTTTATCTTATAAACCGAAAGTAGGTGTACCTGTGATGTAACTGCACAAGAAAATTCGATTGCATCAAGAAAGAGGAGATTCGTACCCATCTCTTTTCACAAGTTCTCCAGCAGCGATCCCAAACAGGTTAATGAGATTTTAATGTGGTTTGAAGCATTTGCAGATTATATTGTATGGACGTATTCATTTCTGATTTGGTAGCTTTTCAGACTTCCAGAAATCGAATTTTAAAGAAATATTTATGTCTACCTATGAATTGATGATAGACATTTTTGATGAGATAAGCAACAGGCCCGATATAGAATCTGAAAATTGCCACACCAGTGAAGCCGAGATATGCTAGCTAGTATTAATGATAAAATGAACATAATGATAATTTATTTACAATTTGAAGTTACTGCTAGATAACATATTTAGCTGATAAACGCGTAGTGACCCGGATCGTATTTGCAAGAAATTGGTAAGTAGGTATTATAACTTTTTAAGCCCTTTTATTTGTTACCCCACAGGGCATCATTAAGGGGGGTTAGGCGGTCAGCGAAAATTCATATGAAGCGGCTGAGGAGAGGGGGGGGGGACGTCCCGGTTGCGCGCCATTCACATTTTTATCAAAAAGTTAATAGAAATGTTTAGTTTTTCAAAAATTTAAATCAGTCACAAAATCGAAAAGGTAAAATACCTTTGTGTTGGTGATTTTAAAACATTTTTTATTATAAAACACGGATATTATCTGTATTCATATGAAATTTTAGAGGTAACTTCAGGATTTTTTTCTATCGAGCAAAATTTTTCCCATCGTGTTTTGGAAACAGTCCTCCCTTTAAACATACGTTCTACAATACATACATACCTATCAGAAATTTCAGGGCGAAAACTCTTCAATTCTTTAAACAGCAGCTTATAGAAAACAGCCAATATTGCCGTTTTCACTTACTGAGAGCCCTTAAACATTTTTTAGGTCATGCATGTTCACTGCATGTTATAACTTTATGTCCTCTTCAAGGGACTGTTTCAAAACCTGCCGCCACAAAGTTTATAAATAAGCAGACGAATTAAATCAGACATTTTTAACGATACTTTCATAAATCCATTTAGTATGAGGGAATAGATGAATGAACATAAATTTAGTTTAATTTCATTATATTACTAGCTGCACCCCGGGGCTTAGCTCCCGTGTGAATTTCGGGATAAAAAGTACCCTAAGCTATGTGCTATTCCTGGTATTGTTCTACCCGTGTACCAAATTTCATCGAAATCCGTCCTGCAGATTTTGCGTGATTGAGTAACAAACATCCTCACAAACTCACATCCAAACTTTCGCATTATAATATTAGTAGGTTTTCATGACTACGGATCATTGTTGATTATTTAATAACATATAAAATTCCAGAATTTTGGTGTTTAGGTTTTTATACGGATGCTCAATTTTGGCGTAAAATTTTTGTTTAAAAGAATAAGGTCAAAATAATGGTTAATTCCATTCAGCAATTATTTAATATGTTTATCTATTTATTGTTTACTTATACAAACTTTAGACTTCTGAAGGTATGTTGTGACTGGGGTTTGAATAGGTCAATTAAGTCAAGACAAACAATTTTTTGCAGGCCCTCCTTTTTTTTTAATCAAGTTTATGATTAATAAAAGATACCATCAAGGCATGTAACCCTGTCCGTAGGACATATATTTATAGATAGGTACTTATAGTAATCGCGATAAGTTAGTGTTATTATGATTGATGTGACGGTTGTGTAGGCCCTCACTAGGCTGCCCTGACGGAAGATTCGGGGGTCAGTCACGTACAAAGAAATAAAATAAAAATCTTTGCTATCTTGTTTTTACTAGACCGCAAGCTGAGTGGGTTATAGACACAAAGTTTGTATTATTTTTATATTTATTTATACTTACCAAGGAATTAGTAGTGCAATCTATTTTAAATTTTTTAGCTGTCACAATTTGAATATTCGGCCGTAACATTCGGCTGGGTTTTCACGGCAGAAAAACATTTTTTTGGGGAAATTGTGTAAAACCAAGTAAGTTTAGTTTGATAGATGCCCGGATGATGTGTTTACAGTTTTACTAAACACGCAAACAATGTGCATTTAGATTGCAATTATTGTAGCAACAACTGCAGACACGCAAGTGTGACAGATAATTTACTGACTACAGAGTACAGATGGACAAGATATTCAGACTTGGCTAGCAGAACCTACCTGCTACCAGTGGATAGTATTACCCATTTGTTCCCGAGTGGGCTCCCTTCTTGCTCTCCGAACCGTGTATTCGTATAAAACACGTAGGTATAGAATTACTTCTTCGAGAGGTAAGTCAATCTTTAAAAAATGAAACACTTTAATTGCTTCATTCGTCTTTAATAGGGTATTTTACACTATGTAAGAAAAAAATATAAAAATGTTTGTTCATAATAGATTTCGAAACAAGCTAATTATTTAAAAATAAAAAACACGACTGACATCTTACATAGCCTATGTCATTCGGGCTAATGCAAGGAATCTAACAATACCTCTCACATCAAAATCTGTTAAGCCGTTCAGGACTTATGGTGGAATAAAGAAATTACATACATACATACATGAACCCTGAAAACATAACACTCCTTTTTTGGTCAGTCGTGTAAAAAGTAAACAAGAAACGTCGATATTTATTCATAAAATTGCAATTTTAATTTTATAATTCCATTTTAAAAATCGTCTTTTCTAATCTGTTTTTCAAATGTCTAAAACGCCATTCGCCATGTTGGATCCCGCCGTGACGTCATTCCGATAGTAAACAATCTACTGAAAATAAGTTGTGCGCTGTTATTTTGATAAATTTACGAGTTATTAACACGTTTGTAGACTTCTAGCCTTTATTTCACTATGGAAGACGGTTTTGTGAAAGCAGAAAGTACAAATCTACCAATGGTTAATACTTTAATGGTGGCGAAATTTTTTGCCTCCAATCCCGATTTCTGTTCTGCCGAGTTGAGAAATGTTAATTTTTGTGGCGTTTTTACACTTGTATTTTTGCATTCAGGCACAAGACACCAATGATAACTCATTATTTTCACGAATCTTATTACTTGGTCTTTCGCAGTCGTATTGTTTACTAACCGAGTGACGTCACGAGATGAAAAAGCATGGCGGCTAGCGTTTCCGCGCGAATATTCAAAATCATAAATAAAAAACAGATTTTAAGGCGATTTTCGGTTTTAAAAAAAATTAACAAAATTTCCACTAGTTCATTACGATCTCAGGATTAATTTAAAACGGTTTTTAAAAAATGGTGTAATACCCTATTGCTTCATTTGTATATGCCATCGTCAGCTTGAGTTCAGATTAGGCTGGGAACAAACGAGCAGATGCGGAAACCAAAGTCGCACATATTTTGGGAATTTACGAGCATGATCCTGGTCAGACTTTCTTTGCACTGGTCACTTTAGTGCGCAGTCTTTCGTGATCACTTCTTTGTCCACCTGTCTATCGAGGTACAAAGACGTTTAGGTTACATACAGCCAAATCTTTGGTTACAGCATAAGAAAGGTTTGGTGGGTGTGTGCGTCTACTTCAATTCCAAAGTTTATTCATACACGGATACAGATTAAAACGTCTAGACGAATTAGATAAATCAATAGGATGTTGATTTAATCGCTTTTCGCGATAAACATTTTGAATCAGCGTCTACTGTTCAAATGATAGGTAGATGTGATAATAAAACTTGCAATTCTGACTTCAATAACTATGAGCATTTAGTCGCAAAAAGTACCTAAGCAGTTGCACGCAGCTAGACCTGGGTTTCCATATTTTATTCGCCCACTGTCACAAAAGAAGATGTCGTACTTATTTTGCCTCCTGTTGCAAGGTTTACCTATTATTTGTTATTATTTGTTTGTCTATTGTTTGTTTATTGGATTGCTTTGTTTATTGCAATGCTTCTTTTGGATATTTTTTTTACATGGCTATCTTGCTTATGATCGGTAGCATACCTATTAGTTTAATCGCTTTATCCGCATGAATAAACATGTACATAAGTAGTGGTCCTTTGCTAAAGGAGGACGGAGAACTTATATAACGTACATTTAATATCCCATGGTCCTTCTTCTCTGACTGGTCTTTGAGTTTAATCAGATAATTAAATACAAAGACCAGTCAAAAAACGCCTCATAGTGGATAAGAGGCGATTTTTTACACGACTGAAAAAAAGGAGTGTTATGTTTTCAGGGTTCATGTATGTATGTAAGTTTCTTTATTCCACCATAAGTCCTGAACGGCTTAACAGGTATTTTTTGATTCCTTGCGTTCTTCCGAGTCACATAGGCTATGAGAGTTGTCAGTCGTGTTTTTTATTTTTTTAATAATAAGCTTGTTGACTTTGACTCGCCAAGTGTGAACTTCGCTACTTTGTAATAAATTCTGCAATGTCAAGTCAAAGCCTTGAGATGGGACATTTGACTTCTACATGCTTCTTCTATTGTGAAAACAATACTTAGTTCATAATTGTTAACGAACATAGATAATTCGTGTAATTTGGTACCTTTATGTGATTCAGTACCTATATGTATACCTTATAGCATTTTTTGATTCCCAAAAAGGTGTTTCACTTGTATTTTCTTTTGGTAGGTACCTATATGAATACGTTTAAATGTTTAGTGATGAATAAGACTGTTGAGTGTTGGTACAGGTGCTTGCGTGGATTTAATTCATTTACATACTCCGATAACTCTTATCACTCCGTTCACACTCACATTTTTTCGTTTCTGTTACAGTTCTTGTCTATATTATTGTTAGTGATGTGCCATTCCCGAAATTTTCAAAGAGATAGGTATTAAAATTCTCGATAACGGAAAAAAAATCCTAAAATCCCGAGAAATATCTGAGAATTCATATACATTATTATACATTTGAGAAACTGTTTTGTTTGTAAAAAATAATATTCATTTATTTCATCGGGTCGAGAGTCAAGTCAACGTCGCTCGGACACTCTACATTTAGTGCAAACAAATACTACATTTTTACGTCGCTCGGACACTCTACATTTAGTGCAAACAAATACTACATTTCTACACAAGAGTGTTTATGCTATGGCGCCAAAATTGTACAATAATTTACCTAAATTTTTAAGAAACACCCAAAAACCTTTAAGAAGGAACTATCTAAGTTACTGATTGAAAAAGCATATTATTCTGTTAGTGAATACCTAAATGATAATTTCAATTAATTTAATTACATCATTTCTCAATAATATTGTTATTTGTATCTTTGAAGTTGTAAATTAATAACTTTTTTAAATTTTGTATGCCTTATGGCGGGACCTAGAGGAACTCATTTTAAATGTATAACACCTCTCTATGTAAACCTATGTTCACAAAATAAATGATTTGACTTTGACTTTGAGAATTTTCGCAAATTTTTAATGGAAGAAATTTTCGGAAACAGGCCTCGGCGGCAAATCGAAATTATTGCTATTTGAACAAAGTGTGATTTGTATCTTATCAAACCATGCTCATCACTCATCAATTAATTTTTTGTAACTAAATGTAAAAGTAGGTAAGTAGGTACTATTTTCAAAACCTTTCAATTTAATTGGGTTAATAGTACCTACCAATTCAATTAAATTTACCAAGTCCATTAATTACGTGAGGTGATTTTAATGATATTTCGATTCCCCGTCCCCCTTGGTGAGATGTCGTGAGATTTGGCTCGACTCCCTCCCCTCACACGTGAGATTACTCGAAAAATATTTTTTTTTATTTAAAAAAAAAACAACACTGCCGGTTTTTTTTTATTTAATTTGTTAAAAACAGAATTTTAGACTTCTAAATGTCGTAATTAGAAATATAGTAAGAAAAATTAAGTTCTCTTTTGTATGTAGTCATGTAGGTAATATATATTTTTTAAATAATACGTGATATTTGCCTAGACGAGCCCCTCCCCAACGTGAAAGTGCTTGAGATTCACGTCAACCCTTCCAATTCCAACCCAACTCCTGGATGCCCGATCCTTGGGATCCATTAAAGAAAATCAGGTGGGTGCTACGTCATCTCATCTATTTATTATATTCACAAAAAATGCTATGGTAGGTAGTACCTACCCTTTGATTAATAGCAATTTTTTAAATTGAAGTAGGTACCGAAAATCCCGGGAATCCCGGTTCCAGCATAGTCCAGTACCGAAAATCCCGGTTCCTTGAAACATATCCGGTTCTCTATACACTAGTAGGTACAGGATAGATCTGTGATATGATTAAACGCGAATGCAATGCAAAAACAAAGAAATTAGACAAACATCTTCTCATTTGACTATATCAGAAAATAGTACTAATTAGATTAAGTAATAGCGTTATATTTTCCTACATACATATAGCTATACCTATTATAATTATAGTGATCACGATAAGATGTCAATAAAAAAATGGATTATTTATTTAGTACCTAGTACTACTAACAATGGGTACTTACATAATTAAAGCTGTAAACAGTGTAAAAAACAATATAATGAGACATTTATTCTTAACTAACTTTTGCGGCCTGCAAGTCAGTTAAAAGATAAAAAAACGACGCACTATGGATCCTGTAGTATGGAGCGGCCGGTCATAAATCATTTTTTTGAAAATATAGGTAGATGGTTATTACTTATTGATTTGATAAATTGAAGATATAGTGCATTAGTTTTCGATAGTAAAGTACCCTTAGCCGTCAAATATTGTGTGTACGACATGTCAAAACATTGGCAATTTTGTGAATTCGCTATTGTTCGTTGCGCAAATCAAAGTTTTGTTCATACTTTGAATACTTGTATTTCTTAAAGTAAGAGCGTGAAGTTAATAAAAATAATCATGAGTAATGATGAAGGTATGTAGTATTTAAAACGTATAAATGTAACATTTTGAGATTATTAATTACATGGAAAAAAAATAGAATACAACTATAAGTCACTTTCGAAAATGCAATTTTGTTTTTATTATTTTTTTCAAATTAGGGGATTTTGTCCTCTTAATTATTGATTTTAGGTGAATCCTAGAATAATGTAGAATACAGATTTGAGTTGAATCGTGCGGACAAAATCCCCATTTGGAAATGGCAGGATTTAGAAGTTAGGAGGTAGTGGTTTCTCAATTGAAGGCGTTCGTGTTTATGATAATTTTATACAGATATATGAAGAATGCAATGTTATAACTTGTGTAAAGTGTTGAGTTTTGACTATACTGTAGCTGATTTTATAGTTTTTTTTTTATTTATTCTTTCTTAGGTGTAATAGTCTACACAATAAGGAAGAGAGATTTGTGTGAAAGATGATTTTCACTCAAATACAAAAAATTAGACACAATGTTTTCAAAATTAGAAGAGATGCTAATTGCCAAAACCAACTGCACTTCTACAGACCTAACTGAACTTAAAAAAACGTTGTTAATTTTTTTTATAACTATTAAAAATAAGTGGTTGTCGTCGAACAGGGACAAAAATATTTTATTAAATATTAATTCGTCATGGTTAGATGGACAGTGCATTTAAAAAAAATATGCTAACAGAATCGTCAATCCAGGAGGCAATTCTACTAATTACAAATGTAGATGTCTCGTCTCAATTGTGTCTCATGAGCCAAAGAAATTGAAATAAAGTGACAAGATCTCTGTAAGACTTCTATGTTTTATCATGATTTCTTTGGCTTCTGAGATACAACTGAGGCACGACATCTACGTTTGTAATTTGTAGAATCAAAGGCGTGTAGGCCAGTGAAGGTTTTTCTGGATTTCGTTCTGTCTAGTGAACGCCGTAAACGTAGGAAGACTGAAAATTTATGTGCTTCTACTTCTGTGGACGAACTGCTTTTTTCTACTGAAGCGAAACTTCGCAGTGAAGGCCATCTTAGCAAATCATAGGAAGTAAAAAATATCATACCACCGAAAGCCACAGAAACAGGATTTGAAGAAAAGATAGTACCTCCTCAATCCGCTCTATGTTGACGGAAGCGAAGTTAATAATAGCACTTCCAACTGAGGTTCTAGATATGATTTTATTTACCCGAGTAGACAACTTTTTACTTGATTTATAATGCAATAAAGTATACCTACATTTTTTTTTTTTAGTTTATGTTATTTGTAGGGAAATGTTTATAATTTCATGGCCTTTAACATGAAATTATTCGAAGTAATGAAGTTATTCTGCCATAACACACGTCTACAAATTAGTTTCAGTCGAAAAATGCACCTAAATAATTTTGACCGGGCTGTCCATAGTATAGGGTCCACCGTGCGACGGTGTACTGTATTCAGCTAAAAATAATATTAATACATATTCTTAATAAAACTGTAACTGGTGTTTGTGTGTATGACATATGTACTTTAAAAAATACGATATTATGTTTCAAATCACACCGAGTTAAATTAAGGTACCGTAAACTGCTGCAACTTATCCAACTATACACAAATTTGCCTATTTCATTTGAATTACGATATTTCGCATTCGCTTGCTTTATTCTCGTTTTCTACCTTTCTGTAGTAACTATTCATTATTTGGGCAATATATTTTTCATTTTTTATAATTGTAACTCCATTAATACTCTGTCAGTTGTACGACAAAGATCGGTGGGTGAGGCAGCATTTTTTTTGCGCTCCAAAACATTTGAATTTTAACTATTAAAAAGCTATGTTTTTGCACAGGATTAACTGCCTAAGGTAGGATTATTGCCTTCTTCTAGTATTACTTGTTTTTTTACGCAAAAGATTGTTTTTTATAAAAAAAAAGTTAGAAGGCAATCATGTGTAGTGTTTTGAAAACTTGAATGACATAACTATGCCTGGGTCTAGGGTTGTCAAATTTTGTTAACTAGCTTTTACTCGCAGCTTCACTCGCGTGAATCTCGCTTACATTATGCTTACAAATTTATTTTAGAATTTGTTTCCTCTAGTTATATTAGAAGTGCTTGTTGTAAATTTGTAAAACAATATTCAAATATTTTTTGTAGAAATAATTGTAAAAGAAATTCAACACTTTGTATACTATAATACAATCAAAGATTAAGATTATTAATAATTGTTGATTAAAATGATGAGACATTATTACCAAGAAGCATTAAAATTGTGACTTTTTAATGAAAGTAGCCATCTGGTTTTTTTCTTTTATAAAAAAGTATTAATAATAATCTTCATTCTTTTGGACAACCCTATAGTCAACGACATTTTTGTATGGAAAGTCTGTAGAACCTGCTACATCTTGGCCTAGTAGCTGTAATAAAAAAATGATACAGTATATTGCACTGATTAAATTGGAAGGGACAAGTAGGTTGTCTCATGTACATGAAAAAAAATTAACGGAAACGATGAGTACAATAAGTATCGAATTATCCTTCTAGGCAAACTTGTGTCTTTTACATACAACTTTGCCTACGACTTTGAGCCCTTGTAATTCAGAAAATTGGTGGCAATTATTAAGATATGGGGTCTCAATAGCAAGCCATTATGTCTGTCTTCCATTTAAAAACAATTGAGAGTCAAAATTATGAATAGGTTCCGAGAAAATCGCAAAAAACGTCAAATTCCGTGCAAAGTTGCAGCAGTTTACGGTACCTACCTAAAATGACCAGTAATTTGGCGGCAACGGTTTCTTGTGCAGCCACCGAAACAGTAATTAGGTAGGTACCGGCGGCACCCGGACCATGAATTTCGTATCTCCAAAACAAATTAATGATGAACCAGCTGCATATCATTATTGTTTTAAAACATCTGGAATATAATGTTGTAATAATGATTTTTTTATCTGTAATAATTGTATTGAGTAGGTTTTTTTTATAATCGCAAGTTACCTAATTTATATAGAAAAATTATTAAATATACGCAAAAAGATCATGATTTATTTTTGAATTATTAAGGCAGACTTGAAAAAGAGGGGTGGGGCCTTTTTAGGTAGGTATGTCGAAACCGCTGTAGGTAGATCAACAGCTCCCTTATCAACGGATTTGATGTCGATAGTATTTGTTTTAAAGTAAGTATATCTACATTATAAATACTTATCTTTATCACTAGATGTAAGTTTTATTAGACCAGCGCGATAGATAACTAAAATAAAACAAGAAGTAACGATAGCATCTGATAACCCATTGCTGGATTATTTGAGCGCTTAGATACTTAATAAAATCTTACCTACTTATGTTATCGCATACATACCTAATATGCCGCAGGTAAGATGTTCTTACTTGAATAAGCATATTCTCTTAGTTAGGTTAAAGGTTTTATAAAGCTTATGTAAGAAAGAAATAATAAGTTCAAAATACCAAAACGATATCTACTTATCAAATTGTTATAACATAAGTAGTTATAAGCGGTTTTATCTGTGTTTAAAATAAACTAAACTTTTAATCAGTTTTGAAGAAAAAAATGTAAACAACAGTAGTAGAGACCACCCAAAGGAAGCCCCTCATCCCCTCCTCTCCTCCAAAGCATTTCATAGTCATCTTGGAGGATCTCGTAACTAAACTTTATATTGATGAATACCTATCAATTAAAACTTGTATGTTAATCTAGGGAGAGCCACTATGCGATAAGCAAAGTATCTATGTGCTTTCCTATTACCTTTAGCGTGTCAAAGCATTCACTTAAGAACCAAGCTGCGTGATCTGGTTTGGTCAAAAACCTGCTGTATTATTTTTAAATCAAATTAAAAACTTTCTTGATTTTTGCCAGCGTTGTATAATATCTACTCTGTGAATACTCACCTAGTATCTGCAGAAAGCTGTCCTCAAGCCGCATCGTGGACGAGAGGAGGTAGTCGGTCCCCTCCAGCTCGCTCGGTGCCAACATATCGCTTCTCATTTTCACGCTTACTATCACACAAATTAAGTCCAATTTACAACATCCGCTATCCAAATCCCATTTAGCACTTAACACGCGGTGAAACTTGTTACATCACAAGCAAAATAACAAAACAAACACCTTTTTGCGTATTGATCACTTGTTTTTAATAGTACGAAATGTGGTTAAGAATTACGATGGAACCGGCTGGATTCACGTGTGTGGTTGTTTGGTATGATAAGACAGAATGCGCGGTCGGCCGCGAGTCGCTACTGCCATTCCGTCGCCGCTCCTCCTCAGTCAGCCACACAGCTGATTCGCCCACTATAAATAATACGAAGAAAATATTTGGATGCAGTTTAGCGAGATTGAACCGGTTGTTTGACGACTTCGAAAGATACAGCTTGTTAATAAATTACAGTCAATATCTGTTTTATCTATTGATTGGTATCGGTAATAATTGCATTAAAGTCACATGTCATCTCATATAACGAGTATAAATTAAAACTCCTGAAATCTTCCAACATTTAGAAAACGTATTCAATGCTGAAAATAGTTTTATTTTCAGCATTACACACATTTATATTCACATACTTTAAATCTGCTTTTTTGAAACCAGGGTTTAGACTTACTTTCTAACTGAATTAACCTTAGCCATTGGATTTAAAAAAGGACTGCTCGGATATTGTCAACCAATGATACCGGTCACTGATGTTGTAAACAAGGTCTGAAAAAATCCAGTGAGTAGGCAGGAGACAACTATAATTATTATTATGTGCTGTGTTGTGAATAAGTGTTATAGGCACAGAAATAGTAGCATACAATTGATCTCGAGGACGGCATGCATTTAGATACATACCACGTGGAACTGCATTCAACAATCAATTAATCACGAGATGCAATTTCAATAATTTTAAAATCAAAAGTTTGCACACGTCTTTTTGTCGTTTGAAGAGTTTTTTACTTAGGTACATCTATGTAGGTTTGCAATTGATTTCAAAAGAAGAAAAATAGGTGTAAATATTCGCGTCTGTTACATGTCTGTATGTAAAATAGAATGAATTGAATAACGAGACAACGCACACCACGTGCAAATACAAATTATGTACCTAGGTATAGGTACTTACAGGTAATGGTTGCCCAGACAAGTGGCGGCGTAGAATTTCCACATTCCCGCACTTGCTCACCTACATTTTTTGCTCTAAACGTGTTTAGAAAAACATACAAGCACTTTATCAATGACATCTTGAGAAAAATAAGAACTCACTTTTACTAGTTTTTTTTCCTAAAAACTCGATTCTAGTATAATGTATAATACATATGATACCACGGAATCAGGTTGTAGTTCCGTGGTATCATATCCGGTTGGTAGTTATTCCGGCAAGGACCTATTTGCTACTACTATGGGAGGGCTCAGTACCAGCGGTTTGTCTCGGCCGCAGGGAAGTTAAGAGGAACCTATGGCCCGGGAGTGACGACCCTGGGCCGGGAGGAGGCCGCTTTCAGTGGCCTGGCTGTAAGAGTAGGGGGCACACACGCCCTACTCTCACAGCTGTGGTAGGGGTCGTGGGGGAAGAGGAGTTCCGGTATCGCGGTGCGCCGTTCTCCCTATCCTCCGCAACCGAGCGTGGCCATGGCGCTGGGCACGGTGTCGGTGGGGCCGCAGGGGAAGAGGCGTGTCGGTATTGCGGTGCGCCGCTCTCCCTGTCCTCTGCGGCCGACGCGTGGTGGGCCTGTCTCGGCCGCAGTGGATAGGGACAACCTATCCTCTGCGGCTGAGATGTGGTATGGCCTGACATGTGACCCCTTCTCCGTTCTAATTGCCTCACGTAATTAAAGGATGCCCCCCCAAAATAGAAACAAATCCCGATTTATCAGATATCAATAAACCTCGTAGGTCTGTAGGTACACTTCGTCTCTAATCAGTTTATCACTAACATTATTGTGGCGAAATAAATTATACACTATCATACGTACTTATCTAATTCGAATAAAGCCGAATATGTACAATTATGTACTGTACAAACGTTACATAACAAAATTATCTGTTTTTCGCAAGATAGGAGTGTCGCGGTGTGGCTCCGAGATAGTGTTTATAAATCCTACAGATAGTGAAGCTTTGATAGCATTTGCGGATATGGCTACCTACATAAAACATTAGTTAAAAATTGCAAATAAGTTAAGGACATCATCGGCCCTGAGCACCTAAGCAACCAGTTCAATGTGGCACAGAGATGGAGTCAAAGTCAAAGTCAAAATTTTTTATTGAAACTTGGCCTTCAAAGAAGGCTCTTTTTCACGTCGATAACTAATTATTTAATCATAATATATTACGTTTCAAAGCTACAAACTACTAGCATTTCGGAACTGGAGACAGGAATGGGGCGACAACACCCCAAAGAATGTAGGACTTGATGTGGATCCGACATCCAAAATACCTGCATTCTCGTTACCTCGTAGACTCTTATGCCAGCTCAATAGATCTAGGACCAGATGCGGTCGAAGCCGAGAGTACTTACATGCACAAGTGTGGATGGAGTGGGATGGAGAGACTCTTCAGCGTGCGATTGCGGAGCTGCTGAGGACATGGAGCACATCATCATCTATTGCCCTCTCACTAAATATGCTGGCGACCCAGCAGACTTGTTCACCCTTGATAATAACGGATCCAGCAATAGTAGTTACCTTATAAATAACTAGCTTTTGCCCGCGGCTTCGCCCGCGTGAATTTCCCACGGGAACAGTGCTTTTTCCCGGGATAAAAAGTAGCCTATGTGCTATTCCAGGTCATTATCTACCTCTGTACCAAATTTCATCGAAATCCGTCCAGTAGATTTTGCGTGATTGAGTAACAAACATCCTCACAAACTCACAAATTCACAAACTCACATCCAAACTTTCGCATTTATAATATTAGTATGGATTATAATTTAATTAGAACGACATATACCTACATAAATGAATGCCATTTGGAATCCTACTAATATTATAAATGCGAAAGTTTGTGAGTATGTTTGTTACTTCATCACGCAAAATCTACTAGACGGATTTCAATAAAATTTGGTACACGGGTAGAAAAGTACCAGGAATAGCACATAGGGTACTTTTTATTCCAAAATTCCCGCGGGAGCGAAGCCCCGAGGCGTAGCTAATAAATACTTGTATTCAACTGTAAATATAACCTTCAACCCAGAATTTGATGAACTAAAAAATGTTAATGTCTAAACAAAAGCATTGTTTTCTTCAGGTGTTTTTATTCATATGCGACAACACAGGCCCTATTGACCTCACATTATGTATGCTAAAATATATGTTCATTGAGCATATATATAGTTTGTTTATATCCTGTCAAAGAATGGATCATAATATGAATATAGAATATTTTAATTTTTAACTACATTATATCCAAGAAATATTGTAAAAATTTAAACAATTAAGCACATTATTTACTTTAATTAAGCATTCTATTGCTAATATTATAAATGTGTGATTGTTTGTCCTTCTTTCACGTCAAAACGGGGCAATGGATTGAAGTGTTTTTTTTTTGTGTGGAAATCTCGTAATTGGAGGGCTGCCCGGCGTGTGCGTTACCCTGGCAGGAAAGTGTGTCCTAGAGTTAAGTGAATGGATCCAAAACGTTGTGCGTAGTCTAGTGTACATGTGCCGCGAATAAAACTTTTGTGCGTCTTGTAGTTTAGGAAAAAAACGGAAATCTAGGATTCTGCTAGGGTAACGTCGTTCTAGCAGGAAAGTTCTAAACGAATGATCGGAGAGAGAAATATTCTGAGGGGGCAGAGAGCTTAGAGCTGTGCATTGACCTGGGCCGAAAAGATCATTTGTGCGTCTTCAGGTTTTCGGGATATTGCATTTCCTGCTAGAGTAACGTTTTGCAAAATCGTGGATCTCCTAGATCCATCGTATGAATCGTATGAATAATATTACTAAAAGACAAAATTAGGTGACTTAACTTTGACGTCAACATACAAGAAACCGGCTCAATCCAATAAGTGTGCGTGTGAACCAAAGATTAGTGTGTTCAGTCATAAGTTATCGTGGAAATTTTCAGCTCAAAATGTAAAGGATATAAGTAAATAAACACAAATCCAAAAACATATGAACAACGGCAGATTATCCGGCCAAATTAGAATGACTACAAAAAAGCGACGGTTTCATACATATCGATAACCTTCTCTATTGAACGTATTATACCTAAGCTGTTCGTACAGTCGCATTTAAACGTTTATTAGCAAATGCCAACCTGTAACTTTATTTGTGGGAAATAGTGGGAGTAATTAAAAAATATGTATTGTTGTAGGATAGGATAGTTAGGATTTTTTAATTATTTCCTCAAATTTTGTCGGGAATTCCCAGTTGGGAATTGCCGACAGACGTTTGATAGCGACTGTACGGCCAACAGCTTAGGTATAATACGTTCAATAGAGAAGGTCATCGATATGTATGAAACCGTCGCTTTTTTGTAGTCATTCTAATTTGGCCGGATAATCTGCCGTTGTTCATATGTTTTTGGATTTGTGTTTATTTACTTATATCCTTAACATTTTGAACTGAAAATTTCCACGATAATATATGACTAAACACACTAATCTTTGGTTCACACGCACACTTATTGGGTTGAGCCGGTTTCTTGTATGTTGACGTCAAAGTTAAGTCACCTAATTTTGTCTTTTAGTAATATTATTCAATAATGAATACATGTGCACTTCAGAAACTTTTTGTGGTTATTATAGGTGTATAGAAGAATCGAATACAGTTTTCAGCGAGCTTACACGTCTTTTCATTTAGGCGCTACGATTTTTTTCGTGATTTCAAAGACAACGCGATTACTTAAAAATTATAAATATTTTCTTAAATCTAATTATGGCACAGATGGGCACAAATGAATAGCTACTCATGTATATTTATCTTACAGGCGCACATACGATGGATCTAGGAGATCCACGATTTTGCAAAACGTTACTCCAGCAGGAAATGCAATATCCCGAAAACCTGAAGACGCACAAATGATCTTTTCGGCCCAGGTCAATGCACAGCTCTAAGCTCTCTGCCCCCTCAGAATATTTCTCTCTCCGATCATTCGTTTAGAACTTTCCTGCTAGAACGACGTTACCCTAGCAGAATCCTAGATTTCCGTTTTTTTCCTAAACTACAAGACGCACAAAAGTTTTATTCGCGGCACATGTACACTAGACTATGCACAACGTTTTGGTTCCATTCACTTAACTCCAGGACACACTTTCCTGCCAGGGTAACGCACACCTGCCCGGCTGGGGAGGGAGTGACTAAAGCTACATCCATACTAATATTATAAATGCGAAAGTTTGGATGTGAGTTTGTGAGGATGTTTGTTACTCAATCACGCAAAATCTACTGGACGGATTTCGATGAAATTTGGTACAGAGGTAGATAATGACCTGGAATAGCACATAGGCTACTTTTTATCCCGGGAAAAAGCACTGTTCCCGTGGGAAATTCACGCGGGCGAAGCCGCGGGCAAAAGCTAGTATTTATATAAGTATAAAACATTCTTTATTACTCAAGAAAACTGAAAGTGGTACCTAATATTTTAGCAAATACATTACAATACATAATGCCTACCATACTTCCCGTTTCACGTTTTAATGTATTTTCGAAGTCGATGGCAGTACAATTACAATGGGCCGAAATAAACTTACATTAAGCATTAATATTAATGAGCGCCCATCTCATTACAATGCTAAGCAGTTCACTTACATTAATCCACAATAATAGGCATGTTGAAAAACATTGCATCATTCTCCTGCTTACTATTTATTGAAATTGTTGTAATAATCTTTAAAAAATAAAACCGTTTAAAAATGAAACAAATTGATTGTACAACGATACCAATTTATTACATAAAAAATACAATTGTGTAAAAAGTATAAAAATACCCTTAAATACTACGTCTCAGATCTGTGACTACGCGTCACACAATGCTTATTATAATTAATAAATAAGGCACATTTTGAAAAATAGAAAATATTGAGTTTTAATATGATTAATACAATTAAATTATTAAAACTCACGACACGACACATAGAACTTACATAGAATCACGTCTTTATCCCTTACGGGGTAGACAGAGCCAAGAGTCGTAAGTCTCGAAGGCTACGACATGAGGTTATACTTAAAACTTCAAAAGCATTGCAATTAAATCAGATAAGGATGCATAATAGTCCAAAATCCCGGACAAGCCAGACCTTACTTTTATTCTCAGTAACGAAATTTACTTGAGTGGATAGTTTTCGATGTAGCGTGTATTTGCTAGCTTGTCTAGGGCAGCCTAGACAAAGATCAAAGTTCTTATATCTTGTTCAAAGATAGTTATAAGGCCTTGCCGCTGCCAACTGGTTACATTAACAGGTCAATTAACTGCCTAGCCACTCAATTTTAATTTAGTTCCACTTTCTGCCGCCTGGCGCGGAATTCGCCAAAGCAGTTAATTGAACGGCTAATTTCACCAGTTCGCTGCGACATATCGACTAGGCAACATTTATGCGAAACGTAATAGCCTATCTTACTCATTTCGACTGTGAAATAGCACATCGTATTTTTCACATGTATGCGAGAAAAAGCGATATGTATAAATATAAGATGTTCGGTACGAGTGGCAAGGAATGTAAATGATTTTGAAGGTCATGCGCCGAAAAAAGGGTCATCGACGCCTTTTTACCGTGACTACTTTGACTTACATAAAAATTGTTGTCATCCAGTAGGGTACTCAAAATAAATCGTCTCCAAGATTTTTCATAGTTTTGTCACAACTAGAGCTGGTATAATATTTACAGATGATTTTTATCGTTTCATACGCCGCTTAGAACCTGAGATATGCGCAGTCGAAGTCGCCGGCACAGGCTAGTTATTTATTATATTTATATATATATAATAAATCTATGGTCAATATTGTGTACTATATTACAGAACATTATCTCGGGACGCTGTTTGCCGCCCTAGAACCACACCTGACATAATGGACACAGAAGTATAGGCAACAACGGCATAATTTTTATAAATACATTTTGGCACTGTGGAGATTTCGTGCAACAATTTAAATACAAAAAAAAAATAAACACTAAAATAAAACTAACAATATTAGTAGACGAAAGATAATCTCAATAATTTAATACCAATTTGTAAGGACGGACCGATTACGCATAGATTAAAGTTGTTATAAAAATAACCCAATTTATAATGGGGGTATCAGAGATAAAAAAATATCAGTATCTTATTATTCGATTTGGAAGCAGTTAATGATGATAATATATATTTATCATATTTTTTAGATGAAACAGCAAGAACTAAATACCTAAATAAACATTTATGTTATTATTATTATATGACTTTTATGTGAAAATATGAATTCATGAAATTGAGTTCAGTAATTTTGTCTCGTCCATGGAAATAATAATTCTTATAAATTATCATTAGTAGGTACATGCAAACTTTTATTAAATAATATAAATGTTCTTAAACTATTTGTTCACCTGGAAGACACATAAGTAGGCAAATGTAAAAAATACTAACTAGACTACTGCTACTGCCATCTATCGGAGGATAGCTTTACGTTACTTAAGTCGTAATATATAGACCTAATGTGATAGAATCATAAAAAAATAATACAATTACTTCGTTTGTACACTCTTGCCACACATCTGTATGGATCACACATACGCGGTATATAATAGACATTGTTACACATAATTTACTACTACATACACTTATTTACTTTTCTATAAAATTATGGCTATTAAATTGTAGCTAAAGGTGTTACACAGCAGTTGGAAAATGTTATTTATCATTTGTCTTTGTTAGGTACCCTTTTGTTACAACTAGTTAAAAGAATGAGCGATTTTTCTGACAGCTAAATTAAGAAAAAAAAATCAGTATAAAAAAGTCTCAACCGATAGCGTTTTATGAAAGCCGAGTCGTAATAATGAAACTATATGGTGCGCTTTTTCTTGTCAACCAGAGGCAGAAAAAAATATCACCTAACAGTTTGACAGCTGCAACTTGCACCAATCACAATATTGATATTTTTAGATGTTTACAAAACATTTTGTAACCGCATGTGGGAACACCTTAAGACACATTAGTCAATATCGTTTTGTAGAGAA
The DNA here is from genome assembly GCA_018467065.1 of Ephestia elutella. Classification (NCBI taxonomy): domain Eukaryota; kingdom Metazoa; phylum Arthropoda; class Insecta; order Lepidoptera; family Pyralidae; genus Ephestia; species Ephestia elutella. The sequence continues at coordinate 6,315,870 of CM031582.1, forward strand.
GGAGACTATTTTATTTGTATTTTCTGATAACATAATAAACGTTATTAATTAATCTACAAAAATATAATGAAATGTGTGCCTTACAAAGCATACAACAAACTACATAGGCATTCTTTTCTTCAAGTGAATGTTTTCTAATGAATAATAACGTTTCTTAGGAGAAAGATAATTAGCTGATTTCGACTTCGTCAAGCCTATAATTTTGTATTTTTTAAATATTTTGTAACAGTATGTGGATGTGAAGTGCTGTATGATTTTTAATTAGCGTCATAGCGGAAAAATAGAGACACTTAAAACTCTAAATTAGAAGTTTTACAAAGCCGAATCAGCCGATTATAATTTTCTCAAGTCCGATGTGTATTATTTACCGCCTCTTGTACAGACAGTGTCAAAGAAATCTGATCCTTCTAACAAAAAGATTCAAACTTAAAATGGGTCATATTTGTATGACACTATTTCGAATTATTGTATATCTTACAGTAACTAGACCAAATAATAATTAAAATTTATTGGCCTATACAGACTGCGTGTCCACTTCTTCTCCGTAGTCCAGGTCGTCGTAAGAGAGGTCGTCGTCCATTATCACCGGCGAGCCCTTTCCACTCGGACATGCCAGGCATCTGAAAATTATTTCAATACTATAAGTATTGGGCAAAATTAAGCACTGTAGCGCCCTCTATTTTGGCGAGTGTTAGAAAACCCATGGAGTAAGTACCTATTTTGGAAGTTCCGTAACACGTCCTATATAGGTATAGCTAACGCCCGCAGCTTCGCCCGCGTGAGTTTCCCACGGGAACCGTGCCTTTCCCGGGATGAAAGGTACCCTATGTCCTTCTCCGTACTTATAACTATGTGTGTGCGAAATTTCAGTAAGATTGGTTCAGTAGATGAAACGTTTAGAGGTAACAAACAAACAAAGTAATAAACAAACTCGCTTTCATATTTATAATATTAGTTAGGATTAGAATTTAATGTAAGAAGTTTTTTGTCCATGTCCAACTTTCCAGTCCCGAACCGTCTACCCACTGGACTTTCCCACTGGTGGGTGATCGGCTCCGTTATCAGAACAGCTGGATGTCAAAATAACATTGCATTGTCATCCAATATACATATGCAATCGTGCTGGCGGGTATAGGACAGTTCACAATACACGGAATAAAGTACGTCATCATTAGTGCTTAAGTCATTCAGAAAAACAAATCGTACAGTACAAGTTTACACATAACACTGATAATTTAGAGACAAAGATCATAAGGTACGGTCCCGTGGATTGACACAAAAGTTTGTAAAAAAGAATCATTCTATTTCATGTATAAATGAGACAGATGAGACTGCAATTGATCTTGTAGGAAAATAACCATAAAATAATCAATATACGACTCAAAAGCCGCATATAACATAAGCATAATTAATATGTTCATGACGTCAAAATCAATTCATGTATGCCATGCCACCTGTCGGTTATTTGATATCTATGATTTGCCAACATTATAATATGCAAATCGACAACGTGCGCAGGTGCGACTTTTCAACAAAGGTGTATAATATTTTCTATAAGTAAGTATTATAGGTTCCTATTCAGGTACAATAGGTATTATAAATTAATTAATGTTCATTTTAAATTCCCCAATTTTTTGAATCTATAAATCTAATCAAATTTTTAAGATAAACTTATGCTACTACATAATAAGTACATAACATACATACTTACAGAATACATACATACATAATTAATTATTTATACAATAAGTACATAATTTTTGACATACACATTACATATTGTTTGTACATTCAAATGTATGTTGGCTGCAAATTGTTTATATTTCAGTGAATTGAAGACTAAACAGATGTTAGGCAGTGCAAATTTGATAAACAGGATATTTTAGGCACAATGTTGTGGTTATCCAATATCCAATCTATTTCCGAACATTAATTTATTCAAACAAGTACTTTTGGCTTGTTTCTTAATACTGGGTGCAAACGATAGTTACAACCTTAGAGGTGGTCGATGGAATGAAGTTTTTTAAGAAAATATGAGTCAGAATGATCTGGATAATTCTCCACGTAACTTTCGTGGCGAAAATTGCCACGAAGGTTACGCCGAAAATACTTTTTGGAGAATTAACCATAACAGTAAATTTAATTTAAAAAAAATTGGGCCTAATGTTTAGCACCTGAGCCATCACCACCGCCTTATCAAATCAATACTATTCTATTTTACATTAGACAATTACCTGCTTTCATTGATCCCGTAGTATAAACATTTTTCGCCAACGCATTCGCAACATCCATCATGGAACCATCTGAAATACATAAAGTAAAGGTTATGAGAACTTTCCATTTTAAAGGCTCAAAAATAAAAAAAAAATATTAATAACTCATTCTTCTCAAAACTGACATTGTTTGAGTAGGTCATATTCTGCGTTATCCCGAATCACAATCGAGTTTCGAGGTAGGCCTCTAGTTGAACGCCGCCGCCATTTACTGATGAGCTAGGCAGTTAATTGTTCGACTAATCAAGCTAGTCGGCTGCGACATATTCACAACTCACCGCAAACTATTGGCTGCAAATAATTTGTCGCACGACACTGCGACAGGTACGCGACATCACAGATTCGCAGTTGTTGATGTCTCGGCTTACTAGTTCGATAGGAACTGCTTACATTACTTAACCGCAAACTATTGGCGCCCATAGAGAGACAGGAGGCACGACATTTGTCGTACGACACTGCGACAGGTACGCGACATCGCTGATTCGCAGTTGATGATGTCTCGGCTTACTATTATAGCTCTATTAGAAAATGCTTGTTGTATCAACTTACCGCAAACTATTGGCGCCCATAGAACGGCAGGAGGCGCGACATTTGTCGCTCGACATGCACTGCGACATGTATGCGACAGTGCAGTTGAGCGTAATAATGTCTCGGCTCACTGGCTCTGACTCCTGTTCGATACTCTCTGTAATGTAAATGTATACTCTGATTTATTAAATAATCAAAAATAAATAAAATGTTCCCTAAGGTCTTTGAAAATGAAAAATTCTTTATATTTTAGCATTATTCTTAAATACTTAGGTTGCTGAGGCTCATTAATTAAGTTTAAAAACCTGTTTCTGGCAATGGCACGTGCGTGCGTCCTAAATCTGCTACTGCCTATTAGAGGAAGATCCATCTTTATCTAAACATTATGACAGGACGGCCGGCGGCGACCTAGAAAACTACTTTTTACAGAAACCATAGAAAGGATTTGTTTTTACATTGTTAACAGTCGAACGAAGCTGCGGCAGCGCCGGCGTCACTCATAACACAAATCTTCAACTATAAAGGCCTTAGTACAACTTTACATAGGCATAACAATTACAAATTCCTAGTAATGATAAGCTTCTGTTAAGATAACATTAATAAGTATAACTGTAAAATGAACAATGGATGTATAAAAGACTAGTTTGAAGTGCCACAAATTGAGACCTCACAGGTGGCACCTGGCACCCCACTGAGGTGACTCATTGGTGTGGAATGTCACTTACCTGCTCAGGGAGTGTTTCACTCAGAACAGAAATAAGCCAACTTTGATGAGGATCAATGGGCTTTCTTATTATTATTTATATGGAATCAATACCCATGTTTCAAATTTATTTAAAGTATGGCTGTTTGAAACAATAAAGATATTTCTATGGAATTTTTATTTTTTATTCTATAGACATTTTCGAGGAAAATCATAAATAAAATTAGGGTAAATAAAATAATTTGTTGTAGCAGGAAGTGGGATAATATTGTTTAAATCAGAATAAGTTATAATTTTTTAATTAACCTGTTAGTTACTAAAAGCGGATTACCTACTAAAGTTTCCAAGAACAGCCAGATTAAACCGAACTCAGAAATCTCTCTTTTTACTTATTTATAACATAACAAGAGAGTATTAGAATATAAGAACTGTTGCCAAAGCTATTACAAAATTTGACTTCATCTGTGTTCGATAAATTTTAAATAGACAAGCAACTTACGTAAATGGTACACCACTTGCTTTTCAGAGGCTGGCATGTACTTGGACAGGTCGAAATCTACAGGGTATGTGATGGACAGCCACCGCTCCCGGGGGTCTGCATCACTCGTCAGAGCGGAGAACAAACCAGGAACACCGTCCACTAACTCTTCTACATACGAGGACTTGGATAGTTCTGTGTGTGTGTCATTTGGTTTTGGACACATATCTGTAAAAATTAAGATTGTTTAGACAACATGAGCTAAAAACTTTGACTTTATTGTGTACAAGCTCCCCGCCCAGCTTCGCTCGGGAGGTACAGTCAAGAGACAAAAGTGCAGTCAGAATCTACAAGGCATTATGATCATTAAGGCTAGGCAATAAGGTCTTCGAGGTATGACTGCACTTATGACGCTTGACTGTACATACATAAATTGTAGCCTATGTCACTCAGGTATAATGTAGCATTCTATTGGTGAAATAATTTTTGAAATCGGTTCTGTAGTTCTGAAGATTATTCCCTACAAACAAACTCACAAACACTTTGTCTTTATAATATTAGTATGATATTAATCCTTCAAGAACATTGAGACAGTAAACTTTAACTAATTGAGTAATGTTATGACAATAACAATGCTAATTTAAGTTTATGACACATTATGATCCCTGGGTATACTAAGAACTCATTCTGAAAGTTCCTTGTTTGTGAATTTATGATTATGATTTTATTTAGAACACACAACTGCAGACCTCTTGTCTATCTATGCTAATTTTCTTACCGACACAACTGCAGCATTCGTCATACAAGTAGCTGAGACAGTTGAAACAGTCTTTGCAACAAGAGCAGTCCTTCAAATCACATTTACATGACTGAGTAAGCATGCACTTGGACACCACACTGGCACATATAGCTTCATTACACGCGTAAATTATGGGCACTACGCAGATTAACGCCACGACAACGTAAAATTTTCCAGCCATAGCGAGTAACAACGCAAATTACTAGTAAACACAAGTGTGGAATTTGAGCTTAGAAAAATAAACAACAGCTCTCGAGGCTGAGGTTGACTCAAACAGCATGTGCACACTAGAGTCCACTAACTAATGGACGTATTTCTATCACACACAATAAAGAACACGGTCGTATAAATTCACGTTAATGTTAAAATCAATGGTTTTGATAATAATTATTAGTAAAAAAACGAAGATAATGCAACATAACTTCGCCCTTTCTCCTACAAAAAAGTTTGTTGAATGAATGAAAAGATGTAATGAATGAATGAATGGCACCGGATGTGTGTTCTAAAAGTTGCCAGTAAAATAATTTCATTTTTGTTTTTCAAAATGTTTTTTTTTTTGCATAAAGCTGTTTTTTTTAAATAAATAAATATATTTCTGTGTAAAATAAAGTATAATCTCACAAAAGGCCCAAATTAGTTAAATAATAATTTGGTCAAGGATCATCCGCACCGCGGCAAGGAGTTTCAAATATTTTTTTACTAGCGGTGTTATATATTTGTGAGGCAGAAAAATCACCGAACAGTTTGACAGTTGCATAAATCACAATATTGATATTTTTAGGGTTCCGTACCTAAAAGGCAACAACGTAACCCTTATAAGATCTTTTTGTTGTCCGCCTGTCTGTCAAACTTTTTGTTTTCAGTAACGCTTAAAGGTATCAAATTGAAATTAATATCGAATATCTCTATAATCTACAGTCACTGAGCAAAAAAATAATCAAAATTATACGTCAACGCGATCAGGAGTTATTACCGTAAATGTTGCGATTTTTTGCATATATTGCTATTTCAGACAGCAATCAAAACCTATGGGGTACTTCCCGTTGACCTAAAATTATGAAATTTGTCAAAAAGCAAGGTCTAACCGTACTTGTACAGGAATAAATCTGAAAGTTGTAAATATGTTGTTGGAAGTTATTAAGACCAGGTCCGACCTGAGCTGCAAAAAACAAAATTCATATGCCGATGCCGCGGCGTGTAAGCGTTGCGCGTTGCAATATGATAGTTTTTTGCAAAACACAATGTTCTACTTTCGTTGGCAGTATTTTCTAAATTTTCGGTGCCTTTATGAATTAATTAAGCCGAAAATATGTATTTTTATTAAAAAGTACACGGTTGAAACCTTAATAGAGATCATAATCTATATCCTGTATTATTTTTCCACTTCGTAATTAAACTCTAATTAGGTAAATTTCTTCATGAAAAATTACAATTATTTCGAATGTGGGGTTCGACCTGGCCTTAAAAAAAGTGTTACAAACTTATTTTTACGCTCGATGCAGTATGAATCCTAGGGAGCGAACTGCAAAGTTTGTTTTTGAAACTTTATTTACGTGTACGGAACCCTCGGTGCGCGAGTTAGAATCGCACTTGGCCGGTTTTTAGGGTTCCGTACCTCATACGTCAAAAATTGAACCCTTATAAGATCACTTTGCTGTCCGTCTGTCTGTCAAACTTTTTCATCTCAGGAACGCTTTAAAGGTATCAATTTGAAATTAATATCGAATACTCAGATCCATGGTCTCTTTCAGCAAAAAAATAATCGTCAAAATATACGTCAACGCGATCAAGAGATATTACCGTAAATGTAGCGAATTTTCGCATATTTTGCGATTTCAGGCAGCAATCAAAACCTACGGGGTACTTCCCGTTGACCTAAAATTATGAAATTTGGCAAAAAGCAAGATCTAACAGTACATACACAGGAGAATAAATCTGAAAGTTGTAAAATGTTGTTGGAAGGTTAAAAAAAAGTGTTACAAATCTATTTTTGCGCTCGATGTTCGATTCCTAGGAATCGAACTGCTGAGTTAAGTATGTTTTTTTAAATAATAGGTCTTTTAGTGAGTGGCCAAATACTGGTCGAAAAAAATCTAATTTGTGCCATTTCGACTCGAGATGATGATGAGTGAGAGCTATATAACGTGAGATGCTTTGCGTGTACGGAACCCTCGGTGAATATTTACATTAGTATCTACCTCCTACTAAAATTAATACTGATAAAAACATACGAAAACGCGCCCGCTCAGGCGCCTTGCCTTGCGTCTTTCTTCGCTAGGTGGTTTCGCGGCGCATTGCCGTTCTTTAGATAACTCGAAGTATTTCGGAAACTATTGATCCAAATTACTTGCAGTAAAAAACAAATATTAAATATATTAAGTACTTGTTACGATTGACGATAGACTTGTTTAATTTGATAAGGATTAATAAATTGTGATTAATATCACTAGTTAAAAAACACCTTACGATTTTAATTATTTTATTTTTAAAACATAAAAGTAGTTATTGTGGCTGAAATATAAAAGCTAGATATATGCTATCTCGGACATTTTTGTAGACCTATTATAGATACACAATTCCTCAATACATGGTTTTGATACATCTCTTAGGGATTGGACAGCGTTTTCTATGAAAGTTGCCGGGCGGCTAATTTTTTTCCGACTTCCTTAACAATTATCGTCATATTTCAACTAATATATGTATACACAAATCCTAAACACATTATACACTAAAACCACAAAACCTTGAATCACCCTATCTATTACATTGTTTTATAATATGTTATGATGATGATTATGATTATACGTTACGATCCCACTACTATTATAAATGCGAAAGTGAGTTTGTTTATTTATTTGTTTGTTTGTTACCTCTTCACGCTTTACCTATTGCACCAATCTTGCTGAAATTTTGCACATACATAGTCAGAAGTACTGAGAAGGACATAGGGTACCTTTCATCCCGGGAAAAGCACTGTTCCCGTGGGAAATCCACGCGGGCGAAGCCGCGGGCAAAAGCTAGCATTAAATAAGTGAAATTTAATATTATGCATAATTAAAATGTTTTCTACTTAAATTAAAATTATGTCGCGATGCTGGATAGTACGATTTTGCATAACCTTTCCTTAGCTCTCTTCAGCGCCGCGTACGAGTATCAGCCAGCCCTTCGCCAGCTGTATCAATTTGATACCCCGGGCCCCGGGCTACAGAGTCCCCGAACCAATAATGGCGTAGCAATAGGGTGGTTCCTCAGGTGGCTCAGCCAGGAATGGCACCCAGTCAACAGGCAAAGGAGGATGGCTTTTTTTTCGTCTTCGTGAGGCACTGGGAGGCAAGGCCTAAGTCAATGAATTTGCTACAGGACCCCGTAGCGTGTGCCTACGCCACTCCTTATCCTAGGATTACTAAAAAAATTCGAAAATCTCTGGGGAGAGACTAAATGATAATACCTAGTGTATAATAAATATCTAGTGGTAAAGGATTTACCAAATGTGCTCTGTATCGCACAATTGGCACAGTATAAATACTTAGCTATTAGGTAAATGTGTTTCAGATTATAAATCTGATTATTTCAGATTAATAATATCCTGGTAACTCATAAACATCATCAATTTAAAATTATCAGATAACATGTAATTATATTATTCCAATCACACCAGATAGTATGCTCAGATTAAAAATTAAAACATTACATATCAGGAAGATCCGCTTGGCCACAACGATGGTTAGTTGTTTTTAATATTTAATTAGGTATTTTATTTAATTTTACAAAAATTCAACTTCCCTCACAAATTATTTTGATCGGAAGTAAAGTTTAAGAAGACTGAACTTGTAATTATGTTTTAAGTACTTAACCCTAAATATTGTTCTGTTCATGATTCAAGCGGCCTGCTTTAGTTCTCCTCCTATGCGTGGTGGCTGCAGCATCGGCCTACAAGAACCCTTACTATGCTTCAGGGAGATCGGTGAATGTGCACCTGTTCGAGTGGAAATGGGACGATATTGCAGACGAGTGTGAACGATTCCTGGCTCCTCGGGGCTATGGTGGGATACAGGTGCGTTTTGCAGGTTTTTTAGAGTAAAATATCTAAGTTAGCTTTAAACACGTTCCGGACTCAAGGCACTACTAGCATGCTCAACTGGTTGTGTCGCATTCTAAAAACCTAGGCCTCCTAGGTATTTGCGTCGATGCAACAGAGGTTTTCTTTGGCAATAGCCAATAACGTAGACATTTATCGGACAAAATTATTTTTTTCATCAAAGAAATCGGGTCATATCTTTTGGACATGTTATTTTACATGAAACACGGATAAACACTTTAAAGGACTTTGTTCAAATGTATGGTTGCTTGGCTTACTGTGGACAGTTCGTTTAATAAATAATAGTATTATCATTCGTCATAATTAATGTCAAATAGATTTTCTAAATATATATTGGAGTATGAATATCTATAATTAAAATATACCATTTAGTAAGTATTTTTTGCGTTTCCGATACTCAAATCAAAGATGTCGGCCTTTACGTGTGTTCTGGGATGCCATTATCTAATATATATCAACCCCGTTTTTTGTTAGGGGGCAACAAGACACTTGACCTCTACACTTTGACCTTCTTAGTTAACGTTATTGAATTATTATTTTTAAAGATCTCTCCTCCCAACGAGAACTTGGTACTGTGGGGATACAACAGACCATGGTGGGAGAGGTACCAGCCGATGTCCTACAAGCTGGTGACGCGATCTGGCGATGAACAACAATTTGCGAGTATGCTGAGGAGGTGCAATGACGTTGGAGTCAGGTAAGAATGAAATCCATTTCTCTTCATCTTTAAGACTATATCACACCTGGCAGAGACTATGGATTTACAACGATCCTCAGAGATCTGTCTATCTTTCTTACTTTTCCTTTCCTACTCCTCTATCATTCTTTCTTACTTCTTCACTCTCTTCACATCTTTAAGAATGAAACTAAAATTATCTTTAAACCCAACACTGATGAGTTAAAAACAACCCCTTGAATGAAGCTTTGACCGCGCAATGTTTTCTAGGATATACGTGGACGCAGTCATCAACCACATGACTGGAGAGCCTCCAGAAAACGTAGGAACAGCCGGCAGTACTGCGGTCTTCAACCAATGGTACTACCCCGCCGTGCCGTACACACAAGCGGACTTCAACTGGCCTCCCTGCGGCATTGATGGCATGGACTACGTTAATGACGCCTGGAGGGTTAGAATGAGCAATCACTTCTTTAGTGTTTTTTTTTGATGGTCACTTAAATTCAGGAACACTTCATTACCTATGCCTGGCGTATTTTACGCCTGTAGCGTCAAAACTAGCAATTTCTAAATTCCTTTATAAATTGTGAAAAAATTATCAAATTTTTCAATACAATTATCACCATATTTATTAGTTCATACAATAAAACAATTTTCTTGTATTTTCAGGTACGCAATTGCGAATTAGTTGGACTAAAGGATTTGGACCAATCCCTGGAGCATGTTAGGGAAAAAATCGTCGACTTTATGAATGAACTCATCGACCTGGGTGTCGCTGGTTTTAGGTAAGTATCCACTAATATTAAATAAGTACTTAATTATCTTTTCGGCTCTGCTGACATGTCTCCTAGTCAGAATCCTGTTTATTTTTTATAAGTCACATCAATAGCTTTTGTAACCCTATTTACTGCAAATAAATGATTTGATAGATTGCTTTATCAGCAAGCAGTGAAACATACTCTAAATACTTTAATGTTTAACCAGGATTGACGCAGCCAAACATATGTGGCCCGAAGACCTCCGCATCATCTACGATCGGCTTCACAACCTGAACACAGACCACGGCTTCCCGGCCAACGCCCGTCCTTACATCTACCAAGAAGTCATCGACTACGGAGGCGAAGCCGTCACAAGAGACGAATACACTCCCATTGGAGCAGTCACGGAGTTTAGAGTTGGCATGGAACTTAGCAATGCTTTTAGAGGAAACAATCAACTAAGATGGCTGACTTCTTGGGGTACTGCTTGGGGTCTACTAGCCCATGAGGATGCTCTAACCTTCATAGATAACCACGATAACGAAAGAGGACACGGCGGGGGCGGTGCGATGCTTACCTACAAGGAAGCTAGGCCGTATAAGGGAGCGATTGCATTCCTACTGGCGCACCCGTACGGAGAACCTCAGATTATGAGCAGCTACGACTTCTGGGACTCAGAAGTTGGCCCACCTATGAATAACCAGGGGCAAATTATTTCTCCTTCAATTAATTCGGTAAGTTTATTTGCAGCAATAAATATAAATATCGTTTTCAACACACTTGCTCGTCATCATAGAGCAGCACGGACTCCTACGCGCAAAAGTCCTGTAGCTCGAAGCTGGTATGGTAGTAGTATCCTTGACTATCAATGATTCCTAAGATCTCTAGATTCCTATGTAATTTACTACTATACTGTCATATCTTCTTCTTTTGAAATGTGTAAGCTAAACACTAGTGTAGTGTCAGATGATCAGATGTATCCCAAATAGCATCTGACATTTCCTATGGCGTTTTCTGCAGGACGGCACATGCGGTAATGGCTGGATCTGCCAGCACCGCTGGCGGCAGATCTACGCGATGGTTGCATTCAGGAACGCGGCCGCCGACACCGGCATCAACGACTGGTGGGACAATGGCAGTAACCAGATCGCCTTCTGTCGCGGCGGCAATGCTTTCATCGCTTTCAATAATGATTATTGGGCCCTCAATCAGAATCTACAAGTATGTGGCTCATATCAACATTGTCATCTCAGCTTCATTATCAAATTATTCTATCTATACAAAAAATATCTTCTCATAACTTTTCTTCTGCCTAAATTTAGGAGAAGCTTAGATAAAGAAGTTATATGGAACTCAAATCTAACTGCTACATCAAAAAATAATTTAAAAGAAAAGCACTTCTTTCTTTTCAAAACTAATTTTAAAAAAATTTGATTTTCGAATGTTTTTCCGGCCTTTTGTTGTACCGTAAACTGCTGCAACTTATCCAACTTCATACAAATTTGCCTATTTCATTTGATTTACAATATATCGGATTCGCTTGCTTTGTTCTCGTTTTCTATCATTCTGTAGTAACTATTCATTATTTGGGCAACATATTTTTCATTTTTTATAATTGTTACTCCATTAATACTCTGTCAGTTGTGCGACAAAGATCGGTGGGTGAGGCAGCATTTTTTTTGCGCTCCAAAACTTTTGAATTTTTACTATTAAAAAGCTGTGTTTTCGCACAGGATTAACTGCCTAAGGTAAGATAATATTGTCTTCTTCTAGTATTACTTGTTTTTTTACGCAAAAGATTGTTTGTTTTCAAAAAAAACTTAGAAGGCAATCATGTGTAGTGTTTTGAAAACTTGAGTGACATAACTATGCCTGGGTCTAGGGTTGTCAAATTTTGTTAACTAGCTTTTACTCGCAGCTTCACTCGCGTGAATCTCACTTACATTATGCTTACAAATTTATTTTAGAATTTGATTCCTCTAGATATATTAGAAGTGCTCGTTGTAAATTTGTAAAACAATATTCAAATATTTTTTGTAGAAATAATTGTAAAAGAGATTCAACACTTTTTATACTTTTCTTTAATACTACAGTCAAAAATTAAGATTTTTAATAATTGTTGATTAAAATGATGAGAAATTATTACCAAGAAGCATTAAAATTGTAATTTTTAATGAAAGTAGCCATCTGTTTTTTTCTTTTATAAAAAAGTATTAATAATAATCTGTATTCTTTTGGACAACCCTATAGTCAACGACATTTTTGTATGGAAAGTCTGTAGAACTAGCTACAACTTGGCCTAGTAGCTGTAATAAAAAAATGATACAGTATATTGCACTGATTATATTGGCAGGGACAAGTAGGTTGTCTCATGCACATGAAAAAAAATAAGAGAAACGATAAGTACAATAAGTATCGAATTATCCTTCTAGGCAAACTTGTGTCTTTTACATACAACTTTGCCTACGACTTTGAGCCCTTGTAATTCAGAAAATTGGTGGAAATTAATAAGATTCGGGGTCTCAATAGCAAGCCATTACGTCTGTCTTCCATTTAAAAACAATTGAGAGTCAAAATTATGAATAAGTTCCGAGAAAATCGCAAAAACGTCAAATTCCGTGCAAAGTTGCAGCAGTTTACGGTACCTCTACAGCTCATTGATTTTTAACGATTATTTTCTCTCTGATTGTAGTTTCCCCGCCACTAATTTTATGATTTGTCATTATAATATCTGTGCATTTGGATTGGTAACAGAGGATTGGAACAAAAGCTTCATTGAGTGCTATTCTGACAGAAGCGATAAAAATTAAAAGTTTTCTTAAAGTAATTTTATTTATTTTAATGCTTGTTTGCAGACTTGCCTACCCGCAGGCAACTATTGTGACGTGATCTCGGGCAACAAAGTGGGCAACTCCTGCCAGGGCAAGACCGTGACGGTTGGCAATGATGGGCGCGCTAACATTAACGTCGGCGCCAACGACTACGACATGATGCTGGCCATACACATCGGACCTGAGGTGAGAACAGGCAAACATAAAATTCCTAACCAACTCTGGTGGATAATTAACACCCGTTTTCAAAAACGTTACTTGGAAGGTTCATAGTGCCTGTCAGCTCACAGGGACTCAAAAACCTATTCATAAACGATACTTGAGGGACAAACGTCACTGCTCGTCCAATAGAAAGGCTTGCCATCGGTAACGCACTGAAAAATGCCTCACTTCGCATGTCGACTTACGCAAGTATTGTTTGTGTAATACGGGTGTTAGTGGTCTACCAACGAACCACAAACGAAACTTCTACATAAACTGACGGTGCAAAAATGAAACCTACATTTTCCGACTTTGACATTTTCCGCCTTCGACATTCTCCGACTTTGACATTAAACTATGTATCGCATTTTGAAGAGCTATGCTCTTGTTGTCATTACGTAGAATTGCGTGGAATGAAACACGCACAGTGACTTTCTTTTGAGGGCTTCCGCGAATCCTTTGCGGCTTATGTCATGCGCATGATACCTGAATACATTACATATTTTGTACGATAATTGCAAATCCATTTTTACAAACAAGTACAGCCACGTCACCACGTTCTGATAAAATATATTTGATTTCAGAGCCGTCTCTAATGGGTAACCGACACGACGCAAAAATGAAAGTTCTGGAGCAAGATATTACAAAATAAACATTTTTTATTTTAACATTAATTCAATAAAAAAATAATAATGGGTACGAGTCTTTTTTAAACTAGCTTTTACGTTATAAATATCAAGATGACAACATGATGATGATTTTCATATCTGATCCAAAGGATTTCTCTGGCCATCCAGCGTGGCAATGCTGCTGGGGTTATGGGAACCTTTGGGTCAGATATGAGAACGAAACTTTCTTTTTAATTAAGGTTATTCTAACAAACTGTTTTTTATTTCAACCCTACAATTAAGTTTAAAGATGACAACTGCAACATTTTTTTTTTAAGTTACACTTTCAGCAATACAATCTAAAACCGATTTGTGACTGTATGGATAAATAATTTTAAAAACATTTGTTCTTGTATTGCTATCGTTTTAATAATGATGTCATCCAAAAAACAAATCACGATGCATGTGTGCATACTTATAACGATGATGCGGGCTAATCTGTGGGGTTAAATATAGGAAGTAAACCCGTTTTGGTCGGATATTGGTAATCATGGAAAATCACGTGAATGCCGTCGACAAATGGCATAGATGGTATATTTAGTGTCTATGCTAGAAACTGAGATTTGGAAATTGAATTCGTAAATAATTTCATTGGGTTCCATGATGTAGATACTGTATTTAATATGTGGCCTGTCTAAATACCATGGAAACAATAAAGTGAATTGAATTGATGAATCATTTTGAGAATCTCTACTTACTTAAATGAGAATTGAATTTATACATATTTATGTATTAGTTTAAAAGCACTAAGCTCTGAAAGCACCAGGGGTTGCATAAGACCCCAGTTATAGGAGTGCAAGTAATAATGATATTCTAAAAATCACTTGGAGTAAGTACTAAGTATGGCTATCCTGAAGTTCTCACCGAAGCGAAACCCCGTCGTGCAGCTAGTATTCATTACATCTAGTTGGGAACTTTGCGTATTTTTATTGTATTTTGCACATTTATGATCCCGTAGTCTAGACACGTACAGCATATAAAGTACAGCACGCAACGTAGCTCATTTTGAAGTTAATGTTAGTATTCTGCACCTGTAATTAATATTAATGTAATTAATCTTATAACACACGAGGGGTTTTCGTGATGGCTAGCCTTTTTGAACTTGTTATATTTACAATAACCGGTTTTTTGCTACAAAAAGTTTTGGTGAGTCTAATACAGTATCCACAAGGAGAGGACGCCCATTGCACGTCCGAAATGCGCAAAAATTTGCATTTTTAAATTATATTCCTGAATGAAATGGTTTTCAAAACCTATTTATAGGGAGTAGTTCGACTGTGATATAGTGATTTCATTTTAATTAATTTTATTTTTAATTTTGTTTAATTTGCTAATCCCAAAATCATGGCAGAAGATTTCAGGTATGTACCTTTATCTCAAATAATATCTAAATTAAGTTACCTATATATTTTGTGTAAAGAAGTTTAATAGAAAAAAGTTTATATTTATACAAATAAACAGGTAAGTAGTGTAAAAATGAAATTACTTAGGTATAGCTAAGGTTAGCTTTAAGTAATTTTATGATGTTTTAACTAATCCTATATGACGATTTAAAAGTGCTATTTTTAAGCCTATTTAAATAAAAACAATTGATTATATTTATTCGTTCATGTATCCTAATATCCTAATAATTTTATAAATGTGCGAAAGTTTGGATGTGTGTTTGTGAGTCTGTGAGTTTGTGATGATGTTTGTTACTCAATCACGCAAAATTTACTGGACGGATTTCGATGAAATTTGGTATACGGGTAGAAAAATACCGAGAATAGCACATATGGTACTTTTTATCCTGAAATTCCCACGGGAGCGAAGCCCCGGGGCGCAGCTAGTTCCTAATAAAATAGACTGTACGTACCTACATATTTAGGAGTACTATGTTATTAGGTTAATGAAGCACTTTTAGCCGCTCCCGTAATCAACTACATACCTAGCTTGTTATCCAAATACTATACTTGTATTTATCAACGTAATGGTCCCTAAGGAAGAAAACTTTATTATACGCAATGGAAACTAAATATTTGCTATTATTTCTGCGTGAAAAGTAAATGATAAAAACAAAAGATCATCGCCAAAAATAACTACGACGATATTTTGTTTTATTTTATTCATATGAACTCGCGCGACTTTGGAGAACCTATCTTTCCTATTTTTTTTTATGTTTATACTAGCTTTTGCCCGCGGCTTCGCCCGCGTGAATTTCCCATGGGAACAGTGCTTTTTCCCGGGATAAAAAGTAGCCTATGTGCTATTCCAGGTCATTATCTACCTCTGTATCAAATTTCATCGAAATCCGTCCAGTAGATTTTGCGTGATTGAGTAACAAACATCCTCACAAACTCACAAACTCACAAAGTCACATCCAAACTTTCGCATTTATAATATTAGTATGGATTTATGACAGACATACCTCGTTTATGACATACGTTTATGACCATATGTATACTTATTCCAACACAGTATTGTTGTTCACGATAACTCCGGTATTGCGACTGGATTACTATTTATAGATTTGTTGATTGTTTCATTTGAGTTTATGAATCAAAGGATTTTTCAAATCCAATTGGAACTACTCCAGCAAACAAAAACTCATTCAATTCAATTAATATAACATCTTAAAAAAATAACCCTTCTACTTAGTTCTTTTCAGAGGATCTTTTAACATGCCCCAACTGCCCTTCCTTCTGTACCTGTTGGAAGATCTCAATTTGGCTAAATATTGGTAAAAAAGTAAAAAAAATCTAATTTTGCCATCTTGCCTCGAGATGATGATGATCGATGAATGGATTTTGGAAATAATCTGAATTTATTCGATTGTAGATATACATATATGTACGTAAAAAGCGTTGCTTTGTAAAGATTCGCGTAGAGTATTTTTTCTTTGGTGAAGATATGCTTACCTCATACAGTCATGTGTCGCCAAAGAGCTACCACATGGGCGACTACAACAAGGGGGAGAAGAAGCTACGCCTGCAGGAGTTGGAGCCGGAGAAGAAGAAGAAGACGCCGCGCCCGTTCCGGGACAACTTCCGGGAGTACATGAACAGTACCACCTTGCACGGTTTCCGGTATATTGCGGACGGGGGCATCACATGGGTGGAAAGGTAGGTATACCTAGCTATAAATTCAAATTAATTTATTAACAAGACTTGTGAATTTAATTATTTACCCATTATACTGGTGAAATTTCCAAAATTCCTTTCTTGGTGCTCACTTATGTTATATTGCAAAATTTCATGTTTCTATGTTCAGATAGTTATTATAGAGGTATGTATACATACACTACAAAGTCCAATTTTTGTTAGTAATAGTCTTACAACTTAGCATTCTATAGCTGAAAGTAGAAAATGCTGCAAGTTATTTTAATTTGTTTTTAGGCGACCTTGTCGTTTCCCTATTCGTAGCGGCTCGTAGCTGCGTAGCACTTCGTAGCTCGTAGATCTCTCATAGATGGAATGTGGTAACAAACCACACACAGGCAAGGTTGCATCTAGGAGATTAACAGCTTGTATATAATTGACTAAACATGTGTTGAATTAAAATTGAAAGGTATTTCGTAGCTTTTCGTAGCCGCGTAGCACTTCGTAGCACGTAGTGAAATTTGAGAATTTATTTTTCTGTGCTGAAAATTTACTTAGCCATTTCTGTTGAAATTTCGATTAGATTTCAAAAACCTCAAAACGAATTAGCGTTTGAACGTATATTTCCCCCGAAAGACCACATCACTTGAACGGCCACATCCCTAAACGGCCATTTCGTTTGATAGGCCACATAACTTAAACTCATAATCATATTTTTGTCACTAACAATCACCATAATACGTAGGTCACCAGATATACCTATATGTTTGTTTTAGACTATGGTGGCTGATAATGGTGATCTGCAGCATCATAGTGTGCGGGTACCTGATCCTCAAGGTGTGGCAGAAGTGGGACGAGTCGCCGGTCATCGTCAGTTTCGCTGACACCTCCAACTCTGTATGGCACGTAAGTATGAGTTATTCCCATGGTCCGTGGTATTCCTCTTTTTTTGGATAGAGACGCATAACGAAGAAAATACACACAAAACAGTATTTTATTTATTTATTATTTATTATGGCAACATACAGTTGTATAATATAAAGTATTCTTTGTTATTGAGTGTATCTACCGCCATGTAGTCATATTACACAAGTAAACGTAGTGTGCAAGTGGTAGGTCTGTAGTAGTAAGTAGTAGGCAGTGTGCGCAGAGAATCCGGGCAAACGAAAGGGCGGGAGGGTTCGGTACCGAAAAATTTACCGGGTAAAAAAAATACCGGTAAAAAACCTCGACCCGACACTACGTCTGTCCGACTAACCTAACCTAACCTATACGCAGTCTGCTACCACTGTAGTTTACAACGGGAACTACAGAACCCTGTATATTAAACCTAACTTAATAGCTACAACCACCCACAAACCCAAGGGTCACTTACCAAACTTAATCTTCTGCTCTTCGGATCCAATCTTGAGTGTCTTCGGAAGAGGAGGGGGTTGTTCCCTAAATCACCCAACCTACCCCATGAGATCTCAATCCCCAGAAAAAATACCTGATCCGTCTAGCAGTTCCACTCGGCAACAGATTTCGGCGTCCCCAGGCAGCCACGTTTCGCATCTCACAAGAAACAGTCAAAGTAAAAGGTTTCACAAACACAAACGTTCAATAGTTATTTAACAAACAGGAAATTCACAAATATAACTCAAACTAATTAACAATCAAAGGACGCGGGACCTCTCGCGTATTAAAAATCAAACCGATATCGCACAGGACAATGGCGACCGTTCGCGACCCATTCGCACAAGCAATGTCATGCGGCGCGGCCTCCCCGCGCGATGTCCAAACAATACTGAATTCAAAATGGTCGCTCGCGACTGCCGACGCCGGCCGAGCGGGCGACGACGCTACTAATATGAAACTACCGCACGCGCTAGAATATTACGGCGGCGAACGGACAAAACAACATAGATTTTATTACAAACATCCCCCCGTCCCGGTCTGAGAAGCAGACCGCTAGCTTACTCTACGGGAAGGCGGGCGAGAGAGGTCACAGCTCTCCTCAAAATCGAACCGTCGACCAACACCTCAGCCACACGCGGAGTGCCATCTCCGCCAAGAATCAAACGTAATATGCGAGCTCGTCGCCAAAGCAATGAGGGCAAATTTGCCTCTTTTAACAATACTAAATCACCCTCCCTGGGAGGCTCAGTCCTGTCTGTCCACTTCACTCTTTGCTGCAGCAAATGCAAATATTCAAGCGACCAGCGACGCCAAAAGTCCTGGCTCATTTGCTGCAACATTTGAAAACGCGACAACCGATATACGCGTTCATCCTTCCACGGGTATTCGGGCAGGGCATTCAACTACGCTCTGCTACCAAAAAATGACCAGGGGTGAGAGCTTCCAAGTCATTTGGATCTGGAGATAGCGGACAGAGAGGACGAGAGTTGAGGACCGCCTCAACTTTACAAAACACTGTGGCCAGCTCTTCAAAAGTTAGAGCCGTTTCTCCGATAATGCGGCGGAGGTGGGTCTTTGCGGATTTCACAGCCGCTTCAAAAATCCCTCCCCAATGGGGGCAACTTGGGGGACTAAACTTCCAGGTTATTCCCCTTTGAGCAGCAATTTGACTTAAACTAGTACAATTCTTATCAATAAACACAGAAACATCCTTAAGATAATTTACAGTTCCCTTATAGTTTGTGCCATTATCAGACCTAATAAGGGAAGGTAGACCTCGACGCGAAACAAAGCGATCCAACGCGGCGACGAAGGCCTCCGTAGTCAGAGCCGATACCACCTCCAAATGGACAGCCTTGGTGGCCAAACAAACAAATACACACAAATAGCCCTTCACAATACGGGCATTACGAAAGGGAGAAGCCTTGATCGAAAAGGGACCGGCAAAATCGGTTCCAACGCCGTCAAACGGCCTCGAAGGTCGGATTCGATCAGCGGGCAAATC
Organism: Ephestia elutella; assembly: GCA_018467065.1. Classification (NCBI taxonomy): domain Eukaryota; kingdom Metazoa; phylum Arthropoda; class Insecta; order Lepidoptera; family Pyralidae; genus Ephestia; species Ephestia elutella. The sequence goes on from CM031582.1 coordinate 6,335,863, forward strand.
ACCCATCTGTGGTTGCATCGTGGATGTGGTTGCATCGTGGATGCCTTCAGGATTTGTCGAAGGCCCAGAAGATGGCCTACCTCCTCTCCACTCTGGAGGATGAAGCGCGGTCGCTCATCCAGCACCTCCGGGTGGAGGACGACCAGTACGATACGGCTTGGGAGTTATTGAACTCCCGCTACCAAAATTTACGTTTGTTAGCGGATGCGCACGCCGCACAGTTGATGGCCCTGCCCAAGGTGGCCAACAGGGCACAGTTGCGCCTGCAGTTGCTCACGCCCGTTACAGTGGCCTGTAACGCGCTCCGCACACTGGGGCTGCCGGTGGACCAATGGTCTTTTTTGTTGGTGCACATTGTATTGGGCAAATTGCCCAATGACATCCGCTCGCGGTTTGAGCGCGAAAATGCGGAGCGGGATAGCACCACCCTACCAACATTCACTGACTTGGTGAAGTTTTTGGAGTTTGAGGCACGGGCTGCTGAGAATACCATGACGGACTCAGCGCCATCCAGAGCGCCTGAACGTAGGCCCTTGGAACCCTCATGGCGAGGGAAGCCCCAACAGGGACGGCAACCGCCACCGCGTGGAGCTGGTGCGCGGGTTGCACACACGGCAGCAGTCGCGAGGGACGCGGACTGCCTGCAATGTGGTCGGATGGGCCACAGCCTGCTGCAATGCAGGGACTGGCAGAGACTGCCAGTACAAGATAGGCGCCGCATGGCAAAGCGGCATGAACTTTGCTTTTACTGTTTGGGCACTCACTATGCACGTGACTGTCCCAGGGCCATACCATGCAGTGCATGCCGTGGGCTGCACCACGCGATGCTCTGCATGAACCGGAACGGGGATGGCCCCCGGTTGTTGAGGCAGGGGTCCCCTATGGGCGGGGGCGCTCCTGCGCGAAGCCCTCCACCATCGGACGGAGGACGCGGCTTCGCTCGTCGCACCCCCCCTCGGGAGGGCGGTCGCGTACCTGCGCGGGTCTTGGCGGACCGGGACCACGCGCCCCAAGGTCATGGCCAGTATGTAGCTGGCCAGGCCCCGGATAGGGCCCCCATGGGCGGGGGCCCTAGACCGGACGTGAGAGTGGGGACACCCCCCTCCACGCGGGTTGCCAATACCCAACACATGCAGCCGCAGCGGTTTTCTCCGCCGCTGCACGAGTACCCACGGCTGGAGTACCACCCGCCGTACCATATGTATGGCCGGGCCGCGGGTTATGCCCCCCCTCAGATGGGGATGTGCACTCGCCCGCCATATTACCCGGGTCAGTGGCGCCCCCCTGGTTTGGAGAGAGTGGGGAGCCCGTAACTAGCTTGCTCCCTTGCTGGGACAGAGCCGCGGACGGTTCTGCTCCCTACCGCGGTGGTCCGCGTATGGGGTCGTGGGGGAAGCCATTAATTTGAGAGCTCTGTTGGACTCAGGGGCTCAAAGCAGTTTGGTTACCACTCGAGTGGCACGCCAGTTAGGTTTAGTCGTGGAAGACTCGCCTGTGCCACTTCTTGGAGTTGGTGGCATACAGGTGAAGTGTCTGACGGGCCAGACACTTGTCACCTTTTCTTCGCTGAAATCCTCCACAATGAGGATCACGACTTCGGCTATGGTAATGGATACCATTGCGGGTTGGCACCCCTCGACAGACATACCGCCGGGTGTGTTGTCTTTGGTTTCGGGTCTGGATTTGGCCGACCCCTTTGTTTTTCATCCCGGCCCAGTGGACTTGCTCCTGGGCTCGGACGTATTGGGTTGGATTTTGTTGGGTACCCAGAAAGCTCTGGGTTCGTCTTCACTGATGGCAGTGTCTACTATCTTTGGTTTCGCCCTGATGGGCCCTGTGTTTGATAATAGCACCGTGGAGGAGCCACCGGTCGTCGCATCAGCGTCCTTGGCCAAGACCATGCAAAGGTTTTGGGAGGTGGAGGAGCCACCTATGAGTTCCAGGATGGATCCGGAACACGCTGAGTGCGAAGCCCTTTTTCGATCGACCACGGAGAGGTTGCCCTCCGGTCGGTTTGTAACTAGGTTACCCTTTGTTGCCTCTCGTCCTAGCCTAGGGCAAAGTAGGGCGCTTGCGGAGAAACGACTGCTGTCCATGGAGCGACGCATGCAGCGTGACCACGTACTTCGCGATAAATATATTGAATTTATGCGCGAGTACGAGGATTTGGGTCACATGTCTCCGGCTCGAGTTGATTGGAGCTCAACTGAGCATTATTTTTTGCCCCACCACGCGGTGGTGAAGGCCTCAACAGGCAAATTGAGGACCGTCTTCGATGGGTCCGCACCCACTTCGAACGGGGTTTCGTTGAATCTGTGTTTGCATTCGGGTCCCAAATTGCATAGGGACATAATTGACATCATCTTGAACTTTAGAAGACATCAAGTGGTTTTTGGTGCGGACATCCGGATGATGTTCCGCCAGACAGTCATACATCCTGAGGACAGGCGATTCCAGTTGATACTCTGGCGTGAGCGCCCTGAGGATCCTGTGACGGTGTATGAACTCAATACAAACACGTATGGTTTGAAATCTAGTCCCTATATCGCCATCAGATCATTGCTTGAATTGGCAGAGCGGGAACGGATCCGCTTTCCCCGTGGGGCTTCCGTGCTGTCACGTGACTTGTATGTTGATGACGTGTGCACCGGAGCCCAAAGTATTGAGGAGGCCCTCCTACTGCGGGATGAATTGATCGAAATATTGAAGACAGGTGGCTACGAGCTACGTAAGTGGTTGTCCAATGAGCCTAGAGTTCTAGAAGGGATCCCGGAGGATCACCAACAGAACCCTCACCTGTTTGAGGATGTAGATGATCCCAACAGGATAGCGGTGCTGGGCATGCAGTACCAGCCGCTAACCGATATTTTCACATTCCAAGTGGACTTGGAAATACCAAAAGTCTGGACTAAGAGAACGGTGTTGTCCGTAATAGCTCGTATGTTTGATCCAAACGGTTGGATCAGTCCAGTGATATTCTCTGCGAAGTGTCTTCTTCAGAGACTTTGGACTTTGGGCGTCTCGTGGGACGAGCCGCTGTTTGGTTCTCCATTGGATGATTGGCTCGAGTTGTTTTCATCGATTAAGGAAGTCAATCGGATTGCCTTGCCTCGTCGAATATTGCCCCCCGGGAAATATCGAGCCAGCCTGCATGGCTTTTGTGACGCGTCGGAGCGAGGCTACGCCGCGTCAGTCTATATGCGGACAGTTGACGCCGATGGCCGGGTCAATGTCTCGCTTTTGTTAGGGAAGAGCAAGGTCGCCCCCATCAGGACTAGGCTGACTATTCCCAAGCTTGAGTTGAGTGGAGCTCACCTTCTCTCTAAATTGTTGCATCACGTTGCATGTGAGCTGGCGGCCACGGTCGAGATACGGGACATCTTCGCCTGGTCGGATAGCCAGGTCGCGCTTGCATGGTTGCGCGCGGCCCCACATACCTTGGAGGTTTTTGTGGGAAATCGGGTTTCCCAAATCCAGAATATCGGAATTGATATAACATGGAGACATGTGCCGGGAGAGCTTAACCCAGCGGACTGTGCTTCCCGAGGTTGTACGGCACCAGAATTGGTGTCACACCCGCTCTGGTGGGGTCCAGAGTGGCTGATGGGATCAGAAACTTCTTGGCCTGTCTGTCAGACAGATGTTACTTCTTTGAGTTTGACTGGGCTCCGTGTACATGCTGTAGTCGCTGAGACGACGTCGGAGCCGGATTGGCTACTTGCTCGGTATAGCAGTTTGGATAAGCTTCTGGGTGTCACCAGTTGGATTAAGCGTTTCATACATAATTGTAGAAACCCACAGGCAAAGCGGTTGGAGCCGATTGCAGGTGCAGAAGAGCGCCGGAGCGCATTGTTGCATTGGGTCCGTGTCGTGCAGACCGGACGGTTTGAGTCAGAGCTTCGTATTTTGCGCGACGGACGCGCTAAGTTGAAGGGCGCGGTCGCTCGTTTGAACCCGTACATCGACTCGGATGGGCTTCTTCGGGTTGGAGGCAGGCTCCGGAAGGCGGATCTTCCATATGAGACTCGCCATCCTCTGTTGTTGCCCAAGGGCGGACCCTTGGTGCAGCTTTTGGTGTCTGATCGACACATTCGTAACGCCCATGCTGGGTGCAATGCTTTGTTGGCTATTTTGCAACGCGAGTTTTGGATTTTGTCTGCCCGAAGAGCAATCCGTAGTGTCCTGTTTCGATGTATTGCATGTTGTATTGCATCGACCAGGGACTCAAACATATTTTTGTAGGCTACCCACTCCTCCATCCTACCCCCAAAGTGGGACAGCTGAAGGGTGGGGAGCCGACCAGTAACCGCTGGTCCTTCCTGTCTAACAGGTGTGCGAGGGGCTGGTCCGCCAGCCTGTCTCGCCCTTATTGCGGTCACCGCCTCCGCGATATCATCGTGCAGACTCAGGATCTGGTCCATGTCCGCCATGTGACCTGCGTAGACCTCCGGGGCAAGTTCGGCTTCGGTAAGCACCACCATGGCCGCTTCCGCGCTAATCAATCGTGAGTGGAGGTGATCCGCTCTTAGCAGTATGGCGCCCTCCCTGTCCTTCCGGGACAGGAGTCCTCCGGCCGTCACAAACCATCTCAATTCGTTGGCGAGTGTCGCCCTAGCATTGGAGACCTTCGCCATCGCGTCAAGTCACAAACAAAAAAAAGTAACAAAAGGTAAATAAAAAACAACAAAATCAAACAACTACACGAAGAACCGCGGTAGGTATGAGAATGGCACAAACCCGGAACGCACGGTACAAACAGCAAACAAATACAAAAAGGTTACAAATATTCTTATACAAACAAACTAAGAAAAATCTAATAATTTTTACAAACAATTAATTATTTTTTACAAACGAACAAATAGAGGGTAGATAAACTACGCTCTGCTACCAGAAAATGTGCGCAGAGAATCCGGGCAAACGAAAGGGCGGGAGGGTTCGGTACCGAAAAATTTACCGGGTAAAAAAAATACCGGTAAAAAACCTCGACCCGACACTACGTCTGTCCGACTAACCTAACCTAACCTATACGCAGTCTGCTACCACTGTAGTTTACAACGGGAACTACAGAACCCTGTATATTAAACCTAACTTAATAGCTACAACCACCCACAAACCCAAGGGTCACTTACCAAACTTAATCTTCTGCTCTTCGGATCCAATCTTGAGTGTCTTCGGAAGAGGAGGGGGTTGTTCCCTAAATCACCCAACCTACCCCATGAGATCTCAATCCCCAGAAAAAATACCTGATCCGTCTAGCAGTTCCACTCGGCAACAGATTTCGGCGTCCCCAGGCAGCCACGTTTCGCATCTCACAAGAAACAGTCAAAGTAAAAGGTTTCACAAACACAAACGTTCAATAGTTATTTAACAAACAGGAAATTCACAAATATAACTCAAACTAATTAACAATCAAAGGACGCGGGACCTCTCGCGTATTAAAAATCAAACCGATATCGCACAGGACAATGGCGACCGTTCGCGACCCATTCGCACAAGCAATGTCATGCGGCGCGGCCTCCCCGCGCGATGTCCAAACAATACTGAATTCAAAATGGTCGCTCGCGACTGCCGACGCCGGCCGAGCGGGCGACGACGCTACTAATATGAAACTACCGCACGCGCTAGAATATTACGGCGGCGAACGGACAAAACAACATAGATTTTATTACAAACAGGCAGACTACATACACACTTACATTTTTGTGGAAATTCATTGATTGCTAGTGAATGAGCGCAATACAATTACGTGGTGTGGCGTGTGACGTGTGTATTATGCGGGTCAGAAATAGTCCAGGGGCCCTATTTTTGAAAGTGTGACATACCGCCGAAAACGAATAGACTATTATGTCGCACTCGTCCTACTATGTCACTAAAAACATAAAAGCCGTATTTTTGAAATCACTCGTCTAGCAATGTTGCCAGTGATATGAAAATAATGCGAGAAATAATTTCTGCTACATTTTACGCAACGAAAACTGAATCGGTAACGAATCTTAAAAAAAATGTTCGTAAATTTTCAATCAAAGAGAACGTAAGCGTTACACGGAACGCAAAAATGAACATCCTAATAGACTCCATCTATATCCGTATCCGGTTGTCTATGTCATTCAAGATTTTGACGTAAAAAACGTTCGGCTACCAAATCATACGAAAACGAGTGGTCTAGACTACTCGTTGCGAATTATTCGACATAGACAATTCAAAAATACGGTATAATGGATAACGAATGAAAAATCATTCGGCTCACGCTTTTTTGGTGAGTCACACTTTCAAAAATAGGGCCCCAGAACTGATTTTCAAAGTCATCTTTTTGCATGAGAAATGGCAAGTTACTATTTGAAGAGGATGCAAGAGTATGCTTGCTTCCATGAACCTGGGTGTCGAGTCTACGGACGTTCCTAGTATTAAAATTGTATGGTTAGAATCTAATCCACTTTTATAAATTAATTCCGATATTTTCCTTCTAGATTCCGTTCCCAGCGGTGACGATATGTACTGAAACGAAGCCTAGAATGAGAGTGTTCAACTTCACCAGAGCTAACGCAGAGAGATGGAGCAAACCTCCGACCATCAGTCCGGAAGAGTAAGAACTCATTATTCTGCAGATATTAAAATTAAATTTACTTACTTACTTCGATTGCTTGACGACCCAAAGAGGATCTTGGCCTCCGATACTAGAAGCTTCCACTCCTTCCTGTTCTGCGCTACTTCATGCCAGTCGGCTCTTAAATAACGTAAAAATTTAACGTTAAAATTGCGCCCAAATATTTGTTTGTTGGTTTTTCTTCTTTCTACTTTTAATCTATACATATAATAAAACAGTAAAAATATTTTGTCTGTACATTTAATATTTTTGACTGAAATGGATAGAGGGAGACCTAAAAAAAACAATAGTAAGCAAAAAAATTTTTTTGGAATTTCTTGTCTGTCTGTCTGTCTGTCTGTCTGTCTGTATGTATGTACGCGTTTCACGCAAAAACTACTGGACGGATTTGAATGAAACTTTTTTTGTTGTATAGCTATTAAGCCTGGGCAACATATAGGCTATAATTCATTTTGAAAACTGGTACACCTGATGAAGAACCATAACGGAACAGCTAAACTATAAGTAATATGGAAATGGTGCCTTAACAAAAATCGTTCAACCTGATGAGCATTTTCTGCCGACGTATAAAAATTGAAGATCTGGAACATCTGATGAAAAGCTCCAAGAGACCAGCTACACTATAACATATATGGAAATGGCGCCTTAGCAAAAATCGTTCAACCTGATGAGCATTTTCTGTTGACGTATAAAATTTGAAGATCTGGAACATCTGATGAAAAGCTCCAAGAGAGATTTTTCATCTAAGCGAAACTCACGCGGGCGAAGCCGCGGGCGACAGCTAGTATTTTATATTTAATAGATACCTTACCTATTAGATATTTAAGTTATTGTATTTTTTACATTGTAACATCTACAAGTGAAATTTACTATTGCAGTCTAAAGACCTTCCGAGACATGTTGCTGTTGTGTAACTACGCATCCGATCCAGATAAAGGACCTAAATTTGCTGATAAAAGTTCCGTAGAAACCATATTGCGGGTAAGTTCATTCTTGAAAAAAAATACACAGGATTGCTACTCGTATTATCACCCAGTCAGTCAGTTCAATAGCTCCAATTTACCTATGTAGAAATTAAAGGGTTAGGTTTAAGTTAACAACTACAGAAGTTTCAGAGGGGTCACATGGTCGAGTGCCTGGTATACTCAAAATGAGGTAGTCCACTTAGAGCACTAATCCGAATAGTACAAACGCGAATAGCACAAGGCTTTGTCCACGAACAGCACAATTTAATATTTTGGCATGTGCTGTTCGTGGATTCTAATTTATATTTTATTTTGGTCCACGAACAATACAACTATTATACTTATATTATGTATATTGAATTGTAAATACTTTTGGAACCTAGTGCTGTCTGCTGAATGTGTTCCTTATACAGGACGATATTATTTTTGTTACTAAATGTCGCCTAGACACATTTCATATGTACCAACGAAAGTATGTGTAATTAATAAACGATCAAGTGATGTTATCGATATCTTTTATTTAATATCGTCCTGTATAAGGAACACATTAGCAGACATCACTAGGTTCCAACAGTATTTACAAATCAATATACTCGTATATAAGTATAATAGTTATATGTGCTGTTCGTGGACGAAAATAAAATAAAAATTAGAATCCACGAATAGCACATGCCAAAATATTAAATTGTGCTGTTCGTGGACAATACCTTGTGCTGTTCGCGTTTGTGCTGTTCGGATTAGTGCTCTAAGTGGACTACCTCCTCAAAATAACCCCGGGAATAGTGCCGGGATTATATTGAGTACAGAAAAAAATATACCTATACTAAGAGGGTCTTGTCTCAGGGGGGATCATGACCCCCATGACCCTCTAAATCCGCTCCTGGGCACAACCTGGGTATGTGAGATGATAGTAGCATTTATTTACATCATAAATGCGGAAATTGTTGTATGCAAAATATAACAGTCAAGGCCTCCTATTATTTTTTATTGTAAGATAAAGTGAGAATGAATCTTCCATGCGTTATCTAATATAATGTCAAGGTCACCTACTCTACTACTACATTTTTTCTTATTCTTTTTCAACCTTGATCTTAAACCGGTCATCTGTTGTATATATTTGAAAAGGTTACTTTATAAAAAGTTTATTTATTGACTTTTTATTAGTATACCTTTAGGAATTTATTGTGATATCATTTCAGGCAAACCTACGTACTAGCTATATTAGTCAGATAGAGACAATTAATTAAAGTAAGTAGTAGTTTTTAACCGACTTCCCAAAAAAGGAGGTTTTATGTTTCGATGTATGTCATCGAGATATTGATGTATGTATGTTTTTTTTATGTATGTTCGCCGATTTCTCCGCCTATGGTGGACAGATTTCCGAAATTTTTTATTCGAAACAGTCTATTCCCAAGTTGGTGCCATTTTAATCACGTCAGAATCTATTCGGTAATTTTTAAGATTCCTAACAAAACAATATACTCTCGCATGATAATAGGAATTTATAGTAATTCTCAACTTATTCTATGTTATTATCATAAACTAAAAACTAAAATACAAGCTAAATTAAAATATCTACTAAAATTAACAAAATATTAAAATACTAACATTGGATTATAGAGCAAAAGCGTGCGACAGCATGCCCTTCGTTATTTTATGAAAACTCAAGATTCTTTTTGCATGTCCCCAACACAGAAATAGTCATTATCAACTATAATAGTTGCATCATCATTACTTAGGCATATAATATGTAGCAAGGTAACTCAATTTCCTCAAAGTAAAAGTTATTTAAAGATTTTATTCCGAATAATATTAGAACTCATGCCATCCATTGCCAAGCAATTGGTTCAGATATAAACCTCTGCCAGTTAAACCTAAATTATAGTTACATTTATTTTATTATAAAAGCTGAATTTAATATTACTTTGAGAGGTCCCCAAGGGTGTTTTTTATACCTATAAAAATCACTTTTGCTATCCATATTACCTTACCGACTTCACCTCGTTCAGTAGGTGGCATGCCAGTACATTTTACTTTCTTTTTGATAAATCTGCCTATATGTTATTTCATGATTTTAAGTTTTATGATGGAGTCGGTTTATTTTTTTTGAAAAAAATTATTCTTATATTATGTTGTGGAATTATGTTGAGAAATTTAAAAAAATTTGGTGAGTTTAGCAGTTTTTCGAAAAAACTAATTCTGAATTTGGATTTTAGATAGCGAATCGTAAGATTACTTAAAAAAGGAAAACTAAAAAGTAATCAAATCTGTACATCTAGTTAATCTAGCTAGCAAGTTTCATAACGTTTCTATACATACTGCTACAGCATTAGGAAATGGAGGAATAAGATAGAACTGCATAAGTATCTTTTTTTTTTTTCAAATATTTCAATCTGAAATGAATGAGTAATTTTGCAGTTAGCACCAACTATGGACGATGTATTCTTGGACTGCCTTTGGGATGATCTATCGTGTAGTCAGATGTTCTACCACACTTTGACCAAAGATGGCTTCTGTTACACCTTCAACATGCTCTCTGCTGAAGAGATGTTCCGGATGGAAAAGTAAGTGCAAATATCTGAAAAACTAGTCTATGATACTTACTTACTACTGCGGCGCAGCGACCCGAAGTGGATCTTGGCCTCCGACACGAGATGAGATGACGCTATTTTTTGCGATCTTGCACCAACTCTCGCCAGTTTTCCGCTCTGAGGCTCTGAGAGAGCTGAGTCTATGATAAATATATACAAATGGTGGACTTAACGCCATATGGAATTCTCTACTAGATGATCATCATCGTCGCAAGCTTTCTATTCTGCTGGGTATAAGCCTATTCATATTCATTTATTCGCTGTAAAATGGTCAAATAGGTAGTATAGTATACATAAGTCTTCTTACTCCGCCTCCTTTTGTCTACGCCAACCTTCTCTATCCTGGGCTTCGAGCAACAAGGACTTCCGCGCGCGGCTCTACGGAGTCCTTGTTATGATCCTGGGCCATCGCAATCCAGTTCTTGCCAGCAACATTATTTACATCGTCGACCCATCTTGCTGCCGGGTGTCGTGAGCTTCTTCTCCCTTTTCTAGGGTAGATAGTTACCCAAGAAATGGGAGAAGGAAGAATAATATGGATGCTATGTATTTACCATTTTGTGAGAACTGCAAAAGGAAAATCTAAACTGAATAAGTACCTACTAAATACTCAAATCTACCTAAATAGAAATGGACTTACGATTTGACAGTAGATTTGCAAAAATAGCAAGTCCCTTTTTTTACCTATAACTATAGAAGCCGCAGACAAATCACACATAGCCAATACCTTTCAAATGAGTCACTTCCAAATAAAGTAGTTTACCTTGGGAGAGTCCTATGTCGGGCAAAAATAAGCTGCAAGACGGAGATAGTAATATGTAAAAAACTACGTCAACATTAGTGTAGTATTAAGCAAATACCTAACGAAATTTTGTAATTTCAGTCTACATTCAGAATATTACCATGTTGCTGGTCATAATAAAAGTGCTTGGACTTTAGGAAAGGGTTACCCCCCAGGAGAAACCATCAAGACTTATCCAAGACGTGGGCCTGTAAGTACTTCTCTAGAAAACTCGTTTCCTGTCTTTAATAAAAAGAAGATGGCAATTTTAAATTAAAGTAACTATACTTAAACATTACGTACCTACTTATACACATTTTGAATTGTTGAATTAAAAACATTATAAAAATCTATTGAGATCGATTAACGCGCGTTATTGAATTCAAACAGAACTGCAAATTGTGCACAGATAAAAAAAAGTCTAGATATAGAATCCATTGGTATGCTTTCAGAGTTATGGCGGTGTGGAGTTTGAAGTAATCCTGTTGACGGATGTCAGAGACCAAGATCTTGATTGTCGAGGACCTGTTCAAGGTTTTAAGGTATCTTTCCGATCCTCTACCTTTATTGTGGGCTTTTCGTATACTTTAGTATAGCTATTTATTTCTAGTAGCACCCCGGGATTCTTACGGGTTTCCTTGAGAATTTTGGGGGTAGTATCCTATATTGTATTTCTAAGTGTTGCGTAACTGTTGGAGTTGGAAATAGATGATTAACCAAGAGGTTCTTAACTTTAATAAGTATCTACACTATTACAGATCTGGCTCCACAGTCCAGCGGAGCTTCCGAACATGGGCCAGAATTTCTTCAGGCTTCCCATCAAGTACCAGTCGGCAGCTGCCGTCACTCCAAGAGTCACAGACACCTCTGAAGGTCTACGGCCGTACCCACCTCACAAGTGAGTATATTTTTGAATTACACGCATTTTTTTACTCAGTTTCCGAATATTTTTTTGAACGCTAAATAAACTTCTTCAAAATTCGTGGCAAAGTGCATTTTGTAGTTAATATTAGTCTGTGATTTTGTATATATATTTAGATATATTTTTACTTTTAGTGAAATCAAGTGTAATGCAATGATATATAAGTTTGATGAATTTCGTATAGAGGTTTATTTTATTTTTTGTTTCACTGTAACATATACAAATTAAACATGAACACAGATAAAGTCCATTAAACATGACGTCAATCCTGTCTCGTGTCAGTCTTATAATAAATGTGTCTAGCCAAAGTTGATGAGTTATTAAATAAATTACCTATATCCTTGTATTTTGTTTTTCGCGAGTTGTAAGACCCTAGCATTTTATCAAAGTCAGATTGGTATTCTCTAAGCGGATCCAAATTATAATTACATTAGTTACCTAAGACCTTAAGATTATAATATCTTTTGTTAGTCTATATATACATTGTAAAGAATGTGAATTGTTATCAAAGAAGATAAAAATACGAATTAAGTTTTGAGTCATTTATCACTCGCTTTTCTTGACATAATGCTTGTTGAAGATGAAGTTTCAATTAACTTTTTATAATAAGGTCAAAAATTTAAATAAGCACTTACCTAATTTTTCAGCAAATAAAACTTACCAATCATCATCAATGCTCTTTATTTAATCGTAATTTTTTTAAAGATTATTATTTATCTCTCAGACGTAACTGCTTCTTCCCGGAGGAGCGATACCTGCGCTTCTTCCGCATCTACACTCAGAGGAACTGTGAACTGGAGTGCTCCTCCAACCACACTGCCTTCCGCTGCGACTGCGTGCCTCTGTATATGCCTCGTGAGTACTTCTATACTTCTATCCTCATGAACTTCTACTGCATCTACACCAAAACAGGTACCTTCTCCAACCACACCGCCTTCTGCTGCGACTGCGAGCCCCTGTACAATACTGTACATGCCTCGTGTATACTTATTTTCTTCTATCCTCAAGAGCTATATCATGGGCTTCATCCACATCTACACTTAGAGGAACCTTCCAACCACACCGCCTTCCGTTGCGACTGTGTGCCCCTGTACATGCCTCGCGAGTACTTCTATACTTCTATCCTCAAAGGCTATATCATGGGCTTCTTTCGCATCTACACAAAGAAGACCTCCTCCAGACAAAATGACTTCCTTACTGATTAATTAAACTTTTCTTTTATTCATTTATCTATTTTTAATCTCTCAGTTACCCAAGTTATCTGTTTATTATATCTTCATATTTATACAAATTTTTGCTAAGTAAATTTTACAAATCATCTTTTTTTATTTCAGATGGGCCAGAGACGAAAATCTGCGGTGCTGGTAGTAGGAGTTGCGTTACTGCAGCTCTAGGTGAGCAAATATCAGTACTTACGCTGTTTACTAATAAATTACAAGGAATTTAAAATCTTAGCTTATTTCCTCTTTTGTTAAATTGCAGAAACTTAGAAATAATTTTTTGCTTATCTATCACCTTACTTAGGTTAGAATTTTCTTTAAATGTAAACAAATATACCTTACAGCTCTCCTTACCTCTGCACCATCCAAGTTTATATTCTTAATTTTTTTTTGTGAAGGCCCTGTAAATGAGAAATGCACTGCCCATAATACGTTAATAGGTGTACATTATCCTGACAAATGCGAACGACCTTAATAAGGGTTATCGTTTTTCCGCTCAATAGTTGACGCTATACTCCGCATACCTCTATGCGCCGACGTAGCCCGCAGAATCGCCAAACTTAAGTGGCAGTGGGCGGGGCACATAGCTCATAGAACAGATAGCCGTCGGGGCAGAAAAGTTCTCGAGACCACGAACCGGAAAACTTAGTGTTGGCAGGCCTCCCACTCGGTGGACCGACGACCTGGTGAAGGTCGCGGGTTGCGCTTGCGCATGGATGCGGGAAGCGCAGGACCGGTCGTTGTGGAAATCCTTGGGTGAGGCCTTTGTCCAGCAGTGGACGTCTTTCGGCTGAGAGAGAGAGAGAGTGTTGACGCTACTGGCGAGTGAGGTCTTTTATCCCAACACCAACCCATGGCTCTACCAACCTCGCGGTTATATGAGCCGAATCTCGGGAGAGGTCTGCACCGGGCTTGCTCTGTGGCTCTTCCCCGGCGCACCTGTCTTGACTCCCTACAAATAACTCTTTTATTGTCCCTTGTTCTTCTACTATCGGTTCGATAATAATAACATGTCTCTTCCCTTACTTTGGGGGTTTAACAGTACTTGTACGCACTACTTGCGCCTCCTGCGTCGCCGGCTGACGCGCACTTCATCCTCCTCACTTGGTCGTTTGTTGTTTGGTCGTATCTTTGTCGCCTCCCGCGTCTTCTTCTGACGCGCACCTTTGCCGCCTCTTAAGACCATTCAATCAATCAGCTGCTGATGGATGCGCTATCATCTGGCGCTTCGCCTCTCTCGAGGCGAGTGAGGTCTGTCATATCATAATACAATACTGTCATCAGTTGTCAAATTCAAATGACAGTATTGTACCATCTGCCAGACCTCACTCGCAAGTAGCGCCAACTAGTGAGCGAGGAAAGGATAACTGATAACTCCTCTAAAGGAACGATACCTCATTGCTCTCTAACTTGCAGAGGAGCTGTCCCTCTCGAAGTCATCACTGGACCCTAAGGCTGCCCGCGAGACCGTGAAGTGCGACTGCCTGCAGGCCTGCACCGAGCTCAAGTATGACGCGGAGGTGTCTCAAGCCGTGTACGACCTGACCACCTATCACAGGAACCCTAACCCTGACATCGCTAACGAGTTGTGAGTGCTAAGTGATTTACTTCTTCCGTCTTACTACTTGACCGATATTTTCTCTTGAAATCCATTATGAAACAGAATGTTACCATTTTAGTTCTAGGTAGTATAGGTTTTAAAAAAAGTACCAATGCTTATATGCTTTCATATTGTAACAATTTATTATACATTTTTTTTTTATAGGCTATATTATAAGGATAAATTAATCAAGCTATTCATATTATGATATTTCATTTTCGTATCGCTATTTATGTTTTAAATAACTGAAATCCGAATTTATCTTTGTGCATCAAAAGGGATTCTTCGAGGTCAGTCGTGTGCATTTTCTGTTCAAGGAAAAAGTCTGAATTATATTTATATTCAAACTAGCCTGTGCCCGCGACTTCGTCCGCGCATATAAGCGGCGTATCAAGTTGAAACTTACGCCAGATTTTAAGTTAAACGCGTTCTTTAATACAATAGTGAAAACCGCATCAAATTTGGTCCCGTAGTTTTTGCGTGATGCGCGTACAAACATACAGACAGACAAAAATTCTACAAAAAATGGTTCTGGCTTCTATTGGCCCCATGAAGGAGTCTTCATGGGACCTAATAGTTTTTTTCTTGAAAATCTTCAATGTACAGACACAGATCAGTTACAGTTATATTATATTTATTGAATGGATGAATATTGAATGAATGATACACAATTCCCGTGATTCGAAAGTATATCATGGTTGCGCCACCGATGTCCTTTTAATTTCCAAATCGACGTATTTATCTACAACCAGAATAAAGACTATTTGTAAAGTATTTGAAATTCATAAAATAACTCCACTTCACCAGAAGTCGTTACGGTTTTGCAATTTTGACGTCAGGACTCAGGGTATGGTCTATTGATCCACTAAGTACACACATACACAGAGTAAGCACTTTATTCTAAACACCTACGCCACTGATGACGGAAGCACATGAAGTAGTTTGGAGCATGCTTGCAACTTTTTCTCTTTTGACATCACAATTTATGAAATTCAAAGCGTCTCAAAATACCCTTGTTGAACCTTGTTGTTGGTTGTTGTTAACGTCTAATATAATGTCATTGCCACAACGCTTCCCGCAGGCGTCTGCCTTCTGGTCTGGTGGTATACTTCGCTGAGGAACTGTTCACATCGCTCCGTCGCTCGGAGCTGTACGGCGGGGTCGACTTCCTCGCCAACTGCGGCGGTATTATGGGCCTGTTTATGGGCTTTTCCTTCCTGAGTCTCATCGAGATCGTCTATTACTTCACCATTAGGTAAGATAGTAATTGATATTATTTATGACTTTGATCTGTCGATATCAATTAGCTGAACCCGATCATCTCTATGCCTGGTTGACTAACACTCTTGTAAATTTGGCAAGTATCATTAGATCTTGCAAATTTACCTATGCAGGATCTGTAACCATAATAGACTGTATCCTGTACGTTGTATTTTTTACTTTGTTTAACATCCTTTTCCCTCTCTATGCCATCACATCACATGGACTCACAAAAGTTTCACAAAATGTTTGGGTAGGGACCTCCAACTCCAACTTTTATGAATTCACTCATATATTTTCTTCTTATTTCAGGTTATGGTGTCAAATCCGGAAATCATCAAGGGTTGTAGCAGGATAATTTAATAAAACCTCGTCTAGATATTCGTATTACCTATTTTACTTCATTTGTTTCGATAAGTGCCATTAACCGAATCTCATAATGCTAATTGTATTTTAAGTGAAAATTAAATAAAAGGTTTCAATTAATGTACCTAGTTATTATTTAAGGCCATACCCAAGGCTGATCAGAGGGGGTAAGGAGTACGTAAGCACCGCCTTAAAGCAGACACAACAAGGTTACTTTTCGAATTTTCTATAATTTGTGTTTTTGCTAGCGAGTTTTCGTTAGGCTCTTAGGGTAATTATTTTAGAGGTTTTCTTTTAATTTTGATAAAACACTAAACATATTTTAAAAAATAAGCCGGCATCGTTGTAAATAAATGTATTAAAAAAAAACAGGATGATGTATTATTATTTTTATTAATTTTAACTAGTAATTTTGTCTAGTTTTATTAATTTTATTTGTAATTTGATTCGGTATAATTCTAGTTTACTATTTTTCCCTTTACAATATATTTTTCCTGCTTCAGTACAGATCCACACTTGACGTTTAAAGACAGTACGTTTTCGGAAAATCCTGATTGGGCCTTAACCTCCATTACTTGGATCTTCTCTTCCCCAAGGGAAGGTTTCTTTATCCTGAATTTAAACATTTTAGACAATAGATAATCAGCATAATGTTTGGTAGAATAGAGTTATTAGAGAGGTCTAAGAGTGGTATCTACCATTTTGCCGATACGGCCGTTCTAAGTAGTAGTTGAACTACTGGGAATTTCCTTCCTAAAAATTTACTAGTAAGACCACTGGAAACTTTTCCGAGGGTCTTACCAATAAAATAAAAACTCCGAATAGTTTAC
Organism: Ephestia elutella; assembly: GCA_018467065.1. Lineage (NCBI taxonomy): Eukaryota > Metazoa > Arthropoda > Insecta > Lepidoptera > Pyralidae > Ephestia > Ephestia elutella. The sequence continues at coordinate 6,353,002 of CM031582.1, forward strand.
TCTTTACGTAGCTATAGACATCAATTTATTCCAGTAGACTCGTTGACACATCATAATGTATTATTGTTAACCAGATTTTTTCAATAGTGTCTTTATGTCTTACCGTCAGAATGATCGTGGACCAGTTTAACGCGTTATTATTAACTTGCAGTATTTTACTTAAATATGTTTTAACGTTTACTTCGTTTTACGTGTAATTATGATTACTCTGGTGATATAATAAATGGAAATATGATATAAAGCCAGCTATACAACTGTATAAATAAGAAAGTGTTATAAACTACTTATATCTGTATTTATTGTCACTTTTAAGGCCATATTAAAATCATCTTTTTTTATACTACTTAAGAATGCAAGCAGGCAGCCTTTTTGAAAAAGAACATGTTGTTTCTCTAGTGTAATTTCAGTCTGTCTGGGCGCGTTTCGGACTTTTTGTATCGCACCTCGTTTTGTAATTTTCTGTTTGATTCAAAGATTTTTGGCAGAGCATGCTTTATGAAATAAGCTCATTAAATTACATTTTTTTTTATGTTTCCGTACGTTTGAACTCAATCTTGCCTGATGGGAAGCAAAGATGAGGTCTAGGGTGGTACACGCAAACTCAAAATATGCCTATTCACTCTTGCCTTGAAAACCCCTAAATTATATTTGTCGGGAAACAGTGACGGACGCGGGGAGAGAATTCAATAGGTACCTTAACGGTTCGTAAGATAAAGCAGGAAGTGAACCGAGAGGGAGGTGCGGTGAGCTGGAATGTCAACCACATATGGATGGAATCCCTATCCACGTCGAGTCGTCCGATGGTCGAATGATGCAGAGGGAATTAACTCGTGTAATTCCTGTGCGCACTCTCCGAAGTGCAGTCTGTAGAATACACACAGACTTGCTACTAGACGCCAGTGATTGAGGCTCTGAAGCCGTCCTGCCGTAAGCGACTCATCATCCACGATCCTTCTGGCACGTCTGTTGATAGCTTCCAGGGCTTCGAGCTGATAGCTGGCGGATCCATCCCACAGATGGACATTTATTTTAAGTGTAAAAGTAAGTACCTACTAGTCTAAGCGGTCACGGGAATTTTCGTAACGATCAGGGAAACGGATAGACTTGCTTTTATGGGTTGTAGAGTAGTCCCCTAATGTGAATGATGTCGGTCTGCCGGCTCTCAGTGGTAGCTTCTTCGAGCTATAGGGCCTGAAAGGTGCTTCATTGTTGCGAAAAAAAAACGATCTGAGAAATGGTTAGTTTTAGTAACCTAAAACTGAAACTGACCATTTCTCTTACCGTTTTTTTTCGTAACTAAGCAGTGACTTTCGCGCCTCATAGCTCTGAAATGCAACCACTGACAGCCGGCAGACCAACTTGTTTCACATGCGGAGATGCCATACTTTGAATATGTACTAAAACTAACCATTCCTCAGATCGTTTTCTATTTTTTGCGACAATGAATCCCCTTCCAGGCCCTAGGTATAGCTCGAAGTGGCAACCTCTGAAGGACGGCAGACCAACTTGTTTCACCTGTGGAGACACCATTCTTTCAATAAGAACTAAAATTGACCATTTCATTTACCGTTTTATTTCGTAACTATGCAGAGACTTTCGCGCCTCATAGCTCTGAAATGCAACCACTGACAGCCGGCAGACCAACTTGTTTCACATGCGGAGATACCATACTTTGAATATGTACTAAAACTAACCATTCCTCAGATCGTTTTCTATTTTTTGCAACAATGAAGCTTCTTTTAGCCTTTATAGCTCAAAGTGGCAACCGCTGACAGCCGGCAGACCAACTTGTTTCACATACGGAGATGCCATACTTTGAATCCATACTAATATTATAAATGCGAATGTTTGGACGTGAGTTTGTGAGTTTGTGAGGATGTTTGTTACTCAATCACGCAAAATCTTCTGGACGGATTTCGATGAAATTTGGTACAGAGGTAGATAATGACCTGGAATAGAACATAGGCTACTTATTATCCCGGGAAAAAGCACTTATCCCGTGGGAAATTCACGCGGGCGAAGCCGCGGGCAAAAGCTAGTATATTCTAAAATTAACCATTCCTCGGATCGTTTTCTATTTTTTGCAACAATGAAGCTCCTTCTAGCCTTTATAGCTCAAAGTGGCAACCACTGATAGCCGGCAGACCAACTTGTTTCACATGAGGAGATGCCATATTTTGAATATGTACTAAAACTAACCATTTCTCTGATATTTTTTTTTTCAACAATGAAGCCCCTTCCAGGCCCTAGGTATAGCTCGAAGTGGCAACCACTGAAGGCCGGCAGACCAACTTGTTTCACCTGTGGAGACACCATTCTTTCAATAAGAACTAAAACTGACCATTTCTTTTACCGTTTTATTTCGTAACTATGCAGTGACTTTCGCGCCTCATAGCTCTGAAATGCAACCACTGACAGCCGGCAGACCAACTTGTTTCACATGCGGAGATACCATACTTTGAATATGTACTAAAACTAACCATTCCTCAGATCGTTTTCTATTTTTTGCAACAATGAAGCTTCTTCTAGCCTTTATAGCTCAAAGTGGCAACCGCTGACAGCCGGCAGACCAACTTGTTTCACATACGGAGATGCCATACTTTGAATATATACTAAAACTAACCATTCCTCGGATCGTTTTCTATTTTTTGCAACAATGAAGCTCCTTCTAGCCTTTATAGCTCAAAGTGGCAACCACTGACAGCCGGCAGACCAACTTTTTTCACATACGGCGATGCCATACTTTGAATATATACTAAAACTAACCATTTCTCTGATCATTTTTTTTTTCGCTACAATGAAGCCCCTTTCAGCCCCTATAGCTCAAAGTGGCAACCACTGACAGCCGGCAGACCAACTTGTTTTACATGCGGAGATGCCATATTTTGAATATATGTACTAAACCTAACCATTTCTCTGATAATTTTTTTTTGCAACAATGAAGGCCATTTTCCTCAAGGCAATTTTCCAGGCCCTAGGTATAGCTCGAAGCGGCAAACACTGAAGGCCGGCAGACCAACTTGTTTCACCTGTGGAGGCACCATTCTTTCAATAGGTACTAAAACTGACCATTTCTTTTACCGTTTTATTTCGTAACTATGCAGTGACTTTCGCGCATCATCGCTCTGAAATGCGACCACTGACAGCCGGCAGACCAACTTGTTTCACATGCGGAGATGCCATACTTTGAACATGTAATAAATCTAACAATTTCTCTGATCATTTTTTTTTCGCAACAAGCTCGAAGTGGCAACCACTGAGAGCCGGTAGACCAACTCGTTTCACCTTTACTTATTCAAAGTATGGCATCTCCGCATGTGAAACGAGTTAGTCTGCCGGCTGTTAGTGGTTGCCACTTTGAGCTATAGGGGCTGGAAGGGGCTTCATTGTTGCGAAAAAAAAAACGATAGAGAAATGGTTAGTTTTAGTATATATTCAAAGTATGGCATCTCCGCATGTGAAACAAGTTGGTCTGCTGGCTGTCAGTGGTTGCATTTCAGAGCTATGAGGCGAGAAAGTCACTGCATAGTTACGAAAAATAAAACGGTAAGAGAAATGGTCAGTTTTAGTACCTATTGAAATAATGGTCTCTCCACAGGTGAAACAAGTTGGTCTGCCGGCCTTCAGTGGTTGCCACTTCGAGCTATACCTAGTGCCTGGAAGGAGGCTTTATTGTTGCGAAAAAAAATTATCAGATAAATGGTTACTTTTAGTATATATTCAAAATATGGTATGTCCGCATGTGAAACAAGTTGGTCTGCCGGCTGTCAGTGGTTGCATTTCAGAGCTATGAGGCGCGAAAGTCACTGCATAGTTACGAAAAAAAACGGTAAAAGAAATGGTCAGTTTTAGTACTTATTGAAAGAATGTTGTCTCCACAGGTGAAACCAGTTGGTCTGCCGGCCTTCATTGTTTCAAAAAAAAAAAATATCAGAGAAATGGTTAGTTTTAGTACATATTCAAAATATGGCATCTCCGCATGTGAAACAAGTTGGTCCGCCGGCTGTCAGTGGTTGCCACTTTGAGCTATACTTAGGGCCTGAAAGGAGCTTCATTGTTGCAAAAAATAGAAAACGATCTGAGAAATGGTTAGTTTTAGTACATATTCAAAGTATGGCATCTCCGCATGTGAAACAAGTTGGTCTGCCGGCTATCAGTGGTTGCATTACAGAACTATGAGGCGCGAAAGTTACTGCATAGTTACGAAAAAAAAACCGTAAGAGAAATAGTCAGTTTTAGTACCTATTGGAAGAATGGTGTCTCCACAGGTTAACGAGTCTGTCTGCCGGCTTTCAGTGGTTACCACTTCGAGCTCTAGAGCCTGGAATCATTGTAGCGAAAAAAAAAACGATCAGAGAAATGGTTAGTTTTAGTATATATTCAAAGTATGGCATCTCCGTATGTGAAAAAAGTTGGTCTGCCGGCTGTCAGTGGTTGCCACTTTGAGCTATAAAGGCTAGAAGGAGCTTCATTGTTGCAAAAAATAGAAAACGATCCGAAGAATGGTTAGTTTTAGTATATATTCAAAGTATGGCATCTCCGTATGTGAAACAAGTTGGTCTGCCGGCTGTCAGCGGTTGCCACTTTGAGCTATAAAGGCTAGAAGGAGCTTCATTGTTGCGAAAAAAAAAACGATAGAGAAATGGTTAGTTTTAGTATATATTCAAAGTATGGCATCTCCGCATGTGAAACAAGTTGGTCTGCCGGCTGTCGATGGTTGCATTTCAGAGCTATGAGGCGGGAAAGTCACTGCGTAGTTACGAAATAAAACGGTAAAAGAAATGGTCAGTTTTAGTTCTTATTGAAAGAATGGTGTCTCCACAGGTGAAACAAGTTGGTCTGCCGGCCTTCAGTGGTTGCCACTTCGAGCTATACCTAGGGCCTGGAAGGGGCTTCATTGTTGAAAAAAAATATATCAGAGAAATGGTTAGTTTTAGTACATATTCAAAATATGGCATCTCCTCATGTGAAACAAGTTGGTCTGCCGGTATCAGTGGTTGCCACTTTGAGCTATAAAGGCTAGAAGGAGCTTCATTGTTGCAAAAAATAGAAAACGATCCGAAGAATGGTTAGTTTTAGTATATATTCAAAGTATGGCATCTCCGTATGTGAAACAAGTTGGTCTGCCGGCTGTCAGCGGTTGCCACTTTGAGCTATAAAGGCTAGAAGAAGCTTCATTGTTGCGAAAAAAAAAACGATAGAGAAATGGTTAGTTTCAGTATATATTCAAAGTATGGCATCTCCGCATGTGAAACAAGTTGGTCTGCCGGCTGTCGATGGTTGCATTTTAGAGCTATGAGGCGCGAAAGTCACTGCTTAGTTACGAAAAAAAAACGGAAAGAGAAATGGTCAGTTTTAGTACCTATTAAAAGAATGCAATGTTAGCAAAAATAGTATTAATAAAAAGTTTTCTTATTAAGATCAAAAATGAAATACATAATCAGTTTTTACCTAAATCGACGTAGATTTTCTGAAGAAACCTTTTTTTCTCTAGAGGCGATTTTTTTCCCCACAGTGCGGTGGTGCGCGGCGCAAGTTTGAGGTTTTTGATTTTTTTGGTTTTTGACTTTATTGTGTACTAGCACCCCGCCCCATTCAAGTATAATGTAGCATTCTATTGGTGAAATAATTTTTGAAATCGGTTCTGTAGTTCTGAATATTACCCCTTACAAATAGGGTTGCCAGGTCGCCAAACCTAATAGCCGGACAGACCAGCCAGTTTGGCCGGACATTTGGATAGAAAGGCCGGACACTCTACATTATTGAGGATTTTGTCTCAGTATTAATAGGTAGGACAAAAAAAATTGTATGTAAAATCAAGTTTTTTGGTAATACTGACAGAGTGCAGGGGGGCGAGCCTCGCTCGGCGCTCGCTCATTTGCGAAATATAAAAAGCCTAACAAAAGCCGGACAGGCCAGACACCGTTTATTTTGGCCGGACACGCATTAAAATAGTCTACCTATGTCCAGCTTTATCCGGACGCCTGGCAACCCTACCTACAAACAAACTTACAAACACTTTGTCTTTATAATATTAGTATGATATTAATCCTTCAAGAACATTGAGACAGTAAACTTTAACTAATTGAGTAATGTTATGACAATAACAATGCTAGTAATGTTAAGTTTATGACACATATGATCCATGGGTAATGGATATACTAAGAACTCATTCTGAAAGTGAGTGAAAGTGAATTTATGATTATGATTTTATTTAGACACACAACTGCAGACCACATTTGTCTATCTATGCTAATTTTCTTACCGACACAACTGCAGCATTCGTCGTACAAGTAGCTGAGACAGTTGAAACAGTCTTTGCAACAAGAGCAGTCCTTCAAATCACATTTACATGACTGAGTAAGCATACACTTGGACACCACACTGGCACATATAGCTTCATTACACGCGTAAATTATAGGCACTACGCAGATTAACGCCACGACAAAGTAAAATTTTCCAGCCATAGCGAGTAACAGCGCAAATTACTAGTAAACACAAGTGTGGAATTTGAGCTTAGAAAAATAAACAACAGCTCTCGAGGCTGAGGACTCAAACAGCATGTGCACACTAGAGTCCACTAACTAATGGACGTATTTCTATCACACACAATAAAGAACACGGTCGTATAAATTCACGTTAATGTTAAAATCAATGGTTTTGATAATAATTATTAGTAAAAAAACGAAGATAATGCAACATAACTTCGCCCTTTCTCCTACAAAAAAGTTTGTTGAATGAATGAAAAGATGAAATGAATGAATGAATGGCACCGGATGTGTGTTCTAAAAGTTGCCAGTAAAATAATTTCATTTTTGTTTTTCAAAATGTTTTTTTTTGCATAAAGCTGTTTTTTTTTAATAAATAAATACTAATATTATAAATGCGAAAGTTTGGATGTGAGTTTGTGAGGATGTTTGTTACTCAATCACGCAAAATCTACTGGACGGATTTCGATGAAATTTGGTACAGAGGTAGATAATGACCTGGAATAGCACATAGGCTACTTTTTATCCCGGGAAAAAGCACTGTTCCCGTGGGAAATTCACGCGGGCGAAGCCGCGGGCAAAAGTTAGTAAATAAATATATTTCTGTGTAAAATAAAGTAATCTCACAAAAGGCCCAAATTAGTTAAATAATAATTTGGTCAAGGATCATCTGCACCGCGGCACGGAGTTTCAAATATTTTTTGACTAGCGGTGTTATATATTTGTTTAATATATTTGTTTTTAGGGTTCCGTACCTAAAAGGCAAAAACGTAACCCTTATAAGATCTTTTTGTTGTCCGCCTGTCTGTCAAACTTTTTGTTTTCAGGAACGCTTAAAGGTATCAAATTGAAATTAATATCAAATATCTCTATAATCTACAGTCTCTGAGCCACAGACATATTTAAAAAAAAATTATTTCTGTGCTCTGAGCAAAAAAATAATCAAAATTATACGTCAACGCGATGGAGTTATTACCGTAAATGTTGCAATTTTTTGCATATATTGCTATTTCAGACAGCAATCAAAACCTATGGGGTACTTCCCGTTGACCTAAAATTATGAAATTTGTCAAAAAGCAAGGTCTAACCGTACTTGTACAGGAATAAATCTGAAAGTTGTAAATATGTTGTTGGAAGTTATTAAGACCAGGTCCGACCTGAGCTGCAAAAAACAAAATTCATATGCCGCGGCGTGTGAGGAGGCGTGATCTTTAAAAATATTAGTTTTAAAACAAAAATGCTCGATTAAAACTTTAATATAGCATATATATAAACTAATTTTATAAAAATATATATATGTTATCGCTGAAAATTTTAAGTTTCATGACTTGAAAGCTGAAATATTTTCTAAATTTTCGGTGCCTTTATGAATTAATTAAGCCGAAAATATGTATTTTTATTAAAAAGTACACGGTTGAAACCTTAATAGAGATCATATAATCTATATCCTGTATTATTTTCCCACTATTAAACTCTAATTAGGTAAATTTCTTCATGAAAAATTACAATTATTCCGAATGTGGGGTTTGACCTGGCCTTTTGCGCTCGATGCAGTATGAATCCTAGGGAGCGAACTGTAAAGTTTGTTTTTGAAACTTTATTTACGTGTACGGAACCCTCGGTGCGCGAGTTTGAATCGCACTTGGCCGGTTTTTAGGGTTCTTTACCTCATAAGTCAAAAATTGAACCCTTATAAGATCACTTTGCTGTCCGTCTGTCTGTCAAACTTTTTTTTCTAAGGAACGCTTAAGCGAGACGCTTCCTGAGAAAAAAAAAGTTATCAGTTTTCAACAAGTTATCAAAAGGTATCAATTTGAAATTAATATCGAATACTCAGATCCATGGTCTCTTTCAGCAAAAAAATAATCAAAATTATACGTCAACGCGATCAAGAGATATTACCGTAAATGTAGCGAATTTTCGCATATTTTGCGATTTCAGGCAGCAATCAAAACCTACGACGGGGTACTTCCCGTTGACCTCAAATTATGAAATTTAGGCAAAAAGCAAGATCTTACAGTACATACACAGGAGAATAAATCTGAAAGTTGTAAATATGTTGTTGGAAGTTTAAAAAAAAGTGTTACAAATTTATTTTTGCGCTCGATGCAGTTCGATTCCTAGGAATCGAACTGCTGAGTTAAGTATGTTTTTTTAAATAGTAGGACTTTTAGTGAGAGCTATATAACGTGAGATGCTTTGCGTGTACGGAACCCTCGGTGAATATTTACGTTAGTATCTACCTCCTACTAAAATTAATACTGATAAAAACATACGAAAACGCGCCCGCTCAGGCGCCTTGCCTTGCGTCTTCCTTCGCTAGGTGGTTTCGCGGCGCATTGCCGTTCTTTAGATAACTCGAAGTATTTCGGAAACTATTGATCCAAATTACATGCAGTAAAAAACAAATATTAAATATATTAAGTACTTGTGACGATTGACGATAGACTTGTTTAATTTGATAAGGATTAATAAATTGTGATTAATATCATTAGTTAAAAAACACCTTACGATTTTAATTATTTTATTTTTAAAACATAAAAGTAGTTATTGTGGCTGAAATATAAAAGCTAGATATATTATGCTATCTCGGACATTTTTGTAGACCTATTATAGATACACAATTGCTCAATACATGGGTTTGATACATCTCTTAGGGATTGGACAGCGTTTTCTATGAAAGTTGCCGGGCGGCTAATTTTTTTCCGACTTCGTCATATTTCAATTAATATACACAAATCCTAAACACATTATACACTAAAACCACAAAACCTTCCTCATGAATCACCCTATCTATTACATTGTTTTATAATATGTTATGATGATGATTATGATACGATCCCACTACTATTATAAATGCGAAAGTGAGTTTGTTTATTTATTTGTTTGTTTGTTTGTTACCTCTTCACGCTTTACCTACTGCACCAATCTTGCTGAAATTTTGCACATACATAGTCAGAAGTACTGAGAAGGACATAGGGTACCTTTCATCCCGGGAAAAGCACTGTTCCCGTGGGAAATCCACGCGGGCGAAGCCGCGGGCAAAAGCTAGCATTAAATAAGTGAAATTTAATATTATGCATAATATTATGCATAAAATGTTTTCTACTTAAATTAAAATTATGTCGCGATGCTGGATAGTACGATTTTGCATAACCTTTCCTTAGCTCTCTTCAGCGCCGCGTACGAGTATCAGCCAGCCCTTCGCCAGCCGTATCAATTTGATACCCCGGGCCCCGGGTTACAGAGTCCCCGAACCAATGGCGTAGCAATAGGGTGGTTCCTCAGGTGGCTCAGCCAGGAATGGCACCCAGTCAACAGGCAAAGGAGGATGGCTTTTTTTTCGTCTTCGTGAGGCACTGGGTGGCAAGGCCTAAGTCGATGAATTTGCTACAGGACCCCGTAGCGTGTGCCTACGCCACTCCTTATCCTAGGAATACTAAAAAATTTCGAAAATCTCTGGGGAGAGACTAAATGATAATACCTAGTGTATAATAAATATCTAGTGGTAAAGGATTTACCAAATGTGCTCTGTATCGCACAATTGGCACAGTATAAATACTTAGCTATTAGGTAAATGTGTTTCAGATTATAAATCTGATTATTTCAGATTAATAATATCCTGGTAACTCATAAACATCATCAATTTAAAATTATCAGATAACATGTAATTATATTATTCCAATCACACCAGATAGTATGCTCAGATTAAAAATTAAAACATTACATATCAGGAAGATCCGCTTGGCCACAACGATGGTTAGTTGTTTTTAATATTTAATTAGGTATTTTATTTAATTTTACAAAAATTCAACTTCCCTCACAAATTATTTTGATCGGAAGTAAAGTTTAAGAAGACTGAACTTGTAATTATGTTTTAAGTACTTAACCCTAAATATTGTTCTGTTCATGATTCAAGCGGCCTGCTTTAGTTCTCCTCCTATGCGTGGTGGCTGCAGCATCGGCCTACAAGAACCCTTACTATGCTTCAGGGAGATCGGTGAATGTGCACCTGTTCGAGTGGAAATGGGACGATATTGCAGACGAGTGTGAACGATTCCTGGCTCCTCGGGGCTATGGTGGGATACAGGTGCGTTTTGCAGGTTTTTTAGAGTAAAATATCTAAGTTAGCTTTAAACACGTTCCGGACTCAAGGCACTACTAGCATGCTCAACTGGTTGTGTCGCATTCTAAAAACCTAGGCCTCCTAGGTATTTGCGTCGATGCAACAGAGGTTTTCTTTGGCAATAGCCAATAACGTAGACATTTATCGGACAAAATTATTTTTTTCATCAAAGAAATCGGGTCATATCTTTTGGACATGTTATTTTACATGAAACACGGATAAACACTTTAAAGGACTTTGTTCAAATGTATGGTTGCTTGGCTTACTGTGGACAGTTCGTTTAATAAATAATAGTATTATCATTCGTCATAATTAATGTCAAATAGATTTTCTAAATATATATTGGAGTATGAATATCTATAATTAAAATATACCATTTAGTAAGTATTTTTTGCGTTTCCGATACTCAAATCAAAGATGTCGGCCTTTACGTGTGTTCTGGGATGCCATTATCTAATATATATCAACCCCGTTTTTTGTTAGGGGGCAACAAGACACTTGACCTCTACACTTTGACCTTCTTAGTTAACGTTATTGAATTATTATTTTTAAAGATCTCTCCTCCCAACGAGAACTTGGTACTGTGGGGATACAACAGACCATGGTGGGAGAGGTACCAGCCGATGTCCTACAAGCTGGTGACGCGATCTGGCGATGAACAACAATTTGCGAGTATGCTGAGGAGGTGCAATGACGTTGGAGTCAGGTAAGAATGAAATCCATTTCTCTTCATCTTTAAGACTATATCACACCTGGCAGAGACTATGGATTTACAACGATCCTCAGAGATCTGTCTATCTTTCTTACTTTTCCTTTCCTACTCCTCTATCATTCTTTCTTACTTCTTCACTCTCTTCACATCTTTAAGAATGAAACTAAAATTATCTTTAAACCCAACACTGATGAGTTAAAAACAACCCCTTGAATGAAGCTTTGACCGCGCAATGTTTTCTAGGATATACGTGGACGCAGTCATCAACCACATGACTGGAGAGCCTCCAGAAAACGTAGGAACAGCCGGCAGTACTGCGGTCTTCAACCAATGGTACTACCCCGCCGTGCCGTACACACAAGCGGACTTCAACTGGCCTCCCTGCGGCATTGATGGCATGGACTACGTTAATGACGCCTGGAGGGTTAGAATGAGCAATCACTTCTTTAGTGTTTTTTTGATGGTCACTTAAATTCAGGAACACTTCATTACCTATGCCTGGCGTATTTTACGCCTGTAGCGTCAAAACTAGCAATTTCTAAATTCCTTTATAAATTGTGAAAAAATTTATCAAATTTTTCAATACAATTATCACCATATTTATTAGTTCATACAATAAAACAATTTTCTTGTATTTTCAGGTACGCAATTGCGAATTAGTTGGACTAAAGGATTTGGACCAATCCCTGGAGCATGTTAGGGAAAAAATCGTCGACTTTATGAATGAACTCATCGACCTGGGTGTCGCTGGTTTTAGGTAAGTATCCACTAATATTAAATAAGTACTTAATTATCTTTTCGGCTCTGCTGACATGTCTCCTAGTCAGAATCCTGTTTATTTTTTATAAGTCACATCAATAGCTTTTGTAACCCTATTTACTGCAAATAAATGATTTGATAGATTGCTTTATCAGCAAGCAGTGAAACATACTCTAAATACTTTAATGTTTAACCAGGATTGACGCAGCCAAACATATGTGGCCCGAAGACCTCCGCATCATCTACGATCGGCTTCACAACCTGAACACAGACCACGGCTTCCCGGCCAACGCCCGTCCTTACATCTACCAAGAAGTCATCGACTACGGAGGCGAAGCCGTCACAAGAGACGAATACACTCCCATTGGAGCAGTCACGGAGTTTAGAGTTGGCATGGAACTTAGCAATGCTTTTAGAGGAAACAATCAACTAAGATGGCTGACTTCTTGGGGTACTGCTTGGGGTCTACTAGCCCATGAGGATGCTCTAACCTTCATAGATAACCACGATAACGAAAGAGGACACGGCGGGGGCGGTGCGATGCTTACCTACAAGGAAGCTAGGCCGTATAAGGGAGCGATTGCATTCCTACTGGCGCACCCGTACGGAGAACCTCAGATTATGAGCAGCTACGACTTCTGGGACTCAGAAGTTGGCCCACCTATGAATAACCAGGGGCAAATTATTTCTCCTTCAATTAATTCGGTAAGTTTATTTGCAGCAATAAATATAAATATCGTTTTCAACACACTTGCTCGTCATCATAGAGCAGCACGGACTCCTACGCGCAAAAGTCCTGTAGCTCGAAGCTGGTATGGTAGTAGTATCCTTGACTATCAATGATTCCTAAGATCTCTAGATTCCTATGTAATTTACTACTATACTGTCATATCTTCTTCTTTTGAAATGTGTAAGCTAAACACTAGTGTAGTGTCAGATGATCAGATGTATCCCAAATAGCATCTGACATTTCCTATGGCGTTTTCTGCAGGACGGCACATGCGGTAATGGCTGGATCTGCCAGCACCGCTGGCGGCAGATCTACGCGATGGTTGCATTCAGGAACGCGGCCGCCGACACCGGCATCAACGACTGGTGGGACAATGGCAGTAACCAGATCGCCTTCTGTCGCGGCGGCAATGCTTTCATCGCTTTCAATAATGATTATTGGGCCCTCAATCAGAATCTACAAGTATGTGGCTCATATCAACATTGTCATCTCAGCTTCATTATCAAATTATTCTATCTATACAAAAAATATCTTCTCATAACTTTTCTTCTGCCTAAATTTAGGAGAAGCTTAGATAAAGAAGTTATATGGAACTCAAATCTAACTGCTACATCAAAAAATAATTTAAAAGAAAAGCACTTCTTTCTTTTCAAAACTAATTTTAAAAAAATTTGATTTTCGAATGTTTTTCCGGCCTTTTGTTGTACCGTAAACTGCTGCAACTTATCCAACTTCATACAAATTTGCCTATTTCATTTGATTTACAATATATCGGATTCGCTTGCTTTGTTCTCGTTTTCTATCATTCTGTAGTAACTATTCATTATTTGGGCAACATATTTTTCATTTTTTATAATTGTTACTCCATTAATACTCTGTCAGTTGTGCGACAAAGATCGGTGGGTGAGGCAGCATTTTTTTTGCGCTCCAAAACTTTTGAATTTTTACTATTAAAAAGCTGTGTTTTCGCACAGGATTAACTGCCTAAGGTAAGATAATATTGTCTTCTTCTAGTATTACTTGTTTTTTTACGCAAAAGATTGTTTGTTTTCAAAAAAACTTAGAAGGCAATCATGTGTAGTGTTTTGAAAACTTGAGTGACATAACTATGCCTGGGTCTAGGGTTGTCAAATTTTGTTAACTAGCTTTTACTCGCAGCTTCACTCGCGTGAATCTCACTTACATTATGCTTACAAATTTATTTTAGAATTTGATTCCTCTAGATATATTAGAAGTGCTCGTTGTAAATTTGTAAAACAATATTCAAATATTTTTTGTAGAAATAATTGTAAAAGAGATTCAACACTTTTTATACTTTTCTTTAATACTACAGTCAAAAATTAAGATTTTTAATAATTGTTGATTAAAATGATGAGAAATTATTACCAAGAAGCATTAAAATTGTAATTTTTAATGAAAGTAGCCATCTGTTTTTTTCTTTTATAAAAAAGTATTAATAATAATCTGTATTCTTTTGGACAACCCTATAGTCAACGACATTTTTGTATGGAAAGTCTGTAGAACTAGCTACAACTTGGCCTAGTAGCTGTAATAAAAAAATGATACAGTATATTGCACTGATTATATTGGCAGGGACAAGTAGGTTGTCTCATGCACATGAAAAAATAAGAGAAACGATAAGTACAATAAGTATCGAATTATCCTTCTAGGCAAACTTGTGTCTTTTACATACAACTTTGCCTACGACTTTGAGCCCTTGTAATTCAGAAAATTGGTGGAAATTAATAAGATTCGGGGTCTCAATAGCAAGCCATTACGTCTGTCTTCCATTTAAAAACAATTGAGAGTCAAAATTATGAATAAGTTCCGAGAAAATCGCAAAAACGTCAAATTCCGTGCAAAGTTGCAGCAGTTTACGGTACCTCTACAGCTCATTGATTTTTAACGATTATTTTCTCTCTGATTGTAGTTTCCCCGCCACTAATTTTATGATTTGTCATTATAATATCTGTGCATTTGGATTGGTAACAGAGGATTGGAACAAAAGCTTCATTGAGTGCTATTCTGACAGAAGCGATAAAAATTAAAAGTTTTCTTAAAGTAATTTTATTTATTTTAATGCTTGTTTGCAGACTTGCCTACCCGCAGGCAACTATTGTGACGTGATCTCGGGCAACAAAGTGGGCAACTCCTGCCAGGGCAAGACCGTGACGGTTGGCAATGATGGGCGCGCTAACATTAACGTCGGCGCCAACGACTACGACATGATGCTGGCCATACACATCGGACCTGAGGTGAGAACAGGCAAACATAAAATTCCTAACCAACTCTGGTGGATAATTAACACCCGTTTTCAAAAACGTTACTTGGAAGGTTCATAGTGCCTGTCAGCTCACAGGGACTCAAAAACCTATTCATAAACGATACTTGAGGGACAAACGTCACTGCTCGTCCAATAGAAAGGCTTGCCATCGGTAACGCACTGAAAAATGCCTCACTTCGCATGTCGACTTACGCAAGTATTGTTTGTGTAATACGGGTGTTAGTGGTCTACCAACGAACCACAAACGAAACTTCTACATAAACTGACGGTGCAAAAATGAAACCTACATTTTCCGACTTTGACATTTTCCGCCTTCGACATTCTCCGACTTTGACATTAAACTATGTATCGCATTTTGAAGAGCTATGCTCTTGTTGTCATTACGTAGAATTGCGTGGAATGAAACACGCACAGTGACTTTCTTTTGAGGGCTTCCGCGAATCCTTTGCGGCTTATGTCATGCGCATGATACCTGAATACATTACATATTTTGTACGATAATTGCAAATCCATTTTTACAAACAAGTACAGCCACGTCACCACGTTCTGATAAAATATATTTGATTTCAGAGCCGTCTCTAATGGGTAACCGACACGACGCAAAAATGAAAGTTCTGGAGCAAGATATTACAAAATAAACATTTTTTATTTTAACATTAATTCAATAAAAAAATAATAATGGGTACGAGTCTTTTTTTTAAACTAGCTTTTACGTTATAAATATCAAGATGACAACATGATGATGATTTTCATATCTGATCCAAAGGATTTCTCTGGCCATCCAGCGTGGCAATGCTGCTGGGGTTATGGGAACCTTTGGGTCAGATATGAGAACGAAACTTTCTTTTTAATTAAGGTTATTCTAACAAACTGTTTTTTATTTCAACCCTACAATTAAGTTTAAAGATGACAACTGCAACATTTTTTTTTTAAGTTACACTTTCAGCAATACAATCTAAAACCGATTTGTGACTGTATGGATAAATAATTTTAAAAACATTTGTTCTTGTATTGCTATCGTTTTAATAATGATGTCATCCAAAAAACAAATCACGATGCATGTGTGCATACTTATAACGATGATGCGGGCTAATCTGTGGGGTTAAATATAGGAAGTAAACCCGTTTTGGTCGGATATTGGTAATCATGGAAAATCACGTGAATGCCGTCGACAAATGGCATAGATGGTATATTTAGTGTCTATGCTAGAAACTGAGATTTGGAAATTGAATTCGTAAATAATTTCATTGGGTTCCATGATGTAGATACTGTATTTAATATGTGGCCTGTCTAAATACCATGGAAACAATAAAGTGAATTGAATTGATGAATCATTTTGAGAATCTCTACTTACTTAAATGAGAATTGAATTTATACATATTTATGTATTAGTTTAAAAGCACTAAGCTCTGAAAGCACCAGGGGTTGCATAAGACCCCAGTTATAGGAGTGCAAGTAATAATGATATTCTAAAAATCACTTGGAGTAAGTACTAAGTATGGCTATCCTGAAGTTCTCACCGAAGCGAAACCCCGTCGTGCAGCTAGTATTCATTACATCTAGTTGGGAACTTTGCGTATTTTTATTGTATTTTGCACATTTATGATCCCGTAGTCTAGACACGTACAGCATATAAAGTACAGCACGCAACGTAGCTCATTTTGAAGTTAATGTTAGTATTCTGCACCTGTAATTAATATTAATGTAATTAATCTTATAACACACGAGGGGTTTTCGTGATGGCTAGCCTTTTTGAACTTGTTATATTTACAATAACCGGTTTTTTGCTACAAAAAGTTTTGGTGAGTCTAATACAGTATCCACAAGGAGAGGACGCCCATTGCACGTCCGAAATGCGCAAAAATTTGCATTTTTAAATTATATTCCTGAATGAAATGGTTTTCAAAACCTATTTATAGGGAGTAGTTCGACTGTGATATAGTGATTTCATTTTAATTAATTTTATTTTTAATTTTGTTTAATTTGCTAATCCCAAAATCATGGCAGAAGATTTCAGGTATGTACCTTTATCTCAAATAATATCTAAATTAAGTTACCTATATATTTTGTGTAAAGAAGTTTAATAGAAAAAAGTTTATATTTATACAAATAAACAGGTAAGTAGTGTAAAAATGAAATTACTTAGGTATAGCTAAGGTTAGCTTTAAGTAATTTTATGATGTTTTAACTAATCCTATATGACGATTTAAAAGTGCTATTTTTAAGCCTATTTAAATAAAAACAATTGATTATATTTATTCGTTCATGTATCCTAATATCCTAATAATTTTATAAATGTGCGAAAGTTTGGATGTGTGTTTGTGAGTCTGTGAGTTTGTGATGATGTTTGTTACTCAATCACGCAAAATTTACTGGACGGATTTCGATGAAATTTGGTATACGGGTAGAAAAATACCGAGAATAGCACATATGGTACTTTTTATCCTGAAATTCCCACGGGAGCGAAGCCCCGGGGCGCAGCTAGTTCCTAATAAAATAGACTGTACGTACCTACATATTTAGGAGTACTATGTTATTAGGTTAATGAAGCACTTTTAGCCGCTCCCGTAATCAACTACATACCTAGCTTGTTATCCAAATACTATACTTGTATTTATCAACGTAATGGTCCCTAAGGAAGAAAACTTTATTATACGCAATGGAAACTAAATATTTGCTATTATTTCTGCGTGAAAAGTAAATGATAAAAACAAAAGATCATCGCCAAAAATAACTACGACGATATTTTGTTTTATTTTATTCATATGAACTCGCGCGACTTTGGAGAACCTATCTTTCCTATTTTTTTTTATGTTTATACTAGCTTTTGCCCGCGGCTTCGCCCGCGTGAATTTCCCATGGGAACAGTGCTTTTTCCCGGGATAAAAAGTAGCCTATGTGCTATTCCAGGTCATTATCTACCTCTGTATCAAATTTCATCGAAATCCGTCCAGTAGATTTTGCGTGATTGAGTAACAAACATCCTCACAAACTCACAAACTCACAAAGTCACATCCAAACTTTCGCATTTATAATATTAGTATGGATTTATGACAGACATACCTCGTTTATGACATACGTTTATGACCATATGTATACTTATTCCAACACAGTATTGTTGTTCACGATAACTCCGGTATTGCGACTGGATTACTATTTATAGATTTGTTGATTGTTTCATTTGAGTTTATGAATCAAAGGATTTTTCAAATCCAATTGGAACTACTCCAGCAAACAAAAACTCATTCAATTCAATTAATATAACATCTTAAAAAAATAACCCTTCTACTTAGTTCTTTTCAGAGGATCTTTTAACATGCCCCAACTGCCCTTCCTTCTGTACCTGTTGGAAGATCTCAATTTGGCTAAATATTGGTAAAAAAGTAAAAAAATCTAATTTTGCCATCTTGCCTCGAGATGATGATGATCGATGAATGGATTTTGGAAATAATCTGAATTTATTCGATTGTAGATATACATATATGTACGTAAAAAGCGTTGCTTTGTAAAGATTCGCGTAGAGTATTTTTTCTTTGGTGAAGATATGCTTACCTCATACAGTCATGTGTCGCCAAAGAGCTACCACATGGGCGACTACAACAAGGGGGAGAAGAAGCTACGCCTGCAGGAGTTGGAGCCGGAGAAGAAGAAGAAGACGCCGCGCCCGTTCCGGGACAACTTCCGGGAGTACATGAACAGTACCACCTTGCACGGTTTCCGGTATATTGCGGACGGGGGCATCACATGGGTGGAAAGGTAGGTATACCTAGCTATAAATTCAAATTAATTTATTAATTAACAAGACTTGTGAATTTAATTATTTACCCATTATACTGGTGAAATTTCCAAAATTCCTTTCTTGGTGCTCACTTATGTTATATTGCAAAATTTCATGTTTCTATGTTCAGATAGTTATTATAGAGGTATGTATACATACACTACAAAGTCCAATTTTTGTTAGTAATAGTCTTACAACTTAGCATTCTATAGCTGAAAGTAGAAAATGCTGCAAGTTATTTTAATTTGTTTTTAGGCGACCTTGTCGTTTCCCTATTCGTAGCGGCTCGTAGCTGCGTAGCACTTCGTAGCTCGTAGATCTCTCATAGATGGAATGTGGTAACAAACCACACACAGGCAAGGTTGCATCTAGGAGATTAACAGCTTGTATATAATTGACTAAACATGTGTTGAATTAAAATTGAAAGGTATTTCGTAGCTTTTCGTAGCCGCGTAGCACTTCGTAGCACGTAGTGAAATTTGAGAATTTATTTTTCTGTGCTGAAAATTTACTTAGCCATTTCTGTTGAAATTTCGATTAGATTTCAAAAACCTCAAAACGAATTAGCGTTTGAACGTATATTTCCCCCGAAAGACCACATCACTTGAACGGCCACATCCCTAAACGGCCATTTCGTTTGATAGGCCACATAACTTAAACTCATAATCATATTTTTGTCACTAACAATCACCATAATACGTAGGTCACCAGATATACCTATATGTTTGTTTTAGACTATGGTGGCTGATAATGGTGATCTGCAGCATCATAGTGTGCGGGTACCTGATCCTCAAGGTGTGGCAGAAGTGGGACGAGTCGCCGGTCATCGTCAGTTTCGCTGACACCTCCAACTCTGTATGGCACGTAAGTATGAGTTATTCCCATGGTCCGTGGTATTCCTCTTTTTTGGATAGAGACGCATAACGAAGAAAATACACACAAAACAGTATTTTATTTATTTATTATTTATTATGGCAACATACAGTTGTATAATATAAAGTATTCTTTGTTATTGAGTGTATCTACCGCCATGTAGTCATATTACACAAGTAAACGTAGTGTGCAAGTGGTAGGTCTGTAGTAGTAAGTAGTAGGCAGTGTGCGCAGAGAATCCGGGCAAACGAAAGGGCGGGAGGGTTCGGTACCGAAAAATTTACCGGGTAAAAAAAATACCGGTAAAAAACCTCGACCCGACACTACGTCTGTCCGACTAACCTAACCTAACCTATACGCAGTCTGCTACCACTGTAGTTTACAACGGGAACTACAGAACCCTGTATATTAAACCTAACTTAATAGCTACAACCACCCACAAACCCAAGGGTCACTTACCAAACTTAATCTTCTGCTCTTCGGATCCAATCTTGAGTGTCTTCGGAAGAGGAGGGGGTTGTTCCCTAAATCACCCAACCTACCCCATGAGATCTCAATCCCCAGAAAAAATACCTGATCCGTCTAGCAGTTCCACTCGGCAACAGATTTCGGCGTCCCCAGGCAGCCACGTTTCGCATCTCACAAGAAACAGTCAAAGTAAAAGGTTTCACAAACACAAACGTTCAATAGTTATTTAACAAACAGGAAATTCACAAATATAACTCAAACTAATTAACAATCAAAGGACGCGGGACCTCTCGCGTATTAAAAATCAAACCGATATCGCACAGGACAATGGCGACCGTTCGCGACCCATTCGCACAAGCAATGTCATGCGGCGCGGCCTCCCCGCGCGATGTCCAAACAATACTGAATTCAAAATGGTCGCTCGCGACTGCCGACGCCGGCCGAGCGGGCGACGACGCTACTAATATGAAACTACCGCACGCGCTAGAATATTACGGCGGCGAACGGACAAAACAACATAGATTTTATTACAAACATCCCCCCGTCCCGGTCTGAGAAGCAGACCGCTAGCTTACTCTACGGGAAGGCGGGCGAGAGAGGTCACAGCTCTCCTCAAAATCGAACCGTCGACCAACACCTCAGCCACACGCGGAGTGCCATCTCCGCCAAGAATCAAACGTAATATGCGAGCTCGTCGCCAAAGCAATGAGGGCAAATTTGCCTCTTTTAACAATACTAAATCACCCTCCTGGGAGGCTCAGTCCTGTCTGTCCACTTCACTCTTTGCTGCAGCAAATGCAAATATTCAAGCGACCAGCGACGCCAAAAGTCCTGGCTCATTTGCTGCAACATTTGAAAACGCGACAACCGATATACGCGTTCATCCTTCCACGGGTATTCGGGCAGGGCATTCAACGGCCCTCCTACCAAAAAATGACCAGGGGTGAGAGCTTCCAAGTCATTTGGATCTGGAGATAGCGGACAGAGAGGACGAGAGTTGAGGACCGCCTCAACTTTACAAAACACTGTGGCCAGCTCTTCAAAAGTTAGAGCCGTTTCTCCGATAATGCGGCGGAGGTGGGTCTTTGCGGATTTCACAGCCGCTTCAAAAATCCCTCCCCAATGGGGGCAACTTGGGGGACTAAACTTCCAGGTTATTCCCCTTTGAGCAGCAATTTGACTTAAACTAGTACAATTCTTATCAATAAACACAGAAACATCCTTAAGATAATTTACAGTTCCCTTATAGTTTGTGCCATTATCAGACCTAATAAGGGAAGGTAGACCTCGACGCGAAACAAAGCGATCCAACGCGGCGACGAAGGCCTCCGTAGTCAGAGCCGATACCACCTCCAAATGGACAGCCTTGGTGGCCAAACAAACAAATACACACAAATAGCCCTTCACAATACGGGCATTACGAAAGGGAGAAGCCTTGATCGAAAAGGGACCGGCAAAATCGGTTCCAACGCCGTCAAACGGCCTCGAAGGTCGGATTCGATCAGCGGGCAAATCACCCATCTGTGGTTGCATCGTGGATGTGGTTGCATCGTGGATGCCTTCAGGATTTGTCGAAGGCCCAGAAGATGGCCTACCTCCTCTCCACTCTGGAGGATGAAGCGCGGTCGCTCATCCAGCACCTCCGGGTGGAGGACGACCAGTACGATACGGCTTGGGAGTTATTGAACTCCCGCTACCAAAATTTACGTTTGTTAGCGGATGCGCACGCCGCACAGTTGATGGCCCTGCCCAAGGTGGCCAACAGGGCACAGTTGCGCCTGCAGTTGCTCACGCCCGTTACAGTGGCCTGTAACGCGCTCCGCACACTGGGGCTGCCGGTGGACCAATGGTCTTTTTTGTTGGTGCACATTGTATTGGGCAAATTGCCCAATGACATCCGCTCGCGGTTTGAGCGCGAAAATGCGGAGCGGGATAGCACCACCCTACCAACATTCACTGACTTGGTGAAGTTTTTGGAGTTTGAGGCACGGGCTGCTGAGAATACCATGACGGACTCAGCGCCATCCAGAGCGCCTGAACGTAGGCCCTTGGAACCCTCATGGCGAGGGAAGCCCCAACAGGGACGGCAACCGCCACCGCGTGGAGCTGGTGCGCGGGTTGCACACACGGCAGCAGTCGCGAGGGACGCGGACTGCCTGCAATGTGGTCGGATGGGCCACAGCCTGCTGCAATGCAGGGACTGGCAGAGACTGCCAGTACAAGATAGGCGCCGCATGGCAAAGCGGCATGAACTTTGCTTTTACTGTTTGGGCACTCACTATGCACGTGACTGTCCCAGGGCCATACCATGCAGTGCATGCCGTGGGCTGCACCACGCGATGCTCTGCATGAACCGGAACGGGGATGGCCCCCGGTTGTTGAGGCAGGGGTCCCCTATGGGCGGGGGCGCTCCTGCGCGAAGCCCTCCACCATCGGACGGAGGACGCGGCTTCGCTCGTCGCACCCCCCCTCGGGAGGGCGGTCGCGTACCTGCGCGGGTCTTGGCGGACCGGGACCACGCGCCCCAAGGTCATGGCCAGTATGTAGCTGGCCAGGCCCCGGATAGGGCCCCCATGGGCGGGGGCCCTAGACCGGACGTGAGAGTGGGGACACCCCCCTCCACGCGGGTTGCCAATACCCAACACATGCAGCCGCAGCGGTTTTCTCCGCCGCTGCACGAGTACCCACGGCTGGAGTACCACCCGCCGTACCATATGTATGGCCGGGCCGCGGGTTATGCCCCCCCTCAGATGGGGATGTGCACTCGCCCGCCATATTACCCGGGTCAGTGGCGCCCCCCTGGTTTGGAGAGAGTGGGGAGCCCGTAACTAGCTTGCTCCCTTGCTGGGACAGAGCCGCGGACGGTTCTGCTCCCTACCGCGGTGGTCCGCGTATGGGGTCGTGGGGGGGAAGCCATTAATTTGAGAGCTCTGTTGGACTCAGGGGCTCAAAGCAGTTTGGTTACCACTCGAGTGGCACGCCAGTTAGGTTTAGTCGTGGAAGACTCGCCTGTGCCACTTCTTGGAGTTGGTGGCATACAGGTGAAGTGTCTGACGGGCCAGACACTTGTCACCTTTTCTTCGCTGAAATCCTCCACAATGAGGATCACGACTTCGGCTATGGTAATGGATACCATTGCGGGTTGGCACCCCTCGACAGACATACCGCCGGGTGTGTTGTCTTTGGTTTCGGGTCTGGATTTGGCCGACCCCTTTGTTTTTCATCCCGGCCCAGTGGACTTGCTCCTGGGCTCGGACGTATTGGGTTGGATTTTGTTGGGTACCCAGAAAGCTCTGGGTTCGTCTTCACTGATGGCAGTGTCTACTATCTTTGGTTTCGCCCTGATGGGCCCTGTGTTTGATAATAGCACCGTGGAGGAGCCACCGGTCGTCGCATCAGCGTCCTTGGCCAAGACCATGCAAAGGTTTTGGGAGGTGGAGGAGCCACCTATGAGTTCCAGGATGGATCCGGAACACGCTGAGTGCGAAGCCCTTTTTCGATCGACCACGGAGAGGTTGCCCTCCGGTCGGTTTGTAACTAGGTTACCCTTTGTTGCCTCTCGTCCTAGCCTAGGGCAAAGTAGGGCGCTTGCGGAGAAACGACTGCTGTCCATGGAGCGACGCATGCAGCGTGACCACGTACTTCGCGATAAATATATTGAATTTATGCGCGAGTACGAGGATTTGGGTCACATGTCTCCGGCTCGAGTTGATTGGAGCTCAACTGAGCATTATTTTTTGCCCCACCACGCGGTGGTGAAGGCCTCAACAGGCAAATTGAGGACCGTCTTCGATGGGTCCGCACCCACTTCGAACGGGGTTTCGTTGAATCTGTGTTTGCATTCGGGTCCCAAATTGCATAGGGACATAATTGACATCATCTTGAACTTTAGAAGACATCAAGTGGTTTTTGGTGCGGACATCCGGATGATGTTCCGCCAGACAGTCATACATCCTGAGGACAGGCGATTCCAGTTGATACTCTGGCGTGAGCGCCCTGAGGATCCTGTGACGGTGTATGAACTCAATACAAACACGTATGGTTTGAAATCTAGTCCCTATATCGCCATCAGATCATTGCTTGAATTGGCAGAGCGGGAACGGATCCGCTTTCCCCGTGGGGCTTCCGTGCTGTCACGTGACTTGTATGTTGATGACGTGTGCACCGGAGCCCAAAGTATTGAGGAGGCCCTCCTACTGCGGGATGAATTGATCGAAATATTGAAGACAGGTGGCTACGAGCTACGTAAGTGGTTGTCCAATGAGCCTAGAGTTCTAGAAGGGATCCCGGAGGATCACCAACAGAACCCTCACCTGTTTGAGGATGTAGATGATCCCAACAGGATAGCGGTGCTGGGCATGCAGTACCAGCCGCTAACCGATATTTTCACATTCCAAGTGGACTTGGAAATACCAAAAGTCTGGACTAAGAGAACGGTGTTGTCCGTAATAGCTCGTATGTTTGATCCAAACGGTTGGATCAGTCCAGTGATATTCTCTGCGAAGTGTCTTCTTCAGAGACTTTGGACTTTGGGCGTCTCGTGGGACGAGCCGCTGTTTGGTTCTCCATTGGATGATTGGCTCGAGTTGTTTTCATCGATTAAGGAAGTCAATCGGATTGCCTTGCCTCGTCGAATATTGCCCCCGGGAAATATCGAGCCAGCCTGCATGGCTTTTGTGACGCGTCGGAGCGAGGCTACGCCGCGTCAGTCTATATGCGGACAGTTGACGCCGATGGCCGGGTCAATGTCTCGCTTTTGTTAGGGAAGAGCAAGGTCGCCCCCATCAGGACTAGGCTGACTATTCCCAAGCTTGAGTTGAGTGGAGCTCACCTTCTCTCTAAATTGTTGCATCACGTTGCATGTGAGCTGGCGGCCACGGTCGAGATACGGGACATCTTCGCCTGGTCGGATAGCCAGGTCGCGCTTGCATGGTTGCGCGCGGCCCCACATACCTTGGAGGTTTTTGTGGGAAATCGGGTTTCCCAAATCCAGAATATCGGAATTGATATAACATGGAGACATGTGCCGGGAGAGCTTAACCCAGCGGACTGTGCTTCCCGAGGTTGTACGGCACCAGAATTGGTGTCACACCCGCTCTGGTGGGGTCCAGAGTGGCTGATGGGATCAGAAACTTCTTGGCCTGTCTGTCAGACAGATGTTACTTCTTTGAGTTTGACTGGGCTCCGTGTACATGCTGTAGTCGCTGAGACGACGTCGGAGCCGGATTGGCTACTTGCTCGGTATAGCAGTTTGGATAAGCTTCTGGGTGTCACCAGTTGGATTAAGCGTTTCATACATAATTGTAGAAACCCACAGGCAAAGCGGTTGGAGCCGATTGCAGGTGCAGAAGAGCGCCGGAGCGCATTGTTGCATTGGGTCCGTGTCGTGCAGACCGGACGGTTTGAGTCAGAGCTTCGTATTTTGCGCGACGGACGCGCTAAGTTGAAGGGCGCGGTCGCTCGTTTGAACCCGTACATCGACTCGGATGGGCTTCTTCGGGTTGGAGGCAGGCTCCGGAAGGCGGATCTTCCATATGAGACTCGCCATCCTCTGTTGTTGCCCAAGGGCGGACCCTTGGTGCAGCTTTTGGTGTCTGATCGACACATTCGTAACGCCCATGCTGGGTGCAATGCTTTGTTGGCTATTTTGCAACGCGAGTTTTGGATTTTGTCTGCCCGAAGAGCAATCCGTAGTGTCCTGTTTCGATGTATTGCATGTTGTATTGCATCGACCAGGGACTCAAACATATTTTTGTAGGCTACCCACTCCTCCATCCTACCCCCAAAGTGGGACAGCTGAAGGGTGGGGAGCCGACCAGTAACCGCTGGTCCTTCCTGTCTAACAGGTGTGCGAGGGGCTGGTCCGCCAGCCTGTCTCGCCCTTATTGCGGTCACCGCCTCCGCGATATCATCGTGCAGACTCAGGATCTGGTCCATGTCCGCCATGTGACCTGCGTAGACCTCCGGGGCAAGTTCGGCTTCGGTAAGCACCACCATGGCCGCTTCCGCGCTAATCAATCGTGAGTGGAGGTGATCCGCTCTTAGCAGTATGGCGCCCTCCCTGTCCTTCCGGGACAGGAGTCCTCCGGCCGTCACAAACCATCTCAATTCGTTGGCGAGTGTCGCCCTAGCATTGGAGACCTTCGCCATCGCGTCAAGTCACAAACAAAAAAAAGTAACAAAAGGTAAATAAAAAACAACAAAATCAAACAACTACACGAAGAACCGCGGTAGGTATGAGAATGGCACAAACCCGGAACGCACGGTACAAACAGCAAACAAATACAAAAAGGTTACAAATATTCTTATACAAACAAACTAAGAAAAATCTAATAATTTTTACAAACAATTAATTATTTTTTACAAACGAACAAATAGAGGGTAGATAAACTACGCTCTGCTACCAGAAAATGTGCGCAGAGAATCCGGGCAAACGAAAGGGCGGGAGGGTTCGGTACCGAAAAATTTACCGGGTAAAAAAAATACCGGTAAAAAACCTCGACCCGACACTACGTCTGTCCGACTAACCTAACCTAACCTATACGCAGTCTGCTACCACTGTAGTTTACAACGGGAACTACAGAACCCTGTATATTAAACCTAACTTAATAGCTACAACCACCCACAAACCCAAGGGTCACTTACCAAACTTAATCTTCTGCTCTTCGGATCCAATCTTGAGTGTCTTCGGAAGAGGAGGGGGTTGTTCCCTAAATCACCCAACCTACCCCATGAGATCTCAATCCCCAGAAAATATACCTGATCCGTCTAGCAGTTCCACTCGGCAACAGATTTCGGCGTCCCCAGGCAGCCACGTTTCGCATCTCACAAGAAACAGTCAAAGTAAAAGGTTTCACAAACACAAACGTTCAATAGTTATTTAACAAACAGGAAATTCACAAATATAACTCAAACTAATTAACAATCAAAGGACGCGGGACCTCTCGCGTATTAAAAATCAAACCGATATCGCACAGGACAATGGCGACCGTTCGCGACCCATTCGCACAAGCAATGTCATGCGGCGCGGCCTCCCCGCGCGATGTCCAAACAATACTGAATTCAAAATGGTCGCTCGCGACTGCCGACGCCGGCCGAGCGGGCGACGACGCTACTAATATGAAACTACCGCACGCGCTAGAATATTACGGCGGCGAACGGACAAAACAACATAGATTTTATTACAAACAGGCAGACTACATACACACTTACATTTTTGTGGAAATTCATTGATTGCTAGTGAATGAGCGCAATACAATTACGTGGTGTGGCGTGTGACGTGTGTATTATGCGGGTCAGAAATAGTCCAGGGGCCCTATTTTTGAAAGTGTGACATACCGCCGAAAACGAATAGACTATTATGTCGCACTCGTCCTACTATGTCACTAAAAACATAAAAGCCGTATTTTTGAAATCACTCGTCTAGCAATGTTGCCAGTGATATGAAAATAATGCGAGAAATAATTTCTGCTACATTTTACGCAACGAAAACTGAATCGGTAACGAATCTTAAAAAAAATGTTCGTAAATTTTCAATCAAAGAGAACGTAAGCGTTACACGGAACGCAAAAATGAACATCCTAATAGACTCCATCTATATCCGTATCCGGTTGTCTATGTCATTCAAGATTTTGACGTAAAAAACGTTCGGCTACCAAATCATACGAAAACGAGTGGTCTAGACTACTCGTTGCGAATTATTCGACATAGACAATTCAAAAATACGGTATAATGGATAACGAATGAAAAATCATTCGGCTCACGCTTTTTTGGTGAGTCACACTTTCAAAAATAGGGCCCCAGAACTGATTTTCAAAGTCATCTTTTTGCATGAGAAATGGCAAGTTACTATTTGAAGAGGATGCAAGAGTATGCTTGCTTCCATGAACCTGGGTGTCGAGTCTACGGACGTTCCTAGTATTAAAATTGTATGGTTAGAATCTAATCCACTTTTATAAATTAATTCCGATATTTTCCTTCTAGATTCCGTTCCCAGCGGTGACGATATGTACTGAAACGAAGCCTAGAATGAGAGTGTTCAACTTCACCAGAGCTAACGCAGAGAGATGGAGCAAACCTCCGACCATCAGTCCGGAAGAGTAAGAACTCATTATTCTGCAGATATTAAAATTAAATTTACTTACTTACTTCGATTGCTTGACGACCCAAAGAGGATCTTGGCCTCCGATACTAGAAGCTTCCACTCCTTCCTGTTCTGCGCTACTTCATGCCAGTCGGCTCTTAAATAACGTAAAAATTTAACGTTAAAATTGCGCCCAAATATTTGTTTGTTGGTTTTTCTTCTTTCTACTTTTAATCTATACATATAATAAAACAGTAAAAATATTTTGTCTGTACATTTAATATTTTTGACTGAAATGGATAGAGGGAGACCTAAAAAAAACAATAGTAAGCAAAAAAATTTTTTTGGAATTTCTTGTCTGTCTGTCTGTCTGTCTGTCTGTCTGTCTGTCTGTATGTATGTACGCGTTTCACGCAAAAACTACTGGACGGATTTGAATGAAACTTTTTTTGTTGTATAGCTATTAAGCCTGGGCAACATATAGGCTATAATTCATTTTGAAAACTGGTACACCTGATGAAGAACCATAACGGAACAGCTAAACTATAAGTAATATGGAAATGGTGCCTTAACAAAAATCGTTCAACCTGATGAGCATTTTCTGCCGACGTATAAAAATTGAAGATCTGGAACATCTGATGAAAAGCTCCAAGAGACCAGCTACACTATAACATATATGGAAATGGCGCCTTAGCAAAAATCGTTCAACCTGATGAGCATTTTCTGTTGACGTATAAAATTTGAAGATCTGGAACATCTGATGAAAAGCTCCAAGAGAGATTTTTCATCTAAGCGAAACTCACGCGGGCGAAGCCGCGGGCGACAGCTAGTATTTTATATTTAATAGATACCTTACCTATTAGATATTTAAGTTATTGTATTTTTTACATTGTAACATCTACAAGTGAAATTTACTATTGCAGTCTAAAGACCTTCCGAGACATGTTGCTGTTGTGTAACTACGCATCCGATCCAGATAAAGGACCTAAATTTGCTGATAAAAGTTCCGTAGAAACCATATTGCGGGTAAGTTCATTCTTGAAAAAAATACACAGGATTGCTACTCGTATTATCACCCAGTCAGTCAGTTCAATAGCTCCAATTTACCTATGTAGAAATTAAAGGGTTAGGTTTAAGTTAACAACTACAGAAGTTTCAGAGGGGTCACATGGTCGAGTGCCTGGTATACTCAAAATGAGGTAGTCCACTTAGAGCACTAATCCGAATAGTACAAACGCGAATAGCACAAGGCTTTGTCCACGAACAGCACAATTTAATATTTTGGCATGTGCTGTTCGTGGATTCTAATTTATATTTTATTTTTGGTCCACGAACAATACAACTATTATACTTATATTATGTATATTGAATTGTAAATACTTTTGGAACCTAGTGCTGTCTGCTGAATGTGTTCCTTATACAGGACGATATTATTTTTGTTACTAAATGTCGCCTAGACACATTTCATATGTACCAACGAAAGTATGTGTAATTAATAAACGATCAAGTGATGTTATCGATATCTTTTATTTAATATCGTCCTGTATAAGGAACACATTAGCAGACATCACTAGGTTCCAACAGTATTTACAAATCAATATACTCGTATATAAGTATAATAGTTATATGTGCTGTTCGTGGACGAAAATAAAATAAAAATTAGAATCCACGAATAGCACATGCCAAAATATTAAATTGTGCTGTTCGTGGACAATACCTTGTGCTGTTCGCGTTTGTGCTGTTCGGATTAGTGCTCTAAGTGGACTACCTCCTCAAAATAACCCCGGGAATAGTGCCGGGATTATATTGAGTACAGAAAAAAATATACCTATACTAAGAGGGTCTTGTCTCAGGGGGGATCATGACCCCCATGACCCTCTAAATCCGCTCCTGGGCACAACCTGGGTATGTGAGATGATAGTAGCATTTATTTACATCATAAATGCGGAAATTGTTGTATGCAAAATATAACAGTCAAGGCCTCCTATTATTTTTTATTGTAAGATAAAGTGAGAATGAATCTTCCATGCGTTATCTAATATAATGTCAAGGTCACCTACTCTACTACTACATTTTTTCTTATTCTTTTTCAACCTTGATCTTAAACCGGTCATCTGTTGTATATATTTGAAAAGGTTACTTTATAAAAAGTTTATTTATTGACTTTTTATTAGTATACCTTTAGGAATTTATTGTGATATCATTTCAGGCAAACCTACGTACTAGCTATATTAGTCAGATAGAGACAATTAATTAAAGTAAGTAGTAGTTTTTAACCGACTTCCCAAAAAAGGAGGTTTTATGTTTCGATGTATGTCATCGAGATATTGATGTATGTATGTTTTTTTTATGTATGTTCGCCGATTTCTCCGCCTATGGTGGACAGATTTCCGAAATTTTTTATTCGAAACAGTCTATTCCCAAGTTGGTGCCATTTTAATCACGTCAGAATCTATTCGGTAATTTTTAAGATTCCTAACAAAACAATATACTCTCGCATGATAATAGGAATTTATAGTAATTCTCAACTTATTCTATGTTATTATCATAAACTAAAAACTAAAATACAAGCTAAATTAAAATATCTACTAAAATTAACAAAATATTAAAATACTAACATTGGATTATAGAGCAAAAGCGTGCGACAGCATGCCCTTCGTTATTTTATGAAAACTCAAGATTCTTTTTGCATGTCCCCAACACAGAAATAGTCATTATCAACTATAATAGTTGCATCATCATTACTTAGGCATATAATATGTAGCAAGGTAACTCAATTTCCTCAAAGTAAAAGTTATTTAAAGATTTTATTCCGAATAATATTAGAACTCATGCCATCCATTGCCAAGCAATTGGTTCAGATATAAACCTCTGCCAGTTAAACCTAAATTATAGTTACATTTATTTTATTATAAAAGCTGAATTTAATATTACTTTGAGAGGTCCCCAAGGGTGTTTTTTATACCTATAAAAATCACTTTTGCTATCCATATTACCTTACCGACTTCACCTCGTTCAGTAGGTGGCATGCCAGTACATTTTACTTTCTTTTTGATAAATCTGCCTATATGTTATTTCATGATTTTAAGTTTTATGATGGAGTCGGTTTATTTTTTTGGAAAAAAAAATTATTCTTATATTATGTTGTGGAATTATGTTGAGAAATTTAAAAAAATTTGGTGAGTTTAGCAGTTTTTCGAAAAAACTAATTCTGAATTTGGATTTTAGATAGCGAATCGTAAGATTACTTAAAAAAGGAAAACTAAAAAGTAATCAAATCTGTACATCTAGTTAATCTAGCTAGCAAGTTTCATAACGTTTCTATACATACTGCTACAGCATTAGGAAATGGAGGAATAAGATAGAACTGCATAAGTATCTTTTTTTTTTTTCAAATATTTCAATCTGAAATGAATGAGTAATTTTGCAGTTAGCACCAACTATGGACGATGTATTCTTGGACTGCCTTTGGGATGATCTATCGTGTAGTCAGATGTTCTACCACACTTTGACCAAAGATGGCTTCTGTTACACCTTCAACATGCTCTCTGCTGAAGAGATGTTCCGGATGGAAAAGTAAGTGCAAATATCTGAAAAACTAGTCTATGATACTTACTTACTACTGCGGCGCAGCGACCCGAAGTGGATCTTGGCCTCCGACACGAGATGACGCCATTTTTGCGGTCTTGCTCCGATTCTCGCCAGTTTTCCGCTCTGAGGCTCTGAGAGAGCTGAGTCTATGATAAATATATACAAATGGTGGACTTAACGCCATATGGAATTCTCTACTAGATGATCATCATCGTCGCAAGCTTTCTATTCTGCTGGGTATAAGCCTATTCATATTCATTTATTCGCTGTAAAATGGTCAAATAGGTAGTATAGTATACATAAGTCTTCTTACTCCGCCTCCTTTTGTCTACGCCAACCTTCTCTATCCTGGGCTTCGAGCAACAAGGACTTCCGCGCGCGGCTCTACGGAGTCCTTGTTATGATCCTGGGCCATCGCAATCCAGTTCTTGCCAGCAACATTATTTACATCGTCGACCCATCTTGCTGCCGGGTGTCGTGAGCTTCTTCTCCCTTTTCTAGGGTAGATAGTTACCCAAGAAATGGGAGAAGGAAGAATAATATGGATGCTATGTATTTACCATTTTGTGAGAACTGCAAAAGGAAAATCTAAACTGAATAAGTACCTACTAAATACTCAAATCTACCTAAATAGAAATGGACTTACGATTTGACAGTAGATTTGCAAAAATAGCAAGTCCCTTTTTTTACCTATAACTATAGAAGCCGCAGACAAATCACACATAGCCAATACCTTTCAAATGAGTCACTTCCAAATAAAGTAGTTTACCTTGGGAGAGTCCTATGTCGGGCAAAAATAAGCTGCAAGACGGAGATAGTAATATGTAAAAAACTACGTCAACATTAGTGTAGTATTAAGCAAATACCTAACGAAATTTTGTAATTTCAGTCTACATTCAGAATATTACCATGTTGCTGGTCATAATAAAAGTGCTTGGACTTTAGGAAAGGGTTACCCCCCAGGAGAAACCATCAAGACTTATCCAAGACGTGGGCCTGTAAGTACTTCTCTAGAAAACTCGTTTCCTGTCTTTAATAAAAAGAAGATGGCAATTTTAAATTAAAGTAACTATACTTAAACATTACGTACCTACTTATACACATTTTGAATTGTTGAATTAAAAACATTATAAAAATCTATTGAGATCGATTAACGCGCGTTATTGAATTCAAACAGAACTGCAAATTGTGCACAGATAAAAAAAAGTCTAGATATAGAATCCATTGGTATGCTTTCAGAGTTATGGCGGTGTGGAGTTTGAAGTAATCCTGTTGACGGATGTCAGAGACCAAGATCTTGATTGTCGAGGACCTGTTCAAGGTTTTAAGGTATCTTTCCGATCCTCTACCTTTATTGTGGGCTTTTCGTATACTTTAGTATAGCTATTTATTTCTAGTAGCACCCCGGGATTCTTACGGGTTTCCTTGAGAATTTTGGGGGTAGTATCCTATATTGTATTTCTAAGTGTTGCGTAACTGTTGGAGTTGGAAATAGATGATTAACCAAGAGGTTCTTAACTTTAATAAGTATCTACACTATTACAGATCTGGCTCCACAGTCCAGCGGAGCTTCCGAACATGGGCCAGAATTTCTTCAGGCTTCCCATCAAGTACCAGTCGGCAGCTGCCGTCACTCCAAGAGTCACAGACACCTCTGAAGGTCTACGGCCGTACCCACCTCACAAGTGAGTATATTTTTGAATTACACGCATTTTTTTACTCAGTTTCCGAATATTTTTTTGAACGCTAAATAAACTTCTTCAAAATTCGTGGCAAAGTGCATTTTGTAGTTAATATTAGTCTGTGATTTTGTATATATATTTAGATATATTTTTACTTTTAGTGAAATCAAGTGTAATGCAATGATATATAAGTTTGATGAATTTCGTATAGAGGTTTATTTTATTTTTTGTTTCACTGTAACATATACAAATTAAACATGAACACAGATAAAGTCCATTAAACATGACGTCAATCCTGTCTCGTGTCAGTCTTATAATAAATGTGTCTAGCCAAAGTTGATGAGTTATTAAATAAATTACCTATATCCTTGTATTTTGTTTTTCGCGAGTTGTAAGACCCTAGCATTTTATCAAAGTCAGATTGGTATTCTCTAAGCGGATCCAAATTATAATTACATTAGTTACCTAAGACCTTAAGATTATAATATCTTTTGTTAGTCTATATATACATTGTAAAGAATGTGAATTGTTATCAAAGAAGATAAAAATACGAATTAAGTTTTGAGTCATTTATCACTCGCTTTTCTTGACATAATGCTTGTTGAAGATGAAGTTTCAATTAACTTTTTATAATAAGGTCAAAAATTTAAATAAGCACTTACCTAATTTTTCAGCAAATAAAACTTACCAATCATCATCAATGCTCTTTATTTAATCGTAATTTTTTTAAAGATTATTATTTATCTCTCAGACGTAACTGCTTCTTCCCGGAGGAGCGATACCTGCGCTTCTTCCGCATCTACACTCAGAGGAACTGTGAACTGGAGTGCTCCTCCAACCACACTGCCTTCCGCTGCGACTGCGTGCCTCTGTATATGCCTCGTGAGTACTTCTATACTTCTATCCTCATGAACTTCTACTGCATCTACACCAAAACAGGTACCTTCTCCAACCACACCGCCTTCTGCTGCGACTGCGAGCCCCTGTACAATACTGTACATGCCTCGTGTATACTTATTTTCTTCTATCCTCAAGAGCTATATCATGGGCTTCATCCACATCTACACTTAGAGGAACCCTCCAACCACACCGCCTTCCGTTGCGACTGTGTGCCCCTGTACATGCCTCGCGAGTACTTCTATACTTCTATCCTCAAAGGCTATATCATGGGCTTCTTTCGCATCTACACAAAGAAGACCTCCTCCAGACAAAATGACTTCCTTACTGATTAATTAAACTTTTCTTTTATTCATTTATCTATTTTTAATCTCTCAGTTACCCAAGTTATCTGTTTATTATATCTTC
The DNA here is from genome assembly GCA_018467065.1 of Ephestia elutella. NCBI lineage: Eukaryota > Metazoa > Arthropoda > Insecta > Lepidoptera > Pyralidae > Ephestia > Ephestia elutella. The sequence goes on from CM031582.1 coordinate 6,387,881, forward strand.
ATATTTATACAAATTTTTGCTAAGTAAATTTTACAAATCATCTTTTTTTATTTCAGATGGGCCAGAGACGAAAATCTGCGGTGCTGGTAGTAGGAGTTGCGTTACTGCAGCTCTAGGTGAGCAAATATCAGTACTTACGCTGTTTACTAATAAATTACAAGGAATTTAAAATCTTAGCTTATTTCCTCTTTTGTTAAATTGCAGAAACTTAGAAATAATTTTTTGCTTATCTATCACCTTACTTAGGTTAGTGAATTTTCTTTAAATGTAAACAAATATACCTTACAGCTCTCCTTACCTCTGCACCATCCAAGTTTATATTCTTAATTTTTTTTTGTGAAGGCCCTGTAAATGAGAAATGCACTGCCCATAATACGTTAATAGGTGTACATTATCCTGACAAATGCGAACGACCTTAATAAGGGTTATCGTTTTTCCGCTCAATAGTTGACGCTATACTCCGCATACCTCTATGCGCCGACGTAGCCCGCAGAATCGCCAAACTTAAGTGGCAGTGGGCGGGGCACATAGCTCATAGAACAGATAGCCGTCGGGGCAGAAAAGTTCTCGAGACCACGAACCGGAAAACTTAGTGTTGGCAGGCCTCCCACTCGGTGGACCGACGACCTGGTGAAGGTCGCGGGTTGCGCTTGCGCATGGATGCGGGAAGCGCAGGACCGGTCGTTGTGGAAATCCTTGGGTGAGGCCTTTGTCCAGCAGTGGACGTCTTTCGGCTGAGAGAGAGAGAGAGTGTTGACGCTACTGGCGAGTGAGGTCTTTTATCCCAACACCAACCCATGGCTCTACCAACCTCGCGGTTATATGAGCCGAATCTCGGGAGAGGTCTGCACCGGGCTTGCTCTGTGGCTCTTCCCCGGCGCACCTGTCTTGACTCCCTACAAATAACTCTTTTATTGTCCCTTGTTCTTCTACTATTGGTTCGATAATAATAACATGTCGCTCCCCTTACTTTGGGGGTTTAACAGTACTTGTACGCACGACTTGGGCCTCCTGCGTCGCTGGCTGACGCGCACTTCATCCTCCTCACTTGGTCGTTTGTTGTTTGGTCGTATCTTTGTCGTATCTTTGTCGCCTCCCGCGTCTTCTTCTGACGCGCACCTTTGCCGCCTCTTAAGACCATTCAATCAATCAGCTGCTGATGGATGCGCCATCATCTGGCGCTTCGCCTCTCTCGAGGCGAGTGAGGTCTGTCATAACATAATACAATACTGTCATCAGTTGTCAAATTCAAATGAAGTATTGTACCATCTGCCAGACCTCACTCGCAAGTAGCGCCAACTAGTGAGCGAGGAAAGGATAACTGATAACTCCTCTAAAGGAACGATACCTCATTGCTCTCTAACTTCCAGAGGAGCTGTCCCTCTCGAAGTCATCACTGGACCCTAAGGCTGCCCGCGAGACCGTGAAGTGCGACTGCCTGCAGGCCTGCACCGAGCTCAAGTATGACGCGGAGGTGTCTCAAGCCGTGTACGACCTAACCACCTACCACAGGAACCCTAACCCTGACATCGCTAACGAGTTGTGAGTGCTAAGTGATTTACTTCTTCCGTCTTACTACTTGACCGATATTTTCTCTTGAAAATCCATTATGAAACAGAATGTTACAATTTTAGTTCTAGTAGTAGATTTAAAAAAAAGTACCAATACTATATGCTTTCATATTGTAACAATTTATTATAATTTTTTTTTTATAGGTAAGTATAGGCTATATTATAAGGCTAAATTAATCAAGCTATTCATATTATGATATTTCATTTTCGTATCGCTATTTATGTTTTAAATAACTGAAATCCGAATTTATCTTTGTGCATCAAAAGGGATTCTTCGAGGTCAGTCGTGTGCATTTTCTGTTCAAGGAAAAAGTCTGAATTAGATTTATATTCAAACTAGTCTGTGCCTGCGACTTCGTCCGCGCATATAAGCGGCGTATCAAGATGAAACTTACGCCAGATTTTAAGTTAAACGCGTTCTTTAATACAATAGTGAAAACCGCATCAAATTTGGTCCAGTAGTTTTTGCGTGATGCGCGTACAAACATACAGACAGACAAAAATTCTACAAAAAATGGTTCTGGCTTCTATTGGCCCCATGAAGGAGGCCAATAGAAGCCAGAACCATTTCTTCATGGGACCTAATAGTTTTTTTTCTTGAAAATCTTCTATGTACAGACACAGATCAGTTACAGTTTTAATATATGTATTGAATGGATAAATATTGAATGAATTGACGATACACAATTCCCGTGATTCGAAAGTATATCATGGTTGCGCCTCCGATGTCCTTTTAATTTCCAAATCGACGTATTTATCCACAACCAGAATAAAGACTATTTGTAAAGTATTTGAAATTCATAAAATAACTCCATTTCACCAGAAGTTTTGCAATTTTGACGTCAGGACTCAGGGTATGGTCTATTGATCCACTACACACATACACAAAGTGATTTATTCTAAACACCTATGCCACTGGTGACAAAAGCACATGAAGTAGTTTCGAGCATGCTTACAACTTTTTCTCTTTTGACATCACAATTTATTAAATTAGAAGCGTCTTAAAATACCCTTGTTATTTACATTGCTACAACGCTTCCCACAGGCGTCTGCCTTCTGGTCTGGTGGTATACTTCGCTGAGGAACTGTTCACATCACTCCGTCGCTCGGAGCTGTACGGCGGGGTCGACTTCCTCGCCAACTGCGGCGGTATTATGGGGCTGTTTATGGGCTTTTCCTTCCTGAGTCTCATCGAGATCGTCTATTACTTCACCATTAGGTAAGTTAGTAATTGATATTATTTATGACTTTGATCTGTCGATATCAAATAGCTGAACCCGATCATCTCTATGTCTGGTTGAAGGTAAATTTGAAAGTATCATTAGATCTTGTAAATTTACCTATGCAGGATCTGTAACTATAATAGACTGTATCCTGTATTTATCCTGTTGTATTTTTTACTTAGTTTAACATCCTTTTCCTCTATGCCATCCATCACATGGACTCACAAAATGTATGGGTAGTGAGTGACCTCTAACTCCAAGTTTTCTGAATTTACTCATATATTTTCTTACTTATTTCAGGTTATGGTGTCAAATCCGGAAATCATCAAGGGTTGTAGCAGGATAATTTAATAAAACCTCGTCTAGATATTCGTATTACCTACTTAACTTCATTTGTTTCGATAAGTGCCATTAACCGAATCTCATAATGCTAATTGTATTTTAAGCAATTTTAAGTGAAAATTAAATAAAAGGTTTTTAATTAATGTACCTAGTTATTATTTAAGGCCATACCCAAGGCTGATCAGAGGGGGTGAGGAGTGGTACGTAAGCACCGCCTTGAAGCAGACACAATAAGGTTACTTTTCGAATTTTCTATAATTTGTGTTTTTGCTAGCGAGTTTTCGTTAGGCTCTTAGGGTAATTATTTTAGAGGTTTTCTTTTAATTTTGATAAAACACTAAACATATTTTAAAAAATAAGCCGGCATCGTTGTAAATAAATGTATTAAAAAAAAACAGGATTATGTATTATTATTTTTATCTAGTTTTATTAATTTTATTTGTAACTAGCTTTTGCCCGCGGCTTCGCCCGCGTGAATTTCCCACGGGAAAAGTGCTTTTTCCTGGGATGAAAGGTACCCTATGTCCTTCTCCGTACTTCCAGCTATGTGTATGCGAAATTTCAGGAAGATTGGTTCAGTGGATGAAGCGTGAAGAGGTAACAAACAAACAAACAAACCAACAAACAAACAAACTCACTTTCGCATTTATAATATTAGTTAGGATTTGATTCGGTATAATTCTAGTTTACTATTTTTTCCTTTACAAGATATTTTTCCTGCTTCAGTACTTATAACGTATGATCCACACTTGACGTTTAAAGACAGTAGGTACGTGTTCGGAAAATCCTGATTGGGTATTGCCTTAACCTCCATTACTTGGATCTTCTCTTCCCCAAGGGAAGGTTTCTTTATCCTGAATTTAAACATTTTAGACAATAGATAGTCAGCATAATGTTTGGTAGAATAGAGTTATGTAGAGAGGTCTAAGAGTGGTATCTACCATTTTGCCGATACGGCCGTTCTAAGTAGTAGTTGAACAACTGGGAATTTCCTTCCTAAAAATTTACTGGTAAGACCACTGGGAACTTTTCCGAGGAGACTTACCAATAAAATAAAAACTCCCAATAGTTTACTCTTTACATAGCTATAGACATCAATCTATTCCAGTCATGGAAGTAATATGTACTTTGTACAAAGCACTAAAAAAAAATTTTACTTCTGTGGTACAAAGGTACTTATTACTTCCATGATTCCAGTAGACTCGTTGACACATCATAATGTTTTATTGTTAACCAGATTTTTTCAATAGTGTCATAGTGTCTTACCGCCCGAATGATCGTGGACCAGTTTAACGCGTTATTATTAAATTGCAGTAATTTACTTAAATATGTTTTAACGTTTACTTCGTTTTACTAGGTCAGTGTAATTATGATTACTCTGGTGATATAATAAATGGAAATATGATATAAAGCCAGCTATAGGGGAAGAGTGCATAAGATGACATCTATCTATCTATATATATAAAAGAACAAGGGTAAATGATAAATCAACGCCCAGCCTAAACCATAAAAGCTATAAACTTGAAATTTGGACCAAAGTTTTATGTTAATACGTAGTGCTCAGATAAGAAAGGATTTTTCAAAATTAGACCCCTAAGGGGGTTAAAATTGAGGGCAAAGTTTGTATGAAAAAAAATTAAAATCTTCACTGATTTACTTGAAACTTGGCAAGAATACTTCTCAACAAAAATAACCAATGGCGTGTTTCAGCGTTTTTTGAAATTCAACCTCTAAAGGGGTAAAAAGGGGGAAGTAAACTAATTTATCATCACAAAACCGAAACTATAAAAGCTATAAACGTGAAATTTGGTTAGTGTCTTCATTATACTATATACTGCCCACATAAGAAAGGGTTGTTCACAATTTCAACCCTTACAGTACAAAAAAGGGGTGAATTTGCGTACCTATAGACAAATCCCATTTGAAATTTCGTCAGCTATAAACAACGCATGTTGGCTCTGTCGGAAGAGGTCGTGGATCAATATTTTAAATAGAGGGTTCGAATCCTGGTAGACATGACTTCTTTTTACTTTCTTTTTTTCGTTTTATATTAGTTTTTTTTTAGAATTCTATATTTTTTTAAATAATTTTAGTAAAGAAATGTTTCAAGAAAGTAGCTGGAACGAATCCTGCCACAAACAATAATTTTCTGTTTTCGTTTTTATTTGTTTTCTAGAATTATTTTCTTACTTTTTTTTTAATTTTCAAAAGAAACGAATAAATTTATTTGCAAATTTATTTCCGGTCTTCTACTGATTGTGTCAAGAAAAATATCCAATAGATGGCGTTGATAAAATGAGAATGGCGTCTTTAAAGTGATTGAATTTAACTTTTTAATTTATTTATTTTGAAACGCAGTTCCTATGTAAATTTTTGCATATAATCATAAATCGTAATCCACTGAGTCTGCACGAAAAAGAGATGACCATTATGTTTGTATTACGTATTCGATAGCCATCCGTACAATGTAAGCTAAATTATTTCTCATGTTTCCAATAGATGGCGCTGCGCCATTTTAGTGATTTCTGATTTTTAACAGCATAAAGGGGTCGTGGGTATATAATAAAACAGTAAAAATATTTTGTCTGTAGATTTAGTATTTTTGACTGAAATGGATAGAGGGACAATTAAAATTAAAAAGAATAATGCAAAAACATTTTTTTGTTTTTTTGTCTGTCTGTCTGTCCGTCTGTATGTATGTACGCGTTTCACGCAATAACTACTGGACGGATTTGAATTAAACTTTTTTGTTATGGCTATAATTGATTTTGAAAACTGGAACACCTGATGAAGAACCTTAACAGAACAGCTAAACTATAAGAAATATGGAAATGGTACCTTCGGAAAAGTTTATCAATCTGACGAGCATTTTCTGTTGACGTATAAAAATCGAAGATCAGGATCATCTGATGAAGGGACCAGCTACACTACGAGTATTACAAATATGGAAATGGCGCCTTAGCAAAAGTCGTTTAACCTGATGAGCATTTTCTGTTGACGTATAAAAATTTAAGTTTATGGAACATCTGATGAAAAACTCCAAGAGACCAGCTACTCTATAAAAAATGGAAATAGGGCCTTAGCAAAAGTCGTTCAACCTGATGAGCATTTTCTTCTGACGTATAAATAGACAGGACACAATAATAAGGATAGGATAAAGAGGGACTCGGGGTGGGAGTGGTGGTACACGGGAAATTGTAGATAACGAGCAGACGAAGATCGTTTATTGAATTTTGATTAATTTTAACACCGCGACTGTACTACGAGTACCTAATATAATCCCGCGAGACACGGGATAACTAAATTGCTGAAATTTTAAGTACTGGAGTTTGGGTTACTACAGTTTGGAACACAAAAAGATTTTTCATCTAAGCGAAACTCACGCGGGCGAAGCCGCGGGCAACAGCTAGTACTCAGATAAGATGACACCATGGAAGTAGTAAGTACTTTGTACAACTGGAAGGTTCACTGAGACTAGAAACGCGAGCCGAAAGAGAGGCTCGAAATCGTGGCGCGTCCCTTTCTGACGAGGGTGACCATGTTAAACAAAATTCTGAGGACCAGTGAACCATGTCACGTGACATGAGTCAGTGTGAAAGGCAATTGAGCCTACTTTCGTGAGTTATGTGTGAGTCAAAATTACGCTCGTTTGCGCTCTTACTCTTACGCTATTACAAAAATATGTAGCTATTCCATAGGTACAGGTAGCTATTAAATAAAATAAAGTACTACTAACCACGCCCCGGGGCTTCGCTCCCGTGGGACTTTCGGGATAAAAAGTACCCTATGTGCTATTCCCGGTATTTTTCTACCCGTATATACCAAATTTCATCTCAATCCGTCCAGTCGATTTTGCGTGATTGAGTAACAAACATCCTCACAAACTCACAGACTCACAAACTCAGACTCACAAACTCACATCCAAACTTTCTCATCTATACATATAATAAAACAGTAAAAATATTTTGTCTGTACATTTAGTATTTTTGACTGAAATGGATAGAGGGACACTTAAAATGAATAATAGAAAGCAAAAAAAAATTCTGGAATTTCTTGTCTGTCTGTATGTACGATCACGCTAATCTCCGAAAGTACTGAACCGATTGGAATGAAACTTTTTTTGTTGTATAGCTATTAAGCCTGGGCAACATTTAGGCTATAATTTATTTTGAAAACTGGTACACCTGATGAAGAACCTTAACAGAACAGCTAAACTATAAGAATTATGGAAATGGTTCCTTAACAAAAGTCGTTCAACCTGATGAGCATTTTCTGCTGACGTATAAAAATTGAAGATCTGAAACATTTGATGAAAAGCTCCAAGAGAGATTTTTCATCTAAGCGAAACTCACGCGGGCGACAGCTAGTTTATAATATTAGGATTTATAAATTAAGTAAAATAATACTCAAGTTAAAGAAACGTATTTATTTACGTTCGTAGTAATTATAAAAGATCGCCATTTAAAGTTAAACTAATGTTGTATCACACATACAATATGGTCTTAGTAGTTATGGTCGCATCTTCAAAACATATCTGGATAGAATTTATAAATTATAACACAAAATTTTTAAATTTTTCGTTAATAAAAAAAATACATCAGTTTGCTGACAACGCTGCTGTTCTCTCTCTGATTACATGTAATCTTCTCAAAGCATATTTTTTTAATGATGAACTTCACGTTCAACGCCATGACGGACATCATGTGTCCGCAGTGTACTTTACCCACGGGGCCACACGAATTTACCGAGAATTGTCCAAAATCGCCAATGTGTTTTTTTTTGTAAATATTATCTGGAAATAACTAAAAAATAATGGGCGACTTACTGAAACAGCGATTTCATTATTACTTTTCGAGATATTAGATGTCAGACACCAGCGTCCGTCGCGGCCTGCGGGAACGTTTTTCCGTGTTTCCTTCCGCGGAGGCCGCGCGGATCACTCTGTCGGCCACGCCACCCGCACCCAAGAGTTCCAACGAAACACTTCACTCGTTTTTTTTCCATTCTGTTTGTTTGTAATATCTTTATTGTACTAAGGATACACAGTGAACTTAACATAACTAAAAAGGTAAATATACAAAGGTGGACTTATCCCATGAAGGGATCTCTTCCAGTCAACCAGCGATAGATTGAGAGGATATATTTACTCAGTAAAAGGGTAGAAGTAAGTACGTACAAACAGAAGAAAAGGTTTTATATCAGTGTTATTTCAGAGTATATTATTATGTCTGTTATATTGTGAAATAAATAAATAATAAATAAATAAATTTAATGACTTTAACGTTATTATTTATTTTATTTACTTATTGGGGACGCCAGCGCAAGCTACAGACGGGTGATCAGCCCACTCATGCCGCGCGCCGCCGCGACCATTTCACCCAATTCTCCGAGACCCGTATAGGGTTTTTAGTTACCTGGTAACCCACGTTGGTGGCGACCCACTGAATCTACATGTTAGTTTGTAGACTTTTAATAACTGTTATTGAATTTTAATTTTAATGTCGCTCAGATCATCCTCAGATAGAGTGTCTGAGCCCAATACTTCTTCTCCTTGCAGCAGCGTATGCAGGATATTCTGCTACTAGGTGAAAGCTAGTTTCCTCTTCTTCAAGACAGCTGGGACAAATAGGATCGTCCCTTTGCTTAATCACTGTCAAGTGTCTATTAAGTTAACAGTGTCCTGTGAGGATTCCTATGATGATTCTAATGTTATTCCTGTTCAATTTAAGCAGGTTTTACAAAACCATATTGTTAAGTAACTTAAACGTTACTAAACAATATGGTTTTATGTAATTTATGGCGTAAAGTCGCTCGGGAGCCAATTAATTTAAGTGATAACTCTTTTGCATGAGTTGTCATTCTAAGTGTTAAATATTTATGAACTATACATTTCAAAAGTGTAACTTCATGTCTGGTGTGGCTAAATTGATTCGATAAGTAGAAATTAGAGTACACTATCAATCACCACATTGGATCGAATACTTATTGAAAGCATTCGCCGTTAATAAGCGTTGCTACAGACGATTTAGACAATAGGAACAATGCACAAACCACTTACCATGTAGGCAGGCTTCGAGCACGATTCCTCACGAATAGTTCTTCCTTTAGACACCTAGCCGGCCAGCCACACACGATTATAAAGTTCCAAAAACACTGTTGAGCACTTGAAGTTTTATTAAGAATAATTGAGTAAAATGTAATGTTTGATGCGCGCGCGCCTTCGCTTTCACGTACAGACACGGAGAGGTTTTTACTGGTTCTGCCACCAGCCTTCTGCTACCAGCCTATGGCGTTGATCTCTCAGACACCGGTAGGATCTGCGCATGCGCCAGCGGAAGTCCGGGCGCCCCATTGGCTAAATAGAACTGCAGCACAGCGAATTGTGATGATTGATAAGTGCATCGGTAAGGCGCGCGAAATTCAAATTGAAAGGTAAACAAGATTTGCGTTGAAAACGGAACATTCCGCCCACCAAAATACCAATAGGATTTTCCCAGAGTAAGAATAAGAAACGGTAATTAACGATAAATATGTTTAAGTTATTATTCTAAACTTAAAAGCTAACAAATGATAAGTTGAAACGATTATACGGAGGGTAGAGGACATAGTTTGACCAAAGGTCTCTTAAGCGAGTGATCCCTGGCTGTTCTAACGGTTGCGACTCGAACTACCCCATCAGGGCCAGGATGCAAGGAAACAACTCGTCCTAATGCCCATTGAAGAGGAGGCCGATTGTCCTCTTTTATAAGTACGATTGAGTTTACAATTAACGGTGTTGAGTCCGTGGTCCATTTTGCTCGCTGAGTTAACCCATGTAAATATTCATTTTTCCAGCGTTTCCAAAATTGTTGTTGAAAAGATTGGATAAGTTGCCATCGATTTAGTCGATTGATTTTTACGTCCTTGTAGTCGAAGTCAGGAACTGCTGTAAGAGGTTCCAGCGTTAAAAAATGACCGGGCGTAAGAACGTTCAAATCGTTGGGATCCGAGCTCAATGGACACAAAGGCCGCGAATTTAAAATTGATTCGATCTGAGCGAAGAGTGTGGTAAGCTCTTCAAACGTTAAGACCTGATCGCCAACAATACGGTACAAATGACTCTTTGCGGCTTTGATTTGGATTTCCCACACCCCTCCAAAGTGGGGAGCAGAAGGTACGTTACGTTTAAAATCTATTTTTTCCGCATGAGAGGCTTGTTCGATACCTGACGCTAGTTGTGAACTTGCACCAACGAAATTCGTACCGCAGTCAGAGTGAATAACATTGCAGCGGCCGCGACGAGAAACGAAGCGACGCAATGCCGCGATGAAGCCGTCAGTCGATAAAGTAGAAACCACCTCAAGGTGCACTGCTTTTGTGCTCAAGCATACGAATAAACACAAGTACGCTTTATCGATTTTAGCACCACGATGAAGCCCGAGCTTAATTCGAAAAGGCCCTCCTAGATCGACACCTACGACAGCGAAGGGTTTTGCCTGATTGACACGAAAGGCCGGAAGGTCGCTCATAAAGGGTTGCAAAGGTTTCGGTTTAAGACGGTAGCATCTTATGCATCTTGAAAGATGATGACGTACAGCATGCTTTGCCGCAAGTATCCAAAACTGTTGTAAAATCAGATAGTTGGTTGTGTTCAGACCGGGATGAAAATTGTTTCGATGAATAGATTCGATTACAGCTGATGTAAGAACACTCTTTTTGGGCAATAATGCGGGATACTTATGTTCGAAGTCAAGATCGGAGCGCGATAGGCGCCCGCCTACTCTGAGTATACCCTGCTCGTCCAAAAACGGCTTTAGTTTACGAAAACTGCGAGGTAACTGTATCTTTGATTGTAATTTGGATATGACATCCAAAAAACAACGATGTTGGAAATGTTTGACGATAATTAGTAACGCACGATGACGCTCAGCGTCCGTTACGAAAAGATTATCTGATCGCGGAACAGTGTTACGCATGTTATTACAAAACCTGCGAACGTAAGCGATAATGCGACAGATTTTATCTAAAGAAGAATATTTTTCGAATAGCCGATCAATTATAGACGTGTGATTAACGCTTTCGATTTGATCCGAAACGAGAACCGTGGTGCGACGCTGCTCAGAGAGCACCGCATTGTCATCGTTTGAACGATTTTTCGATGTATCGATTGGCCACTCAGACTGTGGTTGAGACAACCATTCTGGGCCCGCCCACCATAGGGCATTGTTTAGCAAATCGTGAGGCAATTGCCCACGCGAACAAACATCTGCAGGATTTGTGACAGATGGTACGTGCCTCCAGCACTCGGTCGGTACGATATCTTGAATGTGACTTACGCGGTTTGCAACGAATGTCACCCAGCGAGAAGAAGGAGCTCGCAACCAGGATAAGGTAACGGTGGAATCACACCACAGATAAGTGTCATGGACAGGAATCCGCAGCGTGTCCTTGACAAATTTGATAAGGTCTGTAAGCAAAACTGCACCACACAGCTCTAAGCGAGGTAACGATTGACGTTTTAAAGGAGCTACACGAGCCTTTGCACATACGAGAAAGACGCGAACGGAGCCGTCAGACTCGATAACACGCAGGTATATAACGGCGCCATATGCTGCTTCGGAGCTGTCACAAAATCCATGCAGTTGATATGATTGAGCGCTATCGGTAGCGTATTTACGTGGAATTTTAAGATTCCTAACTTGAGGAAGCTGTTCAGAGAACTTTTCCCATTGAGAGATAATTTCCGGTGGGGGCTTATCATCCCATGAAAGACCTAGAATCCAAAGCTTTTGAATAAGACATTTGGCATGAATTGTCAAAGGAGATAGAAAACCCAGAGGATCGAAAATTCTAGCAACCTCACTCAAAATCGTTCGCTTGGTGCACGGTTGATTAGATGGATTAACGGTAAAGACGAACGAATCCGAAGCAGGCTCCCACTTAAGGCCCAGAACCTTGATAGTTGTGTCTTCAGTTTCGGTAAAAGTGATTGCTTCTGAAAGACACGCCTCCGCGGGAAGATCGCTAAGTAGCTCGGGTCGGTTACTCATCCATTTTCGGAGCTCAAACGAGCCAAGACCGAAAAGAGCGATGAGTTGAGTTTTGATTTCTCTGGCGTCCTTCAGCGATGAGCTTCCGGATATGACGTCATCAACGTATATGTCGGAAGTTAAAACGGTTTTGGCCTTTGGGTACTTGTGACCCTCATCGTTGGCCAGTTGCTGAATAGAGCGGCACGCCAGGAATGGAGCGGAAGACACTCCGTACGTTACGGTATTTAATACGTACTCTTGAAGAGGCTCATCCGGGTGAGCTCGCCAGAGAATACGTTGATAATCACGATGTTGAGGAGCTAGGTTGATTTGACGGTACATTTGGCGCACGTCTGCCATGAAGACAATTGCGTGCTCACGGAAATGAAGAAGGATCTCTACGATATTTGATTGTAGCTTCGGTCCCGTCAGCAGCGAGTCGTTTAGCGATTTGGAAGTTGCATCTTTAGCCGAGGCGTCGAATACAACGCGAAGCTTCGTTGTAGCGCTGTCGGGACGTAGCACACAATGGTGCGGTATATAATACTTGCCTTGACCCATTTGCTTGGCAGGTACTAGAGTCATGTGACCACTGTCGATATAGTCAGTCATGAACTCCACGTATTGTTGGTTTAAATTGTGATCGCGATACAGACGCCTTTCAATGGCATGAAAGCGTCGTAAGGCTATCTCTCGAGAACCTTCAAAGACTGGCTCCTCGTCGTCCTTGAAGGGGAGACAAACTACATATCTACCTGTCTCGTCACGGTAGTGATTACTGAGAAAACTATTTTCACAGCGTTGCTCTTCTGGGGTCAATCGGAAAGATTGTGGAACGTTATCGATTTCCCAGAAACGTTGAACAATTTTGTTTAAACTATCGTCTACGGTAGAAGGGGCTACTCTAGTAGACTGGACGATGCGAGTCTGGACTTCCCAAGAAGAAGCCAGCCGAAGACTGAGTTGAAAGCTCGCGGTTGAGAGGCGTTACCCTTCAGACGTTGTTCGAGAAGTGACTCAGCAAAGACGTCGGCACCTAACAAGACGTCGATTGGACCAGGGATGTCAAAACCAGGATCAGCTAGCGGTAGTGTTTTGACCTCCTCCCATCCTTTCGTATTTAGCCTTGCTATCGGTTGATCTCCGCAAATGCTCGGTATGACGAGCATTCCCAGACGAAACTTTACGTTACAGTTGGTGCCAATGTCGCATGTAACAAAGCCACTGACTGAGGCAGGGCTGCCCCCTAACCCATAAACGTTGATATTACCAGTTATAGGTTTTAGATTTAATCGTTGAGCGGCGTGAGCCGTGAGAAAATTGTTTTGACTGCCGGTGTCAAATAACGCGCGAAATGTATGAAATTCACCAGAAGCATCACGAATCTGGACTAGAGCTGTTGCCAGTAACACGGTTGTGGTTACGGTTGGATCAGACTGAGTCAACGAATCCTTAGCCACTAAGGTCGCCGAGCTTGCCGCCGACTCCTTATGTAGCAAAGTGTGGTGTTTACGTCTACATTGTCGACATGAAAACATTGATGTGCACTCTCGCACTGAATGGGATGCGTTAAGACAATTGTAGCACCATTTCTTTTCAGTGGCCACAGCCATGCGCTCATCTATTGATTTTGCCAAAAAATCATTACAGGCCGAGATGTGATGTTCATTGCGACAGTAGGCACATTTACGAATCGGAGTGCTCGAATTGTGAGCAGGTTTCGCTTGTTGTTTATCACCAACATTTTTATGAGTAGTGACGGTGGGAGCGACAAGCGAATGCGTGACGTTATGTCGCTTGAACTTCTGTGAAGTTCCCGGTGTGTCCTTTGAAACGTTAGCGGTTTTATTGGTAACATTCGAAAGTGCGTGTCGCGAATTAATGCTTCACCTTTAGAGTGTAAGAATGCCCTTAAATGGTTATACTGTGGAAGCTCAATATCGGTATGTTTTTCCTCAAACTCGCGTCTTAATTTGGTATCGAGTTTGGCCAGAACATTATAACAAAGAACAAAATCCCATTTATCGGTAGGTAATTTTAAAGTTTTTAAAATTGTTAAGTTCTCATCGATCGTGTCTAAGGCGCGTCGAAAATCTTGAGCGTTCGAAGTCTTTAAACTAACGTCCAAGATATCACGCCAGCACGTAAACGCTAATTCGCGTTTATCTTCATAACGGGACTTGAGAGCCTCGTACGCACTTAAATAATGTTCACTTGCAACAGGAAAAGTTCTAATGAACGATAAAGCATCACCACTTAAAACTGACACGAGATAGTGAAATTTCTCAATATTACATAAGGAGGTAGAATCATGTATCAACGCGTTATAAGTTGCAATGAACTCAGGCCATTCCTTGATAGCACCGGAAAAAGTTGGCAACGAAATTTTTGGTAACCGCATATTTCCACTGTGCGAACCGGTCAATGAATTATGTTTCGAAGTGTCAGCTTGTTGAGATGAACGTTGTTCAACTTTTCGTTGAATTGCCAACACTTGAAAATACAATTCGTCAAATCGATCCTGAAGTTCATCGTCCTCCTCATCGGCATCATCCTTAAGAAGGTCCAAAATAATAAAATGGGAGTCATGAAAACTATCAGCAATCGTTTTTATTTCATGACAATATGAAAGAAATAACCCTACTTGTGATTCATCGGTATTGGCTAAGGTACCTACTTCCAAAGCCTTCGTTAAGCGATTATATGCTATAGTTCGTTTACGTCGCAAACTGGGCAAATTATTAATAGTGTACGTATTTTCGATACCCTTTTTAATAGTAGGTTTAGATTTACGCCTTGATAATAAAGACATAATTAATATCAAAACAATAAAAACTGATTGCAACAAATATTCGGATTCGATAAAAAAGTTTAGTTGCGAACGTCTTCAGCGAGACCGCGTTCACAAGAATCGACGAGAATCACTGGGGCGGTATTACACGACAACAGGTAATATTGTCACCTCGGTCACCTGAGTTTTAAATTGAAATAAATTAAATTGATAAGGATGAATTAAATGAGCGTTAGGAACACTAAAAACGGTTTGCGATATTCGTTAATGTACGGTAAATAAAAAAAATAAAAATCAGTTTTTTTGTAAAAACAAAAAACTATGATTTTTAACCTAAAACGGTAATAATGAAAATGTGAACGCACCAAAATTCGTTGAAAATATGATACGATAAACGATACAACGTCACGATAAAAAATATTTCGTAATTTGAAACGAAATAAATTTTCGATAAATAAATATCAAGAGGAAACGTTGAACGGTTGGAAAAAAGTAGTCGAGTTATAACGAACTATCAACATAAAATTATGAGAAGGTGGATTTGCAATATTGTTTATTGCGAACGGTAAAACGGTAGATAATTTTATGCTAATAAGTATAAAACGACAAAAGAATTTATTTTCAACAAATATTCTAGAAACTGATGGAAGCCATCTTAAATCGATAAACGGTAGGTAAGGTACTCAACAAAACAAAATGGAACAAAGACTTGTTTTCCGATTAGTAATTGAAACAAAATGTTATGTTTATTCGTTTTAGCTGTACTAGTAAGTATAATAAGCGTGGAATACGGTAAATGAAGTAGCAATTACTAAATCGAATTGGTATTTGGCGGCAGACTGAAGGTAGGTATCCAAAGTTCCCGGGTTTCGGCACCAAAAAATGTGGCTAAATTGATTCGATAAGTAGAAATTAGAGTACACTATCAATCACCACATTGGATCGAATACTTATTGAAAGCATTCGCCGTTAATAAGCGTTGCTACAGACGATTTAGACAATAGGAACAATGCACAAACCACTTACCATGTAGGCAGGCTTCGAGCACGATTCCTCACGAATAGTTCTTCCTTTAGACACCTAGCCGGCCAGCCACACACGATTATAAAGTTCCAAAAACACTGTTGAGCACTTGAAGTTTTATTAAGAATAATTGAGTAAAATGTAATGTTTGATGCGCGCGCGCCTTCGCTTTCACGTACAGACACGGAGAGGTTTTTACTGGTTCTGCCACCAGCCTTCTGCTACCAGCCTATGGCGTTGATCTCTCAGACACCGGTAGGATCTGCGCATGCGCCAGCGGAAGTCCGGGCGCCCCATTGGCTAAATAGAACTGCAGCACAGCGAATTGTGATGATTGATAAGTGCATCGGTAAGGCGCGCGAAATTCAAATTGAAAGGTAAACAAGATTTGCGTTGAAAACGGAACATCTGGTTTCACAGTTTACTGAAAGAATAGGGTGTGGAGGATCGATTAAAGTATCTAATTTATAATAAAAGTGTTGCAGAACTAATAATGTGATTTTGTTTTTGCTGGTGTTCAACAAAGAGTCTTGAGCCATGGTGGTAAATACTTTTTCGGTATACTTTACAACATCGTAAACAAATTTTGACACATGATTCAGTCCACCTCTATCCACATACATAGTAAAGGCTGAATATTTATTGATGTCGACACCGTAATTGTGCTCTTTATTAATATATTTGTTGGTTATTAACACAGCTTTACATTGTTCACATGTACTTTTTTCAATTATTTTTTTTACGATGAAACCAGATATATAATATAAAATATTATTTTTGTATTCAGATAAATTTGTATCTTCTACAAGTTTGAGAAGCGATTCTACTTGTTGACTCTCGTTATGCTCAAGTGTAGTGTCAGGGTCATTTATATAGCTTTTTGGACTTCGAAAGTCCAATATTGGTGTGGTGTCAAAATCTGCATCGAAACAATTAGAGTTTACGCTCGGAGAAACGCTGTTTCGAAATAACAACTTTCTTAGTGCATACTTTACTTGCAAGGCACTTGGATTGTCGTTGTGTCCACCAGACGCTCTCAAACATGAAAAAAACATCTCTAAATGATCTTGCGAGCATTTATAACTTAAAAAATATTTCACTATACCGTTTTGTAACAAATCCAAGGAGAGTTGAGCGAAACTGTAAGTGTCAATGATCAAACCAAGTGCTGGTGTCTTACGACGGTGTTCTAAAATAGGACAACCATTAATTTTAAGGTGACTTAGATAAACCCTTGTTTCCTCTAGCACATTTGACCACACATCCAAATTTTGCAAACGCATTGGAGATTTAAATCCTTTTCCAAACGGTTGCTTGCAATTTAATAAATCAAACACCCGATCTAACATTCTAATATACTCCACTGTCGCTTCGCTTTCGGAAAAGCTTCGGTTTCCACTGCTCCTTAAAAAGTCAATTGCATCAGCTACTGAAGAACTCAAAATTTGTGTAGCTAGTCTAACATTCATTTTTTTACCATAAAAGTTGATGTGAGTGCTAGATAATTTATTAGCTAATTTTAAACCTTCGTCATCCTGAAGTTTATGTAGCCGTTTAACAAATTCAAAATTAATATTTCCGTTTTCAGAACTCATTTTAGTTTCTGCAAACACATTTCGAGCAAGTTTAATCATATGTGGCGGGTCTAATAAACAATATATCTTATGATCCTTTTGAGGATGAACAAAACATGTTTGCATATTTTCGGATGTAAAATTGCACCCTAAGAGTTCATATGACTTTAAATTTGTAACAGTGCCATCACATGTTAAAGATCTGATGCTTATATTTATGTCACCTAAAAATCGAATAGCAGCTAACAATAATTGGGCCTGAATATGAGCTGATATCTTATTAATCAAAAAATAAGCGATTGGGCACTTAAATTTGGTGGTATAAGACACGATTTGAAAAATTAAAACTTCTGTGGCCAACGTCTCAGCATCACTAGCCACAATGCCACCATAATCGATGTAACCCCAATATTTATCAGTCTTTAGGTCATATTTTAATTCAGCTCTTATTGACATTGCATCAAAAACTAACGCAACGTTTTGTAAATTGACATTTTCACTAGCTGCATCTTTTAAATAACTCAAAACTTCTGAAATAAAACCCACATTGCAGTTATGAGTTGACAAAAGTCTTCGCAATGTGGATGGATGGGGGATGCATACATAATTCCTCAAATAGCGATATGCCTTTGCAGAATAAAAATATAAAGTAAGAGCAAAAGATTTAACATCATCACTAAACCTTATACCCTTATCTGACTTTTTTGTGTTCAGTTGTTCGTGAATATTTCTAAAATTATTACTTAAAACAGACTCCACTTCATCATAATCATTACATTTTTCTTTCAAAGTATTCAGAAGTGTTTTCAAATTAGCAATTTTTTCATCTTTCTTTTAATTCGCTGTTTCATTTTTTTAACTTTACTTCTTAACTCTTTTTCTTTTGTTGTCGCAGCCAACGGAGGTGTTTGTGAGCTTGTATCTATTTGTAATTTAATTTTTTTACTCGGAGGACCATCGGAAGTTCCAGGTTCAACATTTTCAGATCTAGATAGTTGTAAAACACTCAAAACTTGAATTTTCTTCTTTTCTGGTAAGATCTGAAATCACAAACAACGTATATTAGGTATATTTATTATACGTAATATAATATACTATACAGCATAAATCCGTCAATCAAGAGCTGGACTCGCACGTGTAGGGTTCCGTACTACCAACTGTTACATACATATTATCACGCCTTTTTCCTGTATGTACATAATCCTCAAATACTTAAAAATAAATGTCCACCCGTGCAAAGTCGGGGCGGGCTGCTAGTTAATTATAAAATATCTACCGTAGGAAAAATTGATGGAATTACTCCAGGCTTCAATTTCTTGCGTGCCTCCGTCCGGTAATCCTCAGGTTGGAAATGTAAGCCACATATTACAGAGCTATTAGTTAATTTTCCACGAATCACCTCAATCCATTTTTTTTTAAATTCTATGTTTGATGGTAATCTGAAAAAAAAATCTTTGTTAGGTTCCATTTATTTCCTTTATGATTATTATGTAGTTACCCTACTACTAGAAATGAAAACTTACCCGTGGAAGGAAATCCCACAACCTGGGTATGATTCTTTATTGCAACCACTAATAGCACAACATTTGTTAACCATTCTCAAACTCCAAATATAATAATTAATCAAAACAATTAAATTCACGCGCTAATGAAAAAAGCTGCCATTTTGCTTCATTTGTGTTGCTAGTGTTGAATTGCAAATATTTACTATTTCCATAACTAGAAAGTTTTTCATGCTATAGGGTATTTGACTAAATTAAAAATATGAGTAATTCTATAAATATCCTTAAAGACAATATTTTTCTATAATTTTTGGATATTTTAACATGTCAAAAGAAGCAACGATTATGTTAATAAACTAATTTTAAAGTAATTTATTTCAAGCCCTGGACCACGTGATATGAAACGCTTCGCCATTTTCAATGACGTAATTGAGGTGGTCAAATCAGTCAAGTGTCAATTCCATGTTCCTTTTCGCACTGTAAATGTCGCACCGTTATTTTAGAAAAATTGTGAGAATATATCTAGGCCCTTTACACTAATGTCATAGCAACTTACATTGTTAATTAGTTTTGTCGCTCACTTTAATATTTAAATACATCGTATTCTATTGAAAATCTTGTTATGAAAACAAGGAAGTGATATTAGTATTAGTAGTAGTAGTAGCCCTTAGTACACCGACGCGTTCGCATGCGAAAGCGATTCGCTGCGAAACGCTTGCGATTGCGAAACGTCTGTAGTACACTGCCGATTTTTATATAGCATGTTTTGTAGAGTGAAATTAAGAATTTATATTTTAACTAGCTGTTGCCCGCGGCTTCGCCCGCGTGGTTTCGCTTAGATGAAAAATCTTTGTGTTCCAAACTGTTGTACTGGAGTATACTCCAGTACTCAAAATTTCAGCCATTTGGTTATCCCGTGTCCCGCGGGAATATATTAGATACTCGTAGTACAGTCGCGGTGTTAAAATGAATTAAAAGTGATATTTCATTCAATAAACAATAGAAAATGTTCATCAATATATAATGCTCATCAGGTTGAACGACTTTTGCTAAGGCGCCATTTCCATATATGTAATAGTGTAGCTAATCTTTTGGAATTCTTCATCAGATGATCCTGATCTTCGATTTTTATACGTCAACAGAAAATGCTCGTCAGATTAATAAACTTTTACAAAATAATAAAAAAAAATATATTTATTTCAGTAACAATGTACAGTTTTATTTATTAGTAATTTAGTATTATTTCTTATAGTTTAGCTTTTCTGTTAAGGTTCTTCATCAGGTGTTCCAGTTTTCAATATCAATTATAGCCTATGTGTTGCCCAGGCTTAATAGCTATACAACAAAAGTTTCATTAAAATCCGTCCAGTAGTTTTTGCGTGAAATACGTACAGACAGACAGACGGACAGACAGACAAAAAATTCCAAAATTTTTTTTGCTTTCTATTTTTCTTTTTAAGTGTCCCTCTATCCATTTCAGTCAAAAATACAAAATGTACAAACAAAATATTTTTACTCTCTTATTATTATATGTGATTATAGCCTGACCAGGAATATAAAAAATGTTGCGGAAAAGCAATGGAACTAATTTCTTTTACTGGCAACTAATTTTAAAACCCATCTGTCATTTCTCCTGTCAAAGTTTGACTTTCAATCAAGGGCGGATCCAGTAGGTATTTTTATTTCTGGGAAGGGCACCGTTTTCCGTTCTTGAGAATATTTCCAAGTTATTTTTAAGGAAGTTTTCACTTGTTCTTTGGAAATTTCGAAAACGGCACATCACTAATGGTGGCGGATTATTTTTTTGGAAATAAACTTGTAAGAAACTATTACTACTAAATCCTGTTATTTTAACAACTCAAATCTTATTTGATATGTACTGTTATGGAACCTATAAGCCTCCACAGTATACATGTACACTAAATAGCAGACGGGGATGTGGGGGGCGGAGGGGCCCACGTGCCCCCGTGCTTCCACCCTTTAAATCCGCTACTTCTTTCAATAATGTTGCAATATAAAACGCTAAGTCAGGGTTTTTATATTTCTGGTCTGGCTTTATATTGGTGTTACACTTTCTTCCCTTCCTCCTCCAAACCCCTCGCCATTTCCTGGACTTCCTACTGGCATTGACCAATTAGAGTCAAGTCATCCGCGTATCCAATGATTTTATGGATGCCGTTTAACTGCACTCCGCCGTCGATCTACATAAAGAGCATACGAGGGTCGACCGCGGGGCCGTCGACCAGTCGGGCGCAGCAGGTACCGCGGGAGCGATAAGGCTCTGAAGGACCTACAGAGCCTCAAAGCGGAAAACTGGCGAGAATTGGTGCAAGACCGCAATAAATGGCGTCATCTCGTGTCGGAGGCCAAGATCCACTTCGGGTCGCTGCGCCGCAGTACAATAGTAAGTAAGTATATTTTTACACGTTGCATTGATTTCTGATTTTATGACGCATTGCGATGCGAAACCTGACATTTGCGAATCGCCTGCGTCGGTGTAACAGCTATTTCGCAGCTACGTGCGAAACAGTACTGATAAGGATGCAACTATACTAATTTCGCTTAGTTTGAGCGAGACACAGGATATGCGAAACGCTCTCATACAATTGACAAGTTTTTTGAAGTTTCGTTGCCACATGCGAACTCGTAGGTGGACTAAAGGCGTTATTAATTAATTTCTTCCAATATGTTGCCTAATGAATATGATTTCAAGTAATAGTTTTATCTAGATGGTATTTAGTAAATAAATAAGAAATACTTACACAACGAATATCCATTGATTCGTTGTAAACGTTTTCTACTAAATAGAATTAAATTCTTAACATAGCAACTGAGTGAAAGGGACACAGTGACGGGAAAGTGATTCTCTTTCGGGCACGTTTTTCCTTTTAACTATGATTATTTTTAAAACAGTACTATTGACTTCAACATTAAGTTCATTTTTGTTTGTCACGGATTTTGAAGTAAACCTTCCAGTTGTACAAAGTACTTACTACTTCCATGGATGACACACCTGCCGAATTTTTTAAATATTCGCGCTAAAGGTGAACCCGTGACGTTTTAGAGATTGCCTGTAGGTGTCGCTAGTAAGGAGATTTAGTATGGCGGACAGTAACAACGCGTTGCAAAGTAGTAATAGATTTTGTGATTTTATGTGAGAGAAAATATATCTATGCTTTTGTTTGGTGGTAAAAATACACGTAAGGTAAGAATATTTTTGTTTGAACTAATTTTCATTGTAAACAGGGGTTATTATATGACACAAATATTGATACGACGGTATTCTAACCTAAAAGATTTTGTCATGATCTTTGAATGAAACTTTTATTATCTATTTGGTAAGATGACATACTAGACGTCGGTGTAAGATGACATACTATGTCGTCTTACCCTTTCTATTAATTGTAAACTGATGATACTTTTTATTATTAGGTGGTGGTATTTATAATATTCGCAGGTGCATTTATAATGAAGTTGAGCTTTTATGTTTGGGTGGTGGTACTCATTTTTCTTTATTTTTTCCTATACAGAATGCCTGGAAATTACAAACGAACATCGACGCGGAAGAGTTGGTCACAGGAAGACATGAAGATGTTCATAAAATTGTTAAGTATAAGACGACGTACCACTAAAGTCTAAGATGACATACTATGTCATCTTTAACTATAGATATGTCGTCTTACACACGCAGACCTAAGTGCAATTAATGCTTGTTTTTTAATTTTATATTCAGTTTATTGTTCTGAAACTATAATAATTTCGTTGATTATGAAACAATTAACAATAAAAGAAAGATACTGATCTCATTACGACTTTATTTATTTCGAATATTTGTGTTCAAACAAAAAGTACCGTAAACTGCTGCAACTTATCCAACTACACACAAATTTGCCTATTTCATTTGAATTACGATATATGGCATTCGCTTGCTTTATTCTCGTTTTCTACCATTCTGTAGTAACTATTCATTATTTGGACAACATATTTTTCATTTTTTATAATTGTAACTCCATTAATACTCTGTCAGTTGTGCGACAAAGATCGGTGGGTGAGGCAGCATTTTTTTTGCGCTCTAAAACTTTTGAATTTTAACTATTAAAAAGCTGTGTTTTCGCACAGGATTAACTGCCTAAGGTAGGATAATATTGTCTTCTCTTTGTATTACTTGTTTTTTTACGCAAAAGATTGTTTTTTATCAAAAAAAACTTAGAAGGCAATCATGTGTAGTGTTTTGAAAACTTGAGTGACATAACTATGCCTGGGTCTAGGGTTGTCAAATTTTGTTAACTAGCTTTTACTCGCAGCTTCACTCGTGTCAATCACGCTTACATTATGTTTAAAAAAATATTTTAGAATTTGTTTCCTCTACTTATATTAGAAGTGCTCGTTGTAAATTTGTAAAACAATATTCAAATATTTTTTTTAGAAATAATTGTAAAAGAAATTCAACACTTTGTATACTTTTTTTTATACTACAATCAAAAATTAAGTTTTATAATAATTGTTGATTAAAATGATGAGACATTATTACCAAGAATCATTAAAATTGTATTTTTTAATGAAAGTAGCCATCTGGTTTTTTTCTTTTATAAAAAAGTATTAATAATAATCTGTATTCTTTTGGACAACCCTATAGTCAAAGAGATTTTTGTATGGAAAGTCTGTAGAACCTGCTACAACTTGGCCTAGTAGCTGTAATAAAAAAAATATACAGTATATTGCACTGATTAAATTGGCAGTGACAAGTAGGCTGTCTCATGCACATGAAAAAAAAAATAACGGGAACGATAAGTACAATAAGTATCGAATTATCCTTCTAGGCAAACTTGTGTCTTTTACATACAACTTTGCCTACGACTTTAAGCCCCTGTAATTCAGAAAATTGGTGGAAATTAATAAGATTGGGGGTCTCAATAGTAAGCCAATATGCTTGTCTTCCAATTATAAACAATTGAGAGTCAAAATTGTGAATAGGTTCCGAGAAAATCGCAAAAAACGTCAAATTCCGTGCAAAGTTGCAGCAGTTTACGGTATGTCATCTTAAGCACACTTCCCCTACAACTGTATAAATAAGAAAGTGTTATAAACTACTTATCTAATTAACTTACTTATCTATATTTATTGTTACTTTTAAGGCCATATTAAAATCATCTTTTTTTATACTACTTAAGAATGCAAGCAGGCAGCCTTTTTGAAAAAGAACATGTTATTTCTCTAGTGTAATTTCAGTCTGGGCGCGTTTCGGACTTTTTGTATCGCACCTCGTTTTGTGTAATTTTCTGTTTGATTCAAAGATTTTTGGCAGAGCATGCTTTATGAAATAATTACTTTTTTTTTTATGTTTGCGTACGTTTAAACTCAATCTTGCCTGATGGGTCTAGGGTGGTACACGCAAACTCAAAATATGCCTATTCACTCTTGCCTTGAAAACCCCTAAATTATATTTGTCGGGAAACAGTGACGGACGCGGGGAGAGAATTCAATAGGTAGGTACCTTAACGGTTCGTAAGATAAAGCAGGAAGCGAACCGAGAGGGAGGTGCGGTGAGCTGGAATGTCAACCACATATAGATGGAATCCCTGTCCACGTCGAGTCGTCCGATGGTGGAATGATGCAGAGGGAATTAACTCGTGTAATTCCTGTGCGCACTCTCCGAAGTGCAGTCTGTAGAATACACACAGACTTGCTAGCTTGCTACTAGACGCCAGTGATTGAGGCTCTGAAGCCGTCCTGCCGTAAGCGACTCATCATCCACGATCCTTCTGGCACGTCTGTTGATAGCTTCCAGGGCTTCGAGCTGATAGCTGGCGGATCCATCCCACAGATGGACATTTATTTTAAGTGTAAAAGTAAGTACCTACGTTGTTATTGCATAACTTTATAGTAAGAAGGAAATACACAATACAAAAATACAAAAGAAGAGAGGACATGAGGTAAGTCTTCTATATTTGGTTAAGTATCTGTCGTCGATAAGTAAAGTCACACCATATTATGAATATTGAATAATCTAAGACATCAAGAACACAAAAGTCTGACTCGTGACGTTACTAATATGTATATTATGTAAGTACAGGCGATGCAGCATTAGGTATCTGCCTGTAGAACCAATTAGACCATTTATGACATAATATTTATTAGTTCTTAAACAAGCACTTACGAGTATTTGCCAAAAAAATAATTATAATACGGGGAAAACTAAAGTCCTTTAGGAACAACAATACTGTATATTGAGGATAGAATTTCAATAAACAAAGTAGGTAATTCTGTAGTATTTCTAATTCTCTAATTTATCCCTTTGTAACTGATAAACTCTGAAGAAAAAAATATTTTCATACTTCGAGGCGTATTTCTTGGCAAGGCCGAAAGGCTGAAAAGTCGAGTCGTGAAGAGCTAATAGATACTTACATTGATACATGTTCTTGGACATATCTAAGTAGCTATAATTAAACTAAGTCTAGCAATTATGTGCCCTTATCTATTGTTTCTGACCTAAATATCTAGACTGGATGAACTTCAGCACAAAAGACGCAAAACCAAAGGAAATGATGCGATAACAGACGACCTAGTCAAAATGTGCTGCACAAAATATACCTTCTTGACTTCGTGAATGTCACAGACACTCATACATACATACAAATCATGTCGAGTGAACGAAAACAGAAACCTGTGTGACTGGTGTTCAAAACAAGCGGTGGCAGAGTCGTGCCTTCGCCGCGCGCCGCGCCTCCATCCATTCCACGCCATGGCGCTACGCACTCAACTCCTGCGCATCGGTAATGATTTCCTCATTTATTTAACAAACAGTACAATTTTAAATTCGAAAGAAATGTGTGCTTATCCTTCTAAAATACTTATAAAATGTGAACTAAAGATTTGGTGATTATTTTTTTCGTGCGCGAACATTACCTTTGTTTGTTTATTCACATTGTTATTCCATTTTTATCGCACACTTGCCGGTCTTGGCTTACGTCAGTGCCAGTGAAGCCTTGAGTGTGTCTTGGACATCCTTGGAAAGTGATAGTGATGGGGTTGGGGTCGACTAGTATCTGATGCACCATAGTGTTGTGTTGGTGCAGCTGCAGTGTAGATTGCTCAGAACATATTCTGACCATCAACATCACCTGCTCATCTAAGTTATATAAGTAGATGTGACGTTTTAGATGTGGTTTTAGTTTTAGATTTGTTTGAAATGATATACTTGTATGTGCATGGGCACGATATTAATTACTGCAATCATACCTAATTTATACGTATCTAACTCTAGCTAGATCGGGAAAACCGCTTTATTTTCTAACTAGCTGTCGCCCGCGGCTTCGCCCGCGTGAGTTTCGCTTAGATGAAAAATCTTTTTGTGTTCCAAACGGTTATCCCGCGTCCCGCGTGAATATATGTTGATGAACGGGAACAGATGTTCCAGATCTTCTATATTTATACCTCAGTAGAAAATGCACATCAGGTTGAACGACTTTTGCCAAGGCGCCATTTCCATATATGTAATAGTGTAGCTGGTCTCTTGGAGTTCTTCATCAGATGATCCTGATCTTCGATTTTTATATGTCAGCAGAAAATGCTCATCAGGTTGAACGACTTTTGTTAAGGCACCATTCCCATATTTCTTATGGTTTAGCTGTTCTGTTATGGTTCTTCATCAGGTGTTCCAGTTTTCAAAATCAATTATAGCCTATATGTTGGCCAGGCTTAATAGCTATACAACAAAAAAAGTTTCATTCAAATCCGTCCAGTAGTTTTTGCGTGAAACGCGTACATACATACAGACAGACAGACAGACAGACAGACAGACAGACAGACAGACAGACAGACAGACAAGAAATTCCAAAAAAATTTTTTTGCTTTCTATTGTTCTTTTTAAGTGTCCCTCTATCCATTTTAGTCAAAAATACTAAATGTACAGACAAAATATTTTTACTGTTTTATTATATGTATAGATAACGAAAACGTAGGAATCCCAAAAATAAGTAGGAATCTTTTTATCTAAATACCTACATATAAGATAGATAGATAGATAGATCAACACTTTATTGCACCATTTACAGAAAAGAAATACAAATTAGTAACAATAGTAAATACATATATAAATGAGCGCAAAGGCGGGCTTATCGCAAATGCAATTTCTTCCAGCCAACCTTTGGGTGGAAGGAAATACGTGAAAAAAAAAAGTAAGTTTGTAAGTAGTTTTCAGATATTGGAAAGGGCATTATTTCGATTAAATTTACTATTTGACGATGAAAAGAATCGATCTAGGTAGGTGCTCTACATTCACAGGACAACTTAGGAGTTTGAAAAAACAGTATAGGTAGGTAGTACAATAAATTACAGAAAAACTTTCAAAACCTTTTAATAATTCATGAAAACACATTGGCAAATATTTGAATCCGTAATGCTTGATAATGAAATTAATAACAATGTAGTAGGTATTTACATTACGCGTTACCATGCAAAGTTATCATTTTACGTTTCCATTGACATATTATTAGGTTGGTACTAACTAACCACAGAATTACGTGTTATTCCATTTCTGTGGTAAGTAGGCACTAAACACGAAAAGCCATCAGATTGTGGAACTCTACATCGAATAAATACGGTAACATGTTTAGGATGAAATGGTCTTATGAGGTCTCTATAGAGATACAGTATCACGTCTTTATCCCTTACGGACTCGACAGAGCCAAGGGGGTCAATAGGGTATCTCAAGGATCATTCCTCTATCTACTCCTCTCACCCAATAGGGGGAACTTTACATGGCGGTCTTACCTCCATGCCCAACGCAAGCGATGACATGGCATTCATAATTGCGAGGTAAGGACCCTAAAGTTTCTTTACCTACTTTCCAGATAGGTCCCGGAGCTGTAATGCAAGCTCACCTCCCACAGAGTGTTCTGCTGGGCCACTATATGTAATGAACAATAAATATGTTAATTTGATTAAAACTAACGTGAGAAATAGTCATAATGATTTTTAATACGAAAATGACTTCCGTATGAAGTCGAAACTAGTCGGCGGTTCTGGCTAACAAGACGCGTGAGTATCCGTATTAAAAATCATTAATAAATATGTTGTCTATCTATAGGTTACAATGGCTTGCAAGTCCGCCAACTGAGCGAGTTGAGGCCAAAGGAGAGGGCGGGAGTGGCCAGTCTCCGGGAGGTCTTGGAAGACAGACTGCAGGAGATTAAGAAAGCCAAGACCTGGAAGCATGAGCGGGTGCTCACTTCCCCACAGGATACCAAGGTGAGGCGGTATCTGATGATGATGATGATGGTCACAATGGCTTGCAAATCCGTCAGCTGAGTTGAGGTCGAATGTTACGCAATGATGTTAGATCTTAATAATCCTAAGGACGGATTTCAATGAAATTTGGTACACGGGTAGAAAAATACCTGGTAATAATAAGAATAATAGTAAATACATACGGTACTTTTTATCCAGAAATTCTCATGGAGCGAAGCAGTTATTTTAAGTAAATTTTGATAGTCTGAATATCTCTCTTCGCTCATGAATCCATACTAATATTATAAATGCGAATGTTTGGATGTGAGTTTGTGAATTTGTGAGTTTGTGAGGATGTTTGTTACTCAATCACGCAAAATCTACTGGACGGATTTCGATGAAATTTGGTACAGAGGTAGATAATGACCTGGAATAGCACATAGGCTACTTTTTATCCCGGGAAAAAGAACTGTTCCCGTGGGAAATTCACACGGGCGAAGCCGCGGGCAAAAGCTAGTAGCTCTATATTTCACACAAATTATTCAAATGCGGTATACGCTTAGAAACTAAACTTATCTCTAAACCACAGAATACATAATAGTACCAGTTTCTAAACTCTAATAGGTCATATAACACTCTTAACTTTTTCAGGTGACCGTGAAAGGAGCCAAGGGGGATTATCTCAATTTCTGCGCTAACAACTATTTAGGATTATCTGTAAGTACAGTTGTTTATTTATATTTGCAATTTTCCTGAAAATTTGCCTTTGTGGGCTTTGTGGTATTACAAAATTGAAGATCAATGAAAATTGGAGGATTCTATGTAATATCTACTACTTAACTAAAAACGAACTTTTGGGTGGAGAGCTTTGATTAACGCTACCCTTGTATACAACTTTCTAAAAAAACTATTAATTTATATATTTTTTAGAATCATCCAGAGGTGGTAGAAGCAGCTAGAGAGGGTCTGAGCAAATATGGCGCTGGACTCAGCTCCGTTAGGTTTATTTGTGGAACGCAAACCATACACAAGGTAGATATCTAGTTTATATAAATTTCATCAATCAATATACATACATAATACCTACCTACATTTAGTCACTTCCGGGCTTCCGGCGTACGCTTAGATCACAGTACATAGGTTAGGTACCGTGATCTAAGCCTACGCCGGTGGTTTTTACTATCATTTAGATAATTTCTTCTAGATGGTTTAAAGGTTGTAGGTAGGCTTGGCTTCAACCCATCATATCCTTACAAAATAGGGGCAGGTACGAATACCTGTGCCTAATTGTAAAATTGTTGCACGGCAAACAATATGTATACTTACACACGACGAGTTCAAGAAGACTTCAAAAATAAATCGCGTGTTTAGTTCTCGCGTGAAATACCATACCGGGAAAGTGAATTTCGTTATCTTTTTCCTCAATCGAAGCAAATTTATACAAAAATTGCAGCAGTGAGGCGAGGGAGGACTTTGAGATCATATGACATTTGAAATGTGATGTTATTTGAAGGTAGTGAATAAGTTGGACAGAAATAAATGAGAAAACCTATCTAAATATGTACCTAATTTATTAGGTACTTTTCAATTCACAAAATCATTATAGAGCACGCGAAATACTTTGATATTTGTTCATCTTTTTACTTCGCCGTAACTCTGAATTAAATTTTGCAGAATTTTGCCCTTCAAAAACTTTGTCAACAAGCCAATTACGGGCGAAATGCAGGCATGTTATGCACTTGAGCGACTATTATATTATGTGTAGCTGTACATGTTGGTATCGTCTGCCTACGTGAACAAAATGTTAAACAGATTAAGGAGTTTTCCCTTTACACAATAAACAAACTAAACGAATTAAATTTTTGTTAACTAAAACGGCAGCTTAGTATTTTGCCCACCTATGAAAACTGAAGTTCAATGAAGAACTTTTGCATAATGACCGCGTGAAAAGGAGCCTTCCTACTTCCATTCCTAGATAGGTAAGTACGTCTCTTTTACACTTTAACTCTAAGATGTAATTATTTTTAGGAGTTGGAAGAGAGGCTGTCCAAGTTTCACGGGCGTGAGGACACCATCCTCTACGGGTCTTGCTTCGACGCCAACGCTGGCCTGTTCGAGAGCATGCTGACTCCTGAAGATGGGGTATTCTCCGACGCCTTAAACCACGCCTCCATTATTGATGGTATTCGTCTGTGCAAGGCCCAGAAATACCGGTATCCACATAGAGATCTAAATGGTAAGCTTATCATGACTTGACATTTTACTCAACGTTCATATCACTGTGGGACCCCGTTCGTCGAAGCCGATTTGTTGTAAAAGAACAAACCTATAAAGCAAAATATTTATTACTAACAATGCTTGCTTTCATACCACTAAAGTTTGGATGTGTGTGAGGGACTTTTGTTAAGCCTGCATCACACGTTTTTAGCCAAAACAGGCGTTACTGAATTGACCCTGGTGCCAAAACTAGATCATTATTGATAATAAAAATAGTACTATAGGCTTCTCAAATAACTGCTACTACTTGTGCCGTTGGCACTAATATTATACGGCATAGTAACGTGCCCCGCCCCGCACGTTATGTGCCCCACAGCACAACCTGACCCGGGGCTTAACCGGGTCAGTTAACTGGGGCTCCACCGTATCCTGACTATTGGTATAAGTTGGTACAGAGCGACTTGATAGTCGCTGAGAATTATAACAGCCCGTGCACTCGAGCAACCGTCCGCACACCGAGACGTATCTGAATATATTGAGTCACAGCTCAATGCGGGTAGCAGGGAACATGACGCTCCGCTGTATGCCACATCTCTCCTTTCTTTTGATGATTTTAATACAGACAAAGGTTGTCAATAATTTTCGTTACCACTAGTATGTAATAAATCCAAAGTAACCCTTTACATCAAATTTCAAATTATATACCATCATAATTCTTAAAGCTGCAAACTACCAGCGTTTCGGAACGACCACTGCTGAGAAGAAACGCCGAAAGAAACTCATTACAGTATTAGTCCCTATTATGTCATTCTGACATGACATGATTTCTAATTTTTATTTTGGTATGTTTTTCTAAAGATATTACTTTATAATCATGTGCATGGTCGCGAAAGAACGCGAACAATCTTATAGGAATCGTATAAATATCTGCATCAATAAATTTAAATAAAAGATATTATTTACATCATGTGCATGGTCAGTGATCACATATGGTGTCAGTGATCGTTCAATTTTCGATTAGATCAGTTGTGTCACTTATGATCGCGCGTGTCGTGTAAAGTGCTAACGCATCAAAATACCGACGTTCGTCGCGTCATGAGCGGCCGGCCAGCGATGACCCAGTTCGTCACTCCGCTTGGTATGTTTACCTTTGATTACTAATATTGTTAAGGCGACGCTCTCCTACTTGCCTTAACAATGAATACGCCAACGAAAACAATAGAAATTAAAACTGAAACAGAAAGGTATCTCCTTGACCGATATAAAGAGGAAAGAGCAGAACGACTGAAACAACAGAGTCTGATTGATGACTTAAAAAGTCAAATAGAAATTCTTCAACAGCAGCTTCAATGCGCTGTTGAGCCTAAAAGTACAGCCCCACCAGCGCCTATCGAAGAAGTCCCTCCCCCGTCTGTCGATTATGGCACTGACGAGGAAGACCTAGCCAGGGAAACAGAGTGGATAAGAACGAAATCAAGAAAGAAACGAAAAATGAATACGTCACCCACACTCTCACCAATAGAGGTTAGCCCAGAACTAGACAAGGCGAAGAAAGTTCCCACACCACCTCCCATCATAGTAGATGGCGTGGACAACTATCAACATTTCTACGATTTTCTGTCAAGAGATGTGTTAGCTAGCACTTTTGCAGTTAAAATCCTAAATGGCAATAGTGTCAAAATAAATGCTTCTAACGAAGAGGCATACAAAGCCATCGTTAAGCTCATCTCAGCAAATAATTGCCTTTGGCACTCTTATGAGAACAAACAAGAGAGGCCTATCAGAGTAATGGCAAAAAAATTGTCCTCAACCTGTAAGCCAGAGAGAATTATTGATGACCTAAAATCGAAAGGTCTAAAAATTGAAAATGCTGTTAACAAATTGAGTTGGAAAACTAAAGAACCACTCAATATGTTTATGTTAACTTTTGATAACAATGAGGACATGAATAAAATTTTCAAGATCAAATCCATCTTGGGTTGTGTTGTAGATATACAACCCCTAAAATCACCCAAACTTATACCACAATGTAAGAGATGCCAGGCCTACGGTCATACTCAGACGTATTGTGCCAAAGAGCCGAGGTGTGTAAAGTGCACAGGAAGGCATCTGACTAAAGACTGCAGGAAACCTGCGACAGAAAAACCGAAATGTGTGCATTGCGGAGAAGCGCATCTAGCAAACTACAGAGGTTGCACGATTGCCAAGGAAATTCAGAAAATTAGAAACAAACACGATAAAAAACCGGTAAGGTCTCAAGAAAACCCGACAGCCATTTCAACTTTAACTAGCCAACCTAAACCATCTACAAAACCTAGGGCAACCGTAAGTACAAAAGTGTCTTACGCCCAGACAGCTGCCAAAAATTCCATGAGCTCTCATATTACAGAAAAATCCGATCCAAATGTGAGTAAATTAGACGAAATCTTAAAATTAATGACATCATTTGATGAGAGATTAAAGAAAATTGAACATAGCACTAAAACTGCTATCGCTAAAAACCGAAAATGATGGATAATCTTAAAATAATGTCCTGGAACAGTAATGGGCTACTTAAGCATAAAAACGAGCTGCAGGTAGTTCTAGATATAGAAAATATTGATGTTTGTCTTATATCTGAGACACATTTCACCAAACAATCCCACATTACATTAAAAGGCTATAAAGTTTACCATGCACTTCATCCAGATAATAAAGGGTACGGCGGTAGTGCTGTAATCATTAAAGAAAATATAAAGCATCAGGAATATCACAAACATGAAAGACCAAAGATACAATGCATAGCAATTCGACTAATTACAAAGAGGTATCCTCTCACGGTGGCAGCAATATACTCCCCACCTAGGCATACCATAAGTAAAGATAAGTATTTGGATATTTTACAAAACCTTGGTGAGAAGTTTATACTAGGAGGTGACTTCAATGCAAAAAATACCCATTGGGGGTCACGCTTAACGAATACTAAAGGTAGAGAACTTATGTATGCCATTACAGAATTAAACTGTGACGTCGCATCTACAAGATCTCCTACATACTGGCCGACGGACCCACTTAAAATCCCGGACCTCATAGACTTTTTCATAATTAAAAATATTTCATCTAATTATGTAAGAACTGATCAAAGCTATGACATGAACTCTGATCACTCAGCAATATATTTAGAATTAAGAGAGAACCTAGTATTAAAAGAACCTAACCTTACTTTAGTCAATAAATATACAGACTGGGAGAGCTTCAAGTTAGAGTTAGATAGTAAGATTGAACTGAAAGTACCATTAAAGACCCCAGATCAGGTAAATTTAGAATTAGAAAAGTTTATTAAGTTAATACAATGCATTGCCTGGAATAATACGCCTAAAATTAAAAAGAGGATATTTAAAAATACATACCCTATAGAGATAAGGAAATTAATCACAGAAAAAAGGAAACAAAGACGTCGCTGGCATCAGTCTAGGTGTCCAGAAGATAAGAAAAAGCTGAATAATCTAACGAAACAAATTAAAAGAGAAATAAAAAATCATATCGACGAACGTACAAACAAATATCTTCAAAAGCTTACAAATTGTAGCAGCACAGACTATTCACTTTGGAAGGCTACCAAGTGCATGAAGGGGCCAGTAGAACAAATTCCGCCAATAAAAGTTCAACCTGGAAAATGGGCAGTGACTAATGAACAAAAAGCGATTATCTTCGCTGAACATTTAGAAAACATTTTTAAACCAAATATAACGCAAGAATCTAACGAGACAATAATTGATGAACGATACGATATCATAGATGAAGAAACAAATATTAAGCTTGTTTCCCCTAGAGAAGTACTAAGTGAAATTAAAAAGAATATCAATCCCAGAAAATCCCCGGGCTTTGATCTTATATCAGGCGAAGTGCTACATAATCTTCCACGAAAGGCGATAGTCAAACTCACAAATTTAATTAATGCTGCACTGAGACTCAAATATGTACCTGACTTATGGAAAGTCGCTGAAGTAATCATGATAGCCAAGCCAGGAAAACCACCATCCGAGGTAACATCGTACAGGCCAATCTCTTTGTTGCCTGTCATGTCAAAATTATTTGAAAAACTATTGCTAAAAAGGCTGAAGCCTATTTTAGAAGACAAAAATCTCATTCCTGATCACCAATTTGGCTTCAGAGAGATGCACTCAACTTTAGATCAAGTGCATAGAATAACAAACATTATTGAGAAGACACTCGAGGAAAAAAAAGTATGTTCTACCGTATTTCTAGATGTAGCACAAGCTTTCGATAAAGTGTGGCATGAAGGCCTGGTCATTAAATTAAAGAGAATTCTGCCCAAAAACTATACTGATATACTAACATCATACATATCGGATAGGGTATTCAGAGTACGTCATGATGATGCATATTCTGAAATTAAGGAAATAAATGCTGGAGTTCCGCAAGGAAGCGTATTGGGTCCGGTCCTGTACCTTTTATACACCTGTGATATTCCATATACAGATACAAACACTATTGCGACCTTTGCCGATGACACAGCCATAATGGCGGTTGGAAGCACTCATGCAGAAGCAGCAGAAAAGGTCCAAATAGCTGTAAATAAAGTATTAAACTGGACAAAGAGATGGCGAATACAGCTTAACGAATCGAAATCAATCCACGTTAATTTTTCAAACAAGCGAGAAGAATATTTTCCAATATTTGTTAACCAAAACCGAATTCCATACGAAAATGCAGCTAAATACTTAGGTATGACGCTCGATGCGAAGCTTCGCTGGAAAGCGCATGTTAAAAAGAAACGACAAGAGCTAGATTTTAAATTTCACAAAATGTACTGGCTCCTTGGAAGGCAATCCACATTGTCAGTGCAAAATAAATTACTTCTGTATAAACAGGTCCTCATGCCAGTATGGACCTATGGGATACAGCTGTGGGGCTGTACCAAAAAGACAAACATTGAAATCATCCAACGCTTCCAGAATAAAGTACTGAGGGCTATAGTCAATGCGCCTTGGTACGTAAAAAATAACGACCTGCACCGGGACCTCAACATACAGTTCGTTCGTGACATAATACAAAAATACGCAGAAGCACATGAACACAGGCTGCTTCACCATGTGAATGTTGAGGCTATCCAGCTCCTCGACAACACGGACATAGTGCGAAGACTCAAAAGAACTAAACCGTCTGATTTAGTGTAGTGATAAAAAAAAACAATTTAATAGTGATAAATAGTGTTAATATAGACGCACGAACAAAGTGCCTTCCCCTTAATAGAGACAGTAAGAAAAGTGCCGATGGACACATTCTTATTCTATAAGTAACAATATAAAACTAGGTCAGAGTAAAATTACTCATTAGCCTGACATTGGGCTAGATTGTAATATTATTAGCGTATTAAATTATTTATATAAGTACGTTAAGTAAAAGGAAAAAAAAAAAAAAAAAAAAATGTGCATGGTCAAAAGAATGCGAACAATCTCATAGGAATCATATAAATATCTGCATCAATAAATTTCGATTCTCATCTCGCAAATCGGGATCATTAAAATATTCTGCGCCATTTCCTTTACCGAAAGTCAGTTAGTTTTACAGATTTCAGTCTCATCATAATCAACAAGTCCACTTTCCCAACATCGGCCACTTATCCTTTTTTCTTTTTTTTTTTTAACTTTTCGTTTAATCATACTAAAAATTCATTCCTTCATAGGAACATCATTGTTAGAGGTAGATACTTGCCGAATTTGTAAAAATTTTAACAACCACATGTCGGTATATTGCATTTATTTACTTGTATTTTGATTATATTTTTATTATTTTTTTGGTTGGATCAACCCAGTTCAATGTTTGTAGAAATTGTATTTTAAAATAATTACTTACTACAGTTGAAAGATGAACATCGACAACTGTTACAGTGTGTCTAAACTTTGAAGAAATGCCAGAAACATTGTTATTTTGGTCATGAAGTAGACACGATGCCATTGCTTGGCGTAAATTGTGGATCTAAACTTAGTCGGAACTTATATAGACCTTCTCTATAAAACACATACAAATAAGGATTTGCTGTTGATAAAGCATGAGCTGCTTTTTAGTTAAATCTGTTAAAGCAACAACTAATAGGGTAGATGACAACAAGTCAAATTAGTTACTTTTTTCTAAATGTCAAAAACAATAATTTATATGGGACTTGTATGACAGTACTCAACAGTGACGTCACTTTTAATGGAGTCAAAAAGCATTCCCAATATACTTTAATTAGAACTGAAAATTAATAAACCATGTTATAAATAAAACTGATCAATTAAAGTGACATTCAATTATAATGTTTCATTATTTAAATAGCATCACATATATATTTTATTTTTTACCCAGTCATCATCCCTATTGAAAATCTAAATAACAAGGATGTCTTTTTTTTTTAACTTAATGTTATGTAGTATCTGATCAAAGGATCAATATTGCCATTCAACTTGGCAATTCTGCCAGTCTTCTGGGCATCTTACCGCAAAGCAACATCTTGTCAGGACGACATTAAATTTATTTATTTATTTAATGTTAATGTTTTTAGTTTAGTGTTAATTTCAATTAATACTATATTAAAATAATCATTTTATTAAATTGTATGTAATGTACCTACATTAGTTTATAAAAATACATGTTTGATTATGTATTGGCTTAGGAGTGACTATTCTGTATTTTTAAACTTAATTTGGTAATAAGTTTTTTGTAACCTCTCTGTAGCAGGTTCAGAATATATATACTTTTTAATGATCTGCATTATACATTTTTCCAATATACATTATATTTAATTACAACCCAACAACATGTATTTGCTAAGACTGGATGTCTCCAATACTTTTATAGCAGCTGGACCGCAATCCTTTCTTTAACCACTTATGTGGAATAGCTGTTAAATTAATAACAGTCGTTACTTTATCCGTTATAGTCACCCATATACGGAATAGCTGTTAACAGTGGAACTCTTTTGTGTAGGATAGCACACCACTAGACCCAGGCCCATTTAAACAAAACATTTGACCTGACCGAGAAATTAACCCGGGACCACACAAGGAGGTTGTCGTTATTGTCCTTACACATTGATTACTTATCCACCTTTGTGGATTATTGCTGTTAACAGTCGCTTGTGTGTAGGATGGTACACTACTAGACCCAGGCCGATTCACAAAGATTATTTGACCTGACCGAGAATTTATCCCGGGACCACACACGGAGGTCATCATTGTCCTTACACATATTTTATTTCAAACTAAACACATATTGGTTATTCTCAATTAGATATACACTTAAATACCTAATTGGAATAACATTTATTCGTAGCACAAAGTGCACATCAATTTTTTTTCTTTATTCGTTTTATATTGGGTAACTTTAGCAATTTAATGCTGACTATGAGCATTTTAACTGCAGATTCCGTGTAACTTAATGCTAGCTTGCCAATTCATAATATTCTTATTTGTAGCACAAAGTGCACATCAATATTCATTATTTGTTTGTTTTATATTGGGTAACTTTAGCAATTTAATGCTGGTTAAACGATCCATAATATCGATTCATTTGAATTCATACTTTGGTTCACAAAGGTAACTTTAGCAATTTAATGATGACTTCAGGCAACAAAATTGCCGAGGTCGATTTAATGCTGACTTATCAGTCCATAAATTATGGACTTATAAACAAAGGTACTAAAATATTGTTGAATATTAAGTAGGAGTATAAAATAGTAAAAATAACATTTAGGTGACACCATGTATTTAGATATTTTAACTGCTTTTCTCTATTTTCAAATAAACATTGTGTTGTCATTACAACTAACTGATTCATTGCTAACTCGTCAATGATCAATGGAAAATAATATCTCCTTACACATCATTACAATTGGAAATTTTAATAAACTAAACTATGAATAGTTTTTAGAACAACATTTATGTATGGTATATAGTGCATTAAAGAACACTTAATGTACTTTGTTCATGCACGTAAACTTGCTTCTTGTGGTACCATTGTGATTAGTGAAGTAAATTAATGTAAACATATAAAGGCAACCGAGTGTACCTTCGTTAAAGTAGTTATTATAGCATCAATGAATATCAAAATCGTTGGGCATAGCCCAATTACTGTATTTGTCAGGACCGAACAATCATACTAAAATCCTTTGTAATAAACTTAATTTATGTTTTCACCAATGAGTTCAATTAATTCGCTTTCAATGAAATACCATTTTATTTTACAGGGTAGACTGTAAAATAATAATTGAGTAAAGTAGATAAATACCTCTATTTTATATTGTAGGTTTCCTCGTGGCTTAAACTTGTACATGTTATCGACATGTCTGTCATATTATGTTGAAATACGCTAAGTATTTACTGCCGTATTTTTTCTTCCATTTATTTAGGTACCTATTTTAATTGTTTTACTTGTTTATTTCACATTAAATATACAATACATTTAGTGTACAATCTACACTTACACTTCCATACCCATAATACAAAATGGAAGTTTTGCATTTTCCTTAAAGATATTTTTAGCAAAAATCTTAATCACTGGATTGATTTTAAAATGTATTCCTACGTTGGCACCTACATTATTTCTGTGTAACATAATTTACCTCTAAATGGCCCCCTTGCAAAGCTGGGACAGGCCGCCAGTGTTACATAAACAAGTTTTAGTTTTCTGAATATTGTAATCACAGAGAACAACATCTTAATCGACACATCTATCAATGTTCCGGTCAACCAGAACCTGTAACAAACTCCACTGGTTAAAATATTATGTATTTTTAGAACCAGATGAATTATTTAAAAACTGTCCTTCAAATTTTTTTTTTTTTTCATTTTGGCGTGTATTTTCTTGCAACTCGGATGGTAGTTTCTTTATGATACTAGTCAACTTTGAACTATTTAGTTAAAATAATTCTTATATTTAGAGACATATCAAGAATATAGTTCCTATAGCTCTTTCTTAAAGGGGTTTGAAGATTTTACTATGGAGCGTGTCATACCTACTACGTCAGGTTTCTGAGATATAAAGCGTTAAAGTTGACCACGTGATTACCATTTTTTTTAATAGAGACTATAAATCTGTAATTTTTTAGAATAACACTGGGTAAATATTAATAAAATATTTTAGTAACTGATGAAAATGATATTAAAACTAGGAAATCATGCCTCATTGCCGCTTTACCTACTCCGTGGCCGCCATATTGAAGAACGTATCGCAGTGACAATCAAACGTAGTGATTACATGCTCTTTGGTGACAATCCGGCTAATCGTTGAACCGCCGCATTACAAAACG
The DNA here is from genome assembly GCA_018467065.1 of Ephestia elutella. Taxonomy (NCBI): domain Eukaryota; kingdom Metazoa; phylum Arthropoda; class Insecta; order Lepidoptera; family Pyralidae; genus Ephestia; species Ephestia elutella. Next base: position 6,427,655 of record CM031582.1, read on the forward strand.
GCCCTGTTTTGTAAAACGGCTAGCCGTAATGTAATACAATCCGACTGCGACATTGTATATATTAAAACAATAAAATACAATACATAATCATTTTAAAGATGCGAGCGAAACACCTACACACTGCTGGCGGGTGAGGCGAGGTGTATGGACGGTGGGGGAGGTGCGCCCGCGCTACCCCGCACCACCCCGCGCCACGCCACATTATACCCCCCCAACAGCCCCAACTCCTGCACTCAGTTTGCTACCTGCGTTCTTTCTATGCGGAAGTAAATGCCTCTCTGTGTGATTTACACGTTATTTCGTTATTTTTCATTGTTGGATTTGTTGTTCATTTAAGTTTGACTGTTGTTTTTGTTTGTTATTGACTTATTTGTTTTGGTACCGAAATGTCACCTTCAAGACGTTGTTATTTTTGTGGAATAAGTACTATTCACTATGGACCGAGGCGTAGATCTCGTGCACCTGTACGGTCTTATCAACTGACCGATGACTTCTTATCGGAGCACCCATCCGTTATGGAATACGCTCACCACATTTTTGAGGAGCCGCAGGTTTGTACCTCTTTAATAACCTTAGGTACTTTATCATTATTTCATTAGACACTTCTTAGCTACATACATACCTAGTTCCATAAAAAATATTTTAAGGTGCTTTCACACAGCAGTTAGATAATATTGCATATAACATTTGTTATCCTACTTTCTTAGTCAAATTGTAACAAAAGTAGTAAATCGTTCGTGGTATTATAATTACATTTTATGCAACATGATAAAAAAAAAATTATAACTTTATTATAACATCCAAGCGAAACCAGATGGTAGCGGAAGAACGCCAGGAGGTTACAGAATGATACTTAAGTATACGATTTTAAACAACAAGTACCTAAATAAAACCATTGTGAGGGTTTAGTGTCATTTAACAATCGGAAGCAAATGACTTTTATAGAATGTTATCGTGTTATACAATGTTATTTGTGTGGGAATACCTTTGGGTTATAATGCTTTAGGTTTTGTTAAGTTTTTTAACTTCAATCTTATAAAACAGTGATCCTATAAGGGTTCCGTTTCGTTTCCTTTTCCTTTCGATGTAAGGAACCTTAAAAAGGATTTATGTGCGTGTGGTGTTGTGTATATTGCGCAATTTCACCACCACTTATTAACTGTTTTGGATAACTTGTAACCTATTGTCTGCTAAACGGCCGAAATCGGCTTATGTCAATAAAATAATTATGTACCTACTAACTGTCTTTGGAAAATCACCGACAACCTTCCACCGTGTGATAGAACTTACAGTATCATATGTTGATCATTCCTGGAATCTTTTTCTCTTTTCCCCAACAAAACTGAAACGAAGTTAGTTACGTTATTTTTATTTTATCCATTTACATACATGATACATTTTGAACAGTGGAAATCGCTGGAAATAACCCCGCTAGAGTGAGCACGCACCGCCAACCAGCCGCCCCACACTGCGTGGTGAAAGAACTTATCAGTAGTTAGTTTTTTCTTAATAAATATCTTTGTGGTATGACTTACAATGATGGCAAGAAGTTAAGGTGAACGCAGACTTGTGCCGCACCGCAGGCGCCGTAGTCGCCGCATTTGATTTCTTAATATGAAGTTATTTGTAACCTTGCATACCTATCTGCGCCGCAGTACCTAAAACGACCGAATTCCCCGAGCCGTAGCTGATGACGTTGTTACTATATAACAAAAAAATAGAAATACTTACCTGGCAACACTGTGAACTGTAAACTGTTTCCTTCCTGTTCAATAAAGTCTGTCATGTCGATACGCCTCGTTTTATTAGGTTATGGGCGATATCTGTATTTTTTTCGGTTTTTTGTAGTAAAAGACAGTCGAAAGTGAGTGATTAGCGTAAACATGGCAGTGAACTATATTCAGAGTGTTCCGAAACTCAAGGGCCGTGAAAATTATCATGATTGGAGTTTTGCAGTTGAAAATTTATTGGTACTTGACAATTTAGTGAATTACATCATGTCGAAGCCGGAGCCTGGTTTCGAAGCAAAACCATCGGATGATGCAAAAGCCAAGGCGAAGTTAGTTTTAACTATCGATCCTGTATTGTACGTGCATATAAAGGAGACGAAAACATCTTTGGAGTTGTGGGTCAAACTAAGATCAATGTTCGATGACTCGGGATTTTCTAGAAAGATAACCCTACTGAGACATTTAATCTCGTTACGCCAAGAAAATTGCGATTCCATGACATCATACGTCACGCAAGTGGTGGAAACTGCTCAGAGATTAAAAGGCACAGGATTTACAATTACAGAAGAATGGGTCGGTTCGTTATTATTGGCGGGTTTGCCGGAAAAATATCAACCCATGATAATGGCCATAGAGCATTCTGGAATGAATATTACCACAGATGCAATAAAATCAAAGTTGATTGATATGGAAGTTTCAAATAATGACACTACGGATTCCAGTGGCGCTGCATTCGCTGCAAATAGTAGCAACAAAAAACAAAATTTAAAAAGTTACGGAACGTCATCAAAAGTGACAGTGACAGGTGACAAGACAATAACCTGCTACAAATGCAAACAAGCGGGGCACTATAGAAACCAATGTCCATTATTGCAAAAAGTAAAAAATCCAATGCTTTCAATGTGGTATTTTTGAGCGGAGAATATAGTAAGAGCGAGTGGTACTTAGATAGCGGCGCAAGTGCACACATGACGGCAAACAAGGAATGGATAAGACACGCAAACTTTACACCGTGTATATCAGAGATAACTGTTGCCAACGATATGAAAGTGCCAGTTTTGTGTTCCGGCGAAGTACAAATATCGACGAATTGTAACTACGACATCATGATTAAAAATGTGCTATGTGTACCAAGTTTAACTACTAACTTGTTGTCAGTAAATGAGCTAATCAAAAATGGAAATAAGGTTAATTTTGAAGCTAGTCATTGTTATATTCGCAACAAGAAGAATGAGTTGGTGGCCACAGCAGTGTCAACAAATGGAGTGTACAAGCTAAATATTAAAGTAGCAGATTGTATGCTGGCGGCACCTGCTGTTGTAAGTGCAGAACTTTGGCACAGGCGGTTAGCACATATTAATAGCCATGATTTGAACAAAATGAAGAATGGCATTGTGGATGGATTGTGTTATCCAGATTCCAGTAACATAACAAAGGCTAAGTGTGTAACCTGCTGTGAAGGTAAGCAGATGAGGCTACCATTTTCACATGTTGGACAAAGAAGTACTGAGACACTTCAGATAATACATACTGATGTATGTGGTCCAATGGAAGTGAAGTCCATTGCCGGCTCACAATATTTCGTTCTGTTCATTGACGATTACAGTCGTATGACTTTTATTTACTTTCTTAAACAAAAGAGTGAAGTCTTCAAGACATTTAAGATTTTCAAGGCGATGGTTGAAAATCAGCAAAATAAAAAAATAAAAATACTTCGTTCAGATAATGGTGGTGAATTTTGTAACGGAGAGATGGAAAACTTTTTATTAAAAGAAGGAATTATCCATCAGAAATCAAATGCTTACACACCAGAGCAAAACGGTGTTTGTGAACGAGCCAACAAAACAGTGGTGGAAAAAGCGCGATGCCTTCTTTTTGATGCCAATCTAGAAAAGAAGTTCTGGGCTGAAGCAGCGAATACAGCCGTATACCTAAAAAATCGGTCTGTTACTTCAAGTCTAGAAAATAAAACACCCTATGAAGCGTGGCACAAAAGGAAACCAGACCTGAGTCATATACGCCTGTTTGGAAGTCAAGTGATGGCTCACATTCCAAAAGAAAGGAGATTAAAATGGGACAGAAAGGCAGAATTGTATATACTAGTCGGATTTTCAGAAACAGTGAAAGGGTATCGCGTATATGATCCTAAAAGAAATATTGTTACTGTGAAGAGAGATGTCATAGTGATGGAAGAAAAAGTCTAGACCATCAGAAACTGTAACTTGGATACAGGATGATGTTGAAACAGAGTCAAATGAGTCGCCAAAAACAATTGAAGATGGCAGAGATTCAGTGGGGGAGCCTTCAGTGAATGAATCTCTCCATGATTCAGATTCAAGTAACACATCTGTATATACTGATCCATCAAGTGAAACTGGTGATGACACTCTAACTGATTCGAATATAGAGACAGAAATCTCAAGCAATGAGTCGCTACCACTTCCAGAATCTGTACAGAGAAAGAGAATTATAAAAATTCCTGAACGTTATGGACTCAGTAATATCTGTATCTCCAGTCCTAGTCCAGAAGTTGAACAGATAGATTTCTCAAAAGCGCTGAATGGTCCTGAAGCTGATCAGTGGAGGCAGGCTATGCAAGAGGAGCTTCAATCTTTCAAGGACAATGACGCGTGGGATATAGTTGATAAACCGAGTGACGGGTCTGTTGTGCAGTGTAAGTGGGTTTTAAATAAAAAGTTAGATGTGAGTGATAAAGTGCGGTATCGTGCCAGACTAGTGGCTAAAGGCTTTACGCAGCGACATGGCATCGATTATGAGGACACTTTTTCTCCTGTCGTAAAACATTCCACACTTAGGATGTTGTTTGCTTTAAGTGTACAGTGGGACATGGACATTACACATCTAGATGTGACAACAGCATTTTTAAATGGCAAGTTAAAGGAAAATATTTATATGTGTATTCCAGAAGGTTTCGTAAATAAAAGCAATGGCAAAGTTTTGAAGCTTAAACGAGCGATTTATGGATTAAAACAATCTTCTTTGGTTTGGTATGAGAAAGTGAAAGACTGTTTGCTCAGTGTCGGTTTTAAAATTAGTAAATTTGAGCCATGCTTGTTCACGAAATTTTCTGAAAATGTTAAACTTGTTGTAACTGTATATGTTGATGATTTTTTAATTTTTTCGAATTGTACTGCAGAAACTGAAAAATTAAAATCTGTTTTAAATTCTGAATTCAAATTAAAGGATTTGGGTCCTGTTAGAAGGTATTTAGGTATGCGAATTAATGTGAATAAAGAATCTAAGAGTATTACAGTCGATCAACAGGAATATATAGAGCAATTATTGTCAAAGTTTGATATGTCAAATTGCAGAACTATAGATACTCCTATTGAAAATAAATTAAATATAGAAAAGGCTAAAAATTGTGCTGTAAATATTCCATACCAAAGATTGATAGGAAGCCTTATGTATTTGGCCGTCATGACTAGGCCTGACTTATCATACTGTCTTAGTTATCTTAGCCAGTTCAATAACTGTTACAGCGAAACTCATTTTAATTATGCTAAACGAGTATTGAAATACTTACAGAAAACAAAACACTATTGTTTAACATATGTTAAGGATAATGCAGAGCTAACAGGTTTTGTTGATGCGGACTGGGCTAGCGATAGTCTTGATCGAAAATCTTACACTGGATTTTGTTTTGTCATGAATGGTTCTGTGATTTCTTGGCAGAGTAAAAAACAAAGTACTGTCTCCCTGTCCAGTACTGAGGCAGAATATGTTGCCCTTTCAGAGGCATCTAGAGAGGCTGTTTACTTAAGAAATCTCATGTATGAAATTACTAGTAAACAATGTGTAATTGAATTAAAGTGTGATAATCAAAGTGCATTAAAACTAGCGATGTCAACAAGTCATCAGGCACATAATAGATCAAAACATATTGACGTTAGGTTTCATTATGTTAGAGATGCAGTCAAAAATAAATTAATTAATATTGAGTATGTTTCAACTCAGGAGATGCCCGCTGACTTGTTAACTAAGGGTCTTTTGTCAGTTAAGCATTATAAATTTATGCATATGTTAGGAATTAAGGCTAAATGAAAAAAACATGTTTGGTATTAAAAGATTTATTTTGTTATGTGGGGGTGTTACTATATAACAAAAAAATAGAAATACTTACCTGGCAACACTGTGAACTGTAAACTGTTTCCTTCCTGTTCAATAAAGTCTGTCATGTCGATACGCCTCGTTTTATTAGACGTCACTAACTATCGACATCGGACGCTGCGGCCGATGCGGCGCGGGTGACGTCATTTTTTTAACTCTTGTTGGCATTTGATTTTCTTCGTCCTCTAATAATAAACAACTGATAGGTAAATCGTTCGTTAAGAGCCATTCTGTAATAAACGCCTACACTTGATTAAATTAGAAACTGAATGAAAAAATCGAGTGCGATTTGTGCGGCGACAGGCACGACTGCGGCGCGGGCAGATGTGCGAGGCCATCAACAAAAACGAAAAATACGGTGAGTGCGGTGCGGCCAAGTCTGCGTTAACCTTTTTAATGGTGATTTACCAAAGACACTATAGATATAGATCTGCGGATCTACCGCGCAACTGTCAGTCGACGTCGATCGAAAACGACACATAGTGCCATCCTTGTCATGTCAAGCCGATGGTGCTTAGCCGGTAACCCCCCTGCACCTACACCTGAAAGTACAGTCTTCGATTTCTGTCGAATATAGGTTTTTATTTTAATACTTATGCAATTGCGTGTTAAATATGTGTAATAGGAAGAAATAATGTTTATTATTTTAATATATATTTCAGATAACGGCTGAGAATAAGATATGCAGGCCTTGTTTACAACGTGCCGACCGCTTTGTTATTAGACAAGGAAGAGAACGTATGCAAGAAGAACTCAATGAAGCAGCACGACAAGCAGCGACTGACATGGTGGTTGAACCTTCTAGTAGCAGCTCGTCACGTGGTATAATTAATGATCCCTTGGATGTGCCTGAGTTGGATGTGATTGGTGAGCCTGAAGAAGTAATTGTTCCCGAAATGCAAGATGCACACACTCAAACAAGTGCACCTGTATTTCCTGTTCATGATTTTAAACGAGTCCCATATAATTCCACTTTCTATAGCAAATGGCTGTAATAATCAAAATGATCTTCATAGGATCCCGTTGGCAATTAGAATAGATTGTTTGTATAAACAAAATATATATATTCCTTTAGGAAATCGTGCTTGTAGTGAGCATTTAATGAGTAACATATGGAACAACTTGGAAGAAAATAGTCGTTCTACAATTGAAACTTTTAACAGTAGACAAATGTCCGCTATGTTAAAACTATTGCAGAAAAAGGATACACAGTATTTGAATTTCGAACGGCTGGATTCCATTGATGATTATGTGTTACATTTTTATACAGGTTATACTAAAGATGTTTTTCTAAACATACTCGAGCAAACACCATCTTTAACACAAACCTTTAAAAAAGCAAAAAGAGCATTGGCTACCGTTTTATGCAAATTACATACCGGGGACTCTAATGAAAGACTGTCGAGCATTTTTCGTATGACTTCGCAGCACTTCGGAGCAATAATGAAAAAAGTACGACACTGTCTGTGTTCAGAATTTGTTCCTAAAAACTTAGGATTTGACCATATTTATGGGCCAAATTGCGCTAACTCATACAGAAACGAGCTTTTAGAGAGAATTTTACGAATTCCAAATGTATTATTTTCAAATCCCCGAAGCCCAGTTATAACTATTTGCGATGGAACGTACTTTTACATCCAAAAAAGCTCAAATTACGCATTCCAACGAGAAAGTTATAGTACACACAAGTTTCGCAATTTATTAAAAGTATTTTTAATTGTGAGCCCAGACGGCTACATAATTGAAACATTTGGTCCATATGAAGCAAAAAAATCAGATGCTTCTATTATGGAAGAACTAATAAGTGAACGAGAAGATAACCCATTTCATTGCGAGTGTAAAATGATGTGCGCTCAAACCTTGTCAGGTTTATGCACATTTATATGACTGTGTATAGTATTGTATCTTTTGTCATTAAATAAATAAATAAAAAAAAAAATAAAAAAAATTGGTTTTTTGAAGCAGGCGACATTTTTATTCTTGACCGAGGCTTTCGAGATGTGATGGAAAATCTAGAAGAAGTTGGATACGAAGCATATATGCCTTTGACCAAAGATGACGACGAGCATCAGTTGACTACTCGACAGGCTAATGAGTCACGTAAAGTTACACTATGCCGTTGGGTAGTCGAAACCGACAATGGAAGAATAAAAAATCAATTTAAACAGCTCAGGTCACAGTATGTGAATATAGCAGCTCCGCACCTGTACGAAGAGGTAAGGATAGCTTGTGCCTTAATAAATGCCTATGGGGTACGATTGACAGACAATCCCCTTGTAGATGATATAATAAATGAAATATATTTAAAACACGACGCACCGAACCTCTTAAGTGAGATAGTAATACAAGAGAATTTTAACATGCGTAGAGCCTCTTTCCAGGCTATAGATGCCAGTGAAGGGTTTAGTCAATTCCCAGAACTATCTTATAATGAGCTGATAATAACGAGTTTGGGACCGTACCAAGTGGCGCAAGCCAGAAGTTACTATGGAGAACATATAAAAATAAATGGAGATTTTTATATAGAAGTGTATGAAGATGACACCATTGACTATGATTTACCACAGTACGGTATTGTTGCCACTAGCCCTTGGCTTTTAAGGTCTCGAATTCATTCCAGACACTCTAGCACTCGGATGTACTTTGTATATATATTGTTAGATGATGCGTTGCAAGGACGAAACAAAATCATAGGGCATTATTGCACATGTCTCGTTGGCAAAAGAACTTTAGGATATTGTTCACACGTGATGGCCATTATATGGTACATGGCATGGGCAAGACATCAAGAAATAGCTCCTGGCCCTCCCGCCGAGTTTCTTGATCATGTAATAGTGCGTAATATTAGAGATTATAATGATTAAAATGTTATGTAAAAAAATATTACTAGGTTTAACATTATATAGGTTAATTGGTTGGTTGTAATTCATTCTCGTTTTAAAACCTTATCCTAATAAAAATGTGTCTCACTTGTACAAGAAAGTTACGTTAGTGGTTTTTGTTACCGATGTTACAAACATTTTATGTTTATAGTCTTAGAAGTTAATAAAAACATGACTCCTAAAAATGTTCATAAAGCCGGTCTTATAATTTTTCTTTTCCTTTTTGTGAATAAGCTAGAAATTGTAGTTGTGGCGTTCCGTGACATTCCCACGGGACTTAACGGCACCTATACTTTGCGAAAGCATCGTAAAGCAATAACCAGAATGCACAATGCCTTCGCAACAAAGGACCGTACCTAACATTATTTTTATGGCAACTTATTTTATGATTATTGTTATTGCCAACGGAACTTTAAATAATTTCTACAACCATTTTTTATTACATAATGTTCCGTTATAACTGTTTACTTCTAAACTCCGAATTTACCAGCCCTTATACAAATGGTAAATATAACCACAGAACCATTACACAACATATATATGTAACGAGTATTGTCAATTGTATTTTAGACTGTGTGATTAATACCTATCTTATCTATTACATTGTTTTACATACATTTTTATACTTTTGTTTTATTTATCCTATAACTGTCGTATTGATAGTTAAATCAAATGGAGGCAAGACAATACATTCACACAAGCTAAGACGGTCACAAAATAAGTTATTATGTTCAAAAAGTACATAACATTACATGTATAAATGTTTTTTTATTAACCAGATATAATGCAACATACATATTTGTTCTAAAAGTTATTATTTTTAACATGTTAATACATTCGAACACATGTACCTAGCTTACATTATGGACGTCACGTGATCAACTTTGACGGCTATTATTTCGGAAACCTGACACTTTACGAGCATTGTTGTATTAATATTTTTTATTGGTATTGATGTCAGCTATCGATTTATAAAGGTTGCAAGGCTGGCCGCGATTTTGAAAAAAAATCAAAATGGTGGCCAGTAGGTATGCCACAAATCTTCAATCCCCTTTACTTGCACCCTTGTAATTGTTTTAATACCTATTACTATTTATTTTTATTTTACTCTTAATTCAAATTTTGTTTTTTTTTTTTTTTTCCATCCCGATATTAATCAATCCTATGGATGTTCGGGTTGCCGAAACTACACCGAAACTAAGATGATGATAAATGATAAACTTGATTAACTGATAAAAGTATATTGGAAAAAGTAACACAACAATTGATATAAATTTGATGATGTATGATAAAGTGAGTAACGCGCGGCGCTCTTGATGACCGATAGCGAACTGAGTATAAAATTGAATAGAATTGCTGAGTTAGGTGAAAATGCTGACACTGTACGATGCTAGCTCGTACATCTTCCCGGGCGGGAGAGATGAAGTTAATAGAGGATGAATCATGATGTTTTTATATCTAAACAGAGATGATAAACAATCATTCCTATAACTAACATGCAAAATGAATGAATTGTTATTATTAATGATTTGCTAGGTGATCGCTATACAATTGATTTTAGAAAATTAATTGTTTTACGATAGTGTTGAAGCTAATTGTCTCTAAGTTTTAAAAGTCTTTGATTTATAAGTTAGGAATAGGAAATACTGATCGTAATATTGGCGAAGTGTTTTTGTTTTGCTTTAGCACACGCGCACTCGGTTTTGGTATTTCATTTAATTCACTACACTGATTGCCCATATTTAAATCACTACACTGATCACTAGAACTGCCGGTGGAGGCCCCTTGGGGAGCCCTAGTCTCCGCCGAGGCTGCCACGCTGGTGAAGGGGGCGGCGGGCGAACCCAGCCGCCCACGACTGCATCGTCTCCATACAAACACTGCCAAGCCTGCTGCTGTCACCACGAACAACACGTATATTGCAGCGTAGTGGTGTATATCATGATAAGAGACGCTCTCTGTTAAGGGAGTTTCTTGTTTTATCGCCTCTAATTGTTTTTGTATCTCGAATAGCTGCAGGTCATCGATAGAGTTATTGGAGTCATGTTTCGGTAATGGTAATTTGGGTAATGTTATATTAATGTAATGATTAATAGGAGATATATCTGGTAACTTGATATTAGAACTTATGCTGATTTTACTGTTGTCTTGTCTGTGTGAGTAGACCAGGTAATCAGCTGATTTGATAATGCAACCTTGATCTACATTAAATAGGCCGGACTCGGTCATTGTCACAGCGGTAACTTGATCTCCGCATAACAACTTTAGTTCACACCGGTCGCAGCATGAATAGAAATATGAATTTATTTTATTTAATTCCGTCCATCTGTTGTAACAGGATCTTGTTATCGTTTCGCACTGATTAGATTCTGGTAATCGTTTACATAGATTCTGATCTTCTTTTAAGTGATAAATGGGTGTTCTAAGACGGCATAATAATATCTTGGGATCTCTTCGTAGACAGGAGTCTAATTCTCTCACAGTCAGTGGTACGAAAGCATCCTTTTTCAAGTTTATTGCCGCGTAATCAGCAATTGGTTGTAAATATGTCTCATTTTTGGTGTTCAATAAGAAGGGTATAGGGATGAGCTTCAGAACTTCAAACTCGTCTCTACTTGTTAAGGGAATCTTGATTTCAAATATAATGTAGCGTACTGTAATTCTAGCACGTACTTCTAGTAGATTGTATATTTCGGGGAACTCGTAGTTATTAATAGGTAGAGATAAGTCTTTCGGAAGCTGTCCTGCAATCACGTTTAATTCTTGTCTCAATTGTTTTGGAGTTAATATATGTAAGTTGAATTTTCCGTTGTATATATTCGTCACTGTATTTAGTAAAGTTTGTTGTATATTTTGTAAGCTGTGATATATATTGTTAGCCATAATACTTGTACTTAGGAATTCTGTACTGATAAATAAGTTTTGCAGACTTGCTTTTATTTGTATTACCCTATCGTCGATTGCTTGTATTTTCTCGTCTATTATCTTATGATGTTTGTCCATGACATTTTCTATGCGTTTCAGGAAGTTTAACTCCGCTTCAATAATCGAAGTCTGATTTTTCCAAAGAGCTGCCATATGTTGCTGATTTTTCTTGATAAGACTGATGTCTTCCTCGTATTTATCTGCGAAGTGTTGATCTAGGACACCGAACAGACTATTCGCGAGGTAGCCGACCCCATTGATAAAGCCGCGCTTGGATCGCGGTCGGGTGTCGGGTTCATGGTGCAGTAGAATGTTGTTATAATATTGTAATTCCGTGAGCTCGTGCCTCATCTGCAATACGATGCCATCACAATGTGTTTGTTCTTTTATATTCTTGCATAATTTATCTAGGTATCCGATATATTTTGTTAAAGCGTTGGTTCCTTGTTCGTATGGCAATGTGTCGTAATAGACAACAAGGCGCCAGTCATCACGTATCAGATGCATGTCTGTTATACTATCAAAATAAAGACTACGGTTTTGTAGTGGGGTTATGTTATATGCTCCGTGTATAGTAGGTATAATCGTCATAAAGAAGAAAAGTAATGATGTTGCTATTGAAGAGAAGCAATAGCGTTTCTTCTTTCTTGTTTTAGGTGCGTGTTCCTGTTCACGCGAACTAGATGTAACTTGATCGTCGAGTTTTGTTTGATTATTGTTATCTTGCTCTGAGTTAACGGGTAAAATTGATAACTTGACTATAGGGCGTTGCATAAAACCGTTTTTTGTTTTGAGGGTGACGACTCGGACGTAGTCGTCGCTTCCCGGGTGAAGTTGCACCACGCGGCCTAAGGCCCACTTGCCGGGCGGGAGGTTGTCGTCTCTAATGATGACGACATCGTTTTCTTTGATGTTACGTTGCGGTTTCCTCCACTTACTTCTCGCTGCTAACTGAGTTAAATACTCGTTACGCCACCTATCCCAGATATTCTTGAATAATTTCTGAGTAAGATGCCATCTTGTTCTCATGTCCTTTTCTGTTTCGTAGATGTTCAAAGAAGGTCCGCTACCAAGGAAATGTGATGGTGTTAAAATATCTAAATCGTTTGGATCCTCCGTCATGGGGCAAAGTGGTCTTGAATTTAGACACGCTTCTAGTTGACAAAGAAGGGTGGTGTACTCTTCAAAGGTGAGCCTTTGCTCGCCCACCACGCGTTTCAAATGATATTTTAGGCTTTTAACAGCGGACTCAAAAAGTCCTCCAGCTGATGGCCAGCTGGGAGCGTTAAAATTCCAGGTGATGCCCATAGATGTTACTTCTGCTAAAAACTCGTCATTGAATGTTTTCTGTATTTCGCTGTACTCTTGTTGTAGCACACGATTTGCTCCTATGAAGTTCGTTCCTTGATCACTGTAAATGTGGCTAGGGACTCCTCTTCTAGCTATCATCCGCCGGAGGGCGGCCAAAAATGCTGATGTTGATAAATCGGACACAATTTCCAAGTGGACAGCCTTCGTCGCCATGCACACGAAAACTGCCACGTATCCTTTTGTTGTTCTGATACCACGGCCCGTGTTGGCCTTGACTAGGATGTACCCTGTGTAATCAACTCCTACTTGGGAAAATGCTCTTGTAGCGCTGACTCGTGCAGGTGGTAGATCCCCCATGATTTGATGTTGCAGTTCAGGACTGTGCCTTCTGCACTTGATACAGAGGCGAAGGCGTTTCTTGGTCGCTCTTATGCCTCCTAATAACCAATATTTACGCCTCATGATGGCAGTAGTTAACCGAGGCCCACCATGATAACAAAGTTGATGAGCTTCGTCTATAAGGAGTTCTGCTAACTTCGTGTCGTTTGGTATGATAGCGGGATGTTTCATCTCGATATCTATATTGGCATGTTTTAACCTGCCGCCGACTCGCAAAGTGCCTTGCTCATCGATTATAGGATTTAAGTCGTAAATTTTGCTCTTGCTATTGATATGCTTGCTTGCTTTTAATGTATTTATTTCTTCATAGAAATGTTCTTGTTGTACTTGTTGAATAATTTTTAATTTTGCTTCATTTATTTCTTGCATAGTTAGGTAGCTCAGCTTATTTTTTCTGTTTATAAACCGTCTAACCCATGCTAATATTTTTATGATTTTTGGTAATGAACTATATCTTGATAATAGCTCGCTTATAATGCTTTCGCTTACGCTTGTTACTTTTGATGCATGATTGCTTTGCTTTGTTTTTCTTGCTTCTTGTTCTATTATGTTATCTGATATTATTCCCATGTCGTTAGTACTAATTTCCTTAGATAACCAACTAGGGCCATCCCACCATATTGAATGATTTTTCAGTTGGGATGGTGTTAGTCCTCGGCTCGCACAGTCTGCTGGGTTGTCCTTGGATTGCACATAACGCCAGCAGTTTGATGGCATGTTTTCAGTAACTTGTTTCACCCGGTTGGCTACGAAAGGCTTCCATCGTTCTGCTTCACCTTGTAGCCAGCCTAACACGGCCATTGAGTCTGTCCATCCGAAAACTTTTATGTTGTAGTTAAGGAGGCATGCGGTAATTTTTGCCATTAACTTGGATAATAACAGCGCGCCGCATAACTCCAGACGTGGTAAAGATGTATTTTTGTTGAGAGGAACTAGTTTTGTTTTTCCCGCAACCAATACTATTGACACAGTATCGCCACGATTGATCTTGCAGTATACGACGCAAGCATATGCTTTTGTGCTTGCGTCGCAGAAACCATGAAGCTCGATTGTGTCTGTTTCATATGTTCCCAACCATCTTGGTACTTGGTAGGTATTAATAGCGTTAAGATCTGATTTGATTTTTACCCATTCTTGGTATATTTCGTCCGGGACGGGTTCATCCCACTGTAATTGTGTTTTCCAAATATCTTGAAATATTATCTTGAGTTTGGTAGAAATCGGAGAAATATGCCCTAATGGATCATATAATTTTGCAATGTCTGATAAAAGAGTCCTTTTTGTTGGACGGGATAAAGATGTATCAAAATTTAATTGAAATGTGAAATAGTCTGTTTTTGGATTCCAGCTGATCCCTAACATCTTAGTAGACTCAGTTTGTTTGAAATTGAATACCATGTTTTCGTCGACGCTGACGTCTTCTAATAGTTCGGGAGAGTTGGATTTCCATTTACGAAGGTTGAAGCCTCCTGACTTCAAAAGGTTGATCATATCCTGCTGTAATTGTTTTCCATGTTTGATTGAGTGCGCACCGTGCACAAGGTCATCCATGTAAAATGACTCCTCAAGCACTTTAGGAGCTTCACTATTTTTGAAATTTTGTTTTTCATCCCGAGCCAGTTGCTTTAATGTTTGCATGGCGAGGAATGGGGCGGCCTTGGTGCCGTAGGTAACCGTAGTAAGCTGATAAACTTGTAATTTTTTGGAACTATGATCACGCCAAATAATCTGTTGTAATTGTTGGTCGTCTGCGTTGACCCAAATTTGCCTAAACATCATTTCAATATCGCTTGTAAAGGCAAACCTAAATTGTCTCCATTTGATTATTAGACTCTGTAAATCTTGTTGGAGATTTGGACCCTTGCTCATTAAGTCATTAAGACTAGATCCACTGGATGTTTTCATAGCCGCATTGAAGACTACTCGTAATTTTGTTGATGAGGCATGTGGTCTTGTTACGGCATGGTGAGGTAAAAAGCTTTGTGGAGAATTTGATTTGACTGCGGGGGTCATGTGACCGAGCTGTAGGTATTGTTTAAGAAATAACTTGTATTGTTCTGAAATATCTGGATGTTTGTTAAAATTATTCTGTTCTAATTTATAAAATTGTGCAATAGCCTTCCCCTTTGATAAACCCAAATCGGCTTGATAATTTGGCTTCATCGGCAATCGCACCTCGTATCGACCATCTTCTCTTCTTTTGGTTGTTTCTTGATAAAAATCGATGCATCGTTGATCTTCAGATGACATCTCGGATGTTTCATTACTCTCAGTTATTTCTTCTAACTCCCAGAATTTAGATATTTCACTAATATTATGAATGACGACATTAAATTGCAGTGTTTGAATATTGCCGCTCAATATCCAACCTAACTGTGTTTGTTGAGCGGTCGTTAAGGTTGAAGTTTCCCTACATATTCCATTGAGTAATATGATAGAGTACACGTCAGCACCTAATAAAATATCAATAGGGCGACTTATGTTGAAATCGGGATCTGCTAATTTGATTTGATTTAGGTAAGCCCAATCTGGCTTAGAAAATGAGTTTGAAGGTAAATGTTTAATTAAATGGTTCATGATTAAGATATCTGTTACGAAAGAGTAGTCGGTAACGACTGAAGAACATTTTATAGTGATCATACCCTTTAATTTGCATTCATTGTCGCCTATTCCTGCTACTACACCCTTACAACTTTTACGTGGTAATTGTAGGATCTCGGCCGCCTTAGAGGAAATCAGAGACGCCTGAGAACCTTGATCCAAAAGAGCCCGCATGGTATGGAATGTTCCATCGGACCCCTGTACTTTGATCAATGCTGTTGGTAAGAGGACCTCAGTCGGTTCCCTTGGGAGTGATACGTGTGAACTACTTTTAACCAATTTCCCTGAATTAGCATTCGAGCTGCCCGCACCTTCATTTACACGTGCAGTGTCCGATGACGAGTGACCGGCTTGTGCAAAGGCGTCGTGCAGCAAGCTGTTATGATCCTTATTGCATTCACGGCAACGTTTATCAGATAAACATTTCCCTTGATGATGTTTCAAACAATTGGAACACATATCATATTTCGTAATAAGTTTCCGTTTATCGTATGATGACAATTCTAAAAACTTCTGACAATAATATATACCGTGATCATTACTTTTACATAAATTGCATTTATAAAATTTCAAATTGTTAGAATTAGATTTTGGCGTAATATTTTTTGAACTTGATGAATACGAATTCTTAACATAGCTAGGCTTCTGATTCTGTTGATTCATATTTGATGTCTTGCTTCCTTGATACTTTTGCGAAGAATTATCTTGTTTTCGACGCGCAGTTTCTAATGTTGTAAATTTTGTCTCGAGAAAATCTAGAAACTCCTGTAATTTCGGTAATTCTCTTGGTTGCTTTACCGATTCAATGTAGTCTGTATATAATTCCATGTCTAGTTTTTGAGACAAAATATGAACCACTAAGGGGTCCCATGTGCTTATGTTAACACCAAGGTTTTTGATGGCGTTGAGACTCTCTGTGGTTGTGTCCAGTATGCGTTTAATGTGAGTTACTGATTGCTGTTGCATAACTGGCAAATTGAGTAAACGATTGATATGGGATGTAAAAATTAATTTCTTGTTATTGTACCGCTGGTTGAGTATGTCCCAGCAGGTTTTATAGTTATCAGAGCTCACATTTAAATGCTGAATAAGCCGTTCGGCGTCTCCCTTAACCCTACTTATTGAGGTATTGCATTTTTTGGGCGGGCGACATCGACGGATTGTTATGACTGATAAAAGTATATTGGAAAAAGTAACACAACAATTGATATAAATTTGATGATGTATGATAAAGTGAGTAACGCGCGGCGCTCTTGATGACCGATAGCGAACTGAGTATAAAATTGAATAGAATTGCTGAGTTAGGTGAAAATGCTGACACTGTACGATGCTAGCTCGTACAATGGAAAAAGTACACTATCGATTAACTATCAGTTAATTATAATAATCCCTCGGGTTGGGAACCAGAGAAACATGATTTTTCTAGTTCAGGTACCAACCGACCACAAACCCTGTTCTGGTTGCACTTAGGTACCTTTATTATATAAAATATCGTCACAATGGACAGTTAAGTTAACCTCATATTAAACATGGTTTAGCTTATAGT
The DNA here is from genome assembly GCA_018467065.1 of Ephestia elutella. Lineage (NCBI taxonomy): Eukaryota > Metazoa > Arthropoda > Insecta > Lepidoptera > Pyralidae > Ephestia > Ephestia elutella. Next base: position 6,445,180 of record CM031582.1, read on the forward strand.
ACGTTGTTCAGAAACGCAATTATTATGGTAATAGATCAACAGATTGACAAAAGTATCTCAGAAATTGAATATTAGTTATATGACACAAATGGAACAGATTTGATTGTGATGAGAAAATAATTATAATATTCCATTTTTATACCTATTTATTTCACTGTTTTATCTATTCTGATAATACCAAAGGTATAAAAACTTTAGAAAACAAAAATTCGTGTATCTTTCACGACAATCACGACACAAGCTTTATTTTTTTTTATTTCTTATGTTAAATCGTTAAATTAAAAGTAGGTAATTGCTATGTATACTTCGCATTAGCAAAATAATCAATTATAATTATTCTGTCTTGTGACCTGCCGGTAGTGCCAGTCCAGCCGACTTCATGATTTGTATCACTGTAGTTACGTTTTAAACTGAGGTTTAAACCTAAGGAAACTAAGTATGCATTCATATTTCAAATTATGTACAGAAAGTGCATTGTTAACAGAATAATACTCATTGTATTAAGCGAAAAGCTATTCATAAACAGTTAGGAGCCGCTCATCACAATCAGAGTCATTAAATGTTACGTGAAATCTGTATTTGTCGTTTATTGTTTAGTACCTACTTATTAACTTTTTTTATATATATTATCACGGCCACTATTTCCAAGCTATAGATGCAGGAAAGTATTGAGATTAATATTTAAATAAAAAGTATTGTTGTTATGTTGGTGCCAAGATCCCTTGAGCCATTCATGGTACCAAAGCCAATAAGGCTATTTTGTACCCTTTTTACTAAATTATTGATTATCGAGATGGCTGATTATTCTTTACGATATATTTTCTTAAGATTCTACCCTCGAATAAGATTCTAACGCGGGCGGAAGCCCAGTGATAGGATTATAAAATTAAATTGAATATTCCACCCACTTTCTTTGTTTTTTTTTTTTTTTTACAAAAGATTAATGTACTCACGTTTACCTCGTCGCCAAATGTGCCGTTGGCACTAATATTATACGGCATAGTAACGTGCCCCGCCCCGCACGTTATGTGCCCCACAGCACAACCTGACCCGGGGCTTAACCGGGTCAGTTAACTGGGGCTCCACCGTATCCTGACTATTGGTATAAGTTGGTACAGAGCGACTTGATAGTCGCTGAGAATGATAACAGCCCGTGCACTCGAGCAACCGTCCGCACACCGAGACGTATCTGAATATATTGAGTCACAGCTCAATGCGGGTAGCAGGGAACATGACGCTCCGCTGTACGCCACACTATTTATACGAGACAGATAAAAATATTTTGCCTTTTATTTTTGCGTAAATACCTTCCAGAAAACACGAAAAATACGAAAAACAAGGTTCACGGCTTTAACGAAATCATTATGTAAAACACAAATTATAATTTCTACATAATGTTAAATCGCGAGTTTATTAAACTAGCTACAAGTTGCTCGTTTTAGATTTTTGAAAAATAACTCGAAAAAAATATTATATATCGTAACAATTCACTAAGAAATTCCCCATACATTTTTTGTATGGCAATGCCATCGCTCAATATATACGAGTTCCAAGCCCAAGAAAAATCAGTCTGCCGGTAAGAGTCAAGGGGAATCCACGTCGCTCTGCTGCTCGGGAGGCATTTAATTTTCGCGTGTTCATGTATTCACAGACAGCAGAGAGTAATGTAGATCAGAGTTACATATTTATTACTTTTAATCTTTTTAAAATTTATATAGGTACCATTTTCATACTCATGAATGATGGCCGACAATTTTTGATGAAATAGAAATCGTAATAAATCGCAATCATAGAAATCGTAATAAATCGAAATCATAGAAATCGAAATCATAAAAATCAAAATAAATCTAAATCAAGATCCAAGATGGCGGGCAACTTTTTTTTTTATTTTGCGATATGTTTCATAAGTTTTTCAGTGCGCTGATTACGAAAATAACATTTATTTTGAGATCCAAGATGGCGGACAACTTTTTTTTTCAATTTTACAATATGGGTATGTTTTTATAGGTTTTTCGGTGCGCTAATGACAAAAATAACATTTATTTTGAGATCCAAGATGGCGGGCAGTTTTTTTTTTCAAGTTTACAATATGGGTATGGTTATATAGGTTTTTGGGGACGCTGATGACGAAAATAACATTTATTTTGAGATCCAAGATGGAGGACAGTTTTTTATTTATTTTTATTGGAAACACTTATAAAACAACTAGCTTTTGCCCGCGGCTTCGCCCGCGTGAATTTCCCACGGGAACAGTGCTTTTTCCCGGGATAAAAAGTAGCCTATGTGCTATTCCAGGTCATTATCTACCTCTGTACCAAATTTCATCGAAATCCGTCCAGTAGATTTTGCGTGATTGAGTAACAAACATCCTCACAAACTCACAAATTCACAAACTCACAAACTCACATCCAAACTTTCGCATTTATAATTTTTTTTTTTTAAATCATTTATTCAATATAACACAAAAAAGCACTTATAAAACATTTACCGAACTGCGGAAACCTCGCAGGGTTTATCTGTGTTCGGTGAGTCGCTATTACATTTGGGAACAAAGTATTTTTTCAATTGAAGTTTAAATTTTTTAAAGTTAAGTTTATACAACTCCTGTAGATCAGATGGGAGTTTATTAAGAAAATTTGGTATCATGTAATTAGGTACTCTTGTCCCATACAGATTATTATATTCTGGAAGATTGTATTTATTTAAATAACAAAGTTTTCTTAAGTGGGCAGGTCGTATTCTTTCTATTAAACAAAATTTTTGACATGATTCAGTTAAAATTTGGTATTGAATTTTATTATAGACACTCATTATATTGCAGTATTTAAATAACTCCTTCTCATGCTTAGCTAACTTTTTAGAGATATTTTTTGGAATAATTATTTTTAACATTTTTAGTTGCAAGTTATAAATAGATTCTATATAAGTCTGGTAAGTTCTTCCATAACTACTGAGGCCATAATTGATAACAGAGTCCGCCAAGGCAAGGTATATTAATCTCAATATTTTAAAAGGTAATTTATATTTAAGTAAGTAAAGCTTGCTAATTACTGATCTTAACTTGTTACAAACATGATCTTTATGTGGTCCCCAGCAAAAACGGCTATCAATCACGAGACCAACATATTTATGCTTATCTACTACTTCCAGTATGGGACATTGACAATCTGAATAGTTATTTGAATGTAGACAGGAGTGTTCATGGGCCTTAACAGCTGGATAATATTAGTATGGATACCCATATTGCAAAATTAAAAAAAAGTTGTCCGCCATCTTGGATCCAAAAATACTATTTTTGTAAACCTCATCCCGAAAAATTGACCTTCATGGGATGCCAGGCAGATGTTTAACATCTTAGCATCCTGGCACGACGGTCATGCTATTTTCTGTCGCGGCATTCGTGTCCATTTTACTGCCAAGTCGCGCCAAGTATGTTTTACATAAGAAAATGGTCGTAATTTTATTTTTAGTATTCATTACCGTAAAGCAAGAAAAAAAAATATATAGGTTCATACAAATCCTTTGTCGGATCCCTGTCACTTATTACTTCGGGTTGGCGGCAATCTCACGTCGATGTGTGCGTGTGACTTGCACACAGCCAGCTGAGGTCTATCAAATACCTAAACTCGGTCGGGCGCGCGGACGTGATACACTCTTAATCAATCGCACAAAATGACATACTACTGGACAAATTTTTAACGAAATTTGGTACACGGGTAGAAAACTACCGGGAATAGGTACTTAGCACATAGAGTACTTTGTGTCGCGAAATACCTACGGAAGCAGAGCCCCGGGGCGCAGCTAGTAATAAATACTAAAATATAAATTCATGTTTCTATATTTTGCTAATAAAACTTTTTTCCAAAAAAAAAAGAACCGACTTCCATCATAAAACTTAAAAACATGAAATAAAAATAAACAAACAATAAAGAAAAATGTATTAGCATGCTACCTACTGAATGAGGTGAAGTCGGTGCCAAGTGCAGGACTATGTAATTGTTTAGCTAGGCATTTTGTATATGTACCTACATGATTCTAATGTTAATTTAGATTATTTAATATTCAATTTGGCACCGACTTCACCTCATTCAGTAGGTAGCATGCTAATACATTTTTCTTTATTGTTATTTCATGATTTTAAGTTTTATGATGGAAGTCGGTTCACTTTTTTGGAAAAAAGTTTTATTTTATCATTTTTAGTGCTTCTACACCTTTCATTTTCTTTAATAAAAACTTAAACTTTTCTTTCACTGGTGGCCGAAAATAAAGAATTAAGAATTCGAAACTTTTTATGTCAGTTTGATTTGAAATGTCAGAACATGTCAAATTGTCTATTATTTTTGGCACATAAATAGACCGTGAGCACGCGACGACCAAACCTTCCTTATTTTAAAAATGCTGAATATTTCTCTGCGTGGTATATACGAGTAAAAAATATTAGCGCCTAGGTTTGAAGTTTGGATCTTAGTTGATTATGCAGGTAATATGGATAGCAAGGATGATTTTATAGGTATAAAAAGCACCCTTGAGGCCTTCCAAAGTAATATTAAATTCAGCTTTTATAATAAAACAAATATAACTATAATTTAGTAAAGTTACAATGTCTGGCAGGGGTTTATATCTGAACCAATTGCCTGGCAATGGATGGCGTGATTTCTTATATTATTAGGAATAAAATCTTTAAAAAACTTTACTTTAAGGAAATTGAGTTACCACTTTAAATGTTATTGCTACAAATAATCTGCCTAAGTAATCATGATCCAACTTTTATAGTCGCTAATCGCTATTTCTATGTTTGGAACATACACAGAAAATCTTTAGTTTTAATAAAATAAGGAAGGGCATGCTATCGCGGGCTTTTGCTCTACAATGCAATGTTGGTATTTTTATATTTTGTTAGGTATCTTTAAAATTACCGAACAGATTCTGACGTGGTTAAAATGGGACCAACTTGGGTATATACCATTACGAATAAAAAAACAATTTCGGAAATCAGTCCACTGTAGGCGGAGAAATCGGCGAACATACATAAAAAAAAAACATACATACATCGAAACATATAACCTCCTCCTTTTTTGGGAAGTCGGTTGAAAAAACATATTGTCTTACATCATGTCATTGCAGAATTGGAGCACTTGTTAGCACACAGCGAAGCTCGCATCAAGCTGATCGTGACAGACGGGGTGTTCTCCATGGACGGCACGGTAGCGCCGATCAAGGGATTGCGGGAGCTGGCTGACAAATACAGAGCCCTGTTGGCAGTCGACGACAGCCACGCTACGGGCTTCTTCGGTGAAACTGGGCGGTGAGTTGATGGCAACCAAAAATTTGGTTTAGCTAAGTTTATTTCCACTTACCTTTTTAAAAGACAATCGATCGACAAGTGGGATATAATCATAGACGGTATCATCTTCTTAGAAAAAGTAAACATATGTTGGTAATCGGGATAAAATATATAAACATTGAATGCACATACAAGGTTAGAGCCTAATTAGGGCCGCTAAGTGTTTATCAGGCTACCAATAGTTGATTATAAAGCAAGGGTCGATCATACAAATACTACCTTTCGAATATGAGAAATGAAAAATATTTTCTCCAATCCTCATAGGTAGTATGAAAGAAATAGAAGATACATCTTTACGTTGAAAATCATCCGCTTTTGACAGGGGAACAGAAGAGTACTGCGGGGTGACGGGCGCAGCAGACATCATCTGCTCGACCCTGGGTAAAGCGGTCAGCGGCGCCGCGGGCGGGTACACCACTGGTCCTAAAGAGCTGGTCACTCTGTTGAGGAACGTCTCCAGACCGTACCTGTTCTCCAATGCGCCTCCGCCGCCTGTAGTCACTGCTTCGCTGAAAGTGAGTTTTCTGCGGTCATTTTTCTTTATTTCTTTCCTTTGGAGATGTTTATTTTTTTTAAAGGTGACTTAGTTCAAATACTAAAGTGTCTCTAAACTGTGTGTACTAGTAGTTAGGTTGTTAAGCACAAACATATTTTGGATAATTAAAAAATAAATCATTATATTTTCAGGCGCTAGATCTCGTAGAACATAGCAGCGAGCTCCGCCAAAGACTGAAGGAAAATACGAGGAATTTCCGATCAGGGCTGAAGGCAGCCGGGTTGACAGTGGCAGGGGATGACCACCCTATATGTCCCGTCATGATCGGGGACGCTGCCAAGGCAGTGGACCTGGCTAGCGGTATGTTAGGTGAGTTTTCTCTAAAGGATGAAGGAAAATACGAGGAATTTCCGATCAGGATTAAAGGCAGCCGGGCTGACGGACGGTGGCGGGGGACGACCACCCCACATGTCCTGTTATGACTGGGGACGCTGCCAAGGCAGTGGACCTGGCTAGCGGCATGTTAGGTGAGTTTTCTCTAAAGGATGAAGGAAAATACGAGGAATTTCCGATCAGGATTGAAGGCAGCCGGGCTGATGGTGGTGGCGGGGGACGACCGCCCATATGTCCTGTTATGATCGGGGACGCTGCCAAGGCAGTGGACCTGGCTAGCGGCATGTTAGGCGAGTCTTCTCTAAAGACTGAAGAAAAACACGAGAAATTTCCGTTCAGGACTGAAGGCAGCCGGGTTGACGGTGGCGGGAGACGACCAAACTTGTCCTATAGTTTAAGTAATCTGTGCCTATAGTGTTAGTGAATATTAGTGTCATATTAGGTCAATGTAAAATTACTCATGTTAGCATATTTAATTTTACTAAATATGTTAAAACAAGAAAAAAAACTATAAGTGCAATATGAATACAATAAAAACAATTTATGTTCCGAAACTGGCGCAACTGTCACAAAGCGAGAGCAATGCACTTCGAGCTCGCGCTCGGGTGCAAAATGTATCTGATAATTTCCTCTAATTTCTAAATTTCTTTCATATCAAATATTGAAAGAATTTCATTCCATTTCCAGAGCGTGGTATCTATGTGGTGGCGTTCAGTTACCCGGTGGTGCCGAAGAACGCGGCGCGCGTGCGCGTGCAGCTGAGCGCTGCGCACGCGCCGCAAGACGTGCAGCGCGCGGTGGAAGCCTTCGCTCAAGTGGCCAGGAATGTTGGCATTGTTCATTAGTAGGATCAATTTATTGATGATAAATTATCGCTGTTAGAAAGGTTTTGTGACTCAGTGCTATTTACTAGATATTATAATGTTAACTAGTAGGTTTTGACCCGTGTAGTACGGGCAGTTATGTAATGCTCCCATACATAACCTTTAAATTTTTCATTAAGCTATGAGCTTCATGTCATATGTTCCTTGAGTGATTCTAAGCATTTTGAGCCCGGGGGGCAAAAAGAATCATGCGGCTACTAGCGGCTGGGGGCCCACAAAGGTGACCGCCACCCGTCAACTTTTGAAAAAATCTGTTCTTGTCCACGTGGCTACTAGGGCAACTTTGGTATCATTTTCGTATAAACCGAAGACGTAGAATTCATTTTTAATATTAATTATTTACGATTTTATAGTAATTTTATGAGAAAAACGTAGAAATGTGAAAATTTTGGTTGAAGATTTTTGCTTTGAGAGCTTATAATTTTTGTATAGTGACAATAAACATCAAACAAAAAATACTGTAATAAAGCGCATTTCATGCAGATTTTAAAAATATAAACGTTTTAATATCCATCTGTACAAAAATATGGAGAAAAAAATTGACAACCGCAGCGCGTACCCGCTCAGCTAGACTCGCTCTATACGACGCGTCAGCCGCAGCGATTTATATTACAAAATGGTCTTTGTAGCAGACATGTACTCTGGACTTTTGGAGTATGTTTTGAAACTTCTCAGAGGTGTTCCCTAGATCAAATCAAGCATTTTAAGCCCGATAATTCTGTGGTACGACCCATTTGGGCCAATGGGATCCGAGCTGAAGTATGCACAGTACGCTTCAATAAAAATAAAAAATCCAAACCGATCCAGTTTTAGTATTATATCGTGTTTCGTATCATTTTTGCATGTATCAAGGACCATTATTGCAACATTTCATAGAAAAAATCCATATTTTTGTTAAAAAATAAAAAAAACATATATATCAATTTTCGGTTTAAAGTGCTACAACTTTTTATAATATGGGTAAATCACAATAAAAAAATATAAGTAATAAGAATATTTATTCTAGATTACGAAAATATTAAGTTTGGATAACATTAGGGTAGAATTTCCATTCTAAAAAAAATATTAATGCCCACGCGGCGTCGATGAGTCAATGAGTTCTTCCCAGTAAGTCCTCGTAAACCGCTCCTTTTATTTATTCTAATTATTGCAATCATAATATTTATATTTTTAAGAACTATTTTACTATAATAGAAATAACAAATGTTGAATAAATTACGAAAATATATTCATGGTGACGATATGAAGATAATCAAATAGATTGTTATTCTTTCACGCAAAACTTTCATGAAATTTAGTATACTAATTACACTAGTACATATTATAAAGTACATATTATAAGAGGAAAGATTTCGTATTATGACTAGTAGACTCAAAAAGAGTTAGTTAGTAGACTAAAAAACTACTGAGCCAATTCAAAAAAAAATTTCATCGTTGGAAACATACCTACGTTGTCGCTGAGTAACATAGGCTATTTATGTATCACGGATGAAGCCGGGGTGGACCGCTAGTAGATTACATCTTGAATTAACTGAATACAATACTTTTATCCCTAAATTCTTAAGAAAGTGATACCATAAGGCACAGCTCGTATGAAATGCTAAAGTTTGAAATGATATGTGTTAGTCCTTCACACAAAATAAAAAAGTCTCCTCTTTATTTTTCCAACTAGTTCTATCGCTTACCAATTGTTGTCAGCACTTATTAATACCATCATCAGAAAAAAAGTAGATTATATGCATTTTTAGGTTTAACTCTACTCGTGAACTAATTTTCGACGAAATAATGATCGGTAGATTTTGTGTAATTGAGTTACAAACATACATCCGAGGCATCTATACGTAAAAATATGTATGTTTGTTACTCAATTACACAAAATCTAACGAGCATATTTTGACGAAAATTAGTACATAAGTAGATTTAAACCTAAAAATGCATATAATCTACTTTTTTTCTGAAATTCTAACAGGAGCGAAGCCTCGGGGCGCATCTAGTATATTATAAATGATAAAGTTCCCACACAAACTTGACATTTTTGTCACTCGATCACACGAAGTCTACTGGACGGATCTCGATGAACTTTAGTACACAAATAGAGAAAGTCTTGAAAAATCACAAAAGATTATTTTATCCCGAAATTCCCAACTGAGCGGAACCCCGAGGCATAGCAAGTTTTCCATACCTATGAAAAATGCTATATTAGCTGCATCGGGGCCCTACTCCCGTAGGAATTTCGGGATAAAAAGTACCCTATGTGCTATTCCCGGTATTTTTCTACCCGTATACCAAATTTCATCAAAATCCGTCCAGTAAATTTTGCGTAGTTGAGTATCAAACATACATCTAAACTTTCACATTTACAATATCTGTGGGATTTGTGCAATTTCGATGAGCACTAGTATTAGACCGAGTGGTCCTAAATATATGTATTTAGTCCCATTAAACGGAAAATTTAATGCTCTAAAACTTTTAATAGTACTATGTTTTCGAAATACTGGGTCTTTTTCGAGATATAATAGTAAAACTGCAACAATACCCCTCTTTTTAGGTACCTTTGACACCTTTTTCGTATCTATAATAGTTTTCGAGAAAAAGTGAAAAAACCGGTAAAAGATTTCAGAGTAAAGCGGGGGTAGCGTCAGGGGGAGGGCAGGGGAGGGTAGTGAGCGTTGAACACTACAACCGAAGGTATATGTCACACAAGTTTCAAAACTTTATAAATTAGTTTTTCTGAAAATATATAATGACCGGACTATACGTAATACAATAAATCGCCGCCTAGTGCGAATCCAGCTAGACGGGTAGCTACCCGCGCTGCGGTTGTCAGATTTTTTTTCTCCATATTTTTGTATAGTAGGATATTAAACAAAATATATTTTTAAAATCTGCATGAAATGCGCTTTAATATAGTATTTTTTGTTTGATATTATTTGATAATATACAAAAATTATAAGCTCTCAAAGCAAAAATCATCAACGAAATTTTTCAAATTTTTATGTTTTTCTCGTAAAATTACTATAAAACTGTAAATAATAAATATCAGAAATGAATTCTACGTTTTTGGTTTATACGAAAATGATACCAAATTTGCCCTAGTAGCTACCTGGACGAAAACAGATTTTTTCAAAAGTTGACGGGTGGTGGTCACCTTTGTGGGCCCCCAGCCCCTGGTAGCCGCATGATTCTTTTTGCCCCCCGGGCTCAAAATGCTTAGAACCACTCAAGGAACATATGACATGAAGCTCATAGCTTAATGAAAAATTTAAAGGTCAATTACATAACTGCCCGTACTAGTGGTTCGATCGCGTTGTCCGATTGATCGAACAACACGGAACAGAAATGTCATTTCATAAATGTCCAGACTATTATATTATGAAAGTTTATACCTAGGAAAGTTTATACCCTGTGTATAATACGCTGAAATAATTATTTCATTTTTTTTTGTATAGGTATTTTAAATCTATGCATTTTTTTAATAGAATCAAATCTAGAGAAACATAAATTCTTCAATTCTTAAACAATTTGATAAGATTTATACACTAAGTACCATATGTAGTGTGTGATGTATAGAAAATAAAAACTGCCTTCAATATAGTGTCGACATCTTTTTATATTGTTATTTGCCTGTATGCAATTATTTTACTGAACAAATAAATATAATTGTTTATATGGTTGTTTGGTCCGTGCTTCGGAAGGCAAGTTAAGCCGTTTTTGCCGGCCATAGTCGTCAAATCCCCCAATGGTCCATAAGGGTCTCTAATGATTGTCATAAAAATATTTGTAATAATATAGTTCAAAATAATGTTTTTTCACATAATCATAATTAATATAAATTAAAATTAAAATAATATTTTTTTAAATATTTTTTTTAACATAATTGTTTTGTAATAAATGTAAATTATCATAAACATAAATAATCATAATATAATTTAATCATAATAGTAATACTCATAATGTACAGAGAAAAGAGAACTCATAATGTACGGATGCACTCAGAAAAAAAGGTAAGATTTGTTAAGTTTTTGTTTTTTTGTTGTTTATGTTCGCAGCTTAGGGGTGGCCCAAGGGCCACCCCCGCCGCACCCTAACCTATACTAGTGTTTGTGTCAACTTAATGTGAAATAGGTATAATCAAATTTTACATAATGTCTTCAAATGTCATCAACAAAACAAAAGATGAACAAAATAAAAAAGAAACTATGTTTATGACAATAACAATTATGACAAATCCATTATGATAAACTATTTTATAAAAAAAATCTGTATGACAATCTATGATTATGACTACACAAATATTATTACAATAAATATTATTTGAATAAAATATTAGGATAAAAAAATTATGAGAAAGGCTTTATGACAAACCATATTATGATTATTAACCTTATGAGAAATGAAAGGATCCCGGTCCATAACCATCAACCAGTGCCCCAGCAGTGGGTAAATTTAGCTGATGATGACATGGTTGTTTCAATGAAAAGCGGAGTTGTGTAATAATTCGATCTATTAACAATAACTTATTACAAGTAATAAAACACTCGAATCAAACACGCAGTGCGGTCGACGCTACTCACGTTATAACTATAAATAAATTATTTACAATGATATATTATAACGTTATTTGGAAAGCAGATCAAGCATTATGGGTTCTGTACTTATTTTATTATGTACCATTTTCACTTGAAGATAAGACTTTAGTCGCTAAAACATAGCTATTATTGTTTTTGCATGTACTGTACTTAGTACACTCATAGGCGATGGGCTAGCAACCTGTAATATCTGAATCACACCTGAATACCTGAATCTCCATTCCATCAGAAAACCCAATATTCAGCTAAGCGTGGCTTAGCTGAATTAAAATAAAATTATCGTGGCTTCAATTTAGGTTTTCGAGTCTCGCGACTCATGGCTCTGTCTACCCCGTAAGGGATAAAGACGTGATTCTATGTACTTATTTATTTATTTAAACTTTATTGTACACACATACAAAAGTACAGTACAAAAAGTGGACTTAATGCTAAAAGCATTGTCTGACAGTCAAACCTTAGGGTTGAGCAGAGAGTTCATGTACTTAGTTAATGTTAATCTCATTATTGCCAGATTCCCTTTCCAATTAACGTTATAGATTCAAATCAAATTTGCATGCAATTTTGTGGTGAGTCTAGTGTAGATCTTCTAATCAAAAACTGGACGCCCCTCCATTGTAAACTCCACACTTTGAAACAATTTGGTATTGGTTGGTGTTTGGTATCGGCGTTCAGTTCTAGATTTGACGATCTCTACACAGTTATCGTATGTCATTTTAAAAAATTATAGGAACATTTTTAAAGCAAAATCTAGTAGGTATATGCAAGTAAATAAATTTCATACTTCTTTTTGGAAAAATAGTTGCTATAAAAATTACGCACTGAAATAAATAATTTAACACTCTCACGCACATAAATTGCTTTTAAAGATGATTTAAACATTTATATCGGGATAATAACATCTCACTTCATATTTATTGCGACTTTTCAAAGTGTTACACGAATAACACAGAAAATATGTCAGAATATTATTCAAGTCGATCAATAAGTCAAATTTGAATAAAATGCACTTATATATAGATTACATAGACGAAAAGAAATAATTAAACTGACAGAATTGATAGTTTAAGTTTACAAAATCACAGCATGAAAACAAAAAACAATTCTTTGTCAGAGTCAGGTGATAAAAATAACTAATAATACTATTTATACAACACAATCTATACAATTATAATAATATAGGACATTTAATATTGTTCTTAATATTAAATGAGTTAGTGGTGTAACACCCTTATCATTTGCTCCATACTTACACTCGACACGATTCCACAACTACCTTACATTTCGTCAACGTACTAAATAAGGCAAACTATCCGACTTTGCAGAAAACGACACATGCAGTTTTGCGTTTTATTCATGCTTTCAAAATATATATAAAATTGATCGTCGTTTTTTATGCGTTTATTTTGTATGCATTTATGGTAGAAATTATTTCTAAACAAGGATTGATAATTACGCTTTGGAGTTTTTTTTAAGTTAGAAAAAAAATCATTATGACAATTTCTTTCACGACTATGAGCTTGTTAATTATCCGATGATTTAAAAGTGCTGTTTAAATGCCTTTTGTAATAAATAATTATTTTGACTTTGATATTAACTACGAAAAACATAATATAGTTAATTAAGGTAGGTGTACCATATTACGTAAGTGTACGGAATTCCGTAAGTTTTCGGTTTAGGCTAAAAAATAAGAAAACTACTAATTGTTTTAATGATTTATGTTATTATCTATCAAGTATGAACAAAAAAGATTCAATTACACATGGTAAAAAAGAATTACATACATCATTGATTCAGTTGTGATGTCTCCTAAAGTCAGTCAGCGCCAAGTCGCCATTACTATTAGTGCGTGTGTAGCGTACTGCAAGCTGCCACGCGGATTTTCATAAGGGAATTATGAGTGATATGTAAGTATTTTCATTACAAAATGTCGCAATTATTTTTAAGGTTCTTAAAACAAACTGATTGATTACTATCTCAAGTTACTTCAATTAGTTTTTAGTTACTTAATTCTTAATTTACTGATTGCCGCATTTATCTACTCGAAGAACCAACCATGTCCGTTAATACGTAACTATTACGGAATGAAGGACAATAAATTGATATTGTTTTTGTAATTATCCAGGCACCGATATGAAATAAGTCAACGAAGAATGTTGTTATGGGTCTAAAGTATATCATGGTTTCGTGTGATCAAATTACGTATTAAGATTTTATTTTTCTTTGTTATAAAAAAACGTGTGTAAAGTGAAACTATTTTTTACTTTTTACAAATTCGTTACTAATGCCTTCGGTACAAAATCACTAATTTATTTGAAACTTTTCGATGTTCCAGTATAATTTTTGTTACCTATTACTAGCATGATGATATTACTACAGAAATCAAGTCATTGTGTGTTGTTGAGAATAATTACTCATTAGAAATTTCAGTTAACACAATTACCTACACTGTTTTTGGCTGTATCTCTTATTACGTTATTACAAAGGTCTTGGTAGCTATGGGAATTTTGAACTTTTAGGAAGCTTTAACTAGGTAAGTAGATGTTAATTTTCAAATTAGTATCAATTACCAATCAAGTTTTTAATGAAAATTGCAAACATCGTAGTTTAGAGAATACCATTTTTATACCATAGTTTGCGTATTCAGCTTATTCATATTAATATATAGGGTAAAAAACTGATCGAAGCACTGTACTTAGTACTTGTTTACTGGGTTTGGATAAGTATTGGGTGGATTTGTACCAAAAGGGATGGTAAATGAAATTTGTATTCTCTGTCTAGAGACTGAAGTAATAACGGAACATTTTGTGATAAAAAATGGTGGTACAAATTAGTTAGTCAAAGTTCCTTCGGCAATAACCATAAAGATATGAACCATAAAATAAGTATAAAAATAACGTTACGTACGGTCCTTTGTTGCAAAGCCATTGTGCATTTTGGTAATTGCTTTACGATGCCTTTACAAAGTACAGGTGCCCCGGTAGGTTCCATGTGAACGCGATAACATTAAGAGAGGATTCCCCGAAAGTCGCTGGCAAAAGTAGAGACTTAAAAACGGATTATATTATATGTAAATACAAATAAATGAATGAATATAAAATTGTTCGCTAAACCCTGCTTGAAGTAAGTTGATTTGATATGTACCTAGAAACATAAATAAACCTTTATTAATTACATTTTAAATAAGATAATTTTATTTTAGACCTAAATTAAATTTATATTTTCAGTTTATATAATTCTGCAGCAAAACGGTATTTTTCAGCATATACCGGAATCACGTGCACGCATTTACGGAATTAACTCCAGAGTAAAATTTTATACCGCAAGTATGGACTTTTATGGCGCCTAGATAAATTACGAATAGTCTTCTAAAACATCGTTTTATACAGTAGTGTTACATATCAATCTCCTCTCTGAAAACCACTTTTTACGACAGTACTAATTTCAAATCGCTGAGTTTATCTGTTTTACTGGAAATTGCTTGGAAAGACAAAAACGCCTTAACACTCCGGAATTCCGTACAGTTCCCTTATTTCTACTACAATAGCCTGAAATTATTTCGATAGGTAAGTAACTAAAATATGTCACTGAAGCCATATTTTAAATGCCAATAAAGCTACATTCTCGTTTTCTACAAAGCCAATTTACATTTGGGGCTACGCCGTTAAAAAATATTCGCTCAATGCATATCGTTTTGACTTGCGTCGGCATAGCTTACATATTTTCCCATTCCATTGACACCCAAAGTAACCTAACAACCTAATATGGCCGAATCACCAACTTGCGTCAAGTTTTTAACTATCATCTGGTGTTAAAAATCTCACACATCGATAAAAAATGACAATCGAAACAAGACGTCTTAAAAATATCGAGTCACTAACCAAAGAAGCTTAAAATAACAAATGGAGATCGCACTTTCAATATTTTGTCTATAAAAATGTAGAGGTCACGAAAAAGAGTGTGTTCTCCATTTTTAATTATAGCTCCTTGCTAATCCTTAAAATATTGTGGAGGGTATTTCCTTACGAGCTCTCGATTCTATCGTATATGCCTTCTGGACGTTCTTGATACCGAGAGATGTGAGCAAACTTCCTTCTGCTTGGGTTTACAGTGAAATGTACGCGTTTCCTCATTGTAGCACATTCGGCTTTGCTGGGGGACCTGACAAAAAAAATATTTTGATGTAAAGTATTAATTGGCACGACTTGGCAGTAGAATTGAAGACCGTGACGGCAAATGACGCTGACGCAATGCTCAGATGTTTTATATATGCCCGGGTGACCCGTTGCGGACAACTTAAAAAAAGAATATTAGGGTATTTGACAATGTTTTTTATTTTATTTTTGGAAAGATCATGTAAAAGTATAATAACAATCTGTTTTTATTTTTTTAAATTTCGACCTAGTTATCAAGTTATATTAAATGAAAAGTACCAAAAAACCCGATGCCCCGAAAAAATCCGATCACTTCTTGTCAGTTCACTCACAAACCGGAGCTCCACTCCCGCGCGTAACTGTTCGGCGTATTTCGTTACTATGAATTTTCAATTTAAAATAACTAGGTAATTAAATCGAAAATAAAAACAGTTTGTTATAAAATTTAAATATGATCTTTCCATTTATTCAAAAACTAGCTGCTGCCCGCGGCTTCGCCCGCGTGAGTTTCCTTAGATGAAAAATCTTTTTGTGTTCCAAACTGTAGTAACCTAAACTCCAGTACTCAAAATTTCAGCTATTTGGTTATCCCGTGTCCCGCGGGAATATATTAGGTACTCGTAGTACAGTCGCGGTGTTAAAATGAATCAAGATGATATTTCATTCAATAAACGATCTTCGTCTGCTCGTTATCTACAATTTCCCGTGTACCACCACTCCCACCCCGAGTCCCTCTTTATCCTATCCCGTGTCCTGTCTTCGTGTTTCTACTGACGAATAAATATACGTCAGTAGAAAATGCTCATCAGGTTGAACGACTTTTGCTAAGGCCCCATTTCCATTTTTTATAGAGTAGCTGGTCTCTTGGAGTTCTTCATCAGATGTTGCATAAACTTAAATTTTTATACGTCAGCAGAAAATGCTCATCAGGTCTAACGACTTTTGCTAAGGTGCCATTTCCATATATGTAATAGTGTAGCTGGTCCCTTGGAATTCTTCATCAGATGATCCTGATCTTCGATTTTTATACGTCAACAGAAAATGCTCGTCAGATTGATAAACTTTTCCAAAGGTACCATTTCCATATTTCTTATAGTTTAGCTGTTTTGTTAAGGTTCTTCATCAGGTGTTCCAGTTTTCAAAATCACTTATAGCCTATATGTTGCTCAGGCTTAATAGCTATACAACAAAAAAAGTTTCATTCAAATCCGTCCAGCAGATATTGCGTGAAACGCGTACATACATATACAGACGGACAGACAGACAGACAGACAAAAAAATCCAAAAAAATGTTTTTGCTTTCTGTTATTCTTTTTAAGTGTCCCTCTATCCATTTCAGTCAAAAATACTAAATGTACTGTACAGACAAAATATCTTTACTGTTTTATTATTATACCCACGACCCCTTTATGCTGTTAAATAAGCGCGAAGTAGAAATCACCAAAATGGCGCAGCGCCATCTATTGAAAATATTGAGAAATAATTTCAGCTTACATTTCTTATTTTATCAACGCCATCTATTGGATACGATAGGCCATCGAGTGATGAGTGTAGAGGAAGCAAGAGAGATCTGTAAAGATCGTAGCAAGTGGAAATCGCTAGTCTCTGCCTACCCCCACGGGAAAAAGGCGTGATAATAATTATGTATGTATGTATCTATTGAATATTTTTCTTGGCACAATCAGTAGATGACCGGAAATAAATTTGCAAATGAATTTA
Source organism: Ephestia elutella (assembly GCA_018467065.1). Taxonomy (NCBI): domain Eukaryota; kingdom Metazoa; phylum Arthropoda; class Insecta; order Lepidoptera; family Pyralidae; genus Ephestia; species Ephestia elutella. Next base: position 6,462,756 of record CM031582.1, read on the forward strand.
TTCGTTTCTTTTCAAAATTAAAAAAAGAAGTAAGAAAATAATTCTAGAAAACAAATAAAAAACGAAAACAGAAAATTATTGTTAGTGGCAGGATTCGATCCAGCTACTTTCTTGAAATATCTTTAGTCTAGTAAGTCTCGTAAGTCTAATAGATAGTCTTTACTAAAATATTTAAAAAAATACAGAATTCTAAAAAACTAATACAAAACGTCTTTACTAAAACATTTAAAAAAATATAGAATTCTAAAAAACTAATACAAAACGAAAAAAAAATTGGAAAAAAAAAATCACATCTGGCAGGATTCGAACCCTGTACTTAAAAAAATAATCCGCGGCCTTTACCGATAGGCCAACGAACATTGCTTATGACTGGCGAAATTTCAAATGGGATTTGTCTAAAGGTACGCAAATTCACCCCTTTTTTTGGACTGCAAGGGTCGAAATTGTGAACAACCCTTTCTTATGTGGGCAGTATATTGTATAATGAAGACACTAACCAAATTTCACGTTTATAGCTTTTATAGTTTCGGTTTTGTGATAATAAATTAGTTTACCTCCCCTTTTTTACCCCTTTAGAGGTTGAATTTCAAAAAACGCTGAAACACGCCATTGGTTATTTTTATTGAGAAGCATTCTTGCCAAGTTTCAAGTAAATTAGTGAAGATTTTAATTTTTTTTCATACAATCTTTGCCCTCAATTTCAACCCCCTTAGGGGTCTAATTTTGAAAAATCCTTTCTTATCTGAGCACTACGTATTAACATAAAACTTCGGTCCAAATTTCAAGTTTATAGCTTTTATGGTTTAGGCTGGGCGTTGATTTACCAATCACCCTTGTTCTTTTATATATATATATAATAATATAATAATAATAATAATATAGAAGATATGTTGAAAAATTACACCTTGTCAAATACCCTATTATGAACTTGTCGTTCAATAAAAACTCATACTGTTTCAATGCACAAAAACTATTATAGCATATGTATTGTTTGTGCACTGAAATGTTAATGTGTGTCAAACAAACAATACATTCAATCAAATCAATTAATCAACAGTCTTACTCTTATTGATAAGTACCATAATAAGATGCATTTCCTTTCCTTAACCCCATTTTTTTGGATTCTTCACCCCCCTGGCGTGGGGGATGTCCAATTAGTGTTTATGCTTCCTTACGCTGTCTATGAAACCTCTGTGCAAAATTTCAAATTTCTACGTTCAGCGGTTTCGTCTCTTGCGTTGATACACCCGATCTGCGTCCTATTTGTCATTCATCATCATTCTGTCTTGCTCATTCCTGTATCATTCTGTCCTGCTCATACGCTACCTCACTCAAAGTTGCACAGAACGAATCGTCAGACGATTGTAAGACTTAAGCTTAAAGCAATAAGGTTAATTATTGGAGTACTTACCGGGTGGTGGTGCAGTGGTGGTCGTGGTCGTGGTCGTCGACGACGTCGTCGAAGAAGTCGTCGGCGCGGCCGTGCTTATTGATTTCTGTAATCATCACAATTAAATTAAATTACAAAAGTTTTATTTAACAGAATCTACATAAAAAACAATGTTTTTTGTAATCCTAACTAATATTATAAATGCGAAAGTGAGTTTGTTTGTTTGTTACCTCTTTACGCTTTATCTACTGAACCAATCTTCCTGAAATTTCGCATACACATAGCTGGAAGTACGGAGAAGGACATAGGGTACCTTTTATTCCGGGAAAAAACACTGTTCCCGTGGGAAATTCACGCGGGCGAAGCCGCGGGTGAAAGCTAGTATTTTATATTTAAAAATGTTTAATAAAGAGAATAATAATTGACAAAAATATTCATGTTTAATAAAAAATAAGACAGCCGTTCTTTATAAGGGTTTATTCGATTTTTTTAGAGAATTTTTAGATTTTTATGTTTTACTAGCTTTCGCCCGCGGCTTCGCCCGCGTGAATTTCCCACGGGAACATTGCTTTTCCCGGGATGAAAGGTACCCTATGTCCTTCTCCGTACTTCTAACTATGTGTATGCAAAATTTCAGGAAGATTGGTTCAGTACATGAAGCGTGAAGAGGTAACAAACAAACAAACAAACTCACTTTCGCTTTTATAATATTAGTTAGGATTATTATCATGTGTGAACCGGAAAAAAAAGGGATCATTAAAAAATTCTAAAGATATCTCACATATAATATGTATCTTATTTCTGATTTCTTATCAGATATAGAGATAGCGAGGATGAGTATGATGAAACAAATGTACGTACAAAATTTCATACATACCCTACTTCTTATAGAGTGTTATAGATAAATCTGGTGTCAGATTTTTATTAAGTCGTCTATCTGACATGCCTTGACAATTACCGCCATATAGCGGCAAGCTATATGGCGGTAATTGTCAACAGTCAGTTAGTGGGCTGGTTTCCTCGCGATGTTTTCCTTCACCGTAAACACCTACATACACTCTACGTACTTACCTGTAGCTCTTCAACTCTGCTCTGCATCGCGTCTACTCTAACAGCCAGAGCTATATGTTGTCGACGCCTGACCTCGCTGTATGAGAGACATACATGGACCATGACAACATACCACTGCACATACCTGTAGCACTTACAGTCAGCTCTGCAGCGCGTCTACTCTAGCAGCCAGAGCCATTAGGCTCTGGCTTGATGACAACATTAGTTGTCGACGCCTGACCTCGCTGCATGAGAGACATACATACATGGATCATGACAACACACCACTGCACTAACCTGTAGCTCTTCTACTCTACTCTGCAGCGCGTCTACTCTAGCAGCCAGAGCCTAATGTTGTCGACGCCTGACCTCGCTGTATGAGAGACATAGATGGACCATCACAACACACAACTGCACGTATCTGTAGCTCTTCAACTCTGCTCTGCAGCGCGTCTACTCTAGCAGCCAGAGCCTAAATGTTTTCGATGCCTGACCTCGCTGTATTAGAGACATACATGGGCCATGACAACACACCACTGCACTAACCTGTAGTTCTTCAACTCTGGTCTGTAGCGCGTCTACCCTAGCAGCCAGCGTAGTATTCAACGCCGTAAGCTGCGCGCGCAACTCCTCACTATGCTTCTGGCTCGCAGACACGTTGGCCAACGTTTCGTTGTTCCTCGCGTGTAGCTTTTCTAGTAAAGCCTTTATGTCGTCGACGCCTGACGCCGCGGTGGCCGCCTGCGACCGCGCAGTGTTGATGCCAGAGTCGAAGCCCTGGATCTGGAAGGAGGAATGGCGATATTTGAGACACTTCCTTCATTAGAAATTGTAGGAAAAAATATACTAATTGGTGCAATTTTTGCAGTAATCTATTACTAACAGCGCCCCGGAGCTCTGTTTTTGTGGGGTATTGTGAGCTACGCGTGAGAAGGGAGCTTAGTATGGTGGCATACATTTTTAAATTAATTCGCGGTGTAGTTCACAACATGGATATGCTTAAATTAGTGCAATTCTGCGTTCCTAATAGATACGTGGAGCGTCGAAGGCTGCCTCGCCTTTTGGAGGTACCTCTCGGACGTACTAACTTGGTGAACAAGTCTCCGCTGGCACGCGCGATACGCACTCTGAATTTGATCGCGGATAGGATAGATATCTTCCAGTGTACTCAGTGTGAATTTACAAAGGTTGCTATTTATGTAATAAGTTATATTGTAAATAATTGATATACCTACATATGTGCTTTTCTATTGCATTGGCTAAAGCTGTAAAAATAGAATAAGTTTGGAAATAAATAAATAAATAAATAAATAAAATTTCAGAATAAAAAGTACCAAATGTATTATTCTGTGTATCATTCTACTCATGTACCAAAATTCATCGAAATCCATCCAGTATTTTTTGCATAGAAGAGTAACAAAGTTCCATTCTCACAAAATTTCAACATTATAATATTAGTCGGAAGTAGGATCTGGATTAATAACTATTGTACGAGTATGCCACTTCATTCAATGGCTTTCGTATTAGAATGTTATTGATGGCTTTAAATATCATAATTATGGCCGAATTAAGTCAATATTTCTATAACTACTATAGATATAACTTTAATACGATTATGATTAGAACAAACCTGAGACCCAAAATGAGCGACAGTCTTCTCCAACTGAGCTAATCTCGTCGGCATCTGCCCCAGCGTCGGGGCCGCCGCCAACTTGTCTGTGACAGCGGCTAACTCCGCTTTTGACAAGTCCAGTTGCTTCACCAGCTCCTGGTGAACTTGTTCCAACTTGCTGAACCTCTGGCTGAAGTCAGTGACATTCTCTAGCTAGGGGTTCCAACTAACCTGTGATCCAAAATGAGCGACAGTCTTCTCCAACTGAGCTAATCTCGTCGGCATCTGCCCCAGCGTCGGGGCCGCCGCCAACTTGTCTGTGACAGCGGCTAACTCCGCTTTTGACAAGTCCAGTTGCTTCACCAGCTCCTGGTGAACTTGTTCCAACTTGCTGAACCTCTGGCTGAGGTCAGTGACATTCTCTAGCTAGGGGTTCCAACTAACCTGTGATCCAAAATGAGCCACAGTGTTCTCCAAGCGAGCTAATCTCGTCGGCATCTGCCGCAGCTTCGGGGCCGCCGCCAATTTGTCTGTGACAGCGGCTATTCCGCTTTTGACAAGTCCACTTGCTTCACCAGCTCCTGGTGGACTTGTTCCAACTTGCTGAGCCTCTGACTGAGGTCAGTGACATTCTCTAGCTAGGGGTTCCAACTAACCTGTGATCCAAAATGAGCCACAGTGTTCTCCAAGCGAGCTAATCTCGTCGGCATCTGCCCCAGCTTCGGGGCCGCCGCCAATTTGTCTGTGACAGCGGCTAACTCCGCTTTTGACAAGTCCACTTGCTTCACCAGCTCCTGATGGACTTGTTCCAACTTGCTGAACCTCTGGCTGAGGTCAGTGACATTCTCTAGCTAGGGGTTCCAACTAACCTGTGATCCAAAATGAGCGACAGTCTTTTCCAACTGAGCTAATCTCGTCGGCATCTGCCCCAGCGTCGGGGCCGCCGCCAACTTGTCTGTGACAGCGGCTAACTCCGCTTTTGACAAGTCCACTTGCTTCACCAGCTCCTGGTGGACTTGTTCCAACTTGCTGAGCCTCTGGCTGAGGTCAGTGACGTTCTCTCGGAGAACCTTGGACGATGTGTGGCAGACTTGCAATGCGTCACCTACGCCTTCGCTGCTCGTTGATACTGTGGGACAATGGAGAAATACGTATAATTGTTTTTTTATATAAATATTTACATTTATAAAAGCTAGTTTGTGGTGTATGATTGACTACATATGTCACTAGCAGTCAAGTGCAGCATTAATAAGAACGATCTATACAACAACTTTTACCTCAGAAGTACCTACTTTTAACCTATACTTTTAACCATTTTTTTTCGTTTGATATTTTTGAGGAAATTAACGTTCATATCTATACATATAATAAAACAGTAAAAATATTTTGTCTGTACATTTAATATTTTTGACTGAAATGGATAGAGGGAGACCTAAAAAGAACAATAGAAAGAAAAAAAAATTTTTGGAATTTCTTGTCTGTCTGTCTGTCTGTATGTAGGTACGCGTTTCACGCAAAAACTACTGGACGGATTTGAATGAAACTTTTTTTGTTGTATAGCTATTAAGACTGGGCAACATATAGGCTATAATTCATTTTGAAAACTGGAACACCTGATGAAGAACCATAACAGAACAGCTAAACTATAAGTAATATGGAAATGGTGCCTTAACAAAAATCGTTTAACCTGATGAGCATTTTCTGCTGACGTATTAAAATTGAAGATCTGGAACATCTGATGAAAAGCTCCAAGAGACCAGCTAAACATAACATTTATGGAAATGGCGCCTTAGCAAAAACAGTTCGACCTGATGAGCATTTTCTGCTGACGTATAAAAATTGAAGATCTGGAACATCTGATAAATAACTTCAAGAGACCAGCTACACTATAACATATACGGAAATGGCGCCTTAGCAAAACTTGGTCAATCTGATGAGCATTTTCTGTAGACGTATAAAAATCGAAGATTGGAACACAGGAAACAGTTTGGAACACAAAAAGACTTTTCATCTAAGCCAAAGTCACGCAGGCGAAACCGCGGGCAACAGCTAGTTAAAACTATAAAATTAAAAGGTAAAGGACATTTAATTACTAGCTGGCGGAAGTTATTAATATGCCTCCATATTCAGCTTGTCATTACACGGATGTCCTTGCCGACCACTCCAATATAAAAACACCCGTAAGGTCAACAAAATATCGACTGCATATGTCAACAGCAGTCAAGTGCAGCACGGTCCTCTATGCGGCGGTAATAAAGGCGAGTTTGCAATGGATTTAATAAATGAGTATAACATAGAATTTTAAATATATAGTAAAATATATTTAATACTCTATGCGATTCATATGACTTTGATTTATTTACAACTAGTATTATTAAGGTACGGCGTGATCTAAGTAATAATTATTTTTGCTAGATTATTTTAATAACTATAATTACTTTTTCTGTTACAATATTAAGTAAAAATTGATAACTTTTTTCTATTTCTGTTTACTATTTATTTCTATTATATATTTTGTTTCTAACTTCTGGCTATTGTGACACTATGTTGCTGTTGATCATACTTAAATAGTTATTTGCTTATATATTACAGGACGTGTAAGCCAACTGTATCTCTACACTCCACATTCTATGTTTTTTCTTCGCTCCCAGACAAGCGAGAGCATAAAATAAAATTTTCAGTGATGTGAAAAAAGGCAATAGATCAAATATACTCGTAGCAAATAATCGATAAGTATACTTATGTTTTTATACATAATAAAAAAAAGATAATATATATAAAAAAGATAAATTTAGTAGATAAAACAAAGTGTTAGTAAATGTATTAAAATTAAAAAGCTTTCCTAACTTCTATAGACAATGTTGTATGTTATCTGTAAATACTTGGAACAACAATATTTATATTGGTTAACAAACTTAGACGACCAGACATTGAAGAAATGTAAATGGAATGGCTTAGTGTCCAAAGAAATACTATTTGAATACTAATTTAAAATACTAGGTACCTATTTAACCTTAACACGGAAACTGTGCGACCTACAATGGCCAAGGAAAAATATCTAAATATACATATCCGCGTTAATTTATATTTATCCATGTCATATGCGGAATCGTGGACCTTCGACAACCCTTGACCGTTGATCAAGGCAACATTTACGAATAAAATTTTAAAAATTTTTTTAAAATTTATTATCTCATATTAAGACTAAAGATTGCGGACCTCCTTAAAAAGGGAGATATTAGGAGCACCCATAACCGGAGAGCATGTATGAAGAGAGTGATGAGAGTAGAGGAAGCAAGAGAGATCTGTAAGGATCGTAGCAAGTGAAAATCGCTAGTCTCTGCCTACCCCCACGGGTGTAAAAGGCGTGATAATATGTATGTACCTATGTAAGACCCAAGAAAAGATGGATGGATTGTGTCAGGGTGAGCATGGGTAGGAAGGGAGTATCAAATGAGATGGCAAAACAACAAATCGAAATGGAGGAAATTAACATACTGTGCCGACCCTACATAAAAGTGACTATCCCTAAGGTAGAGTGATAGAAAATGCTTATGCATTAAGTCCGCCCATTGTAGTTTTACATGTGTATTTTGTGCAATAATGTTTAAATAAATAAAAAATAAATATAAGTGGGAAAAGGTCAAGGAGAAGAAGACCATAAAATTAACACTGGGGATCTGAAAAGGCCACTTTGACAAACCAATAATGATCCATTTCCCATTTCCTGATTATTTCAAAATGAACCTTATAAGATCTTTTATAAAAAGCCTACTTTGTCAGATCTTTTTCAAGTCACCTGGTGATATGACTACGACTGCCGCATCTAACAGCTTTTTTTTGTCAGTTACAAAGCCAGCGCCCCGCTCTGGCTTCACTCGGGAGGTACAAACATAAATTGTAGCCTAGGTTAGGTATGCCAATCAGGTATAATGTAGCTTTCTATTGGTGAAAGAATTTTTGAAATCGGTTCAGTAGTTCCGAAGACTACCCCTACAAACATACTAACAAACATACAAACACTTCCTCTTATAGGTAATATTAGTGTGATAGTGTGTCATGAATATTCTAGTAGAAATCACATTATCTGATAAATAAAATAGTTAATAACCTGATTTTGGCACGCACTTGATGTTGTTGATTTTTTTTTTTTTTTTTTTTTTTTTTTTTTTCGGCCTGTGGTGTGGCCCTAGAATAGCACCAACCCATCTCTTCCCGTGGGTGTCGTAAGAGGCGACTAAGGGATTTAAAACACCGGAGGATGGGCAGCAGCATCTTTCCGCGTACTATGACATCACACTGCGATCGCCAACCCGCCTGCCAAGCGTGGCGATTATGGCAAAACCCCCCACGGATAAAATCTTTGGGGGAGGCCTTTGTCCAACAGTGGACGTCTTTCGGCTGAGAGAAGAAGAAGAAGAAACCAGATTTTATTGACTTAATTGCAGTCTGATAGTAAAGATATTCAACATGTTGTAAACCTAGTTAAGGTACTATAATGATGGTATGTAATTAATTTAATAAATGCACAATCTATACTAGCCTCACATAAATTTGTGATGATCCCTTTGTCTCTCCAAATAGCATAAATGACTAACATTGACCATTTTTTTTGTGTGAACAATCTATCTAGTCTAAGATTAATTTGTGATGAGTCCAGATGTATATGGCATGAATGACTAAAATTGACATTTTTTGAGTTTCAGAGCAAGATTTTAATGAAGTGAGCCTTTTGCGTAGCACTACTCTTTTGTGTTACAGTCAAGAAATATATTGCTTTTACTAGGGACATGGGAGCAGACAATCTGAAAAGGTGAAAATCCCGGCTAAGTGTGATGGGTCACGTTAAAAATTACGGGCCAATGCTTGGCCAATGTAAGGCACGCACTGATCTTAGTATGGCATAGCAAATCGATGTCACGCGGCTGTGACAGATTTGTTTAACATCGCCCACCATGTCATTACCATGAGCAGTAATGGCACATGCGGCCACTCCTGAATTAATACATTTAAAATGAATACAGCAGTTGACGTAAATACTGACGTATGTGCGTCGTACAGTCATCGCCAAATAACGTTGATCAAGACGACGGTGATAATGGGGAAATTGCAACGAATGTTGCTTGATGTGCTGTTGAACTTTACAACGGATTTTAGGTGTGCTTTTATCGTGAATGTAATCAGCAAAGAAATACTGAACTTGTTTTTAAGAAGTATTTACCTATGTTCTATTTTTCCTCGTTTCTTGCAGTATTTTATAACTAGCTACCATAAATTTTCATGATTAGCCAAATCGCGATGGTGTATGTTACATACCTGTACTCTATACATTTTTTTAGATGTTCGTTATAAAAACGTATTGTACTAGATGTTGTTGAACCAGCAGCTAGTGACTCTGAGCAATATGAACGTAATCGTCAAAAAAACTCTAGTCACTTTGCGTAAATAGTTTCTTCATAAATAGTTCTTATATATCTATAAGTAATACATACACAAACATTTATTTTTGCTGTGATCTTTCTTTCTCCACGAATGACGGTAAGTTATGTTATGAGCCATATTCCCTGAAGCTATGTGGAGTATCTAATTTCACTTTCTACCGCGACAGATTGACATTTCGATTACATTGTAACCGGCGTCTAGTCATACTCCCCCACATTCACGTGGGAGTACTAATCTTAAACCCGTTAACAAACAGGACAATGTAACTAGGTATACCTACCGTATGTGATTCTTCAGATATATTCAACCTACGCAATGAATTACCAGTACATTTTTAATTTGACTAGGTACCAAACTTGTTATAATTAACATCGTTAAAAATGAAACTTGATATTAGTTCGGTCATTAAAAATCTCAGAGGGCGCAAATGAAATTAATGCTGAAACTTCAGATACTTGTTAAGGGTGTTTAGAGAATGAAAGCTAATAAATCTTGCTTCCAATAAAGGAAAACATCGTGCGCTGGAATTATTGTAAACGACCTATCTTGGCTTTAAAAGGATTGATTGCGGGTGAATTGGTGGTAAATTGCTTTCACCCTGAGAGTTGATATAAAAGGCAAATCAAGAGTTGCCAGTTTAAAAAGTGGCAAAGAAAGAAACCTTGTAATAAAACAGGAATTTAGGCTATGTTGCCATGTGTGGTTTCTCTATTATTATATTTATGTAGAGACAAACCATCTATCAAGAAGTCGACAATAAATATGAGTCATTGGGATTTTTTGATATTGAGAATTAAATCTAGATAATAGCTTTTTTCAGAACAGAAGCCTTTTTTTTGATGGACTCAATGTAGGTACAGTTAGATGCAGATAAACCTGACCGAGCCCTATCTCACGTGGTTTAGGTTTCTCTGCATCCGACTGTACTTCCCCAGTGTTGACGTATCATTCCAATGACTGCATAATGTCTGTTATTATAATACAATAGTGAACGGCATGACTTTGAATATGTAACTGCAACATTGACACTTGCCGAAAACGACCTTAGTACCTCAAATTGCACACAAGTAAATTATCAACGAACCTCTGTCCATTTCATTCCTAAGGGAGACTATTTGCCGGCGGACATCCACGAAGAGCCACAACACTGTAGCCGCTGAGACGACGCACACGCATAACGCTAGAGCGGCAGCGAGGCGGACGAAAGGGCGGGAGCGGCGGCGGCGGCTCGTGCGGCGTCCCCAGGGCTCCCCCTCGTCACTGGAGGCAGACAACAGACGCCCCCCTCGGGACCCCGCGCCCCCTACCAGCGCGTCCAACTCCCGCCGCTTCCTCATCTTCTTCCCGACCCGCAGCGGCACGGCCGCATGCACTGCGCTCTCCATACCGCGAAACCGCTACCTCACACGCATCCGCACCGCAATGTAAGCACTACACTTCACTTTCACAGCACGTGCGCACCTCGCCGCGTCAGTATCGCGAATGAGCAATACAAACAATGTACAGTGAGCAGATAAAGTCGCTTAATTATATCTGATAAGAATGTGATTGTAATTATTTACGTAGGCACCATTTGTCGGCAGAAATATCCTACTGTTTATTCTAAATTGCTGTTAGTACTTAATTATCTGATAGCGATGGAATAGTAGATTTTACAACAAGTGCACAAAACGAACCATTTTTATCCGAGACTTTTAGCAGCCCGAGCCGAAGGCGAGGGCTGATAGTAATGTCGAGGATAAAAATCGTTTTGTGGACGAGTTATAAACTCTGCTTTTCACTTCGATTGCGAGGAAATAAAACAGTAAACGCACGAAAAAACAAGAGCTGTTTCCCGCCGCTTCATTTTTTTTACATCTTCGACATTGATATTTGGCTTCGGCTGCAGACCTATACAGCCTACTATTAAATTAATTTTGCAATAATATTTTTTTTATATCAATTAAATAATTTTAATATTATTTATGTCTTAAAAACACATAAGGCAATTAAATTAAAGTAAATTTTATAAAATAACAAATTCTATCTATGAACTTCTTATTGTGTTTGGCTGTATGGCTCATTATCTTTGCCCTAATATAGATACATTTATGAGTAGATACATTAATGCCCTTGTGCACAAAATTCGATTTTGTGCAGCCTATATCCTGCACAAATTAACACTTTCTGAGCATGAGAAGTGAAAAAGTGTTTTTCCGCTAAGTTCTACACCATAATGATAAACTTTAACAATCATTCAATCATCTGAAGCACCTGAAGTCTCCAGTGCAATGCCACAAACGAAATTTTTAGATGTGATTTTTATTTTGTACTAGCTTTCGCCCGCGGCTTCGCCCGCGTGAATTTCCCACGGGAACAGTGCTTTTTCCCGGGATGAAAGGTACCCTATGTCCTTTCTCCGTACTTCCAGCTATGTGTATGCAAAATTTCAGGAAAATTTCAGGCACAGAATTAATATTAGTGTTTCAGGTTCAGTAGATAAAGCTTGAAGAGGTAACAAACAAACTCACTTTCGCATTTATAATATTAGTTAGGATACTTTTAAAAATGTAAAAAAAAAAAACTGAAAAGTTACACGGTAAACCATTCGGTTTCTAGAAATTTTCACGTCTCGTCGTCACATTTGGAGGAGCATAGGTAGAGAAATTGATTACTTCCGGTAATTAAGTAAGCATACATTATACATATAAACTAAAACGTGTAAAAATTTACAGGTAGGTAAAGATATTTGTTTTTTTACAGGCGGACTAGAGTAGAGAAATGTCAAGGCCCAAGAAAAGTCACAATCTTGACCTTGAGTTAAACTAGATACTTGTTTAACTTTTTTATAATGATCATAAAAGCTGATAAGAGTGAATATTTCAAAGAGAATAATATAGTATTAGTACTAGATAGAACATTCAACACTTAGTTTATTTGTTTGCAAGGGTTACCAAGGCCGTCTATAAATACCAATATCGTGATAGCATAAAAATATCCGCACTTCTAATATAATCAGCCAAAGTCTACGTTTTTTCTTTCATGAAATATTACGTGTCCTAAAACGTTATTATTATTACAAACAACTATTGTGTTACTTAACAACAATTAGTTACATTAGCGAAACGCATATTTTATGTGCAGGGTGACCACATTAGAAATAAACAAGGCAAAGCATAGTTTGGTTTTAAGAATCGTTTTTTGTTTTTCCAAAACAGAAAACTCGTTTTATTGATGTGATGAGTGCCCGAAAAATTACTACCTACCTTATCTAACACCTTTTTATTGTCTATTTCTCACGGTAAATTTATTCGAATTACCTTTTTGTATGTCTATCGACAAATTTTGTTAATTGAACCGTTGGTAACTAAGGCAGTTTTTGAACCACACAGATATAATTAACAGAATACTGACAAAAATCAAGATTTACTTATCCTACTCAAAGTAGATTTAATTTAGGAAGCTTTGTGGGCAGAAAGAAAATACCAAAGTTATCCAGGGTCGTCTACACTTAATCTTGAAATTAAGAAGATTTCCTAGTAGTTAATACAAGGTACACAAGTTAACACAAGGTTACTGTTTAACACGTGACAAACCGGTGGCAATGTATAGCGAATTATAACATTGATCGTGCGGTACAACGACTGGTGTGACCGTATGCCTGGTATTGGTACCTATCTAACCGTGTGTATGAGATACAAGAGAAGAAACCGGTAAATCAAGAGTTTAACTTTTTGGGAGTTCTAAACAACCTTCTGTGTGTGAGAGAAGGTACATACGAGTACAAAGAACCAGGTGAACTAATGGAATCCACAAAAAGAAGAGAATCCAAAATTTGCTCCTCAATAAACTTTAAAAGGTTTTGTTTGTCTGCAAAGCGGTGTAAATTTGATTTTTATTAAAGTTTGATTTCAATTGTATAGGACACTCATTGTATAGGACTGATGGGTACTATTATTGTATAACTACTTGTACTATTATGTATTCTGTGGTATTAGTTGGGTGTTGCGAAGTAGGATATTTCTTCTCATTTTTAAAAGCTTCTATAAATTTATCATTCAACGTTCGGAAAATCAACCTGATTTATTACTTGAAAGTAAGAAATCATACGAAAAATTTGTAATTAACAGTTTTATTGCAAATTGACATCCTAAGACGATAAAATCCACCGCAACGCTTCAATTCCTGTCAACCTTGATATCGTAAGTGGTTGCAATTAACAAATTACCAATTAGAGAACGATCGATAGCGATCGATGTACAGTCGAGCATTGACATGTATCCAATTTTAGACCTTATTACATTGTCTTAAGGGCCAAAGTGTTTACAAATTAATGCTCGTGACTGTACTTACGTAAAGCCACATTTTATAACATCGATTGTTTTACATTCCAATCGCACTATTATTTTGCAATACATTTTAATAATACTTGGATGCTACGCTTCAGTATCGAAAAACTTCTAATCAGAATCTTTATCGAAACGGAACATTAGGTATAAAGAATATTCTCAAGAAAGTAGGCAAAGGCTTGCTGTACGCAGTGTTGCTAGGTTCAATTTAAAAAATCCGTAAGGCTATTCTTGAAAATCCATTAAAGCCCATAGATTTATGTAGAAGCAATCTACGGATTTCTGAGATCAGATTTTATTTAAATCGGATCTTGCCACACTTCCCCAGAATAGAGGCCTTTTAAGTATTTCATGTTTAACGGCACGACCGATATCAGCTGACTCATAATGATAGGCAAAATAAAGGGGGCAAAAGACATGCTGGAGGACGTAAAAGTCATGTCTGAAGAATATAAGGGAGTGGAATGTAGTGACCAAAGTTGAAGAGCTATTTCGCTTAGCTAGGAACAGAGGAGTTTGCGAAGCTGACGGCCAACCTCCAGTAATGGAGTGGCACTGAAGAAGAGAATACCTTCTTCTCAAAATCAGTTATCTCATGTGATATAAGTGTGGAGTGGTATGTAGGTAGACTTAACATAGATTAAAATACTCTCCAAGGGTTTGACATGAAGAAATTGCTCCGCTTATCACGATGATGAAATGTCTTATACGGGTCAGTACTGTAATTTGCTGTAATCTCCTGATACGGTCACGAAATCTGTTGCGAAAGTTGTGTAGGTTAGGTAGGTACATACTATATTTTTTTTCTAAGCATGATTAATATAAAATCTTTTTGTTTTTTTTTACATAGACTTCGTAATTTGCCATTGATTTGTTTAATTATGTTAGATTTAAAATCAATTTGACTTTGCCATGTGCAAATGTTTTTTGTCGGTATGTGTGTGACAAAACGAAAAAGAAGCCTAATATAACAGACAACTTTCACAGACTAGGTAATAAATATTTTCTACGGGTATTATCGACCTACGACATGGGCGCAGTCAGTGAATGAAACTAACGCATGCGCCGTAGGCATGCGACAATGCCCCCACGTAAGTACACTGCTTGAGACTCACTATCTTACCCACTTCAAACAAAAACACTATTACATTTTCATATAAATAAAAATATATTATAGCTAAGGATGCTAAGACTTTTCATTCATATCCATAGTCCCAGGAAAGAAATTTAAAAATAATGTAGCACAGCACTGGGCATTCATCACATAAATCCAATCCCGATAAGATAAGAGCAGACGAATGGTGCCTAGTGTATAAGAATATCGCCAATAAAAATCACTGGAAAACTTTAACGCGAGATTTGTCAAACAACTCACTAATGGACGAAAACGGGGATTGTATGTTTCTTTGTAAAATATTAGTAAAACATTGAGCACAAGGGTCGCGTAGGACGTCACGGAAGGTACTAGAGATGACGTCACTGAGGCGCGGCGACGCATGCGCGGTACCCTGCTGGGGAGTTAGAGCTTCTGGAAGAGGCTTCAGATAAACATGTTTATCCGAAAAATAATCCAAATTAGAACATTTAAATGTCGTCGGTAACGAGGCGTTGTAACTAACCGCGTTTTGACGACCTCCGTGGCGAAACGGTAAAGACCTTGCCTTTCCACCAGGGGGTCCCGGGTTCGATCCCTGGTTAGGTCAAGATGGAAAATGATCTTTTTCGTCTTGGATATGTATCTATATAGGTATTTGTTATAAAATATAGTATCGTTAAGTTAGTATTCCATAACACAAGTCTTGAACTTACTTTGGGGCTAGCTCAATCTGTGTGATTTGTCCGTATATATTTATTTATAACTATAACTGGAGGTAGCAAAAGTTACGCCATCAAGACTTAATAATTAATACGTCCGTCGTAATGTGTCACAGGCCTTAACTATTCTTTAGTGGTCATTCCTTTATCATAAATGAGGTACCTACAAAGAATCACTCCAATAACAAAAAATCTTTCTAAGATTCTTTAACTGAAACTGATTCTGAACTTTTCTTTTTTTATAAATTCACATTTTTGGTAGACACTTAAAATAAAATACAGTATCCTAAAAAACATAAAGCCATGTCAATTCACAGGAAGCTTGCACACTATGGCTACATTTTAATTGCCTTTATGAGAGCTATCCACTGACATTTTTTGGAGGACACTTTGCTGATTACAGAAATTAGCTGATTACATTTAAAAATTTCCTAAACACTATTATACATATACTGTAAAATGATAGGATGATTCATATAGAACATGAAATATGGTAAAATAATTTACATGTTTTGTTTACTATCACACTCTGACATCATAGATAAAATTGCCTTTATCAAAATCAGGTTTAATTGAACAGTTTGTCTATTTTGATTTGATACCTAGTCTACTTAAAATTTATGAAATAAAACAAAGTGTATTCTTATGACAGTCACTGTAAACTCCATCTATTCTTAATTGTCCTATTATGTAAATAATCTTCACAGTATTTTTTGTTGAATTTTATTGAAATTAAATCAAATATTAGTTCAAAACTAAAGATTTAAAAGTAAAACATTTATTAAGCACGAAAGTAATTTCCTAAAAAGTCTATTTTAATTTATATTGTTGTAATATCATAAAAAGACTTGGTAAGATTGTTTACATAATAGGACAATTATAAATAAATGGACTTTAAGTAAGTGACATAGAAAACATTATTCATATTCAATCATACATAACATAACAAAGAAAGTGAGTCTACAGTAACTTCATTTCACATTATATAAGATTATAGTTTTGCAGATGTTCCATAGTTTTGATAAGAGATATATTATGGTTTCGGAAGATTTTAAGAAACATTTATTTGCTTCCACTTGAGGTTGAACTGAAAGTTGATGCGACAAATTTATTACTTAAATTAATAATAGTATTACTAGTAGTAGTAGGATCGCTACTACTAATTTTAGTAATAATCTGTAAATTCTTCTTGTACGCTAATCCAATAATAACAATTAGCTAACAAGAAACTTTGATTAGGTACCTGTCAAGATAGGTTTATCTTGACAGGTACCTAATCAAAGTGTAATACCAGTGCCCATTGCATAAACTTTTTTATTTTAGACTAGCTGGTGCCCACGGCTTCGCTCGCGTTAATCCTCTCTTAGCGGATGCCTACGTCATAACATCTACCTGCATGCCAAATTTCAGCCCGATCTGTCCAGTGGTTTGGGCTGTGCGTTGATAGATCACTATGTCAGTCAGTCTTCGAGTTATATATATATATATATATATATAGATTAATTGTTAAAGCTAAACTGAAATTGCCAATGTTTATCATCAGAGCTGTGAAAATATTGTAAAAATATAATTAAATGTTACCTTTGGCCATCTCTATCCTCATGACAGACACCTGGTCGTAGAGAGCAGCACATATCCATGTCAGCATCAGCAGCCATAGTATGAGAGTTCCACGCACTGCCCATCGAAGTGCACAGCGGACCTCAGTACCAATATTAGGTTCCTGTGGCTTAACAGGGCCTCCTCGATTACGATCTCGTCTATGATATAGAAAAAAATTACTAAGATTCAATTTCAGAACTACTTAAAGTTGTCTACAACAATCATAAAGTTTTTTTGTGTTAAATAATAATGATTTGGATTTAATTTTTTAACATAATACAGTTATTACCTAGTTATCTTCTTTTTTCTGCTGGGAATAATTTCTAAATGCAAATCTTCTGACTCTTCATCACTAGATAAGTCCAGGAGACGAAAGTTTTCTTTGTTGACTTTTGACGGTAGAGACATGTTCTGTTTTGGTTTTTATCATACTATCTATCAATTGATGAATATCCAAGGACAATGATGCAGTAAAAAAATATTAAAATAAGTAACAAACAACTGTTTAGGTTATACTTATAGCATGAAAAATAGTTATTATTGCGGGATACTATCATCCGCTCCTATTTTTTTTACAAGATATAGCATTATCTTTTAGAAACACATGAAGAGAAGAATAAATTTTGTTGAAAATAATAATAACCCGACCAAATACATAACTTTGATACCTATTTATTAGACTAATTTCACTTTATGGCATTGACGTCAATTCCATGCATGTCATGTCATGCATGACAAATGACAAAGCGACATACTCACATGGAAAAGCCATAGATTATTATTACATACCTACTTGAGGACTAGCTAGGCTTTAGTTTAGTTAGGTTGTACAACTTGTTCACTTTAGGCTTTAGTTAGCTTTAGTTTCATGCAAAGGTTTCATGTCATATCGAAGAAAGTATATCTCTGGTTTGTACTAGTTCTACTAGGTACTACCGTAGGTAGGTACATATCTCGACTTACTTCACAAATAAAAAAAGTCTGCAGTTTGTCAGTGCAGTGTCAATTATAGTGTCACTGTCAAATTCAATCAATCTGTCAACCAATCAATCAATTCGATGAAAAAATCAAGTGTTTCCTTGCGGCTATGTACATTGTAATTTGTTTCCAATATTTATTTTCTGAGTCTTATTTCCAAGATCTAACTAAATGTTCACTTAAATTAATCAGTTTTTTGTGTTTACTATGAAAGAAAAATGGAATTATATTATATACCTCGTATGGTTTTCGTATTTGATCTTATCAGCCGTTCTTATGTTCGGTCATGGATTTTTGCTTTCTCGTAAATCGTTAAGCGACGTATCTGAATGTGTGCCTCTGAAAGACTTCGGATGTGACGGTCGCGTGAACTTGGATTCAACCGACGCATGTGCCGAAGATGAGAAAATTCGGAGGATCCTTTCCAATCCTGCAGCGGAATTAGTTTGCACGCCTACTCGGTTCAGAGTAGTGTTTATGCTTGTAGATGCACTTCGATATGACTTTACAGAGTACGACCCTGAGCTACAGGATCCCCTGCCTTATCAGAATCGCCTCCCAGTGATAAGAGAGACAATAGAAAAATGGCCAAAGCATGCCAGACTGTTCCGCTTCATGGCTGATCCACCTACTACAACTCTCCAAAGAGTTAAAGCTCTAGTCACTGGTTCCTTACCAACATTCATTGATGCAAGCTCTAACTTTGCTGCAACAGAATTGCAAGAAGACAACACAATTGACCAAGTATGTTATTAAGTATTTTCTGGAAATAAATTCTGGTCCAATGGATTATTTTGTAGTTTAAATTCTGCCACTGTTCTAGTTAATTCAACTACATCATTTCATGTTATTATTCAATTAATTTAAAAAGAAATATGAATACCTACTCTAGTGTTTAAAAATTGAACAATAAAAATATAAATGGCTCTCAGCACTAGCAGTTGTCTAAGGCACACATCGATTTGATGCTAACATTTAAATCCTTGTTTTCAGGTTGCAATAGATGGCGGCAAAACAGTTTTACTTGGTGATGACACATGGGCTCGGCTGATTCCAGGGAAATATGTCCGTTCTCATGTCATGTACTCTTTCCACACTTGGGATCTAGACACTGTTGATTCTGGTAGTAACTGGTCACTTATTTTTATGCTACCTTCATCTCAACCAAAATTAGATTTGTCCTTACTCTTATTCACTTTTAGATGTTTAATTTAATCAACAGGGAGCTCAACAAAAAAATATGTAAAAGTATTAAAATTTATACAATTTTGATTTATCATTTCCAGAGGTTGATACCAAAATATATGATGAACTGCAAAAAGACGACTGGAATCTGTTGATAGCCCACTATTTAGGTGTTGACCATGCAGGTCACAGGTACGGCCCAAACCATCGAGAGATGACCAGGAAACTGAATGAAACCAATATTCGCTTGAAGAAGATTATTGAGATTCTACCACCAGATGTACTGCTGATTGTAGTTGGAGATCACGGCATGACTGAGACAGGTAATTTTGCGAAGATATTTTTAATTATTATTTTTATTTACGAATTACTATTTGACCAGACCCAGGTCTAATCTTTTTTCTATTTATTCTATCTTGATGTAGCATGATTAGTTTAAATACCTGCTTATGAATAATTATAATTTATATTTGTAAAATTTAGCCAAGAGCAAGTTCCATAAATGTTTTCTTTCTTTGTTAAAATCAAATAATGTTGATAAAAACTGAAATAAATTATTAATCCTTCAAGCAGCAATCGCCTGGTTAATTGTCTTAGTTAACCGCATAGCTCGAAATATTAAAATAGGAAAAGGGATCTCATTTGAAGTCTATGTTCTAATTTAATTTTGTCTTAATATACTAAGAATCAATAGTAAAGTTAGGTTTCATATTGTTTTAGACTCACAAGAAGGATTTGATGATCAGGGTAGGTAATAGTGGCTTGTGATGTAGACATAAAATACAGGTATACCTTGTAACTAAGTCTAGCTGAGGTAGAAATATGGTGTTGGAAGTAAATGGTATGAATAAGTATTATACCCCAACACTTTTACTTCGTGGTTGCTATTTCTATACTGTTTAATTAGTACAGAAGTTTGCTTCTAATATTGCCTTATATATATAATCTTAGAAGGTGCGGCTTCGCCCGCGTGAATTTTCCACGGGAACAGTGCTTTTTCCCAGGATGAAAGGTACCCATGGATGTAACTGCAACTGATCAGATCAGCATTCTAAGACCTGTTTGGATATGTTTAAAAAAACCGCGAAAATAGCATCAAAATGTATGGAAATCGTGAAACTCAGAAAGCTGAGCTGAGTAGCTCTTAGAATGCTGATCTGATCAGTTGGGTGTGTATAGTGATCTGGATGTCCTCCATTCTATCCCTAGATGACCATCATCAGATCACATATCAATCCTGGCGTTGAACCAAGGCTTTAAAGTAACCTTGTTTGTATGAAAATCAACTGGTGTCCCTAATTATCTGACCACCATAGTATGTGTATACGGAATTTCAGAAAGATTGGCTCATTAGTTAAAGCGTGAAGAGGTAGGTAACAAACAAACAAAACAAGCTAATTATTTAAAAATAAAAAAACACGACTGACATCTTACATAGCCTATGTCATTCGGGCTAATGCAAGGAATCTAACAATACCTCTCACATCAAAATCTGTTAAGCCGTTCAGGACTTATGGTGGAATAAAGAAATTACATACATACATACATGAACCCTGAAAACATAACACTCCTTTTTTGGTCAGTCGTGTAAAAAACTCACTTTCGCATTTATAATATTAGTTAGGATTTAAAAAAAATTATATATGTATGCTTAAAGTTATTTTAATGACATTTCGCTTTTTTTTTCTAATTTATTGTTTTGTCATGGTTTTGTCACAGACATCCTATTCTATTCCCCCACTATGTTACTACCTCATAGGCAGAATATGTTAAATGGTATATTTGTAATTGTGACTTCATGTTTTGTTCTGTTTGCTAAATATATTGTGTGTGATTCTAAAGCATTTTTGTATATAAAAATAGTAGATAGTTTTTTAAAGCTTGGTTTTCACATCCAGATTTTGGTACAAGTTTGTTATGCTTTTGTAAGGATTCCAATTTTTAATAGGGTTTATTTGTTTTTTTGGTGATGGATATTGGAATTTTTGATAATTTTGCATGTGTTCAGGTTCAGCCTTCTTATGATGTGTGATGTTATGAACCAAATACCAAACTCACAGTGCCAAACAATAATTCCATAAGTGTCTACAATAAAATATAATGATGTTATAAAATAGTATCTTTAATCTTTTTCATATTTAACTAATAGAGTCAACCTCTAACAGACGAGCATGCCCTAAAAATACATATCAGGCTTATGGCATAAGCCTGATATGTATTTTTAGGCATGCATAATATGCATGTCTTTTATGGTACATGTTTTAAAAGGGTGCTTTATGCAAGTCACGCATCATAGGAAAAAAAAAAATACAACTAAATATCTATGGTATTATTTTTGTGTACTAGGAGATCATGGCGGCGAGAGTAGAGCTGAAAGAACAGCCGCTTTATTTGCGTATAGAGGATTGGGTCTTAGCAGTAACAGCTACGGGTTTCTAAACGGCAAGGAGGTGCAGCAGACGGAATTGGCGCCAACTATCAGCGCAGCTCTGGGTCGGCCGCCGCCAGCGCCATCTCTTGGCAGTGTTTTGTTCCCAGTACTGCCAACGTTGACAATACCACAGACTCTGTTGCATATGAGCAATGGTATGAAACAGGTTGGTATTCACTCTAATATTTGACCTCACCTCAAACCCTCATTGGAAATGTAAAATATCACAGTTGACTAATATTTTACCTCAAACCCTGTGTTCCATAAGTCATAGTGATTCTCATGCATAGTAGGCATATATGTATAGTTGGTTGTACATAACAGTCCTGTGGTAACAATATAGATATTAGTACTGCAGTATTTGAATGTCCTAATCTTTATAAAACTCTACTCTAAAAGTTTATCATATAAAAGTAAACAATTACCCTTTCCTTGCAAAAAAATAATTTTTACGTTATTAATAAGAGGTAAGGTTCTTTTTACATTGGCCTCAAGGCCACAGTTTCTTTGTTTTTTAGCAAATAGTATCTATTTCAGGTAATGAGGTATTTGGTGAGATACGGTGAAGAATCTCAGCAAATACCACTTGACAGATTGACACAGTTCATAAACGCGACCAGAGAACAATTAGATAAAATTGACAAGGTCAATACGGAAGAAGAACTAGTCAAATATTACGATGAAGTCAGGTGATTATTTCAGTTTTAATTCTTTAATGATAAGAGAAAGATATTGAGAGGAATGACAATTTTTCGCATAACTTCTAAGATTTACTTTAAAGACTGTTTGAGACAAAATAAATAATATAAAACTTTTGTGAAATCATGACTACAATACTACTCTTCATAGAAAATGGATCAGATTGTCTATATTAATTTTAATTGTTTACTTATTCTGTTCCAGATTACTGATCGACAGTATACGCGCTGGCTTCCGAGAAGTGTGGGTCGAATTCGATTCCTTATCGATGCTCAGAGCGTTACTTTTGCTCATTTTAGTAATATTCTTCAACTGCCTCGTGACAGAAGGACTTCCAACAGACAGGATTCCTAGCATCTTCGCTAGCTCATTCGTACCTACTGGCGTAATTGCTAATGCTGTTTGCGTAGCTATATGTTACACCGCGTTTTATTTCAAATTGTTGGAAGATCTCGAACATGCAATAATCCTAAGTACCGGGTTGATATCCGGAGCTATGCTGTGCACGTTAGTTATAATGCACTGGGACGGTATTACTCAAAGATGGTACGAAAATAAGAATGTGTTCTACGAGCGATTCGCAAGAGCAGTATTGTTCGGTTCCGCTGTCATTTTATCTTCAAATAGTTATATAATCGAAGAGGGTGCTAGTCTGTCCTATTTGTCACTGTCAATTTTGGCGGCAATCGTGTGGCATGTGAAAACGTTGGAGGCATTAACGCTATGGGGATTGTCTGGGGTTGTATTAGCTGTGTCAAGGTCGTATAGAGGTTGTAGGGAAGAGCAGGGCGCGTGTTGGACTGAGGGCAAAGGTGTTCCGAGTGGCCAGCCTTCTAGATTAGCGTTGATATTAGCTCTAGGTTCTATAGCGGCGGTGTTAGCTATAGCGCGGCGCCATATTGGCTGGCGTGGGCATGGGTTGGTGTTAGCTGGATTGTTTTCGTGTGCGCATTGGGCTCTTGGATGGAGAAGCTTGGGGTCTCCGAGTAGGTCGAGATTCTTAGCACGTTGTGCTTGGCTGGCCCTGGCTGTGATGTTTTTGTTGCTATGGAAAAGGGAACGTGGAGGGGCTACCCTGGCTTTAGTGATTTGCAGCCTGCTGTTGTATGTGGCTAATTGTCTGGTGCTCGGCGCGTCGTTTGCTCCGTCGGCTGCTATAGGCCTGCTGTCGGGGTTCCTTGCACTCAACGTGGTTTCTATGATGAAGAGCGAAGGTTCTAATAAGTTTTGTAAGTATTTTTTACAATTTTAATAATGTTGATTTACAATATTAGACAATTTTAATTTTTCGTTCTAAAATGAAACATTCACCTCACGTAGTACATATTAACTTTATTTTATTTACAGTTTATTTACTTAACCAAATGGTGACGAATACTGTTACAATAATAATACTTAGATAATAAAGGGGGAGGGGGAGGACTTTGCCCAACAGTGAGACGCTAAACCTACAGGCTAGTTTAAAAATAATGTAGTAGATAGATGTTAGAAAAAAACATCTTTAGTTTTCGTTTTTAGCTATCTCCGATTCATATCGAATTCGATGCGCGAGACTTAAAAATCCGTGTTTTTAAGTCTCGCGCCCATTGATTTATTTTATCAAATGTTTACAAAAATTCATATAATTAAGGACAATCATTTTAAAATAAAAAAGAACTAAAACTACCTTAAATACTTATACTACCTATAAATAAACATTATAAATTAAAAATCAAATTCGAAATTAGGTGTCTTTGGCAAGGTGCCCATCACGCAGGCAGCATTCCCGCGCTGATTAGCAATAGCTAATCGCTGGGCGAGGGTCACCTGTTGCCTCCCTCAGGCGTTTACTGAGCTTAAATTACGTGGCAACTGCCATTATAGCGTTCTCAACAATAAAATACAATAAATAATAACGTGGCAACTGCCATTCCAGCGATCTCAACTCGCACAAGCGCGAGCGTGGCCTGCATGTGGGCATTACTGGCGTCCTACCATTTCTACGGGACGGGCCACCACGCGACACTGGGCCACTTGCGGTGGGCCCCTGCCTTCCACGCAGGAGACCCTAACTTCCTGAGCATCAGCCCATTAATCATCGGATTCTTGGTGTCCCTAGAATTATTCGGTAAGTTGTTTAAATTTTGAAGGTTTGTTTAACTACAGTCTCTTAACTTTCGTCGTATCACTTCTACGGGACGGGCCACCACACGCCACGCTGGACCACTTGCGGTGGGCGCCGCCCTTCACGCGGTAGATCCTAACTTCTTGAGGAATATTCCATCATTAGATTCGTGATGTCTTTCGAATTGTTTGTTTTTGTTCACTCAAGATGCAGTATGTACTAAAGTAGGTACTCTTATTGTTCCTAAATTTTACTTATTTACAACAAGCTTAGCCCTGAGCCTTAAGCTGGCCATTGACGATCAGTTTTTCGCGTCAGTCTAGACGTAAAACTGTGGCGTCACTCCAAAATTTGATCGTGAGTGTCCAATCATCACTCCAGAGTTTTAACTGACGACGCGCCACGAAATTTTCCGTCATCGCGCCAAACTGCCCGTGAGTGTGTAATCGTCATTCCAATGTCGTCAGTTCGCTCGCATCGCCCGCGGTGATTGAGCGTGTTTCTGGAATGATGACTCCTAGACGCTGTGGAGATATTGCAGTTGGAAATTTTAATTCTTCGTAACTCATTCCCGATGCTAATTAACGAAGAGTGGTAGTCAATCTCTCATGAGGGCTAATAGCTTCTCTCATATTAGTATCCTGTTTAGCAATATATTGTGGAGTAGTTATATGTTTCAAAAGCTTGAAATATGTCGTTTCGTCCATCCTTAAATTATTTTGTCCAGTCATTTGGTTCTAGCGATACAAATTGACGTGATTGAATTGATTCCTTTTTTACACAACTGACTAAAAAAGGAGTGTTATGTTTTCAGGGTTCATGTATGTATGTAAGTTTCTTTATTTCACCATAAGTCCTTAACAGATTTTGATGTGAGATATTTTTAGATTCCTTGCATTCCTCCGAGTGCCATAGGCTATGTGAGTCAGTGTGACCGTTTTAAAATTTTACAAAATACCAAAAAATTGTCCTGTCAATACTAAAAAATACTAAAAAGCAAAATTCAAATATAGGTACCAAAATTGTACTAACATTTTTTTCAGAAATATGCTACGTAAAATACACATTTCAATAACAAATCCGAATAACCGTTTCAATTTTTTTTTTATTTTTTAATAATTAGCTTGTTTAAGCCCATAATAGGTCAGGTCTTCAGCTCGGCCGATCGAAAACTGAAGAGCCGGAGTGACGCCAGTGAGTGGGGAATTCTAGTAGGCCTAAAACCATTTGGAGTGACGCCACAGTTTTACGTCTGGACTGACGCGAAAAACTGATCGTCAATGGCCAGCTTTAAGTGCCCGTGGGGATTTAGGGATAAAAGTAACCTATGTGCTATTACCGGTACTTTTCTACCCTAATACCAAATTTCATCGAAATCCGTGATTGAGAAACAAGCATCCTAACAAACTCACATCCAAACTTTCGCATTTATAATATTGGTATGATGAATAACAAGCGGTCGTGGCCGAGCGGTAGGACGCCCGCCTGTGGCTGCAAAGGTCCCAGGTTTGAATCCTGCCCGGGCTACATGAGTTTGTATACCAATCTGACTCGTGTATGATAGTTTTCATCGACCACCACTTGCTTCCGGTGAAGGAAAACATCATGAGGACACCTGGGGGTCTAAAACGGCCATTTTGATGAATCGGAATATGATCCATTTCTCAGTTCCTAAATATTTAAAAATGAAACTTATGTAATTACTTATAAGGTTCATTTTAAAATATTTAGGAAATGAGAAATTAATCATATTCTGATTCGTCAAAGTGGCCTTTTTAGGCCCCCTGCACTCTGGTTGATGATTATCAGCTAGTGTGTGAAATGGAGAAGGCAATGGCAAACCACTCCATTAAAAAATTGCCAAGATAGTAGTTGTGTGTGTTTCATTCCATATAATGACCACGACCCTCAGTCATGAGGAATACGACTAATAGCCGCCACACACGATCAGTTTTAACTGACAGTTTTCACTGAACAGTTTTAACTGTCAGTGAAAACTGAGCGTGTGTACTATGAAAACTGTACAAAAACAGACAGTCAGTTAAAACCTAATCGTGTGTGGCGCCCATTAGGAGAGAGAGAGATGATGAATAAATCGCGCTATCGTCAGGTATGCCGCTGATGTTCGGAGCAGCGGTTCCCCTCTTGGCGCTATGGGGCCGTTCGGGCGCAGCGGCTGTCGGCCCGCGCACGCAATTGGCTGCTGTCTTCACCGTATCTCTCAAGTTCGGCCTCTGTTTCGCTGTTAGAGTAAGTATAACATTGTTTCCACAACAACGATATTCGTCGCCGTAGAATTGGACGAAGGCGGCGGGACTATAACCGCCATTTACCACCCTGACAATAGCCACAGGGCGACCGGCTCGGGGAATAGTCTGTCGTCTACTAGGCTGAAGAGGATGTGTGCACGTGCGTCTGTGCACAACTCTTATGGCGGTTGAGCTTAAGACTCTATTTAAAGAGGGACCTGGAAGCAGGTAGTCGCTGCCGTGGCACAGTTGAATACCGGACTTAGTCAGGTGATCCTGTGTCCACGGCTCTATGCGACGAGAGGGCGCACCATGTGGTTTTAGTGGGTTCGAGCCCCACACTGCCTCTCTCCCGTCTCCGCGGGAGATTGGCGTGGGTCGGCCATTTCCACATGTAAAAAAAATAAAAAAGTATAACATTGTTTCTGTCTACAACATGACAATATAACTAAACAGAGTATGTAAATAATTCGCAATACATCGAATAGGCGTTCCTCGAGGTGCCGAAACTCCAAAGAAAGAAACTGACCTATGAATCCTTTTCATGGCTGATTATTTCCATCTTATTTATACCCGCAGTTCCTCGCATAGTTGCATCACTATTGGAATCCCCGTTTTGACATTTGTATCGGACACTTTTTTGTATGGGAATCCCTCTCCTTGTTCCCCGCGCAAATTCGTGCGCGATTTTCTGCTATGCTTTTCTTATAGTAACATTTTTTGAGTGTTCCATTTCTTAATATAGTAGACTGAAATAATGAAATTAAAAGTAGTTTCATTGGACAACGAAGTAACCAGAACACAGAATGTTAAAGTCTCCGAATTCCTTCGACAACAGTCTCTATTGAAAGCATCGTCATTGTACCAACGTACTCTCATATAGAAAACTGCATCTGGGATGCACAAAAATCCAAAATAAGCATCGCCATCGTCCTTAAAGTTCAAATTCCATTGCAGGTATTCGCGTCAGCCCTGGCCGCGACAGTCCACTGCCGCCATCTCATGATATGGGGCGTATTCACACCCAAACTGTTATTTGAGAGCGGCGCGTGCGCAGCTGCTCTACTAGGCATGGTCATTGGCGCGACACTAACCACGTGGCATCTGCCGACCAATCAGCGACAGAGTTGACGGAAAAAAAACAATTAGGCAATTATGAGCTTTGGAACAAGCGTTGTTAAGATCTATGTTCATGTTTTAAATTAGCAATACGGTTTTATAAAGATACGGGTTGATGTATATGGAATTGTGAGAAGTTTTGGTTGCGTTTTATGCCAATTAGAATGTTGAGCGTTTTTGAAGACTTTTTGGTGTACCGTTATTATTAGTTTTGCGAGATTTGCATGATTAGTTTCTTTTAGAGATGGGCGCTTGGATAAATTTCCGGAAGGTAAAAATGGGAAAGAATGGGTAGAATTGGTAAAAATTAATTTATATCCATTTATACCCGATATTTTTTATTTATACCGGGAAGAAATTAAAATGAAAGTAAATTATCCTTATTTTTTTAATACTGATAAAATAATAATTAAAGTATAAATATTAGGTGTGTTTTGATTATAAGGAAGATAAATAACTAGTTGTTTTTTCGTTCAAATATTAAAAAAACATAAACAACAGATTTAAAATCATATGTATTCAAATAATATTTTGAAAATAATGATGCATTTTTAGTATATGGCTGTTTAAAGTAGAATTAACAAAAAAATCAAAACATCTTCAGTTGTATTATAGACTAACTTTTGCCCGCAGCTTCGCCCGCGTGAATTTCCTTCGGGAACAGTGCTTTTTCCCGGGATGAAAAGTATCCTATGTCCTTCTCAGTACTTCTAACTATGTGCATGTGAAATAGGAAGATTGGTTGAGTAGATAAAGCGTGAAGAGGTAACAAACAAACTCACTTTCACATTTATAATATTAGTTAGGATTTGGAGGTAACTTCGCAATATTTTTCTATCGAGAAAATTTTATGCAAGCGTGTTTTTGAGAGAGTTAGTAATTAAGTTCCATAACGACCGGTCCTGCGCTGCCCGCATCCGGTCGTTATGGAAATCCTTGGGGGAGGCCTTTGTCCAGCAGTGGACGTCTTTCCTCTGACAGAGAGAGAGTGTAATTAAGTTGGCTGACATTCGTGTAAGGCGGGCCTTACGATTCGATGATCGCCTAGCCGTTCAATAGAATTCCGGCATTTGGCAAACTTGTTCGTCGCCCCGGCATAACATTTATCGTCTAAAACCAGTTGGCTGCGAATGAGTCAGAATAAAGATACCTATATCTTGTCAGGTCTTTTTGTAATCAAAACGTAAATTGTACACTTTATAAGTACTTTTATACACAGTACTTAATTTAAAAACTAAATATGTGCTTATTTCATAATAAATCTTAACGATATATTGTAAAATATCGTAATTACAAACATTTTAATTGATTTTAATTTTTACCCGGTATAAATTAAAAATTCCTGGGAAAATATGGGTATAAATGGATAAATTTCCGAGTCTTGGAAATTTATCGGGTAAATGCCCATCTCTAGTTTCTTTAGTTTTTCTTCTCAAATGTTTTTTAATTTATCGTTCATACCAAACGTATGGCGACCCTTGTTCACTTCTGTCGTTCTATTGATCTATCTTTTTCTATACTTATTCAACATTTCGTATCTTCTTTGTAGTAATGTATAGTAAGCTAGCTCATAGTTGGAGCAGTAGGTACCATATACATATTTGTGCGAACAATGACCACACTTAACTAATAAATCTTGAACAATGAATAATACTGGCAACTTTCATAAAATTATGACAGCAGTTAAAACATGCTGTGTATCGTAGGTGAAAATTTCGTCTAGTTTGAATGGTAAGCTTGCCTATATTTAAATTAAAGTTTAATAGGATACAGAAGTAAGTTGCCATAAAACCGATTTATTTATTATAAACTAATAAAATAAATATGTATGTACCAAACTTAGAAAATTAAATACTTTTTATACAGTCATGTAAATTAATAGTGTTTGCGTATTATCTCGAAGTATCGAATAGTTGGTATAGTGTAATTATAATTTGAAATACAGGCAGATGAGAGAAATATGATTTGAGTTAGCAAGCTTGTTTCAAAGCTTTATACTAAGGAATTTTATTTGAGTGGCTTTAAGCCTCGAATACACTGGGCAACAATTGACGCGCAACATATTATGCTATCTCGCTCACTTCTACTGACCAAAGTGAAATAGCACATCGTGTTTCTCACTCATGTAAATTGTACGGAGCGAGAAAGAAGGACATGTTGCGCGTCAAATGTTGCCTAGTGTATTGGAGAGCTTTATTGTGTACATAGAACGCTATTTTCGGTGTTGTTAATATATTTTGTTTGATGGGATTATATTCTTTCTTACATAAGCCCATAAAAAGAGTTCAGCAGTAAAATTATATAATGAAAGTAGAGGAAAATATTTTATTCATTCAAACAAAATGATTAAGTCTTCGACTGTAAGAATATTTCGATCTTATGATCACTACTCTTCCACAATGAATTTATTTTTTCTGAATGCATTTGTATGCATTTAAACTTGTAGTAATTTAATTGCAGCTAAGTCACTAAATTTATTTCAGAATGGGAATGTTTAGAGTGATTATTGTATTTATTAACAAGGGTTTGAGTATTTAAATGGTTGTGTTATTATTTTTATTGTGATTGGTCTCCAAAGCACTTAAATTATAATAAAAGTGTAAGAACAGTTTAGTACATAATACAGTTGATTTAGTATTTGATAATACAAAGTATTTTGGTCCCTGTATAGACAGCGCTGTTGTAGTGTTTTTTGTACGCGCTTGAAAATTCTTTTTAAGTTACTGGAAAATATTTTAAAGTTTTATTTATAGAGGGTGGAACAATGCTACCTTTACATTATTTATTATACTTGTACCTATATCGCATGAATATATACTTAATAGCTTCATTTCTCGTCCACCTTAGGTATGTCTATTCTATATAGCCAATAGGAGATTACTTGACTTGCTTTCCAAAGCATGGAGGAGCTATGTAAATAACTACTCTTACATATATAACATATGAACAAACACTGCCATATTGGCTGATAAAGTTATACATATAATTGTTATATGAAACATTGCAACTATTTATATTATAATCTCTAGTTAGATTGTTGTAATAAAGTAAAAAGGATAGTTTTAATTGTTTTTAAATTTTGATATTGATTTTTTTTTACGTGTGCAAGTGAATATTTAGTTTTAAAATTAATTCAAAAAATATAAATTTATGGGTAGTTCCTTTCGTTTTTGAAAAATATATAGGTAACTAATATTTGCTACTTTCCCAAATCACTTGTATTCCAGTATTAATATCTAGTATTTGAGCTGCTTATATGGTTTAGCTATTTATAATTATAACAATCTTTATTTAATATGTACAATAAATTACCAAATAATGTCTAGTGATCTATTTTCACCGCTTTAGCCTTACAAGATTCAACTGTTAACATTTTAGAATTTGCTGAGATTTTTTCTTAATTTCGAAATGTTTACTTGTGTTCAAGTAAGCTACATCATGTGATCAAAAATGTATAGAAAATTTATCAGATATCTTCTAAACATTTTGTTGGTAATATACTAAATTAAACATTTTTAATAGTTCAAAGATATTATTTTACGAATTTGAATAAAATTTAAATAAAGTATTTATAGCACATTTTCGGGTTTTATTAAAACAACTGGTAGTATAATATTTTACATTTTACTGCATAATATACAAGGTTTTGGTAAGAATTCTCCTGAAATTCCAAAAAAAGTAAATTTTCAATATTGAACAGCTGAGATGAATATAATAAAGAATGTGACCTTTAGCACCTTTGAGTAAACCTTACTATGAATTTGCTAAACACAAATAACTTACACAATTTAAAGGAGCACATTAAGAGAAACTTCATGTGGCAGGGGTTGGTGGCACATAAGGTTTGACCAAATGCTCTGAGAATGAATTGACAGCTTGGGCCCCTCGGACTTCCTTATCCAACAGTGGTAATTTAGTAACATGGAAGTCTTCATACAAGTCTGCAATCTGCTCTAAATACTTCTCTTGGACTTTGTGTCTTGCGGCACAGAGTTCGCACGGAGCTGATGACCTTAGAAGCAACTGGTTCACAATAATGTTGTGTGTATCAATACCGCATCTCGTCAACTCCTGTACTAAGCGCTCAGTCTCATACAACGAGAGGAACTCTGCAATGCATACGCACACAAATGTGGTCTGGTTGGGGTCTTTGAACTGGGTGTTGACTTGTCTGATTACTGACAGCATCTCGTCCATTTTGTTACTGAACATGTCTGAATTAAACTCAGCTAGCCCAAAGAGAGTAGCCACTTGGTTGATGAATGGAGCCACCTGTAAAAAATACCCTGTTTTATTTTTGTCATCAGTAGTATAGTAGTAGTGCACAAAGACTACAACAACATAAGATTTCTTTCTTCAATAGATACATAAAGTAACTTAAAACTAAAAAAGAGAGGAGATGTGCAAAAGGCAGCCTTATTGCAGAAAGCAATTTCTTCCAGGCAACCAATTGAGAAATTGTTGTAGATAAAATAATTACATCTATTGTATTAAATGTACTTATTAGTAAACTACATTAATCCTTCAAGCTGCAAGCGCCTGAATCTGGCATTTTGTCTTCATAAAAAGTTTCAAGGAATAACTATTTTACCTTTGATTTTAAGCGCATGAGCTTGCCAAGACCTCTTTCCACAACTTGTGGGAAAGAGAGGAGACGGAGTGTGTGGCCCGTAGGGGCTGTATCAAACACTACAGTACTGAAGTTCATGCCTTTCACTAGTTTCATCACCTGTGATAGAATATTTTCAGATTAAGGTTTATATTATAAGGCCTCCTCGCCTCTTCTCCACTTGTGCTTTGGATGTGGTAGTAACCTTAGCCTTAAGTAATTTTCTTACGTCAACTAAGTTTATATGACAATTTGAAAGTGCTATTTTAAGCCTATTTAAATAAAATAATTTTCATTCATTTCATTCATATTTAGTTTAAGGAAACATTCACAAATCTGTGAGTACATGTTACAACAATCAAATTAATTTAATGACAGGATACTGCAAACTTAACGGGTAGATGTACTATACCTCAGCGTAGCTCATAGCCTCATCAATACCGGGGAAGGCTCCAACAATCTCCTGCATCACTCCCTTGCCAAGTCTCATGGCTTCAGTTTCACCCTCAAAGTACTCTTCGGGCAACTCAGTTAACCCAACATTGGGGTCTATCTCCATAGCAAATAAATTGTCAAAGCCTTTTACTTTGGTTGGTACCTGAAAAATATGCAATAAGACCTTATTTTTTTTGTTTGGTGATAATAATTCTCTATAGATTGTCCCCATAATTAATTTTACTTTAGTTGGTTTCTATAAATTCACGTAAGTAAGTATTGTTTCAGGTAAAAGTAAAATATTATCTTGTATTTTGACAAATTGGTTTTCTGCCAAGCAAGTCATGAAGAGTAACTTAGTAAACCGCCTGGTGAAAGTATTGTAAAATTACCTTTGAAAATTTTTGGTCAAATGCATCAGAAATGTTATGAGCTGGATCAGTGGAGATTATCAATACGGACTCTCTTACTTTCGACAGTTGAACAGCCAGGCTACAGCTGAAAATTGTAAAAAACATAATTTAACAATAGTAACAGTAACATTATCTCAACGATAATAGTTAATTTGATGAAATTGAAAGTCATTTACCTGCAAGTGGTTTTTCCAACACCACCTTTCCCTCCCACGAAAATCCATCGTAAAGACTTTTGCTCAATCACATTCCTGAGAGAAGGTTCCAAGGGTTCGAAATCACGATTTTCTTCATCCATACTTAAGAATTCCTACTCGTATATATTTTTCTAGAAATACGGAAAGAAAGAACACCAAAATCTGCAATTTTGTTTGATTGATTTAATTGACATTGACAGGACATTTTAGACTATTGAATCCATTGAGTTTCGAATTTCTTACTACTATGTACTACATAGCTAGGCTTAAGCCAAATCCTATTGTTTTCTGCGTGAGCCATGGGAAGTAATAAGTACTTTGTACTTATTACTTCCATGTGAGCAGAAAATTCATAAACAAGATAGAAACAAATGACAAGATAGATGTATTAGTGATTGGCACAGCCGACGACACCCGCACATAAATATATCATAATCAATAGATTAATTTAAATATGGAGTTCATTTGTTACATGTAAATAATTTAAAGTAATGTATAAAGTTCATATTACAAAATAAAAATGCAAACAGGCCTCAAATATTTTATTATAATCGAAATTAAATACTTAAAAAAACAGCATGATTAATTTTTGAAAAGTTTACATGTCTCATCACTATTCTGAAACTCGAATTTCTGAAACTCAATGACAGGGGACAGTTGGAAGTTTGATTTCAAACAAACGTGTTGTTTCCAGGTTGTTCCGTATTTTTCAAATATTTTAAGTTGAAACAAAAATAAACCATACTAAACTATTTATTATTTTAACCTTTGATTTAACAAAAAAAAAATCTCTTTCAACCTGATTGTCAACGTCATAGAATCAGTCAAAGTCATTTCGTTAGTTAATTGTCACCACTCCCGACCTCCCGTCGTCCGTCTCGCCAAGACAAAATTGATCTTTGTGATCTTCCTCTCGTTTCCAGTTTTTGTACAGCTTAAACTTATTTTTATTTGTGCTGTGATGATTGAAATGAGAGGAAACAATGTTCTATCGTTTATGTCGTGGTCGTTTGAAATTCAAACTGTACACATTTGTAGTAATTATTGCCGTGATTTCAGCTTGCAGTTACCTGTTCCCACAGTTTAAGTTTTATCCTATTGCGCCTGTTACATTGCCACCGAATGCTTTACATGGTCGGACATCTCGTCATTTATCTAAATTAATTACTGTGGTATTCCATCAGTTCGAAGATTTTGAAAACGATGTCGCTGATAGTGTCCAATCGTTCGTCTCAGCATTTCCGAATATGCCCGTACTTATCGTGTGCGAAAATACTCCGTATCCTCCATTCCCGTTTTCCGCGACCAACGAGACGCTTCGCAATGTCAAAGTGTTACCCTTGGAGTTGAAATTGGATGCTTCACCACGAGACCTTAATCCTTTGTCACATATACTGACAGAATTGGTGTTGTTTGTGCCAGATTCTGTTAGAGTTTCTCGTAAAGTTTTGCAACAAGCA
Organism: Ephestia elutella; assembly: GCA_018467065.1. Taxonomy (NCBI): domain Eukaryota; kingdom Metazoa; phylum Arthropoda; class Insecta; order Lepidoptera; family Pyralidae; genus Ephestia; species Ephestia elutella. The sequence continues at coordinate 6,497,874 of CM031582.1, forward strand.
GTTACTGCAGCAGCAGCGGTACCTTCTCAAGCTGTAGCTATTGCTATAGGTAACTCTCACTTGATATGCCAACAAGTAAAGTGGAACTACGTTGATTGGACTCTTCAATATAACAAAGACGCATCAAGCAAGTTATGTGATGCGGTGCATGGGCAACATGCTCTGTTGGTTAAGACATCTCTGCTACAATCATTACCTCAGCCTTTTACACAGCCGTTCCCAGAGGCATTGTATTTGCAGACTACTGTGAAAAATGTGAAGGTAAATAGAAATTCTTATATTAGGTATTGTAAAGTTGTAAATAAAATCATTTATTTGCTCAACTGATTTCATCTTTGCACACACTTTACATGGGATTTAGAAAAGAATAAAGGAAAAAAGTGGTACTATTAGAAGCTGAGGAAAGTTACTTATAATTTCTTTCATCTTTCTTCAGTATAAACCCAATTCATGGATTTTAAAATTTGATAAAGCAAAGTCCAAATAAGATGTTTTCCAGTAAGTCATATCAATATAAGTTAAGAGCTCAGTCATCTCATCTCATCAGGGAATTGGGTGAAATGGTCCCAGCATGAGTGGACTGATCACCCGTCTGGTGCTCGTGCTGGCATCCCCATATAGTAAATAAGAATAATAGAGCTCAGTGTTCTAAAACAATTTTCCAGGTACAAATTCTGGATGGGAAGCTGGCATCCGGGCGCAGTGTGTTGAAATCCCCAGGAGCCAAGCAGAGGGTGGCCCGGCGGTTAAGGGACTACAGAATAGCATTATACAAGCAGCTTGGTGTGAAAGCATTGTTGAGGGAAGATGGAAGAATCCAGTGGTTTGGGTGTAAGAGGGAGACTCAGGTATACTTAAATTACTAGTACCTAAAGCTTGTTACCGGTACTAAATCCTAACTAATATAATAAATGCGAAAGTGAGTTTGTTGGTTTATTTATTTGTTACCTCTTCTCGCTTTATCTACAGAACCAATATTTCTGAAATTTCGCAAACACATAGTCAGAACTGGTACCTTTCATCCCGGGAAAAAGCACTGTTCTTGTGGAAAAATCACACGGGCGAAGCCAAGGGCAAAAGCTAGTTTTATATATAAGCTGCCTTAAAGAATTTGACATCTGATGACATTATTGTACCACCTGACAGACCTTACACGCCAGTAGCGCCAACTAGTGAGCGTAATTACGATAACCCTCTTAGAGTTTTCTACGTATCCCTAATTCCAGAGATGCTACCCATCAGTGCAAAGCTCGCCATCCTACATCCTATCAGGCTGCACTCTTTGAACTTTTCTATGTCCCCTTATATCATTATTACAAAAAGTTAATAAATAAAGCACCAGACAGGTGATCAGTCCTCTCATGCTGGGATCATTTCACCCAAAACCCTAAACGTGTCTTGGGGAAATCCCCAAGACACGTTTAGGGTTTTGAGTCAACTAAACTAAGGTTTCTACGTCCCCTAATTCCAGAGATGCTACCCATCAGTACAAGGCACACCGTCCTACATACTATCAGGCCGCAACACGCCGCCGTGCTGTCGCCGTAACATGCGACGCGTGGCCGCGCACGTGTTGCGTGTCTTGTTACAAGCCGGCGCACGGTGTTGGCTTGAGACTACTTCGTTACTCGGCGCTGTCATGCGGTAGGTCTTTATATAAGATGGTATGAATCAAAATTAAAATTTTGTTGTTAAAAAAATGAAAATTACAAAAGGTATGTAAGGGAATGAAATGTGTAAATGTGGGAAGAGAGACATTATGATTGATTTAACTATTGGCACAGAGTTAATATAAGTACTACGGACAGAACGGAAGCTCCCTGCCCTTCCCGCAATATGGCGTACCCCATTTCGTTGGTTTGCGGATTGGGACCCTATGCCTATGAAAACACATACATATACGTGTTCACGGATAGAAGACAATAAATAAGTCTATCTTATTCTCTTACAAATACATGTAAGAACTCGCACAACAGAGATTATAACAAACAAAAATGAGTAATGGATCTTTTCTGCAAATTAAACCATATAATTATTTCCACAGTAACGACATCCTACCCTGGGCAGAGTACGTAGAAGTAGGCATCCATGCTATGGACGTGCCACTCGTGTCGTGGCTGCAGCGCGGCGGCGCAGACGCAGACGGCTTCGTGTGGGAGCGCGCCACCAGGGGGCGCTACTACCGCGTGGCCTTCTCACAGGCCAACAGGGTCTACGTGCTGGTGTTGCCATTCACGGCCCGCAATGGGACCATGTGGCCGGCCGACTGGGTCTTGGCCCATCAGAGGGAATTCCCTGAAAGACATTTGCATCCACTCGCTCAGGTAACAATGTTATTAGAAGTTTCACTGGCTTCGTGTGGGAGCGCGCCACCAGGGGGCGCTACTACCGCGTGGCCTTCTCACAGGCCAACAGGGTCTACGTGCTGGTGTTGCCATTCACGGCCCGCAACGGGACCATGTGGCCGGCCGACTGGGTCTTGGCCCATCAGAAGGAATTCCCTGAAAGGCATTTGCATCCACTCGCTCAGGTAACAATGTTATTAGAGGTTTTGCTGGCTTCGTGTGGGAACGCGCCACCAGGGGTGCTACTACCGCGTGGCCTTCTCACAGCGCCAATAGGGTCTACGTGCTGGTGTTGCCATTCACGGCCCGCAACGGGACCATGTGGCCGGCCGACTGGGTCTTGGCCCATCAGAAGGAATTCCCTGAAAGGCATTTGCATCCACTCGCTCAGGTAACAATGTTATTAGAGGTTTTGCTGGCTTCGTGTGGGAACGCGCCACCAGGGGGTGCTACTGCCGCGTGGCCTTCTCACAGGCCAATAGGGTCTACGTGCTGGTGTTGCCATTCACGGCCCGCAACGGGACCATGTGGCCGGCCGACTGGGTCTTGGCCCATCAGAAGGAATTCCCTGAAAGGCATTTGCATCCACTCGCTCAGGTAACAATGTTATTAGAAGTTTTGCTGGCTTCGTGTGGGAACGCGCCACCAGGGGGTGCTACTACCGCGTGGCCTTCTCACAGGCCAACAGGGTCTACGTGCTGGTGTTGCCATTCACGGCCCGCAACGGGACCATGTGGCCGGCCGACTGGGTCTTGGCCCATCAGAGGGAATTCCCTGAAAGGCATTTGCATCCACTCGCTCAGGTAACAATGTTATTAGAAGTTTTGCTGGCTTCGTGTGGGAACGCGCCACCAGGGGGTGCTACTACTGCGTGGCCTTCTCACAGGCCAATAGGGTCTACGTGCTGGTGTTGCCATTCACGGCCCGCAACGGGACCATGTGGCCGGCCGACTGGGTCTTGGCCCATCAGAGGGAATTCCCTGAAAGGCATTTGCATCCACTCGCTCAGGTAACAATGTTATTAGAAGTTTTGCTGGCTTCGTGTGGGAACGCGCCACCAGGGGGTGCTACTACTGCGTGGCCTTCTCACAGGCCAACAGGGTCTACGTGCTGGTGTTGCCATTCACGGCCCGCAACGGGACCATGTGGCCGGCCGACTGGGTCTTGGCCCATCAGAGGGAATTCCCTGAAAGACATTTGCATCCACTCGCTTAGGTTAATTTCCATATTTAATTCACGTGATTCTATTCAAGGGTTTAAAATAACATGTAGCGGTAATATCCTCCATAATATTACATTACCATCACATGATTCTTCACTGCTAATAAATTCAGTTAAATGAAATGCAACTAGGTATATCAAAAATATTGAAGCGGTGCGCGGTGGTGGCCGAGTGGTAACCCGCCTGTGGCTGCAAAGGTCCCAGGTTCAAATCCTGCCAGTGCTATATGAGTTTGTATACCAATTTGATTCATGTATGGTAGTTTTCATCGACCACCACTGGCTTCCTGTGAAAAAAAAACATCGTGAGGAAACCTGCAGTCTGGTTGATGATTATTAGCTAGTGTGTGAAATGGAGAAGGCAATGGCAAATCACTCCATTGCCATCACAGTCGTTGTGTGTGTTCCATATAATGACCACGATCCTCAGTCATGACGAATACGACTAAAGGAGGTAGCAAAAAGGAGGGTAACAAAAATAAGGACAGGGAAATCTGTCATCCTAAGATAGTCCTTACTGCTTTTGTAAGTGAGATTATTATCCATCTAGCATTCGTTGTTACACTGATAAATACTTTCTGGAAGGAACAATTACTTTTCTGAAGCCAATTCATTAAAATATTTTATCTACACTCATGTCGAAATATTCGAATTACGAATTTGAAGATGGTTTTATAAAGACGTACTTTATAAACGCACATACATAAATTAAAAAAACAAAAGTCATTATAGTACTGCCAGCAGTATCATAAAATAACTTTTTAATTTTTATAGTACACTTTTACTTATTAATTTATTAAATTAGGCTATGGTTTTAGGCTGAATGTAAAAAAGAGGCGCGCGCATGCGTAGTTTGAATTTGTGAAAAAAGTGGCGCACGCATTCGTAGTTTAAACTTAATTTCCCGCTATAAAATTTTTCTTTGTTACCTAGCTACCAACTTTGTTTAATTTTAATTTATGAGTGAAGATAAAGTAGTGTATGCAACTGTACATAATTTAATTAGGCATTAAAACACTCGTGTGATGTTATTATGAAACTCGACACTCATGTTTTAATGCCTCTCATTATGTAACAGTTGCATAATACTATTATTTCTACGTCAATTCCAGATCCATTTCGCCGGCCACCAAGCGCCGGCGCCGAACGATGCGCGAGCATTCCTGGATCACAAGTTGGGCGCTGGCGCACTCGAGAGATGTAGCCATTTGGGGCCCAAAATGCTGTACCCGTGAATCTCATAGTGCACAGGGCGGGCGCTTCATAGAAACGGGGCGTCAAATATACCTACTACTACTACAAATGAAACTGTGTATCCGTGAACACGTCAATGTGTGCTTTTTCATAGCAATACACACAAGAACGGGGGAGAAGTGCGGGGGGTGCGGTGTTGTGCCATATTCCGGGAGGGACAGGGAGTTTCCTTTCTGTACGTAGTACTTATATTAATTCTCTGGCCGAGCGCAAAACTCGCCGGGCATTAAGGCCTGTTTAGACGGTGCAAGTTTCTTTCCTGTTGCATACAATGGGCGTATTCTGACAGCTCAAATTAAGAAAAAAAAGCGATGTAAAAAAATCTCAATAGATGGCGTTTTATGAAAGCCTAGTCGTAATAAAGCCTGTATATACATCGCTTTTTTTTCTGGCATTTCTTTGAAATAAAACAAACATCTAAAAAATATCAACATTGTGATTTGTGCAACTGTCAAGTGATTTTTTTTCTGCCTCTGGTTGACAAGGAAAAGCGCACAATATAGATCTATATTGTGCGCTTTTCCTTGTCAATCAGAGGCAGAAAAACAATGTTGATATTTTTTAGATGTTTGTTTTATTTCAAAGAAATGCCAAATATGCCAATCCCGTGCATTTGTTGCTTTCTGTGTGGACTCTCCTTTTACTAAGCGCCATCTATGGAGTCTAAAACTATTTTTTTTTAAATTTGGGTCTCTGAAAATCACCAATTACATTGAAGCAATAATTTTCTCGCATGGTAGACCATTAATTACAATCAACTGTTGTTTCTAAACAATTGATAGTCAATTGTTGCACTGAAATTAGTGGAAATCGCTAGTCTCTCTCTGCCTACCCCCACGGGAAAAAGGCGTGATAATATGTATGTATGTATGCACTGCAATTATTGCTTTTGTATGTACAAGAAACTTGCACCGTCTAAATGGCCCTTTATACACGACTCGTCAAAATCGCGCCAGTTTTGGAACATAAATTGTCTCTATTTACACTATTCTATCGATTGTGTTATCGATAACACTGGTGTCTGATTTATTCAAGTCGCCTAAAGGCATGACATGACTTGACAACTACCGCCATCTACCGCCAGTTGTCGCATTTACACTATTTAAATAAATTAAGTATAATACACTTCGGTATGGTCGCTGTGTTACATTTCACGTTATATGCTCATGAAATTACGGAACAGCTAGGCAAGTACTGTAGTTTGTAGATGTGGAATATTATTTCTTAGAAAGATATCTATGGATGGGAGGAAATCTGAAGAAACATTTTCGGTAGGAAAGGAATATTATCAAAAATGTATTTTTTTTAATCCCATTACTAAGTCGGTAATTTAACGATCAGTTAGAATTATTAAAAATTAAATTTTCGCCTGAGCGTTATAATTGTCATGACAAAAACGTGTGGATATCTTGTATGATGTACACTTTATTTGATAAAGTTTGTAATTTTAAAAGCTTTTATTTATATTGTCAATTTACCGCTATATTTTATATTAGAATCAGGCGGGATGGTATGGCTGTTTTCTACATATAGATATTATTATCACGAAATTGTATTTGAATTTACAAAAAGTATTATTATAGTATAAAATCTTACACGTTTTGGATATATTTCGGCTTGTGTATTGAAAATATAGAGTCCACTGTGTCTTATGACTTTGTTGAATTGAATGTATTTCATAAGTACATTAAAGTACATATTATATTTTTAATGTCGTTAAAAATTCAGGAATCTATTTTGTAGTCTAGATAAGTATTGTAGTAATTTGGTCCTTTCTGTCTATGTGGCATTATATTTAGGGAAATGTCTGTTTATTGCAGGCGATAAAAGTTTAGTTGGATCAAAAATGGAGTTCAAATATAATACGATAATTTTTATAGTAATCGCTAAGTTTACTTGAGATCTCGGAAGTATTCTAGTCAATGTACGTAGCAATATGCAATTATTAGTCATGTAATGACTCAAAAAGCTGTTTTTAAGGATTTCTTCATAGTTATAGTTGGATTATGTGGTAAGTAACTGTTTTGTCCACATTTTCAAATCTAATTCTGCCTTGTTTTTGATTTATATATTGTTTGCGATTTGTGATTTTGTTTCACTGATTAAAAATAAAATTGAAATACAATAAAACTGTTTTAATATTAATTAAGACTAATTAACATCAATTATAATTATTTCTCCTTAGTCGTCATCGAATTTCTCATCCACAACCCCTGGTGTAAATGGAGGGTCCCGTACAAGACTCAGCAACTTGTCCAGTTTCATTATCTGCAATTATTAAATAAATAATTAACTATGTAGCTGTTTTCTGGGCTAAAGAGTTATAAATTAATCTGTTATACAAGTAATAATAAAAAGGCGTAAAAAAGATTTTTGTTGTTAAATTAAAAAAAAAAAAAATTTTTTTGGCAGTCACTGATGACGAGATTCCTACAATTTTTCCAAAAAATTGATATCTACTAACTACTAGGTAAATAGTATGAAAACTAAACCTGCCTGTAATGTTCTTTGATCAATATTTTGAGCCTTCTTGGGTGGTCTGACCATGACTCTCAGATTTGGTGATAATTTACAAACGTGACATGTTCCCCTGAAAAGAAATGAGAAAATGTATTCATTAAAAATATAGAAAACAAAAAAAAAAGGTTTCACGAAATGCCCCCAGAGAGATTTGAACTCTCGACCCCTGGTTTACAAGACCAGTGCTCTAACCCCTGAGCTATGGAGGCCATGAGCGGACTGGCGAAATTTGTGTTGAGTTTATATTGAGTGTTATTTGACCAACTTGTATTATTTTGTAATATTCTCAAGATTATTAATTATAACGCCAAATAATTAATTTATTTTTACCAAACACGATAATAGTTAGTTTTACAATCTTCTACGAGATGGCGCCTGTGAGAAATGTACGCAAATAATAAAGGTAAGCATCATTTTCGAGTGAAAGTAGGTAGATAGATACCTATAGCCACCTAAAAACATATTTTACAGTGTTAAATAAAATAGTTTTGATATTAGGAATCAACAAAATTTTAATAGGTACCTATCTACCTTTAAAAACTGAACACTCAAGATTTTTAGATTAGATAGGTACCTAACCTAGTTACCTAAGTACATAAATGAAATGGCTGTCAAAAGTGCATATCTACTTTTGCTTACCTATTTTTACCTTATAAAAATAAATATACCTACCAATAAATATAATATACCTGCCTACCAATAAATATACCTATATCCTGTAGATGATAGATAATATCTAGGTAGATATATCTATCATCTGCTACAAGATAAAACTGACTGGGTAAAATGTCTGATGATGGGTCGCTAGTAAGCAGTGAAATGCAAGGTTACTTAGTGTCCCCGCAGACGATGACCGGCAGCCTCGCGTTGAAGTCCAGTCGAGTCAGCTTCTTCGTCTTCTTGGAGACCACGGCCTGCACGCAGACCGGCCGGTACTTGTTCACGTTCAGGTCGTACACGTACACCTGACAAGTGTATTTAGCATCATCCATACTTCCAAATATTCACATCAATTACATTGAAAGTGAAAAGAATGTGAAAATGACAAACAGTTCGTCCGATTTCACGTTAAATCAATCATTGATGTGATTTTCTATGCCCTCCCCTTTATGTTCTCCCATAATAATTGTCTGAAAGTCGAAATTTTGTTGTTAAAAGTTGTTATATTCTATGTTTTTTTTTATTTAGCCAAAAGGCCCCACTGCTGGGCAAAAGGCTCCCCCTTATCTCTCCAACTATTCCATGTATTGGTCATATTATAAGAAACCCAGAGGAATAAAAAATGTCTATTTTGTTTACTTTAAAAATAAGTATTATCACCTTCCCATCTGCAGTGCAGGCAGCAAACACTGTGCTGGAGTATGGCGCCCACTTCACGTCCCCCACCGGCGAACCCAGCTCGAACATGAACAAGGGCTCACTAAATGAATGAATGAATTAAAACTTAATTGTACAGTACACCAAAAATATAATAGCAACTTGTTGCGAGTGATTAATTCCATCCACGCAATGAATACTTACTCTCTAAGTATAGCGAGAGATTGAAGGTGGTGGCCGAGTGGTAGTGGCTGCAAAGGTTCCAGGTTCAAATCCTGCCAGTGCTATTTATATTAGTTTATATACCAATCGGACTTATTTATGGTAGTTTTCATCGACGAACACTTGCTTTTGGCAAAGGAAAACATGAGTTGATGATTATCAGCTAGTGTGTGAAATGGAATGGGCTCACTCCATAAACATTGCCATTGTCGTTGTGTGTGTTTTATTCCATATAATGACCACGACCCTCAGTCATGGGGTTTGACTAAAGGAGGGAGCATAGAGAGAGATTACGGATATTTTTTTAATTTACTGCTGGAATCGTCACTTACTCTCGGCCGTCCTCCCAAATCTTGACCCTCCAATCTCCCGAGCAAGACGCGTAGATGCTGTTGTTGAACAGATTGTAACGGATCCTGTAGACCGGCATGTGGTGGCCCTGGACCGATCGCACGTAGTTCCGGTTGTACTTGAGAGAGCAGGTATGGATCATGCCATCTTCCGTGCCGACCATGAAGATTTCGGGCCTTTCAGGGTGGAAACAAATGCAGCTACCACAGCCTGGAAGGAATAAAAACTACGAGAGCCTGACAACGCATGGCCAGACCATCCATATGTAAGTATTATAATTATAATCTGTGGTAATACCCAAATAGTATACCAGTATATAACGCATATGCGATTTTTCCGTAAGCATCGACCGCGTGAAAAATTCCCCTGGGAATCATGGGATTCTCGGCATTTTACACATATATGCCAGTCAAAAATATAAAAAAAATATTTCTCTGTATAATATTAAGTTTAGTTAGAATGTACCACTGTGCCTAGAGCTTCCTTAGCGATATTCGAGGGCCACTGGACCACTGGTCTCCAGAGATCGAGAATAGATATTACAGTTTAGAGAGCTGCCTTACTATTGACATTGACCATGGTGCCGTCCGGGCCCGGTATGGGCGGGACGTTCGAGGACAAAGTAATGATTGTGGTGGCCTGCAGCTCGCCCGGCATCACGGCCCACTGGACCACGCGCCCGTCTCCGGAGATTGAGAAGAAGGAGGCTTCGCCGTCGATCAGACGAGGTCCCCAGTGGATCTTTGTAGAACGGAAATGTGAATTAATTAACGCAAAATTAATTAAAAGCTCGTCTAGATAAAATGACGTGCAATCACTGCCGCATTACGCATTGCGAATTTTTTCTGGGGGGGATTTGCAAAAAATCAAGAAATAATTCAGATGGGCGGAAAAAATTATGTTATTTCTTTGTTTGATATGCACTGTTATGGAATTTTCTCTCCACAGTAGGTACACAAAAAAGCAGTCTTTGGGGCGCACGTGCCTCTCCTAAATCCGTTACTGGATGCAGATAAACCTGACCAGGGGGGTCGGGTTCTGACCGAATCCTAACTGAAAGGGGGCCGGTTTCTCTGCAACTGACTGTAGGTAAATTGCGGTAGTAGAGGGCGCGTGTGTTGTGTCATAATCACCTTATCTAGATGTGGCGTACTAGCGGACCGGCTAGTTCCCCGCTACCCGCACTGAGGTGTGACTCATTATATCCAGATACGTCTTGGTGTGCGGACGGTTGTTTGAGTGCACGGGCTGTTGTCATTCTCAGTTACTGTCAAGTCGCTCTCTAGCCGTTATCACATGTAAGCAATAGTCAGGAATAGTCAGGATACGGAGGAGCCCCAGATCCCTGATCCGCTTAAGCCCCGGGTCCGGTTGTGCTGTGGGGTACTTGACGTGCGAGGTTGGGGCGCGTCACTATGCCGTATAATATTAGTGACAACGGCACACTAGATACTGGAATATCCAACCAAATGAGATTGTATTAAAGATTCAATAAGAACATCCACAAAATAGTTACCTACCTCCCAAACTATGTTGCTGTGCTTGTCTCGCACCGAATCGGATTTGTACTGATATGATGACTCCAAAGTCAACTGGGCATTGTAGACGCATACATTTCCGTCGTACAATCCTGTCAAAGAATATTAACATCATTAGGAGAAAAAGACGTTATTTTCAGGCACGTTCAGCGGTAATAATTTTGTAAATAATCTACGATCTAAGAAATATGTACTATGGAGTATCTAGCTAGTTAGAAGACACGATAACACGGTTACGGTTATGTATATGTCGAAAATAAACTTATTGAAACAACACGTAAGAGAAAGAAAAAAAAAAGAAATGAAGTCGGGAACTAACCAACGCAGATGAGGTAGGGTATCTCCTGGTACACGTCCAGGCAGATGATAGGAGACTCCGTAATGACTGCGTACTCGGGGTACGCAGGATTCTTGATGCTGTACAAGCAGAGGCAGCCATCTTTCTGCTGATTCATGAAGTCCACTGTTGAAAGAGTAAGAGCCTGTTTAAAAACCTCAGTTGGATTTACTCGTGGTCCCACCGATTTTGTGAACAAAATCAGACCAACCAAGTGGATATTGGTATCCACTTAGTAACAATGACGAGCAACATTATGCTATCTTGCTCACTTCGAAAGGAAATAGCACATGTAGTTCTCACTCATGTTCGGAGCGAGAAAGAACGATAGAGAACGGATGTAACTTAGTAGTAACTTCTCACATTCATCACAAGTGTTTGTTGAATTCTAAATCAACATATAAATGTAAGTAAAATCAGCTAACGTAAATGATAACAAACTTAACTAAAGCAAGCTCAAGTAAAGGGATCTAGATTACTCACAAGACCCATAGGCTACAGCGAACAAGTCCTGATAGTGGGGGTTCCACTGGATGTCGCAGACTGCGTGGCTCCGCATCGGTTCGAACTGGAACTTCCACAGAGGCAGTAGAGAGCCCATGCCTTCACGAAACTCGTCTGAAGGGTCATCCCAGTAGCGGTAGTCTTGAGCTGAAACAAACAAAATATTTTCGTAAGAGAACTGTTGTAATTATCATTCAAATAATTGGCGACGAGAACAAAATGCAATCGTCCTACCCTAGCGGAGTGTCTACCCACACATACTGGTAAGTAAGATGACGAGTAAGTTGGGGTCCTAGCACTGTGAAAGGGACCTACTGAAATGCGACAGCCGTCTCATCGAGTTTTGTTTCTTCGACAACTTTTCAACTACACCTTTGAACAGCCAACACGAAGGGAAGCACGGCGCTTATGGCATCACTTTCCAAAAAAGTCTTATCTTACGTCTATGTACACATACACACGTCTATACACACGAAGATAAGGTACAGTATATCGGGATAGATAGAGCCAGGCGAAACTTTAAGACCTCGTTTAGCTGGGTAGCGGGCTTATTGGTGGAATTTAGATTCAGAAATAGTGATGATAAGCAATTGCCTATTAGATGAGAATCCCCGCAGTAAAGCCTTTTCCAGTCATCAACTGTTACATCTTGTCCTGCTAAAGTATTAACATTATCTTACCGATGTCGTCGTATATGTTCTGATTGACCAGTCTCTCGAGGATGGCCCAGGCTTCTCGGATCCTCTGCGCCAGCTGCTCGTCGTGTATCTGCTGAGCTGACTTCGCGTGCTTGGCGGCTTTCTTGCGGAGCTGTTCACAAATTTGTAAAATAACTTGCAGTTTGGTACAGCTACTGATATAGTTTTTCGTCCCAGCTGCTGGGCTAAGGTTTCTCTCATCTCTTTTTATTTTTATTTTATTTTGTTAAAGAAACCAACAGCGTTTACAGTTTACACTAATACAGTCCTTAATCTATAATAAGGCCAATAAAAGGCTTCTCCTCTTCTCCTACTATAACAATAATATTGTCGATTAAATGGTAAAGAAAATGTAATGAAGGTGCACTAAATAATACATTACTATATAATACATTACTAAATATACAATCTCGTTCCAAATTTCCCTATCTAAGCCATAATCCAACCAATTGCTTTTAAAACTTCGCCCATCATCACCCCTGTATGGATAGACAAACAGATACATTATCACGTCTTTTTACTTTGTGGGGTACTTATATAACCATTAGGTACTTGCTTGAGATAGATACAATCTGATAATATGAATCAATTAAGTTTACAATCTGATATATTTAAATCGATTATAGAACCAATTTAACAGTTTACAGCCTTCCATGCTGGTCTGGGAGCGAAGAAAAAACATAGAACGTGCCAGCTGCTTCTCTTCCCGCGCAGATTGCAAAAGTCAATCGAGGGAAAGGGCTTTAAACTGGGGATTCCTCCACTCATAGGCGATGGGCTAGCAACCTGTCACTATACCTGAATCTCCATTCCATCAGAGAGCCCACTATTTAGCTAAGCATGGCCTTCGAGTCTCAAGACTCTTGGCTCTGTTTACCCCGTAAGGGATAAGGACGTGATTCTATGTTTGTATGTATGTATGTATGTATTTAACAGTTTACAATTAGTCTTACCCGTTTCGGTTTTTCGTCCTCCTTCTCTTTCATTTTCCTGGCGTAATCTTCCTGGTAGAAGTCGAAAATGATGCTCTGCAGGGCTGTGGAACCGTAGTTTGCTCTCGCCGGCGGAATGGTCTGTGTGTCTACTGACTAAAGAACATCTTATTATTAAAGAAATTGTTAATACATATAATAAACAATTCTCCAATGTTGACACATATTCTACCTTCCTAAATCTAAATTCAAATCGGAAATAGCTAGAATCTTATGTGGGTAAATGTGAGCAGTTGATAGGGGTAAGAGGTGAGAGAGTGGGTTGTGAACTGATCTGTAATGTTCTATCACATGGTTTTTGTCTTATAATTTTTCTGTACTTCACGAAGGTATTTTCAATATATATACATATAAGGTTGCTATATTATTGTTAAATTCATAAATCCATAAGTATAATGCAGCACTTAGATGTCTGGATGGATAAAATCCTTGGGAGGCCTTTGTCCAGCAGTGGACGTCATTAGGCTGAGAGAGAGAGAGAGATGTCTACGCGTTATGGAACATCCTTTTGGGTGGTATACGTACCACTTGTCTCGTTTTTTTAATCGCTACGTACTGATTTACTAGTGAATTCGTTATTGGCCTTACTTAAAATGTAATTTTTAGTATATAAGTTAACTCTGTAACGCTGTGAATTCAGAAATAAAGAAATCTAAATCTTAAACTTGGACGCTGCCTGACTATTTTCAACATTAAATTGTTGACGAAGCATGCTATGTCTGAATCCACGATAAATATTTTTTGAGGGGCTGATTATGTTGACTAACTAGATATTTAAAAGTAGGTACATACTCTTCTCGGGAAGACATAAGTGAGAGCGGCTCGTTCGCAGAAGTTGAATTGGTTGGCCAGTTTCTTCACGCGTGGCTTGATATCAAACACTTCATCGGCAGGCGCGTCGGTGCCGCCGGCATCTTCTTCCTCTGTGAACGAAGAAGTTGCGCTTAAATCAAGGGTTCTTTGTCATCAGTTCCTATGTTTGTAATATATTGGGTAAAACTAAACGCAGGCGTTTCGCATTGCTGCCGCCAGAGGGCGTTCGGGGTTTTCACACTGCTAGCGTGGATGGCGTCGCGCGGACGGCCGCCATTGCATTGTCCAGGGCGATATCGGTTTGATTTTAATACGCGGAGCGGTCTCGCGTCTTTTGCTTGTTGTTTAGTTTGAGTGATAATTGTGAATTTCCTGTTTGTTAAATAACTATTGAATTTGTGTTTGTGAAAAACTCTGTTATTGTGACTTTTTCTTGTGAGAGGTGAAACGTGGCTGGCTGTTCACATCTGGCTGTTCCCGAGTGAAACTACGGGAAGAAATCTATTTAGTTGTTATGGGGAATTGAGATCTCAAGGGTTAGGTAGGGTAATTAGGAATTCCCCCTTCCCGAAGACACTCAAGTTTGGATCCGAAGAGAAAGAAGATTTAATTTGGTAAGTGTTCAATTGTATTTAATTTATAGGTTAGGTTATCATATAGGGCCCTGTAGCTCCCTTCATAAGCTACGGTGGTAGCAGACTGCGTATAGCTTAAGTTAGATTCTAGTCGGACAAGCGTGGTGTCGCGTGGAGATTTTTTCCCGGTACTTAATTTTACCGGTAGATTTTTTCCCGGTAAAGTTCCGGTACAGAATTCTTCCCGTCGCTTCGTTTGTCCGGATTCGCTCTGCGCACATTTTCTGGCAGCAGAGCGTAGTTGCTCTGCACATTTTCTGGTAGCAGAGCGTAGTTTATCTACCCTCTATTTGTTCGTTTGTAAAAAATAATTAATTGTTTGTAAAAATTATTAGATTTTTCTTAGTTTGTTTGTATAAGAATATTTGTAACCTTTTTTGTATTTGTTTGCGGTTTGTACCGTGCGTTCCGGGTTTGTGCCATTCTCATACCTACCGCGGTTCTTCGTGTAGTTGTTTGATTTTGTTGTTTTTTATTTACCTTTTGTTATTTTTTGTTTGTGACTTGACGCGATGGCGAAGGTCTCCAATGCTAAGGCGACACTCGCCAACGAATTGAGATGGTTTGTGACGGCCGGAGGACTCCTGTCCCGGAAGGACAGGGAGGGCGCCATACTGCTAAGAGCGGATCACCTCCACTCACGATTGATTAGCGCGGAAGCGGCCATGGCGGCGCTTACCGAAGCCGATCTTACCCCGGAGGCCTACGCAGGTCACATGGCGGACATGGACCAGATCCTGAGTCTGCACGATGATATCGCGGAGGCGGTGACCGCAATAAGGGCGAGACAGGCTGGCGGACCAGCCCTCGCACACCTGTTAGACAGGAAGGACCAGCGGTTACTGGTCGGCTCCCCACCCTTCAGCTGTCCCACTTTGGGGGTAGGATGGAGGAGTGGGTAGCATATAAAAATATGTTTGAGTCCCTGGTCGTAGCACGACAGGATTTGTCGAAGGCCCAGAAGATGGCCTACCTCCTCTCCACTCTTGAGGATGAAGCGCGGTCGCTCATCCAGCACCTCCGGGTGGAGGACGACCAGTACGATACGGCTTGGGAGTTATTGAACTCCCGCTACCAAAACTTACGTTTGTTAGCGGATGCGCACGCCGCACAGTTGATGGCCCTGCCCAAGGTGGCCAACAGGGCACAGTTGCGCCTGCAGTTGCTCACGCCCGTTACAGTGGCCTGTAACGCGCTCCGCACACTGGGGCTGCCGGTGGACCAATGGTCTTTTTTGTTGGTGCACATTGTATTGGGCAAATTGCCCAATGACATCCGCTCGCGATTTGAGCGCGAGAATGCGGAACGGGATAGCACCACCCTACCGACATTCACTGACTTGGTGAAGTTTTTGGAGTTTGAGGCACGGGCGGCTGAGAATACCATGACGGACTCAGCGCCATCCAGAGCGCCTGAACGTAGGCCCTTGGAACCCTCATGGCGAGGGAGGCCCCAACAGGGACGGCAACCGCCACCGCGTGGAGCTGGTGCGCGGGTTGCACACACGGCAGCAGTCGCGAGGGACGCGGACTGCCTGCAATGTGGTCGGATGGGCCACAGCCTGCTGCAATGCAGGGACTGGCAGAGACTGCCAGTACAAGATAGGCGCCGCATGGCAAAGCGGCATGAACTTTGCTTTTATTGTTTGGGCAGTCACTATGCACGTGACTGTCCCAGTGCCATACCATGCAGTGCATGCCGTGGGCGGCACCACGCGATGCTCTGCATGAACCGGAACGGGGATGGCCCCCGGATGTTGAGGCAGGGGTCCCCTATGGGCGGGGGCGCTCCTGCGCGAAGCCCTCCACCACCGGACGGAGGACGCGGCTTCGCTCGTCGCACCCCCCCTCGGGAGGGGGGTCGCGTACCTGCGCGGGTCTTGGCGGACCGGGACCACGCGCCCCAAGGTCATGGCCAGTATGTAGCTGGCCAGGCCCCGGATAGGGCCCCCATGGGCGGGGGCCCTAGATCGGACGTGAGAGTGGGGACACCCCCCTCCACGCGGGTTACCAATACCCAACACATGCAGCCGCAGCGGTTTTCTCCGCCGCTGCACGAGTACCCACGGCTGGAGTACCACCCGCCGTACCATATGTATGGCCGGGCCGCGGGTTCTGCCCCCCTCAGATGGGGATGTGCACTCGCCCGCCATATTATCCGGGTCAGTGGCGCGCCCCTGGTTTGGAGAGAGTGGGGAGCCCGTAACTAGCTTGCTCCCTTGCTGGGACAGAGCCGCGGACGGTTCTGCTCCCTACCGCGGTGGTCCGCGTATGGGGTCGTGGGGAGAAGCCATTAATTTGAGAGCTCTGTTGGACTCAGGGGCTCAAAGCAGTTTGGTTACCACTCGAGTGGCACGCCAGTTAGGTTTAGTCGTGGAAGACTCGCCTGTGCCACTTCTTGGAGTTGGTGGCATACAAGTGAAGTGTCTGACGGGCCAGACACTTGTCACCTTTTCTTCGCTGAAGTCCTCCACAATGAGGATCACGACTTCGGCTATGGTAATGGATACCATTGCGGGTTGGCACCCCTCGACAGACATACCGCCGGGTGTGTTGTCTTTGGTTTCGGGTCTGGATTTGGCCGACCCCTTTGTCTTTCATCCCGGCCCAGTGGACTTGCTCCTGGGCTCGGACGTATTGGGTTGGATTTTGTTGGGTACACAGAAGGCTCTGGGTTCGTCTTCACTGATGGCAGTGTCTACGATTTTTGGTTTTGCCCTGATGGGCCCTGTGTTTGATAATGGCACCGCGGAGGAGCCACCGGTTGTCGCATCTGCGTCCTTGGCCAAGACCATGCAAAGGTTTTGGGAGGTGGAGGAGCCACCTATGAGTTCCAGGATGGATCCGGAACACGCTGAGTGCGAAGCCCTTTTTCGATCAACCACGGAGAGGTTGCCCTCCGGTCGGTTTGTAACTAGGTTACCTTTTGTTGCCTCTCGTCCTAGCCTAGGGCAAAGTAGGGCGCTTGCGGAGAAACGACTGCTGTCCATGGAGCGACGCATGCAGCGTGACCACGTACTTCGCGATAAATATATTGAATTTATGCGCGAGTACGAGGATTTGGGTCACATGTCTCCGGCTCGAGTTGATTGGAGCTCAACTGAGCATTATTTTTTGCCCCACCACGCGGTGGTGAAGGCCTCAACAGGCAAATTGAGGACCGTCTTCGATGGGTCCGCACCCACTTCGAACGGAGTTTCGTTGAATCTATGTTTGCATTCAGGTCCCAAATTGCATAGGGACATAATTGACATCATCTTGAACTTTAGAAGACATCAAGTGGTTTTTGGCGCGGACATCCGGATGATGTTCCGCCAGACAGTCATACATCCTGAGGACAGGCGATTCCAGTTGATACTCTGGCGTGAGCGCCCTGAGGATCCTGTGACGGTGTATGAACTCAATACAAACACCTATGGTTTGAAATCTAGTCCCTATATCGCCATCAGATCATTGCTTGAATTGGCAGAGCGGGAACGGATCCGCTTTCCCCGTGGGGCTTCCGTGCTGTCACGTGACTTGTATGTTGATGACGTGTGCACCGGAGCCCAAAGTATTGAGGAGGCCCTCCTACTGCGGGATGAATTGATTGAAATATTGAAGACAGGTGGCTACGAGCTACGTAAGTGGTTGTCTAATGAGCCTAAAGTTCTAGAAGGGATCCCGGAGGATCACCAACAGAACCCTCACCTGTTTGAGGATGTGGATGATCCCAACAGGATAGCGGTGCTGGGCATGCAGTACCAGCCGCTAACCGATATTTTCACATTCCAAGTGGACTTGGAAATACCAAAAGTCTGGACTAAGAGAACGGTGTTGTCCGTAATAGCCCGTATGTTTGATCCAAGCGGTTGGATCAGTCCAGTGATATTCTCTGCAAAGTGTCTTCTTCAGAGACTTTGGACTTTGGGCGTCTCGTGGGACGAGCCGCTGTTTGGCTCTCCATTGGATGATTGGCTCGAGTTGTTTTCATCGATTAAGGAAGTCAATCGGATTGCCTTGCCTCGTCGAATATTGCCCCCGGGAAATATCGAGCCAGCCTGCATGGCTTTTGTGACGCGTCGGAGCGAGGCTACGCCGCGTCAGTCTATATGCGGACAGTTGACGCCGATGGCCGGGTCAATGTCTCGCTTTTGTTAGGGAAGAGCAAGGTCGCCCCCATCAGGACTAGGCTGACTATTCCCAAGCTTGAGTTGAGTGGAGCTCACCTTCTCTCTAAATTGTTGCATCACGTTGCATGTGAGCTGGCGGCCACGGTCGAGATACGGGACATCTTCGCCTGGTCGGATAGCCAGGTCGCGCTTGCATGGTTGCGCGCGGCCCCACATACCTTGGAGGTTTTTGTGGGAAATCGGGTTTCCCAAATCCAGAATATCGGAATTGATATAACATGGAGACATGTGCCGGGAGAGCTTAACCCAGCGGACTGTGCTTCCCGGAGGTTGTACGGCACCAGAATTGGTGTCACACCCGCTCTGGTGGGGTCCAGAGTGGCTGATGGGATCAGAAACTTCTTGGCCTGTCTGTCAGACAGATGTTACTTCTTTGAGTTTGACTGGGCTCCGTGTACATGCTGTAGTCGCTGAGACGACGTCGGAGCCGGATTGGCTACTTGCTCGGTATAGCAGCTTGGATAAGCTTCTGGGTGTCACCAGTTGGATTAAGCGTTTCATACATAATTGTAGAAACCCACAGGCAAAGCGGTTGGAGCCGATTGCAGGTGCAGAAGAGCGCCGGAGCGCATTGTTGCATTGGGTCCGTGTCGTGCAGACCGGACGGTTTGAGTCAGAGCTTCAGATTTTGCGCGACGGACGCGCTAAGTTGAAGGGCGCGGTCGCTCGTTTGAACCCGTACATCGACTCGGATGGGCTTCTTCGGGTTGGAGGCAGGCTCCGGAAGGCGGATCTTCCATATGAGACTCGCCATCCTCTGTTGTTGCCCAAGGGCGGACCCTTGGTGCAGCTTTTGGTGTCTGATCGACACATTCGTAACGCCCATGCTGGGTGCAATGCTTTGTTGGCTATTTTGCAACGCGAATTTTGGATATTGTCTGCCCGAAGAGCAATCCGTAGTGTTCTGTTTCGATGTATTGCATGTTATAGGTTGAAGGCATCCACGATGCAACCACAGATGGGTGATTTGCCCGTTGATCGAATTCGACCTTCGAGGCCGTTTGACGGCGTTGGAACCGATTTTGCCGGTCCCTTTTCGATCAAGGCTTCTCCCTTTCGTAATGCCCGTATTGTGAAGGGCTATTTGTGTGTATTTGTTTGTTTGGCCACCAAGGCTGTCCATTTGGAGGTGGTATCGGCTCTGACTACGGAGGCCTTCGTCGCCGCGTTGGATCGCTTTGTTTCGCGTCGAGGTCTACCTTCCCTTATTAGGTCTGATAATGGCACAAACTATAAAGGAACTGTAAATTATCTTAAGGATGTTTCCGTGTTTATTGATAAAAATTGTACTAGTTTAAGTCAAATTGCTGCCCAAAGGGGAATAACCTGGAAATTTAGTCCCCAAGTTGCCCCCATTGGGGAGGGATTTTTGAAGCGGCTGTGAAATCCGCAAAGACCCACCTCCGCCGCATTATCGGAGAAACGGCTCTAACTTTTGAAGAGCTGGCCACAGTGTTTTGTAAAGTTGAGGCGGTCCTCAACTCTCGTCCTCTCTGTCCGCTATCTCCAGATCCAAATGACTTGGAAGCTCTCACCCCTGGTCATTTTTTGGTGGGAGGGCCGTTGAATGCCCTGCCCGAATACCCGTGGAAGGATGAACGCGTATATCGGTTGTCGCGTTTTCAAATGTTGCAGCAAATGAGCCAGGACTTTTGGCGTCGCTGGTCGCTTGAATATTTGCATTTGCTGCAGCAAAGAGTGAAGTGGACAGACAGGACTGAGCCTCCCAGGGAGGGTGATTTAGTATTGTTAAAAGAGGCAAATTTGCCCTCATTGCTTTGGCGACGAGCTCGCATATTACGTTTGATTCTTGGCGGAGATGGCACTCCGCGTGTGGCTGAGGTGTTGGTCGACGGTTCGATTTTAAGGAGAGGTGTGACCTCTCTCGCCCGCCTTCCCGTAGAGTAAGCTAGCGGTCTGCTTCTCAGACCGGGACGGGGGGATGTTTGTAATATATTGGGTAAAACTAAACGCAGGCGTTTCGCATTGCTGCCGCCAGAGGGCGTTCGGGGTTTTCACACTGCTAGCGTGGATGGCGTCGCGCGGACGGCCGCCATTGCATTGTCCAGGGCGATATCGGTTTGATTTTAATACGCGGAGCGGTCTCGCGTCTTTTGCTTGTTGTTTAGTTTGAGTGATAATTGTGAATTTCCTGTTTGTTAAATACCTATTGAATTTGTGTTTGTGAAAAACTCTGTTATTGTGACTTTTTCTTGTGAGAGGTGAAACGTGGCTGGCTGTTCACATCTGGCTGTTCCCGAGTGAAACTACGGGAAGAAATCTATTTAGTTGTTATGGGGAATTGAGATCTCAAGGGTTAGGTAGGGTGATTAGAATTCCCCTTCCCGAAGACACTCAAGTTTGGATCCGAAGAGAAAGAAGATTTGATTTGGTAAGCGTTCAATTGTATTTAATTTATAGGTTAGGTTATCATATAGGGCCCTGTAGCTCCCTTCATAAGCTACGGTGGTAGCAGACTGCGTATAGCTTAAGTTAGATTCTAGTCGGACAAGCGTGGTGTCGCGTGGAGATTTTTTCCCGGTACTTAATTTTACCGGTAGATTTTTTCCCGGTAAAGTTCCGGTACAGAATTCTTCCCGCCGCTTCGTTTGTCCGGATTCGCTCTGCGCACATTTTCTGGCAGCAGAGCGTAGTTGCTCTGCACATCCTACATCATCGTAGTCCACAACTATAAACCTTACTCGAGAAGCGCCACTTGTAATATGACTTGTCTTGAAGGTATTAGTGATAAATTCATACGTGAGGCCCTGTTAAGCATGTTAAATGGTCATATTACTTAGGCTAGTAGGCTTTTTTTTTAAATGTTCCGTTATATCAATTTAACGGGGTGAATAAAGTTTACTTATTATTTTAAATAAAGGTATGTGTTTTGTTATGTGCCCTGCGATTTGTCTAAAAGTGACAGAAGAGTAGACAATTTAGCTCAAAAGTTTACGCGCAATAGCTTCGCTGGTCTAGCCGATTGTAGTGAGCATTTTTTTATTATGGCTGTGCAAAGATGCGATGTAATGAAGATAATATCTTACGTTCTTCAGGCTGTGCTTCCTCGCCACCTTCTCCAACCACTTCTTCTCCTTCAACTCCTTCCGTAGGCTCCGCACCCTCTCCCTCGACAGCAGCAGCTGGTTTCTCTTCCTCGGCAACCGCATCCTCTGTAATTTTTTTTTTACATTTATTTCGAGTAAAATTCATATAAACATTAAAATTGTATATAAAATAATGTAAGTTATTTACTAATATACTCTGCTCTGCTATCAATGCTATCAATCTTTAATTCTCTCTCGTTATCATCTTTCTACAAACTCGTACACCATGGCATTGGGTAGTTTGTGAACTGCATGTGCTAGTGCAGTCATGCGTCATGAGGTTTGTGAATTAAGAAAAGTATAAAATAAAAAAAGAAAAGATGATTAAACATGCCTTCCGGCTTGGCTTCTTCAGCTGGAGGTGGAGGTTCCGGCTCAGGTTCCTCTTCTTCTTCCAAATTAGCTCTAGACTTCTTCACCTTAGCTCGTTTTGGACCAGCCTCATCAAATCCAAGGCCCCCTAGTTTACGAACACATTAATCAGTTATTATTTTTGTATATACATTATCATATTTAGCATCCGACATCAGTAATTTCCGACCCATAATGTTGAACTCTATTATATCGAAGGTTTTTGAAATTGTGTTTCAAGCTCAAGCACTGGATTTCTTTAATAAACATAAAATATTGAGAGATGAGCAACACGGTTATAGAAAAGGGAAATCAACTACCCTCGCTGCTTCTAACCTTGTTTCTCAAATTGTTGATAGTATGGATAGTGGGCATGCTACTACAGTAGTATTTTTCGACATGACCCGAGTATTCGATCTGGTATCTCATGATCGACTTTTAGAAAAACTAAAAAATATGGTATCAGAGGCCCGGCACTCATGTGGATAACGTCCTATTTAAGTGATCGGTCACAATGTGTCCAAATAGCTAATCTAGATAAAAATAGAGAGGTTAAAGTATGCCAATCCTCATCTAAAATTAATAGATTTGGAGTCCCACAGGGTAGTGTACTAGGCCCATTACTATTTAATATTTATATAAATGACCTACCGGTAATTACACCACACCCTTGTATTTTATATGCCGATGACATTTCTATTATTATCAAATCCGCAAACAAAACTGACATTATAAATACAATTGACATAGTAACTAAATGGCTTGAAAATAATAATTTACAAATAAATTTTACAAAGACTAATATAATTCAATTCCATTTTTATGAATCAAATCGTAATAGACTAATATTAAATTATAATGACCAAATTCTCTCGGACATAAATAAAACAACTTTTCAAGGTCTTGTGCTGGACAAACACTGTGATTGAAAAGCCCATGTTGAACAAGTCTGTAAGAAATGAAATCGATTCGTGTATGTACTGTATCGGTTGTCAATAACATCAACTCAAAGCACATTGTTATCTGCATATCACGGTTATGTAAGCTCTATTCTCAAGTATAGTCTAATATTGTGGGGTAACTCAACAGAGGTAAATAAGGCATTCATTGTACAGAAAAAGTGCATAAGAGCTATGTGTGGACTAGCCACATGGCATTTTTGTAGACCCTTGTTTAACTTGGTCTTCTTACTCTACCCTGCTTGTACATTCTTGAACTAAGTAAATTTGTAAAAATAAACCCAGAATTATTCGTAAGAGCCAGAGACATAAATCATAGAAACACTAGAAATTCAGATAGGCTAGTTTTACCGAAAGTCCCTCGAACGGCTTTATACCAAAAAAGCTGTTATGCAATGTGTAATAAAGTGTTTAATGTCCTTTCACAGAATTAATATAAGTATGGCCCTTCCTAAGGTTATAAAGTCACTTCCGACGAAAAAAATTGTAAAGAAAACTAAAGAATGGCTTATAGAGGGTTGCTTCTACACAGTAAAAGAGTTTTTGGAAAGAGACGATATACAAAAATTATGAAAATTAAGTATTGTATATATTTGCATGCTATTTTAAATACAGAACATGTATTAGCACTACATAACTACTGTAACACCTTTTACTACCATGTCTTATGGCAAATAAATGAATTATAAATCAAAGTTAATTAAAATTTTAATATGAGTTGCGATAACTTTGAAAAACGCTCTTGTTGCTAATTATTACCTTAAATAATATATTTCTTAGAAATTCACTTCAAGCTGATTTGCTTTTGTATTATTTTTAATGTATTCAATATCTTACCATACCCAGCAGAAATCTGAGCCTTTGCCTCGTCTGAATCTTTGCGTATAGCAGTGCCCTGGTAAATATATAACGGATATGCTTTTCCGAAGGTTGGTTTTGGCTTTGTCACAAACAGGTGTCGGCCATAGTGGTAGGCCACTTCATCAGCTGCCCATTGCGGGTTGATCGTAGTCAATATACGACCTACATCTTCTTCTATATCCTGTAAATTAGGGGAATATCTGTTTAAACCTTTAGGATTACCAATTGTCCTCAAAAAGTCAAGGTAGTACTAGAGCTGCCATGTTAATTTCACAATATGGGTGTCAATTTATTATTTTTATGTGCATCCAAGATCGGCTCCCAATGAGAGAACTATCCTCAATGGTTAAATGCGTGGATATGAAGTTTCTTGCACGAACTTATTTTACCACGATCTTTGGTCAGACTACTATTTTGTACCTACTGTGGAGGGAGATAATTTTGCCTATCTGGTCAAAAAAATCTAACTGCCACAAAAAAATTCTGCATCCACCCTTGCTTTGGATTATCCTCTGGTGACAAAATATTGTATCAAAAACTTATGTAATACTATAAACGAAACTTAGTAACACTATAAATGACTAGATTTTCGTTCTCCCTTGCCGCTAGAGAATAAACACTGTTGCAAGAATCTGAGCAGTTTCTTGGTTGCAAATTCTGTATTGGAACTAGGAACATTATTTTGAAAAATATAATTAGTCCAACTACAGAATTTTTATTTGGCCCCGTGATCAACCTTCTCTTTTATAACTAAGCAACGGGAAAATACTTTAGCCTCTAATATACTAATTCGTCTTTTTTACAACGCCCACTAAACATTTTAAAGTAAGCGTCAATTAAAGATCAATAATTATTTTAACTTGTCTTTCTAATTTATAAATTGCCACATAATTTACTAACTTAGCCACAGATTTTACAACTTATCACCATTTTAGCTTCAAAACTAACTCCTCAAAATAATATAATTGCAACTTCAATTTTACAATATCACATATAATATCTCAGCATGTGAAATAATAGATCATATTATTTTATCGTGAAAATGGCCACATCACGATTTGGTGCGACTCCACCAAATGACAGCGACCGGCCATTTGCACCAATCAGAGAGGGTCATTTATTTATTTTTTAACTTTATTACAAAAAAGTAAAAGGCGGACTTCTAAGGCCTTCTCTAGCAGTCAACCAACTGGGTGATGTAGAAACAGTAACGTGTGGTACAATTCGATTCATGTATATGAGTTATAAAATTAGAAGCTAATAGAATTACTATTTGTTGCCATATATCAATTATTCGTTAATGAAGATAAAGCTTGTGACTCCGAGAGAAGTTCATCGTGAAATAATACAGCATATTAATCCCAGAAAATCACCTGGCTTCGACCTCATATCGGGAAAAATACTGCACAACCTTCCAAAAAAAGCTATAGTGAAGTTACGAATATAATCAATGCTGCTCTAAGACTTAAGTATGTGCCAGACTTATGGAAATTTGCCGAAGTAGTTATGATAGCAAAACCGGGTAAACCACCAAGCGAGACTACTTCATATAGGCCTATCTCATTGCTACCGGTCATGTCTAAATTGTTTGAAAATCTTTTGCTTAAAATACTAAAACCAGTAATAGAAACCAAAAATCTCATTCCTGGACATCAGTTTGGATTTCGATAAAAGCACTCAACAATAGATCAAATGCATAGGATAACAAACATCATTGAAAAATCTCTGGAAGAAAAAAAGGTCTGCTCTACTGTTTTTCTTGATGTAGCGCAAGCTTTTGATAAAGTGTGGCATAAAGGCTTAATCATAAAACTAAGGACATTTCTACCCAAACAGTTTGTGGATATATTAAGATCATATATATCAGATAGAGTTTTTAGAGTAAGGCAAAAAGATACTTATTCAGAAATCAAGGAAATAAAAGCTGGAGTACCCCAGGGAAGCGTATTGGGTCCGGTCCTGTACCTACTCTATACCTGTGATATTCCAGAAACAGAAAACAACACTATAGCTTCCTTTGCTAAGATAGATTTATTCAGATGGTCGTCAATAGTGGCTGATTTAGTAATTTAGAAAGCAATTTATATATTTAGAGGTGAATAATGCTATTAAAAAGAAGCCTGTTTAATTAGTACCCATTTTTTTAAAATAACCTACTTCATACCATTGTTGGGCAAAGGTCTCCCCCACTTGCTTCCACCTATGCCTGTCCATAGCAATGCTTGACCAATCCGGCTGGCAAGCATCAAGGTTGTTCCGTCATCTTTTCCTTGGCCTTAGAACTAGGAACAATAGATGATTTAATATTATCATTGCTTACAGCATCAGGAACTTCCTCTTGGTCGTCGGGTTTGATTAAGACGCGTGGTTTCAACCAGTCCAGGCCCTCATCTTCCGCTAGGTTACCACGTGACTTATTCACTCCTCCTCCTCCTCCTCCTTCTTTCTGCTAATCAGTTGTTAATTCAATATCAATATAATGTATAAACATGATTTTGTGACAGTGCAGAAGTGTTAAAAATAAAGTAAAATTGCAATATTTAATAGCATAAAACGTTTGGTGGACACAAACATTATGAGGACATGGAACAATAATGCAAGCACAAAAAACATTTAGTAATGAAAAAGTATACCTATTTACATTCAGTTTTTATTGCCAAACATTTATACAAATGTACTTCTATTAAACTCAAACGTTATAATACTATAACGTTTGAGTTTAATAGAAGTACCTATATAATTCAAAATACTAATACTCATGAGAGAAAATGCATTGTGTGTTTGTGACACAGGCCGTGCCATGCCATGACTCATGTTGAAAAATTAAAATTATATGCAATTATATAAGAATATTTTTTTAGCAATCTTTTAATGAATATTGTGATAAACTGATGAGAAACATGAGGAAGGTACAAAAATAACTTGACAGACACCAATCGGCATTAAAAATCATTCAATAGTGTTATTTGCGAGATGTAAATGCATGAATTTTGAAAAAGACTTCTCTTTCCGATGGCGGTTGTTTCTAAAGATTTTAACGTATAGCTGTTTCATTCACCAGTCACTAGATTATACAAAAGACCACAAGCACATACATCAAATTTCTGCAACGTTTTATTCAGAAGCACAGTTTCATCGTCATTCTGCAAAGCTCGCTTGATTAAAGCCTTCAACATTTTACAGTTTACGAAATCTAAAACCGGCGAAACTCAGCACGCAAGCCTTGATCGGCATCAAATGAAGAACTGGCATCGAATTGTGGACTTTACGAGCCAAATATCCAAAAACATTTGCATATTGTTACGTCTTTATAGCCCACGGTCATGTAATACAAATATAAATAATTGTTGGCGCTTTAAAAGCTGCGTAAACAAATGAAATTTGGGACATTGCGTGCTTCAAGCTTGTACTTTAACATTTTTAATTTCTGCTGAACGTTGATTTCGATCACGAAGGTACTCACGTCATCAGAATCGGTTTCCGACAAAATAGTATCTTCGTTACTGATAGTTTTGATTGACATGATGATTTAAATTATTTTTAACTTTTACATTTTAACTCTAAAACGCCATTTCAAATTTCTGGCACATGACCTAAAGTATACTAGGCTGCCTGCAGTATCAGACTACCGTGGCGCTAAAGCCTAGTAAATTATAATGAGGGAGGTAGTGTAAACTGCATTGCATAGATTAGAGCCGGTAATGTAACTGGTAGCGACTTATGAAAAGTTAATTTCTCCCTTTATATTAATTTTAGTTACTATCCGGCTTTTTTTTAAAGTTCACATTTACATTAAATAACAATAGGTTAAGTAATGTACTAAATCAGAAGTTAAGTATGCAATTACCTACTCCTGGAAAGGCATCCGATCTGGAAATCACGGATCTAGGATCAAGTATTTATATAAGTAATATGTTGTTTTCACATCAACTTTGCCTCTAGAAAATACGGAAGGTCTATTGAAATGAAAATGATTTTATTTAAATGGGCTAAAAATAGCACTTTTAAATAGTCATCAAAATCGTTTATTTTTCAGCTTAGTTGCTATTGCGAGTACATTAATAGTGATTGGGGATTTCTATTTGTTCTTATTATTATTTTCAAGTTGATAGTTAAAAACTAAGAAGTTATCTCATAATAAAAAGCAATGACGTAAAAGCATCCAGCCAGCCAGATGAAGAGAGATGGGGATAGCTATGGTGGCATCTACCCAATGCTTAGGCAGGCGATAAATTATACCTACGTATGGCAATCCATTTGTTTAGTCTAGCTCGAAATATTTGACGCATATTGAAAACGACATACATTGTAGCACGTGTAGAGTCAAAGCAATAAATATTATGCATAGTTAGTGTCTAGATTTCTGTCCAGTTAGTCACTAATTGATGCAGTTTATAGCTTCGCTATTGCAGGCTTTGGGGGGCTGAAAACTTTGTAATACTGCTTCTTGATTTATTAAGTAGGTTAATTCTATATCAACCGATATCAATCAACAATTTTCTTTTTGCGGTTATTTAATATCTACAGATGTGTCAAACGTACTAAACGAGAGTTTACGCTTACATAAAGCTATATACTCATAAAAAATGCTACATACTCATGGCATTTACGTATGTAACGTTACTCACATCGTACGTATTTCCATGGCTACGTCACATTGCGTCAAGGGTCAAAGTTTATCTTACATTTCAGATTTTTTTTCTGACCGTAGTTAGAAAATGACTGGCCAGGGTTGGGCGTGCCTCCAAATTCTAATTAGACGGTGTCTGGCGTAAGCTAGCACAGGATAGCTCGTGCCAGTACATTAAAGTCCTTTGTTGTATTTGTTGTATGTACCATTTGACCCGCGAATGCTTCTTGAGCAAGACGTTTCTTTGTGAAAGCGGATTTTGAGTGGCGCGAAATATGTGTAAGTAGTTTTTTAGTTTTAATTCTTGTGTCAGTCGTGGCGTTTTTAGGTTGGAGTTCATGTTTGCGTTGTGTATTTTTTCTTTCGTTCAGAATAGAGGGAAACTAAAAACACGTGACTACAGAGTTTTTTTAATTTCCTCATGATTATGGTAAATAAAAATTTACTGAATTATTTTTCAGCATTATGCATTTGTTAAAACTAATGAGTGTTTGGTCCTACGGAAAGACTCTTTCGGGACTTAGGGGTAGAATGGAACGAAATTGATCAGAATCATAAGATATGAAATATATTATTATGCTGTTGTGAAGTATAATTTTAGGAATAAAGACGGGAGGGTCGAACTTTTGTTTGCTTTATGTTTCTGCTTATAGAATGCGTTCCAGGTATACCTGACCACCAAACTTCTATCCTCTTTGCTCAAGAAAATAAACTTAGTAAGTATTAGTATCATAAGCTCATCACAGTCCGTAAAAAAAATCCGTTAGAAATAGAAACTGTATTTTATTTTATTGATTTTTTTTTTTATTTAAACTACTTACCTCACAGACTTATACGTAGTTATTCTAACTACTTATTATATAATCTGTGACTTAGATACTTAAAAAGTATCTATTTCCGTGACTTTAAAAAAAAGGGTTCATTTTATTTTCTGGTACCAACGCTTTTGGCGCATGTCATGGTCGTACACAAAATATTTTGTTTCCGTCCTGAAACAGCATTTCCAGTAAAACACGGGTACCTAACAGCATAAAATTGATACGGGCATAAATGTTTTGGGACATAAATGTTTTATGATTCGGTGGAATTTAGGTCACATTGCGTGTCGAGCAAAACAATGAATCGTTGCTCGATATTGATGCCATTATCTTTGATAATAATCGGTTTAATAATGACTACCTAAACTTTCATTAATTTTTCTGATTTACGTTTGTCATACTATTTTATTCAATTCTACAAAGAATCGTATAAAAGAGGTGTAGGTACTTATTTTAAGTATGAAAAACTCCCCGATCCCTAGAGGATCCTAATGGAATGTTCGAAAACCTCCAGCACCCTCTCGTAGATGTAGAGATCGAACATAGAGAGAGAGAGATATATAAAATAGACAGCTATATAATAAATAAATAAATAAATATATACGGACAAATCACACAGATTGAGTTAGCCCCAAAGTAAGTTCGGGACTTGTGTTATGGGATACTAACTCAACGATACTATATTTTATGACAAATACATATATAGATAAACATCCAAGACCCAGGCCAATCTGAAAAGATCATTTTCCATCTTGACCTGACCGGGGATCGAACCCGGGACCTCCGGTGTGGCAGTCTGGCGTGATAACCGTTAGGCCACGGAGGTCGTCCATAGCTATATGTACGATTTATGTTCCGAAGAAAGGTGAAAACAGAATGTACTTTTCGTTTTCTTTGTCAGAAGAGCAATACATAGGTGATACCCAAGAATTAAAAAAACATGGTCAGGCATTTACAGCACACATGCTTAAGTGTCGCTTCTTTTCGCGTAGTGTATTTTTTCTTTGGCACAGGGTGAATTAAAAAAAGGCATGGAGCAGCTGATTTTTTTCGGTTGGGTTGAATTAGTCCCATATAATAAGTGCCTCATAATCATGAGCATATTCATACTTTCACTAGTAGAAAGAATGCCAATGATTTAAAATTCAACCTGAATAAGTATGAGGGCATGGACATTGCCGTAAATGCGTCTTGGGACCTAAAATAAGTATTAGGTATTTCGTCAAATGTACTTACCTAGACACGCTAGATTTTTACGCTAGGTAATACGCATGTGAACAAATAAAATCAAATGTCCAGTTCCTAGGTGTTCATTTAGTGAATCATAAAACTATTTTATTGGGTTAATATTACAATTTAACACTAGTCATTCAGTAACAGTTTAAATTGAAAGTCATAGGTTATTTGAACCCTGCAGACTGAAATTAGTGACGTCAAATTATGGAATGTATGAAAAAACCTAATTTGCATTTGAATAAAAATTTGTAAAACGTCAAAGAATCCGACAGATCGGATCTAAGCGTATTGAAATTTAGTTTCATAAGATTAGAGAAAAAGGTTTAAAAGTTGACTGTCATGGGAC
This sequence comes from Ephestia elutella, assembly GCA_018467065.1. Lineage (NCBI taxonomy): Eukaryota > Metazoa > Arthropoda > Insecta > Lepidoptera > Pyralidae > Ephestia > Ephestia elutella. Next base: position 6,529,100 of record CM031582.1, read on the forward strand.
GCCCGGTAGATTTAAAGCATTTGAGAATCGTGGCACGACAGCACCATTTGCCGTCACGGCATTTGAGTCGATTTTGCTGCCAAGCCGCGCATACCTAGATGTGTTACGTCAATAAAAGAAAATAATAAAGTGACATTCCGTTTTAGCTTGTACTTCAGCACATTGATTCGCGTAGTGTATTTTTTTCTTTGATATTAAAATATCATTAACATCTTTCTCATAAATCGCTCTTGATCCATTGGTAATTACATGTTAATTAAATTTTTTCCGTAGTTTTTCATAATCCCACCAAATGTAAAATGTTGGCAACATTTTACATAAAATGACGAGATCATATGGCTTGTATACTCAAAAAATATCAAATTTCCTGTATAGTCAAGTTTCTAACTCTACACGCTCTAACTCTACACTAGCTTTACAAACTCTACAACTTAGTCAAAACGTGGTTTGGCCGTTTTGTTACGATCCGCCTGAGATAGGGTTCCGTGAGAGAAGGGGTTCAGGTTTCTTTGTAGCCGACTGTACATAGCAAAAAAGTAATAAATATTGAAGTAATAAACGCCTTACGGTAGCTAAACGGCCCAGATACTGCGTTAAAGAAAAACAGTAGACAGATGATGGTTTAGTTATTAACTTGTGGAACGTTAAATTTTCTAATTTTTGCCATTTCGACTCGAGATGATGATGGAACGTATATAACTTCATTCGTGTCAAGTCAAACAAGAAATTTTGTGTAGTAGATTATGTAACACTTCAGTACTTCAACAAAGGTTGTTTCAGTAGTTAACTTATATTTAAGACAACGTATTTTTTAGCCACCTATACCTAAGAAACTCCACTTAAGTAGCTAAAATTTCCCTAAACAATAGACAAAGGTCACAGTGCGTGCAGCGTAACAGAATGAAACAAATACTTTCGTAATTAAAAAAACAAATTAGCATGTAAACACGTAAGAGCACACATATTTACATGGCTGTAGACATGAATGACGTCACAAAGCGTATTGGTTCCAACATATCAAGCAACAAAGAAAATTGTTTGGATATATTTGCACCAGCCGCCAAACATTGGACAAGACATGTGACAAGACGCACACAACGGCAGACGAAAATAGACAGAATCACAAGATGGTAGAGTCTTATTTACAATGAGCCACTCTCATGCTAAGCCCTGATGACGGTACTCACTCTTATCCTTTTTAGCAGGAGCCCTAGGGATTTCTCAGAAGCCTTATTTCGCCAAATATCTGGCAATTTTAAAGCTGTATTGATCCCTTGTGGGCTAGGTAGCTAAATCAAGTTGTTAAATGTTAGAACTTTTTTATATTAACCTATATTCCCCACTGCTGGGCAAAGGTGAGGAGACCTTTGCCCAGCAGTGGGACAATAAAGGTTAAAAAAAGCCGCCTTCTAATCACAGTACTATTTATGTATTATTTTATTTATTGTATTGCTTTTTTAAAAAACTTATGCTAACTAACTTAACATTTCCCAATACGAATTTTATGCAAATAATTTTGTTACCATTAAGTTTAAGACATAGGCCTCTTAAATACCGATGTCTCCTCTCCAATATGCTATAGTCCTTTTCTGAGTCAAGCGTTAAAACGTACAATGACCTAGGATAATTTATATTTGTAATTTATACTCTAAAATATATCATCACGGTCTTTTAAGGTTGATGTAAGGCAACAAAACTAGTAAAAGAGAGAGTGAGCAATTAAATAAATAAAAAAAAGAAAAAATTAAGGCTTGGAACGATTTTCTGCATGCCTCAGAAACAGAATATAGTTAAACCTATCATATTTTCTTTGACGAATTCTTTGAACAGGTATAACACTTTATATGTATTTACTTTTTGACTATATTATGCATGCACCTTACTATAGCAGTGTTTTAATTTTAAACGTGTCCTATTTCAACTGGTACGAGCCCTTGACTTACTTTAAGACATCAAATAGTAAAGCTATTTTCACTTCCGTGACTAGATATAGTTAGCAAACTAAAACCATTTGGCTAAAAATAAATTTAGCCAAAAGTTAAGTCTATTCACATTGTAATGGGGAACGGAGTAGTGTAAATTCTAATCTACGAGTACATCACAAATGTGATAATAAGGTTTGCATAGTTATCAGTTCAGGAAAATGCTAAGAGATTCTATTCAGTCTCAACTCAATATATTTATTGTTGTATCCAATTGGTTTTAAGTATCGCTGGATGTTTTTTTTACCATAATATTTAGTACCACGTTATATTCTTTTCAAGTGCAATGTTTATTATATTATAAATTGCATCTTTGTGCAGTTAAATCTATGGATAAATTCCAGTTAACGTGTAACAAAAAGTTTGTTTGCCAAAAAGGTAAATATATTTATTAAATTAGTTACTCTTATGTTCAATTTATGTAGAAAAAATCCAAAGTCCAGCAGTGGACGTCTTTCGGCTGAGAGAGAGAGTGAGAGAGTATACTACCTACTCAGAGTATTTAGTATAAACATTTTCGAAATAAGGTAGGACTCAGAATAAAAATAAGTAGGGAAACAAGTTTGAGAGACTGTTGAAGCTAGACAGCCTCCGATTTTTTAATTTTACTTATACCTAAGTCGTGTAGTGTATTTTTCCTTTGCCTAAGTGAAATTTTAGTTACGTAAAGTAGCTAATGTACTGTTTGATCAATAGATAGAGATGAAAAGAGAGAACTAGACGCTTTTTAATATAATAGAAACTGACTATTTTTAGCATAATAAAAAGTTATTATTTCTTGGGTATTACAGTTAAAAATATACACAATAAATACATGTAAACCATCATATCACGATGTGTAAACCTAAATTGAAGTTAGTCATAAGTTGAAAGTTTCCAAAATGTAGAGTCACAATTTGGAAAAAATAAACTATTGAATTTAAAGTGGTATCAAATGCTTACCTTCTTAGGAGCCATTACCCAAATATAATTAACAACATATTAAAAGAAATTCGATGTGTTTTCAAAATAAACTCAACAGAGAAAGTTGTGTCAATTCGTAAATAAAATTGACAGTAGTTTGTAAGGGGATCAGCTGCGCGCGCAGGGTTTCGTTTCCATGGTAACGGGGTTGAAAAGAGGGCGAAGGGTGGTCGTATCTGCGAAGGTCCAACTGAGTTTTACCAGCCAGCCGGTCCATAATAGACGCAGCTTTGTAACAAGTGTATATTTTTATTAGGCTCATTCATATCCAGTTGAATACTTAGATAAAGTGTAATACTGGCGTAGTATTATACAAAGGATACAAAGCAGCTCTGAAGGTAAGGTGATCCTAATATTGAAAGACTACAGTATGGCTGAAAAGGCTACGAATTGCCACGTGTATTTGTATGAGATATTTAACATATTGTGTTTTTATAAAATTTGATAGAAGTTGTTTAGATTACACTACATTGTGATTCATCAATCGATTTAATAGACTGAACATTAAAGTCACACTTTTCATTACGTTAACTACACAGTACACAGGTTTTTTGAAAATATATTTTCATATAAAATTATTGTAAATGTACAAGGGCTTAGCGTAATGCTGAAAGGGGTTTGGGTAATTTTGTATGGACCAGTGGCGTCATTTTTATTTTTCGCGGCCAGGGATAATTTTATTACTATTTGATAGCACCCTAATAAAGAAACATATCGTAGTGGTAAACATTGTTCTAAGTAATATCGGAGCTGAGGTATGATGTTTTAAAATATATATTTTGCCTGTAGTTCACAAGAATAATACACATTAAACGTTACACTATGGCGCTAATCTTAACTAAGAGCTGTAGAAAAAGGCAGAAATAGGAGAAGAAGGTAAGAAAACCTTCCTTTAATCAACGGCGGATCCAACTTTCGGGTCAGGGGGTCACATGGTCAAGTGCGTGGTCGATACTCAAAATAATCCCAAGAACATTCGAGGGCTTATATTCCAAGGAGGGCTATGACCTGAAGGTTGACGCCCCTCCTCCCCCGCCTCTCATCAGCCCTTGTGTTTAACTATATTAACGTAAACCTATTGGGTACATTTTTCTGATAATAGTACATCTAGTTGTATATCTCTCCGCGCAATAGTCGTCGAAACCGCGCGACCTTCGCGTTGTGGCCAGCGGCTAAGTTCACAAGTTCTTCGTGCAACTACGTCGTAGTGCTCACGTGATTGGTCACGAAGCTATTGGCATGATTAGCGGAAACTTCTACAGGTGGATCAACAAAAACTTCTACAGGTTGACCTGTAGTAGCTTGCACATTAACTTGTTGATCATAGCGCTGAGATGCCCTGCATATTTTGTCTTCTGTATTAAACTGTAATAAGTGGACACTAGTGTTAAACGCTACCAACGTACAGAAGTAACTTCTGTACGTCTTCCCACCTTTCTAACCAAATGACGAAATACGAACCCACAGTCAATATGCTGGATAGAAACTTCAGTATAACCCAGTACCAAAATATCTTGGAGTTACCTTTGACCTTAGCCACACTTAGGGCCCGACACACATAAACAAACTGTGTAAAAAGCTCCTAACTCCTAGAATATCTTGCACAAACTGGCTGTAGACACTCAGCTAAATCAGATGATGAGAACAAACACTGCTCCGTGAAGCTACAAACATCCACAGAAACCCTAACCTGCTGGTACATCACCTATAAGTTTGCCAAACCGCCACTACACCGTCTGAAATCACGGCCATCATCACAGCAAATCGTAAGCGAACTCCTTAACACCGAGCTGTACACAGCTAGTAAGTAGGAGTGAAATGCTAATACTCCGAAAACCATTCAGGTCAACTAAAATCCCATAAAAAACTGGTTGTAACCTTGGAGTGTATGGTGTCAGCTTAACAGAGCACGAACTGGATGCGGACAGAGCAACGATTTTATGGCTAAGCGTGGTTGCCGAAAGTTATCGCCGTGCGAATGTGGAGCTGCACTACAGGACGTTGCGCATATTGTTAAAGATTGTCCCTGTTTGACTTTTTGACTCATGGCTTGCGCAGTGAAAACAGTCCTAGGACCAACGGCATATCCTGTATGGGCAGATACCCCCTCCATGTCGTCTAAAGAGCTGAAATAGCTTCCTTAGACTGTCTTGCATCCTAGACCAGGAGGCAAAGAATACTACTACCGAAACAAAAAATATCCTTTTTCCTACCCCAATATCCTCCCTGCTGAAAAGTTCCCACCAGGTGGCGATCTCCCCTGGGCAGTTTGGAAGTTCTTAAACAGACTCCGGGCTGGTGTAAAGACATGACATGATAACAGCAAAAAGAGGAGCTTTTCTAATCATAACCTGTGAAAATGTGATGCGATTCAGTCAATAGACCTTCTGGCATGTCCCAACTCTGCCCCACTTCTTGCACTATGGAGAACCTTAACGAGGCCAACGACAATGCAATTACCGTGGCCACAGAGGGTGTTTCCACGGTCTTGGGCTATGCTCTCCACTTCGGGCTAGGCCAGCCCGATTGTCTTGACCTCCGCTGCAATAGTGCGTCGCCAGGTCTGCTTGGAACGGCCAACTTTGCGCTTGCCCTGGGGGTTCAATTCCAAAGCTTGCTTCGGGATATGTGAGGATTCCTTCTCAGTTTATGACCAATACATGACCACTTACGGCTCCTGATTTGGAGGTCTATTGGCATTTCTCGGCATCGTTCCCACAGCTGTTCATTGAAAATCCTTACCGGCCAGAAAATGCCAAGTATTTGACGCAGGCAGTGGTTCACAAAGACCTGAATCGACGGCGCGATCTTTTTAGTGACCTCCAAAGTTTTACATCCATTTTACAGGACTGTTGATTGACTGACTGACGTTTGACCGAAACATTTTGAGTTTCACTCTGAGGGACTTTACTTTTTGGAACGCCACACGGGCCGGTGTTGTGCAAAGGCGGCTCAAACTTTATATATCCTAGCAGCAACATCCTTTTCCGCACCGCCAGACTTCGAGACTACACTTCGCGTTGATTTTAAGGACAGCTTTTGAGGCCTCTCGCTGCAGCTCGTCCAGTTTAGCTTGCATGTCGACATGCTTAAGACTGAGCAGACACAGGTCATCAGCGTAGTCTAGGTCATCCAGTTGATCGGACAGTCCATTCTTTGTCGTCGTTCACTATGAGCATTATATACCCAGGGCGATAAGAAATAAAAGAGGCGAGAGAAGACACCTTTGCCTGACTCCGGCGTGAAGTGCAATATCTTGAGAGATTAGTCCTTTGTGAGCAATTTAAGAGAGTTATTTTAATATAGGGCTTTTAGCAGGTCACTAATCTTGGGTGAAACTCCGATTTCGTCAAGCCGGCGGTGCCAAATACTTGGCCAAATGGCCAATGCAATGTATCGAAAGCTTTCTCGAAGTCGACAAACGTAAATTGAACGTAAGTGGCTTCTTCGAGCATGATTCGGAATGAATTTATTTAGTCCACGCAAGAGTGGTTGAAGCGGAATCCAGCCGTGGCCACATACTGGTCTCATTTAATTCAATTTAGTGATTTATTATTGCATTTGGATTTATGGGGGGAGCATGCCCCCAGAAATTCGAATGGATGTATACATTATTTTTCTATACTCAAATAAACCTTGGAAACACTGCCGGGCTAACAATACGCACTCGACCATGTGACCCTCCCCTGACGCGAATGCTGGATCCGCCCTTGAAGATCTCTATACGTCTCATTATTGGGCACAGGTCTCTGCATGAATCATGGCTATAATGTAAAAAGTGAAACAAATTGAAGAATTGTAGATTCATAACAAAAAAAAAACAGTATGCCGTTACGGGACACCCGGCAGTTGTAAAAACATCTGAATATCGTTCGAAACTAGACTTGTTTCATTCTAATCGTACCGCATGTATAAAACCAGCATAAACAAAGCCATTTTTTACATTTTATTAGCATTATTGTTAAAATCGTATTGAATTGTTAGGCAAAAATATGAAAAATAAAATGCCTAATATCTCAGCTCCGATATAGTTTAGCTATATGTACTCCATAATAAAGTTTGATCCCCTTGATATGTTCTTTCAAAATAACCAAGTTTGGTGAGTGGCCGCGAAAATTGAAAATGACGCCAACTTTACCCAAACCCCTTTGTTGTTTCGGTATTTAAACTAGGATTAATTAACATATTATTCTAGTTAAGACGTTAGTTCTGGTTATCATCATAAGTTGCAATAAGGTGAACAAAACACAGAAATTGACCTTAACATCTTGGAATAAGTTATTAATTAAAATTCAGGATATTTCCACTGCAACTCTTTAATCAACAGTACTAAATAGATATTATTAATTAAAATTCAGGATATTTCCACTGCAACTCTTTCTTTTTTAATCAACAGTACTAAATAGATATTTATATAATTTCAAAATGTAAAATTTCCAGGAGTGTTCTCGGGAGACAGTGAAACAATCAAGCAAACTGGCGGCGGAGGCGGAGCTGATCGACGGGCAGCTGATCCGGTTGTTCTCCGAGCCGGAGGACAGCGGCATCGACAGCGACGACACCAGCCGAGCTAGGAGGGAGGAGCACCTGGTGAGTACACCTGCATGTAGCACTGAAGAAGAACAAGAAGAATCCATAGCGACGACACCAGCCGAGCTAGAAGGGCGGAGCGTCAAGTGAGTACACCTGCATGTACCACTGGAGAAGAACAAGAAGAATCCATAGCGACGACACCAGCCGAGCTAGAAGGGCGGAGCGTCAAGTGAGTACACCTGCATGTAGCGCTGGAGAAGAACAAGAAGCATCGACAGCGACGACACCAGCCGAGCTAGGAGGGCGGAGCACCTGGTGAGTACACCTGCATGTAGCACTGGAGAAGAACAAGAAGCATCGACAGCGACGACACCAGCCGAGCTAGGAGGGAGGAGCACCTGGTGAGTACACCTGCATGTAGCACTGGAGAAGAACAAAAAGCATCAACAGCGACGACACCAGCCGAGCTAGGAGGACGGAGCACCTGGTGAGTACACCTGCATGTAGCACTGGAGAAGAACAAGAAGCATCGACAGCGACGACACCAGCCGAGCTAGGAGGGAGGAGCACCTGGTGAGTACACCTGCATGTAGCACTGGAGAAGAACAAGAAGCATCGACAGCGACGACACCAGCCGAGCTAGGAGGGCGGAGCACCTGGTGAGTACACCTGCATGTAGCACTGGAGAAGAACAAGAAGCATCGACAGCGACGACACCAGCCGAGCTAGGAGGGCGGAGAACCTGGTGAGTACGGAGTACACCTGCATGTAGCACTGGATAAGAATAAGAAACATCCACAGCGAATGGAGGAGACCGAGAAGCATCCACAGCGAGCAGAGGGCGGAACACCTGGTGAGTATATCTGCATGTAGCGCTGGAGAAGAACAAGAAGCATCGACAGCGACGACACCAGCCGAGCTAGGAGGGCGGAGCACCTGGTGAGTACGTGGTACACCTGCATGTAGCACTGGATAAGAACAAGAAGCATCCACAGTAAGTAAAGGGAGGAGCACCTGGTGAGTACACCTGCATGTAGTACTGGAGAAGAACAAGAAGCATCTACAGCGAATGGAGAAGAAAAAGAAGCGTCCACAGCGAGTAAATGGCGGAGCACCTGGTGAGTACACCTGCATGTAGTACTGGAGAAGAACAAGAAGCATCCACAGCGAATGGAGAAGAACAAGCAGCATCGACAGCGACGACACCAGCCGAACTAGGAGGGCGGACCACCTAGTTACTACACCTGCACTGCATGTAGCACTGGAGAAGAATAGGAAGACGACACCAGCCGAGCTAGAAGGGCGAAGCATCAAGTGACCTTTTTTTTTATTAGAGATTTGAGTGCGTTTGACCTCAATCTTGCCTGATGGGAAGCAAAGATGAGATCTAGGGTGGTACACGCAAACTCAATATATGCCTATTCACTCTTGCCTTGAAAACCCCTAAATTATATTTTTCGGGAAACAGCGACGCGGGGAGAAAATCCCGTACCTTAGCGGTTCGCAAGATAAAGCAGGAGGCGAACCGAGAGGTGCGGTGAGCTGGAATATCAACCACATATGAATGGAATCCCTGTCCACGCCGAATCGTCCGCTGGTGGAATGGTGCAGAGGGAATGAATTCGTGTAATTCCTGTGCGCACTCTCCGAAGTGCAGTCCGTATGGAGAAGTATAGTATATACGAGTATATTTTAAGATATTGCGGAAGAAGAATAAATATTTTTCAATAACTACAGCATTGATGAAGTGTGATAAACTAAAAAGGAAAATTACGAAAACATTACCTAAGATCATGTTGGTTCTAGTGATCGAAAATTTGCAACTTATTTTAGTTTTTTGTTAATTTTTTTTTCAGAACGATGACAGCAGTAGTAGCGATGAGGACCAATTTATAAGGCCGTGGTGGAATCCTCGGAAAAAGAAAAATGAAGAATCGTTGGTGAGTATAATTTTCGGTCGCTATTCGATCATAATTTTTCCTTATCGTAAGAAATGGAGACATGAGTGGTAGCATTATATTGATAGTAGCTTTAACCCTAGGCTTTGTCTGCATAAATTGGTTTTTCAATCATAAGCATTTTTTCTTTTTTTCAAGCACAATTTTTCAAGCAAAATTTCAGGTTCAACATTCAGCAGTTTCGGCTCATCTTTAATTATATATATCTACATATATAACAAATACAACTGATGTTAAAGTTATAATAATGTTAAAAAAAACTATATAAATACCATCGATAAAATATTACAAGAATATTTTATCGATGATAAAATACGTAAGTAAAATTCAGTGAACGTAAATCGTTATGACATTGTTCCTTTTGTCAAATATTTCAGAACGATGGTAGCGGTACTGACGAAGATCTACTGAATCAACCGTGGTGGCAACTTTACAAAAACCATGAAAATTTGGTAAGAATTTCATAAATGTGATAAATATAAGGTACTCAACGTCATATCGAAAGTTTTTTTGATCAGTCCTAGGCATAGAGCAACACCGCGCACGGAAGTCCTTGTTGCTCGAACGTCCTAGGCCCACCCGCGGCTGTGAAAGATTGGTGGCAACTCCACCGTTACCACCTCTTCAGTATTGGCAGGTAGAGGCACTGGAGTGTTTTTAGTGATCTAAGTTCCACATGCCGCTTCACTGCTCAACTATCGTGAAGTGAAGCGGTATGCGAAGGCATTTTTACCATGATAAAAAAAGGATCACCAGCGGCTGCTAAGCACCTCACTATTTTTTTCCCAAACATTGCAAGAAATCGGCGTATAGTACAAACGTATTCCTCTCAGGCCACCTATTTGAATAGTTTTGAATAGTAGATACTTAGATATTTCACTTTATTTTATTGCAGGTTTCATTTATCCAAATGATGTGTACCAAATTTCATCAAAACTCATCAACTTCATCAGGCGCGATTGAATAACAATAGTACATTATGATACAAGTGTGCTAAGTTGGTCGGCTTTATTAGCGCGCTCGTCTTCGACTCGCGCGCCAATCTCGCCTCTTGTGCGTGATGACCAAATGCACACGTGTATCATACGACGATTTTCAACACACTTTTGTGAGTTAAAAAAAATCTTGTGCGCGCGGCGGCACACGCTGCGTATTCCAAACAGCCAGTGGCCGTATAAAATCGAAATGAATTAAAATCATTATCTTTGCTTATTTAAAAACTGTTGTTATTTTTCCTATTTGATCTTATATGTATTATGCGGCTAAATTAAAAATGCTTTGTGTAATTCATAACACGCATTAGTTTTCTATCTTTTGTATAACGCAGAAAGGTAATTTTTATTTCCAAACACCTCCGTATATATTTGTAATACCTTCGTAATATATAGCATTATGGGCCTAAATTCGATGTAATAAGATCCACTTTACGAGCAAGTGTGTTGAAAACTTTATATCCGAACTTGTATTAAAAACTTCGATCCTTAAGAAAATGATTATAAATAAGAACGTGATAGGGTCTAAAATGATCGAGACTGTACCACTGGATCAAGGTATGATAGAAAAAGTATTTTGCTCTTATTTTCAGAACGGCTTAAGGAACGTCGAAGTAGACCCAAACGACATAGCCACGTGGCCAGGAACCAAGTCACTAGAGAGCCTAGACCGGTCATCCCCTCCACTGTACGAAGTGGAACTGACAGCATCAGACGAGGATGATGACGCCTCGGTCCTGGAACTGGTCATACCGATGCAGTCTTCAAGGTACCAGAGAGTACCAACTTCCTCGCCGAAGAAACCCAAGCCGAAGAAGCACAGATTTTTTCACGTGTTTTGTTGTCTACGTAAGTAATTAATGTAACTTCGAATGGAATTTGAACCTTCTTTGTAACGTATCACAGTGCATATTGACAATCATGCTTTGTTTATATGTTTGCCAAACGTTACGGCGAGTACATAGCTTATTTTTGTCTTGTATTAAAACATAGCTCTCATTAAAACTAAGCAATGTAGATTTGTCGAGGTTTGGCGAGTATGTAATGTAAAATCCGTTTGTTCTTACTTGACCTATTATGTAAACAATCTTCACAGTACTTTTAGTTAATTTCATTGAAAATAAATCAGATATTAGTTCAAACCTAAACATTCTAAAGTAAAACATTTATTAACCACGAAACTCAAATAACTTTTGTGGCAACAAACAAGGCAATGTATCGATTTTCTTGTCGTCGACACATATTGTGACAAGAATTGGGCCGAAATAGTCCAGGCCTACATGAGTAAAAGGTCTTTTATGGTGGCCCAGCCGTTCAAGAGGCAAACAAGTAAGAAAAAACGCAGTTTAGCATTATAAGGGAAAATTATCAAGTTAATAAGGATTTATTTTACATACTTAAGACATCATTATCACGCTTGTTTTCTTGGATATTGGCAGAGAATGTGGCATCTGAAATTAAATTTTTGCCGCCCTATATTAATAGTACTAATTTGCAATGTTATACTTACAAGTCATGAATGCCTTACTATTTCTATCAATATCCACTACTGTCAACAAATTATTAAGTCATTAGAACCTATTATCATGTATTAATCATGTATTAATCATGTATTTTTGGATACAGGGAACTGTTGTAAATAACCTATACAATATTATTTACTTTTTTTAAAGTTAATCAGATCATATTATCTAGTGTTAAATTATGTAATTTTCCAATGGTTTTTTTTAATATTTAAAATGAATAAATTAAGTCAAATTATTTTTAGCAGCGATCGATGTCAATTTTGCGAGTGAGAAATTATATAATCTGAGGCAACCATCGACATTATATCTCGATGGAGGCAACACTTCTGAATTATCAGAATTCCGTCGAAATAAAAATTTAAGTTTAGATATAAAGTTAAACTAAACTTGCGTGTTTATTTTACTGATTTATCTCTTATACATAGCCTTAGGATAGAAAAATCTATAGGCCACATTTAAAGGAAGTTGATACATGACATAATAAAATAGTAAAAGTTTGCTAGCCAATCATCTATTTAGATATGAATCCTAAGCTAAATAAACCAAGCAAGTTGATTAGGCCAATCGCTCCCTTGATCGACTACTACGATTATGAAAAACAGATGTTTGTTCTCACTCACCGCCATATACTTACTCAATTAATTGTGCCAATTAAAACAAAAATGTAGACTATATTTTTCTACATGCTGTCATCATAATTTTGTAAAAACATTTTTTGTTTATAATTTCCTGTATAATGACTGATTTTGGTTTGATTTTGGCCTAATATTGGCCTATAGCAGGTACAATAAAAAATCAATTTCTTAGTTTTTATAATGATTTTGACATGTTTATTATTAGAATAAGAAACTTATTGCTAGAGCTTATTTATCATATCAGATTATTACGTAACGTATTGTCTGTGAACTCGTATGTTACTTCAGACGATGTAACGTAATAAATAATGTTACAACAATTAAAAAATATATGATTGCTAACGATCCTTTCGATCTATAGATTAGATATACATAAATAAATCAAGATAGAATGGCTAAGTGGGCGGGGCACGTGTGCCTTAATCTTGCAATATACCGCAAGATTCGTTGAACATTCATTCAGTACAAGCGCTCGTCTCGACTTGAACACATCGGAAAGGTTGTGCAAATTCTTGATTTATTTCTTTGGCAGCGGGATCGTTGGACAGAAGAAAATTTAAAAATATTGTAGTCCGTTAACAACTTTACAGGACCGTCACCATCTTAGGAATTATGGTGGTATAAAAAGCTCACAACAGAAATACATATATGTATGTTCTTGATCCATGAAAACATGAATATGTTCTATATTACTTCGTTGTTGTCAATGTTAAAATGTGAGATGTTTTTTCTCTGTGTAATAATTTTATCTTCCTGTAATAAAAGGTTGTATAAGTAAAGCATTGTTGTTTTATAGAAACACTTATATTTTTTATTTTATTTTATTTATTTATGGATATGGACATGGATAAAACCCTTGGCCTCCCGCAAGGATTTTGTCCCTTTGTCCAGCAGTGGACGTCTTTAGGCTGAGAGAGAGAGATATCTATGGCGCGTAGGAGAACTAAAGTAACCGACATAGCCCGCAGAATCGCGAAACTTAAGTGGCAGTGGGCGGGGCACATAGCTCGTAGAACTGATAGCCGTTGGGGCAGAAAAGTTCTCGAGTGGCGACCACGAACCGGAAAACGTAGTGTTGGCAGGCCACCCACTCGGTGGACCGACGACCTGGTGAAGGTCGCGGGATGCGCATGGATGCGGGCAGCGCAGGACCGGTCGTTATGGAAATCCTTGGAGGAGGCCTTTGTCCAGCAGTGGACGTCTTTCGGCTGAGAGAGAGATATCTATGGCTTTGATGCTCACTTAAAGGTAAACTTATATAGCAATAACGTTTAAATGAAAAATTCAACTTAAATTACACGCACCTTTTTTCAATCCCTTCGCTTCGTCCTAAATGGACCACCTAATACACATTTTCATCCTAATCCTTCCTAACTAATACTATCAATGCGAAATTGAGTTTGTTTGTTACCCTGAAATCATACACATAGTTCGAAATACTGAGAAGGACATCACGGTGCAAAGCCGCGGGCAAAAAGCTAGTGATGAAATAAAAAAGGGTCCTATTTTTTTTTCTGAATTTTCTCAAAGATGGAGCTTATAGTTCTTTCCATGCTGAAATTTCAGAAAGCCTTTCTATAAAGTAACTAGTTCTGCTACTCGATACTAGATGTCGCGTAGTCAAACTCTACCTTCCCAAATATGGATTTTGTTACATAATACTATTACAAAACTCGAACAACAACATTCTACTACTGCCGCTATCATGCGTCTTCTGTACAAAAATAGAATGAACGATAAGTATTTTTATACATCAACTTTTGAGCGCGACTTTATCTGCGTGGAATTAACTATTGTTAATGCGGCGTAATCTGTGCCAGTTTTTAGTTAGAGCAGCAATATATCAGTATAAAACCGTATCAAATTCATTATTTTTTTCGTGATGCACATACCTACATACACACAGACCAACAGACAGAAAAATTGGAAAAAATATTTTTTGGCTTTTATTTGCTCTACAGAGATCACTTATTTTTTCTTGAATATTTCCTATTTTTAGATAAATAAAGATTATAGCTATAAATCATAGAGGTAAAATAATCAATAAAATAAATGAAAATGAGTTTGTTTGTTAATTTATTTATTTGTTACCTCCTCTTGCTTTACCTACTGAATCAATCTTCCTGAAATGTCCTATACCCATAGTTAGAAGTACTGAGAAGAACATACTTTCCATCCCGAGAAAAAGCACTGTTCCCGTGGGAAATGCACGCGGGCGAAGCCGCGGACAAAACCTAATCATTTATAAATCTAAGCCTTCCTCACGTATTACTCCATTGAAAAAGGCATGGAAATCTTTTCAGTATTGACAGGTATGACACGGGGAGTCGGGGGACATGATATATTGCACGATTGTTGTCCAGGTGTTTTGCATTCATATGGAAATCTGATGACAATACAACATTATTATGACATGATGGCCATGAACATGTCCCAGTGTCCCTGATTATGATGATAAACTCGGAAGGTGGCCAAATATACTCTACATTTAGATTAGGCTTGTGTGATTGTCCTGGAGCCCTATTTTTGAAAGTGTGACTCACCAAAAAAGCGTGAGCCCAATGATTTCCATTAGATTATTCCGATCGATTATTTCGTATTTTTTAATTGTCTATGTTGAATAATTCGCAACGAGTGGTCTAGCTAGCACTCGTTTTCCTATGATTTGGTAGTCGAACGTTTTTTAAGTCAAAATCAATGACATAGACAACCGGATACGGATATAGATGGAGTCTATTAGAATTTTCATTTTTGCGTTCCGTTTAACGCTTACGTTCTCTTTGATTGAAAATTTACGAACATTTTTTTTACGATTCGTTACCGATTCGGTTTTCGTTGCGTAGAATTTACCAGAAATTATTTCTCGCATTATTTTCATATCACTGGCAACATTGCTAGACGAGTGATTTCAAAAATACGGCTTTTATGTTTTTGGTGACATAGTAGGACGAGTGCGATATAATAGTCTACTCGTTTTCGGCGGTATGTCATACTTTCAAAAATAGGGCTCCTGGTGGAAAAGATTTACGTTATTAAACTATTGAAAATTTTCAATGAAAATTTGATAACATGAGTGGACTGATCTGAATGATACTTGGATTAGGAATGATAATGTATGATGAACAATAGAGTAAACTTTTATAACCACAAAATATCTACGCGACCGAAGCCCCGGTATATGACTTATAGCTGTGTTATTTTTCTAGTTTTGACGTGAAAATATATGTGTAGTTTTTAATTTTTTTTACAATTCCATACCTCAATTTTATAACAGCCATTTCGGGTTGGTTAATTGAAAGATAACAACCCTTCACATTTAATTTTAAAATTAGATTTCAAACCATCACCCGGTAATCTATGAGAGCCTTTAATAAAACAGGTAATCCGTGTTTCGGAGCAGGGCTACCGGTTGGTACCGGTACCATTACATTACATTAGATAGAATCACGTCTTCATCCCTTACGGGGTAGACAGAGCCAAGAGTCGTGAGACTCGAAGGCCACGCTTAGCTGAATAGTAGGTAAACAAATTCTCATATAAAGTACCGGTTTTTTCAAGGAGTTTATATGGAAAATTTGATACCGGTAACAAACCCTGTTTTGGAGTTAAGGTTTATTAGCCCCCTCGAACACACGTGAAGGCTTCGCGTCTGGATGGCGGCGGCGCTCCGCGTGGTTCAATTGCCGCGGGGCGGCGCCCGAGCCTCCGTCAGTCGCGCTCCATGCCCCAGAGGGCACACACGTCCGTCTCCCGTCGTGGACTTATGTAACCCGGTGAGTCTGCAGCCTCCAACCCACCCCACATCGACCCCGCGCTCGAAAGAACACGCGAACCAAACCGGCGTGCACATCGACTTATATCGAACCAATCGAATCAGTGCAATAATTGTCAGCTGAGAGAATCGATGCAGTAACCGGTGAGCGAATTTGGAATGCAGGTGTATTATGTAACGGGATTCAGGATTGTCTACTTGTTTTTGCGACACGCATGCTTTGACCATGCCTCGTATCGTTAGGCTTTTGTTTGGCACGCATCGCGTGTGTGTCAATTATGAAAGACATAACTTTATCGTTCATTTTAGAGCTATGTTCGTTCATGTTGTTATTTGTTAGTGTACGTGTAAACTTGGAGACTTATTTATAACTTATAAATCAATCGATGTGGCATGTCAGGTAATTGAAAACTATAAGGATTACGCGTAGGTAATAATGGTTATTTACCTTGGCTACAAGAAGTATATCATTAGCCCTTATATAATCTCAACTAAAGACTTATTTAGACCCAGGTCAAAGCCTAGAACCCTATTGACATGTCTCTACTCGACGTAGTCTGATATTTTGACTTTCAAAACGCCCGTGTATTAGAATAGTCAAAACAAAAAAGGAATCAATTTGGTCCATCAAATATTGAATTTTAGCAAGACTAAATACCCTATTTTTTCTTTATACTTATATTGTAGATATATGTGAAGTATAAAAGCCAAGGAGGGATGTCATAGCTTGTAGTACGAACACACTTATTTTGATATATCTGTCTTCTCATTGGGGAAATAAGGAAAGGAGATAATGTCTAATTGGGTTGTAGCTTCCTCATAAGATATTTTCGGAGAGTCGGAAATCTTCGGGAATCCGTAATATAAGATGAGAAAAATTTGGTACACCTATTCACTCTAATATCATGAACTGATAACAAATTTTCGGTTATTGACCTGTTTACTAGTCTTCACTAAATTTATAGAATTTCTTATTTATCTCGTTGAGTCGGAATGACTAAAAAATTTATTTTCGACCAGACCAATTACTTATTTATTTTTAATGAATGTACGTTAAGTAGACACGAATGTCTAGGTGAACGGTGACCTTTTTTGTTAGCTTCTGAATACAAAGCAACGTGGATGACCTTTTTATTGATTTAATTGATACTTGAGTTCAAAATATATATCAACTTCAATGTACAACTTCATCATATTTTATTTATGTTTAAAAATAGAAGGAGTAATTTTTTTCCATTTAAGTTTTGTTTTGTCTCTACATTTTTTGTTTGTTTTTGTCTCTAGTTAGAAAATTAAGTAGGTATATTATTTCCTCAATGTCAACATAGGTAACTAACCTTTTCAGTATTTTAACTTTGCATAACTTGTTATGAGTATGTACCAATATTAAAAGTAACAGAAAATTGAAAAACACTAATTTTACGTTGCACTGAATTGTTAGAAAAGTGTTGGTTGAGACTTGGGAGATCCAAGTTATTTGTTGTACTTCGATTCCAAGCAATCTCCCCGAATGCTATTCAATCTTCCGTTAGCTCCAGATAGTTCAACTTCTAGTAGAATGCAAAGATTCTTCTACAGACCACAGGAACATCTACAGATACATTACTTTATAATATCTTAGTAAAACTAATAAAGATGATAAATGTAGAGACGACTCGGCCAAATTAGCGCGCGTAAATTTTTTGGTGCTCGGTTTGACGTACCAGTTCTTATACTCGTACTTAGGTAATTGAATACCAAATTGTCCTTGAAATTCTGATATAATAAGAGCTTTGTCTTGTTCCAATTTCCAATCAAATTATGCAAAAAAGAAAACAAAATTGGGTCTGCTTATTTGTTTCTAAACTCTTTAGTGCACATACACGATAATGTAGTTATAGAATATGAACAACTTGTAACGCGGCGACGCGTTCATCCTCTTTGGATCCATTTATGCGTGCGCTGGCACATATATTCTGCATTTTGATTGTCATTCTTGGCCTAGTATCTACCGATATACAAGTTACTTTCATTGTGAAGCTACAATAATACTATTTTAAAATAATATTATATTATAGACCCTTATCGGGTATGTATTAATAAGTTTTGTTTCGGAAGTGGTTTTAAATTTATAGTGTGTGTTATCTTTTCTAACCGTTATTTATATTTGTTTTAGGTCTTATGTTTTATCAATAAATATACTATTCAACGACCCCGAAATTTATTATTTAAGAGTCTCCTCTGCGATAAACTGAAAGCATTTGAAAAAAGTCTTCAGTGTCATAATTGTAAACGAGATAGTGAAGACCTGACGTTTATTTCAATAATAAAATCATCACGATTGATGAGATGCGTGGGAATAGTAATGATAACCCGATGTGGGTTAATATCCAGTGATGCACTCATATACATCACTTTTTGTCCTTTCGCTCATAAAATTGTACCACACCACCTACACAACCGTATTTGCATACAATAAGAACGTACGAGCGTTCACTTTATTACAGCATTAAAACTTTACTAACCACATTTGCGATGAATAACAGAATTTCGACGTATTAAAGAGTTTACGAGGAATCTCTGCGAAATAGATTTTCGATGAGTTGGTCTTTCGGTAAAAACTTAACTTAAGATTTGTCATCGTATGCCTGCCGGTGACGCTGCTCTCACTTATAGTGATTGGCACTTCAAGGTGTTAACGTTGCCAGAATTTTTTATAACACCCAGAAAAAAGTCATTGTTGTCGTTACTTTTTAAGTTGTTCGTATTTTTCATCACGACACTGACAACGAGAAGTGTGTTTTGTACAGAAAAATACGAATTAATTGGATACTGATTTGATCTTTTTTTCATAAATATTTTAATGTCCCTACTCCGTATGACTCGGGAGAAATTGGATCTAATTTTTGTTATGAAAATTAATTCGATCCATATAATCCATATAATTGACGACCTCCGTGGCCCAACGGTTATCACGCCGGACTGTCACACCGGAAGTCCCGGGTTCGATCCCCGGTCGGGTCAAGATGGAAAATGATCTTTTACAGATTGACCCGGGTCTTGGGTGTTTATCTATATATGTATTTGTTTTAAAATATAGTATCGTTGAGTTAGTATCCCATAACACAAGTCTCGAACTTACTTTGGGGCTAACTCAAATGATTTCATGAGAAGGACTGGATCAGGATGGAAACAGAACAGATATCCAACAGATAAAAATTTAAAAAGTGCTTAAACATTTGGACAGTACAACATCTATAGAATGATCGTTATGAAAAATCTATTTATATAGTTATGTAAATAAATTTATTAACATTAATTCTTTATATGACAATTATTTATGTAAAACATAAATAAGTATATTTAAATGAAAATCGATGTCTTCTTGTAAAGAAAGACCTATAAGTTCGTATTGGTGCAGTAATTAAATTCCTTTATTCCTCTCTTTTAAAGAAACATTCAATCGGCTTGTCTTTATCGCTTGATGTGTGGTGTACAGCTACCTGCGATTCAAGTTGCCATGCACAGAGATCTATTTGGCGGTAGTAGCGGCGAATTTGCAACGAATGCGGATAGTTGACGTGTGTTGGCCGTACTAGCGGCAATTACCGCGGGTTATTTGTCCGTAAACACGGTGGATGCCCACCTTTGTTTTGGATTTATCGTCGGAATTGTTCCTTTTTTATTGTTTTCTCTTTACAGCCTGTTCTCCGGATGATTTTGTTCCCTCTTGTAAAACGTAGATATTTAGATATGACTCCGCTATGGAATGTCTCAGTACGAAATGTCTATGTACGTACACTAATTAAGTTTGTGTTTTAGGCTTCCTTACCTCAAGGTTACCTGAAGCGGTGGTGGCCGAGTGGTAGGGCGCCCGCCTGTGGATGCAAAATCCCAGGTTCGAATCCTGCCCGGGCTACATGAGTTTGTATACAAAACTGACTCATGTTAGTTTTCATCGACCACCATTTGCTTTCGGTGAAGAAAAACCACGTGAGGAAACCTGCACTCTGGTCTGATTATCAGCTAGTGTGTGAAATGGAGAAGGCAATGGCAAACCACTCCATTAAAAATTGCCAAGAGAGTCGTTGTGTGTGTTTCATTCCATATAATGACCACGACCCTCAGTCATGAGGAATTACGACTAAAGAGACCTCAAGGTTGAAATGGATCCAATATGGGATCACTTTATTGTTCGTCCGTCTGTTTGTCAAGACCCTTTTTCTCAGGCGTAGAGGTATCAAGTTGATATTTAAAACTTCAGTTTACGGTCTCTAACAGTTGGAAAAAAATCATATTTGTATATATTTTATCTACCAACCTGCTGTACTGATACATAATACCGATTTTTTTATATCCTGCCCATACACCCAAAAGTTTGAGGACTTTGACTTAGTAGTATTTTTTTCTAGAATAGGAAATAACTAATAGGGAAATAATTTGCAATAAAAAAAAATCGTAGTACCACTGGAATAGGTATTTTAAAACAATTAAGTCTAGAAAATTAAAAACCAAATAAATATAACACAAGCTAATTACCATTAAAAATAAAAAACACGACTGACAAGTTTTTACTCAAAAAAGTACATAATATAAACTATATACTCAAATCGCCTTTTAAAGCCTTTCAATTTGATACCCCACTCGATAAGATTAATGAAATTTATTTTTTTGGTCTGCTATTTATCGCATATATAATCCGCTATTTTGTTTTTATGATGACGTCATATAGCCTCTGTCACTTGGAGGAATGCAAGGAATCTAAAAATACCTCTCTAGATTTTGAATCTATTAAGCCGTTCAAGACTTATGGTGAAATAAAGAAACTTCATACATACATACATATTTACATACATGAACCCTGAAAACATAAAACTCCTTTTTTTGTCAGTCGTGTAAAAAGAAAGATATAATTCAAGTGCAATTAAGTTTAAAAATAATATTAAATATTATTTTTTTTTTTACATTTTTTAACCTATATTTTTTTAAAGTCAATTATTTTTATTCATATAGGCTTAAAAATAGCACTTATAAATCGTCACATTCTTGTTTTTTAGTTAGTTGACGTCATAAAATTACTTAAAGCTAAGGTTACCACACCGCCTCCAAAGCGCAAGTGGAGAAGAGGCGGCGCAACAAACTCCACGGCTGCATTTTCTTCAAAGACGTCACTTTACAACATATGTCTTACAATTAAATGACTGTGTATGTGGACGAATATACATTGAATATTCATATGAAATGTCAAATTTATAAATTAATAAAATGTCACTGAAAAAGTATTGTCCCACTGATAGGCAAAAAATTGGAAGGCGATAGGATCTCCCCTATCGCAATAGACATTACATAGGTTACATAACATAGGTAATACATAACATAGGTAAAATTATTAGGATGATAGTATGTTAGTGAAAACGCAAGCAATTTCAAAGACTTTTTTGTCTGGCTTTGGCTGCAAACTCAGCCCACTGGTTTTCCGACCTAAATGTCTATCGGTCAGTTCCCCGACACTTTTTATCTGCTTCTGACATGTGTACACACGTGACATATCTGATAAGTTCCCTTGTACAATAATTTTTATTCCGGGATTAGAAAAAAATATTCGTTTTAGGACTTTTTAGGTCTATGCGAATCAAATTTACTTTTAAATTTAAAATTGATTAAACTACTTATTTTGGGTAATATCATTTCACAATATAAGCAAAACATTTTGTATATTTAAAACATTATTTCTGAGAATTCCATAATCAGACGAATTTCACACATTATGATCTTTCAGAAAAAGGAGCTCTAATAATGCTGCAAAATGTAAATTTTTTGTTAACAAGCGTAATTTAAAAATTATAGAATTTAAAAAATACACATAAATTATGTCTATGTAAATTGTAATATTACCCTAAAAATATCGAATCACACCGCAATGTACCTAGTCATATTGCTATTTTGTCGTATAGTTTATATAAACTTTTAAACCCTTCTTGCCCTTCTTGGTTCATTAAAGAAATACATGTATTTTTTAAAATTAATTTACTATTTCTGCCTTATGTACAGCAACCACAGATGAATAATATTTTTTTAATTGCACTAGATATAATCAAATATAAACTATTTATAACTACTATTACCATAATCTTAAGTGCCTTTGCTACTTAAGATTAAAGTTATTAACTCTACTTATGTCAAGTACTTAACACTTTTTATATATTTTTTATAACTGCATGCAAAAAGCAGATTTAATTTTATTTCGACTCGACTCAGTGATTTTAAATCCTTTTATTAAAATTCGTATCTCGTTGAATGGTAGTTTTTGTTAATACGTTTTTTTACATTGTGTGATGTTTCCCACCGATGTATTTCAAGTGTAGCACTGGTTTTTATTTTTTGTTGTGTGACAAACTAGTTAATATTTTAGAATAGAGATAATTATAATAAAATATTATTCTTCGAGTAGTGAAAAGTCACTTTATTTACTAAAAGGATGACTTAATAATTTGCTGAAAAAGTTTCGACTAATTCCTATCGTTTTTTTCCTTTTTCCATTGAAATACGCAGAAGGTACTTGTAAAAAAAATTTCAAGGTGCAGCTAGCTATCCTTTTGTTCATCTCTTCGTTAATAAAACTAGAACTGGTCTACACCTGTACCCTCGTGTTATTTATAATCTGTGCTTGTACATAGAAGATATTTAAGGCGAGACCCAATTAGGATTTTCGGAAAACGTACTGTCTTTAAATGTCCATAGGTTAGAAGTACTGAAGCAGGAAAAATATCCAGTAAAGAGAAAATGCTAAACTAGAATTATACAGAATCAAATTACAAATAAAATTAATAAGACTAGATAAAAAAATAATAAATAATAATGATTTTTTTTTCCTTTATCTTCGAGAATCACCGTAATTTAAGCGATAACAGTAGATTTTTTTAAAGAATTAAATAAAGAGTACATTTATTTAAAACGAAACTGGCTTATTTTTTAAATATATATTAAGTGTTTTATCATAATTAAAAGAAAACCTCTAAAACACAAATTATAGAAAATTCGAAAAGTAACCATATTGTGTCTGCTTTAAGGCGGAGCTTACGTACCGTACCTTACCCCCTCTGATTAGCGGAAAACTGCCTTGGGTCTCGCCTTAAGAAAAAAATGTATGATCAGATATGCATTGTGCTGAAGGTCTAACATTTTTTTTTCTTTATTTTGGCATCAAACAGTCATTACAAACTTAAAAAGAACTAGAAACAACTAGAACTTAAAAGCTGTAGGTCTAAATGCCGTTAGGAACCTGAGATACTCCAATAAAATTCGATGCAGGCGAAGTCGCAAAAGCCAGAGAAAAATAATATCACAACAGGGAATTGAGTTGATATCGTTCTAGATTACTTTTGGTCAGTGTTTCATTCAGAGTCCGGCTCATTCGTCAAATTTTCCACTCTAAAATTGCCACACAGGTGTAGTCATCCGTCTTTCTATTTATAGAAGCTCTGTCTTATTGTTGGAGTGTGAATAGACACATTAATATTATTATTTTTAGAGCATTGTATAGTCAACATCTTAAAATTAAGTATGCACGGCTGCTACTTTAACAAAGGTTTATTCTGAAAATAATATAGGTATGGCAATGAAACTTAACAATAATTGAGTACAATGATATCTATTATATTGTTATAAGTACTAACATTATTTTCTGAATAATCATGTTGACTGTACGATATCTTATTTTGATTTTATCCTAATCCTAACTAATAAATCCATACTAATCCATACTAATATTATAAATGCGAATGTTTGGATGTGAGTTTGTGAATTTGTGAGTTTGTGAGGATGTTTGTTACTCAATCACGCAAAATCTACTGGACGGATTTCGATGAAATTTGGTACAGAGGTAGATAATGACCTGGAATAGCACATAGGCTTTATCCCGGGAAAAAGCACTGTTCCCGTGGGAAATTCACGCGGGCGAAGCCGCGGGCAAAAGCTAGTAACTAATAAAATAATAAACGTGCTGGACTTTACTTTTTTTACCATGATGCTGCGAATAAATCATTCTATTCTATTCTAATATTATAAAAGCAAAAGTGAGTTTGTTTGTTTATTTATTTGTTTGTTGGTTACCTCTTCACACTTAATCTACTCAAACAATCTTCCTGAAGTTTCGCAAACACATAGTTAGAAGTACTGAGAAGGACCTTTCATCCCGGGAAAAAGCACTGTTCACGTGGAAAATTCACGCGGGCGAAGCCGCGGGAAAAGACTAGTAATAATATAATTAGTGTTATGCTATACTATTTTATTACCATTTTTATAATGTTTTTCTATACATGAATATCTATTGTTTTGCGGCAAAATCTTTGTAAGGTAATAAAATTGAGCTGCCCAAGTAACTAAAGATTAAAATATGGAATATTGATTTTCCCGCCTATAGATTAGCAAATTCCCCAAAACTTCGATCATGGGAATTTCGGGATCCATACTAATATTATAAATGCGAATGTTTGGATGTGAGTTTGTGAATTTGTGAGTTTGTGAGGATGTTTGTTACTCAATCACGCAAAATCTATTGGACGGATTTCGATGAAATTTGGTACAGAGGTAGATAATGACCTGGAATAGCATATAGGCTACTTTTTATCCCGGGAAAAAGCACTGTTCCCGTGGGAAGTTCACGCGGGCGAAGCCGCGGGCAAAAGCTAGTAATAGCATAAACCTCTATACTCGAAAGTGAAAGTTTTTTTTCAAATCCGACCGCTAATTCTAGAGATT
Organism: Ephestia elutella; assembly: GCA_018467065.1. Lineage (NCBI taxonomy): Eukaryota > Metazoa > Arthropoda > Insecta > Lepidoptera > Pyralidae > Ephestia > Ephestia elutella. The sequence goes on from CM031582.1 coordinate 6,554,200, forward strand.
AGCGCGCTTTACATACTTAGGTATGTTACTAAAGATTAAAAAAGTTTTAAAGATTCTCAGCTCCATCTTTCAATATTTTTTTTGATTTTCTTCCGATAAAAATACAGCACAAAGTCTTATTATACACGCCTCCATCTTTTAACCATTACTTATCGTTTACCGTGCAATAATTTTTCGTTCTCGCCTTTCTCTCCTTTACAAATAGACAACAGAATGAAAAGTTAGATAAAGAAAAATGAATAAGCCGACAAAGAAGACAAGCTGAAATCCGTTATTTTTCTCAAATATTCAATGGTTTGTAAAGTTCTTATATTGGCTGTTTATTAATCATGTGACTATGAAAAATGTTTTTCGGCAAAGCATTTGTCGAGAACTGTTTTATTTGACATACAAGTGTCCTGTATTTTTATTTAAAAAATCAAATAAAACATTAAAGTAGAAAAAAAGTACATAATTACAGACTATGTTTTAATTTAACGGGATTTATTTAAGTGACTTAACTAACATACCATTTTTATGTCGAAGCCAGTTTGGCAGCAACCACGGTGACTGCAACGTCACACGAAACGTCATTAGTAAAACTCTAGCATCTAACAACATCAAGCTCTATGAAAATAATTGACGAAAGCCTGGACTGTCCTATCTCCGGCACTGCTGTGATAGACATGTCACAGTACCCATGCCAGAAGGTACTAATAGTAGGTAACTATAAGCATATTTATAATTAATTCAATTTACTTATAATTAATTTAATGTGCTAATATGGATCTTGATCTGAAATAAATGAATTTAAATTTAAATTTAATTTAAAACAAAAATTATAGGCAGTTTACTTTAAAATAGAAAATGAAAGCGATTTAAGGTTTAAGATCATTTATTCTCATTAAGAATTACAAATTCACTTCACATGAGAACAACACAAATAAATTCAAATAACAACAATATCATTTTCGGTATACGCGTACAGATTAACATAAATTCTAATTAACTAAAACTATTCGGTGCGGTTACCCTCACTTTAAAAAATATCATTGATCGAGCGGTCACAACTTCGAGCGTCGAGTGGTGTAAATACAAGGATGTATAGCCCGACGCAGCTGGAAGGGACATCGAGTCACACGAGTAAGTATTTAATTATGTTGTAATATTTATTCTATGTAATATTAGCCTGTTAATATTTTTGTTTCTATTTGTTTATAATATGTGAGTATTTTTTGTATTACTATTATTAATATTATTATTTTATTTTTATTATTATTTATATTAGTATATAATTTTATTATAAATTTTAATTTATTACGATATAATTTATTATTTTATATTTTATAAAATGTATAAATATATTATTATTTAATTTTTTATTAATTTAAGTGGGTTCTCTTTTGCTGTAAATATGTTCTATAAGTAATTATATTGTGTAGTTTTTACCCACAAAATGTTTTAGCAATTTTTTAAAGGAATACATTGATTGCACTTCCTTCACATTTTTGGGGAGATTATTATATAACTTACACCCTTCATATAAGATACTCTTTTTGCCATAATTCGTTCTGGGTGCTCTTAATGCTAGATTATTTGCGTTTCTTAATTGCATTTTATGTATTTGCTTCTTTTTACTAAAATTAATTTGGGTGTGTATGGAGTTTGTCAAGATCTTTCGTATTAGAAGGCATGTATAATATATATAACTTTGTTTTATTGTCATGAGCTTAGTATCTTTGTAAACCATTTAAATGTACATGATTTATTTATTGATACACGAGCAATCGTATATCATAATTCAGGCATTTGCCAGAGTTGTCAGTGTGAATGGGTCTTTGTATGCCTTTGTATCTCCGATACTAGGCGATGGCGTGTCGTCGGTGTCGGGCTCGGATGATTTATTACTCGTGCGTTGTTCAATAACATTGTGTGACAACCGCGAATCAAACTCTACACATGTACGGCTTTTAACTTGTTCGACAAATTATGGAAATCTGTCTTTCACAAAATTTGAATATAAATTTATTCGTTTTTCTGCTTGGTACCACTATAACCCAGATCACTACTACACACAGTCATGCTTTACAAATAACAAATTAGCACTAAGTAACTGAGTTAAGCCGAACGTCATCAGCGAACTAACTTACCTACATACGTAGATATCACGCTTTTTCCCGTGGGGGTAGGCAGAGACTAGCGATTTCCACTTGCTACAATCCTTACAGATTTCTCTTGCTTCCTCTACACTCATCACTCTTCATACTAACTTAGCTTTCACAATAAATTGTCCTTAATCTTCTTTGCGTGTCGAGTTTAAAGAATTTTCCTTGATCAATGCTATATACCACAACCAAAGCCTCATTGGTTGCTAACATTCATCATCCCGAGTGCATGTGTTAGTAGCCCGGGAAGTATAAGTAAGTCATCCAATGTATGGAACCTGCAAATTTTGGTATCGGAAGAATTCACTTGGCACAGGTGTTATATACATGAAGTTAAGCTAATTTAGCCCGGTAGCCTTCCACCCCCCCCCCTGGTGGGTAGGTAGGGGGGGCATTCAAAGGTACACGCCGCCGCGCTTTAGTTAAAAAATCATATCAGCTTATATTTACCTACCACCTCGAGTTTGGTGTCATTTTCTGGTAAATCAGGCATGAGGAATTAATTTTTGAGACATTTAGTATATAGTTTAATAGAAAAAAAGGAAAATATTGACGAAAATATCAAAATCGGTTTGTTATTTTTTTTATTCAACTGTCAATATTTTTGAAAATCCTGAATTTTGTGCAAATAAAAAAATACTATATTAAAGAATATTTATCTAGCTTTTAAAAAATATATACTTTAATATATAAAGTTATCATAGATGTTTCTGAAAAAATCGGACATGGTACGCGGCGGTGCCTAGGAACTTTTACAGTAGTCTAGTTTCTTATCCTTTTGTTGACATATTAATTTGGTTTTATATGCAAAATATACAGAATATGTACTTTACTTAGTTATTGACTGTCTCTTATGGTTTGATGAATAAATAATACTATTTTTAGGGTTCCGAAGTAAACATGGAACCCTTATAGTTTCGTCATGTCTGTCCGTTTGGCTGTCCGTCCGTCTATCCGAGACTTAGCTCAGAGACTATTAATGCTATCAAGTTGTAATTTGATACAGATATACATATTAATTACGCGGTGTAGTGATAACTACAGAATTATTTTGAACTTCTAACTGGTTAACCTTGCATATCATATTTTGGGTGAAATAGTTGATATATTCGGATATTATTCCTGTGGCGTATTACCTGCATGATAGGCTCTCGACGCATCACAATAGCAGGCATTCAAATCCATTAGTTTCCAGACAAATTGAATTGGAAAGTGAAACACCGGTACACAAATTTCATATGTTGTTTTTACAATACTTGATAGGAAGACAGGGAGACCCGCACATCAAAACGTTCTCTGAGTCACGCCGAAACCATTGGTAGCAATAACTCGACGCGATTTTGTGTACTTACGGAATTATATCGAAAATTAAACATTCATAACAAAACATTCCCATGATTAGATTAGACTGTCAACTGAGATCTACAGAGTTGGACGTCTGACATTGACAGCTGGTGACACACGTTCCGTATCAGTTCCTAACCAACCTTTCTTATCATAAACAAATAAGAAATCATGGCTGGATTGTTGTAGAATTTTAATTATTCTCCTTTAATATCGTCGACTTAGATTATTATAATATTCAACGAATAAATACCTTATTTAAACATTAGTTCTTTTAAAGAATATTAAAAGTTGGTTTGACGTGCGTCCGAATTAAGCGGAATGGAGCGCGACGAGGCGGAATGTCAAATCGAGTGGCGAGGGATCTTTCTCTTCCTGGGTGGCCACGACGACATGTAACATGTCTTGAGCAATTATTAATTTTTTTGGGGTTTTTTCGCTTTCGCCGCCCCCGGTTCCCCGCCATGGGTATATAGTTTAACCTTTAGTTTTTAAATCCGCGATACGCGCAAGGACACAGGGGATATTCGTCGCCACGAAGTTGCCGGGGACATGAGCTGTTGAGGTCCACGTGCCCGTCCGGCCATATGAGTTGACGTTTCCTGGAGTGTACCGCATGCCACGGCGCAGGCCCCGTCGTCGGCGACCCCAGTGCAACACACGGATCCTAACCTTATTTCCAAAGGCCGCACCGCCGCCTTCGATCCGATATCCCTGTAGTGGCTCAGCGCAAACCTCGGAAGGTCCAGCCAGCGTCTACTATCTCGCATACAACGGAGCGTGCAGGAGCGCCGCGTCGCTTTGAGGACGCGACCAGTACCAGTGCTCGAACCCAATGGATCACAAAACGGTGAACGGGACAACGTTCTAAGTGCGCACAGACGTTTGTGTACGGACCTGGCCAGGTACCTTATATTTGGTTTATGTTAATTTTAACTTTTAATTGCGGCAAAGACTTATCAGATTTTGGTATTAGTATAACATGTGCCCGCCCTCAGCGGCTAGTGTGTTTATGGAATAAAATGCTATATTGTATCCCAACCATATTGTATTAATGATATCACCCTGCCCATGACTCCCAGGACCTAAGGCTTACTAGACAAGAGGTCCTTGTACTTCAAAAGTGCGAGGCTCTATCCTGAGCATTACATCCGGCTCTCTCTAAAGTAATTGTTCGTGTATAATCGCACTGCGCAGGGATATTGCCCGTCTTCGCTTCAAATAGTTGGGGACCCCTGCGCACACCGCCCAACATACACTTTTTATTTTTTTTTATTTTTTATACACGACAATGGCGCCCGAACTAATATATTTTTGAGCCTTGGAGTCCTGTGAGAGTGGCAGTTTTTTCTAAAAAATCGTTTTTAAATTTTTTAAACTCGCTCACTTGTTATTTTGAAATTTTGGTGATATCATTGACTGTAAAGTTATTATACTTTAGTGTTTGTTAGGTTTATATGCGACAGGGTTGTAAGCATACATTTAATACAATTCATAGTAATTATTATAATATTACTAAATAATATTATAATTAATAACATAATAATTAATATTTTATTTGGGCTTCGCTATGAATAAAAAGCATAGCGCTCAGCCATAATTCCTATTTAATCTCAATTTGAGAGCTAATTTATTTTTATTGACAGGGAGTAACCTGTATCTATTTAGAAATTTATCAATTATTATAACCTATTACATACCCTGACACATATAACCTCACATTTTTGTCAGCATGTCGGACGGCGAAAGGGAAGAGCAATATCACGAAGTAAGTGGGGAGGCAAACAAACCACCTACCACTACTACTTCCTCATTTGTTAATACACGACCACGGGGAGGTGCAATTGACACCCACCCACCCGGCCCTTCCACACTTAAAGCGTTACAACCCACATTGTCTCAACTAGGAGCTCCCGGCTTAGTACGTCAAGCCAACTCAATGGGTAGGACTACCTATGTTACGGAGACTAGGGAAGATGACGAACGCGTTATTTACATATTAAAGGAGGACCATTTGAGGTCGTGGAATTTAAAATTTTCTGGTGACTCAGACGTCACAGATTTTTTTCTTAGAATTTTTTATGAATTTTTTCTTAGAATTCATTTTTTAGGCGTAGTCGAAACACTTCAGAACATAAAGTACTGAAATGTTTTTCTGACTTACTTAGTGGTAGCTATCTTTGAATAGCATTATTAATGTTGCCACCGGGCACACCATTTTGTTAGCTAAAGGTCGGGAGATAATGACGGATGGCATGTTGTCGAAAAGAGGCGGCATTCCAAATTCGTTAATACCTTCAAATGACCAGTCGTTCAGCTCATTTCTTCTCCGCTAAACTAGCACCGCGCTTTGTGATGTAAAGTTGTCAGGAAGCATTCGGATGTTGTTTACAACCTCCAGGAGATAGAAACTGGTAAAGATGGAAAATATCATGTCCTGGACATAATAAAAGTCTCACAAGGTGTGTCCCCTAGCTAGCAACTTTCTTATTTTGAACTTGGTTATTTTGGATTGGTATAACCAATTAGAGGTCTTTTTTCACATATGACATGACTCACATGTGAAATTTTTTTTGTCAAGCGTTTTCATGAAAACCAATTTCTTTTGTAACTACACACTCTAGGCGCCAGAGTAAACATAAGGATATGGATTAATACTCCTTAATTTTTGAGAAAAAAAGGAAAATAAGTTTTTTCCCTTATACAATGTCAGCCCAACGGCTATACATTTTAAATGTCTATGTATGTGAGATCTCTCCATTAGTTTAAAGACTTTATTAGGTTTACAATTTAATTACTAACTAGTAAATTATGTAGGAATGCTAGATTACATATATTTTAATTAAATCTCAAATAGTTTTTCTTATTATACATAAGTAAGAACTATATTACTTTAGATAATTCATTATTATTAGTATGCTACTTGCGATTATCTCATTAGAAATCCAAGTACGATTTCTTAATGCAGGGGAATTGCAGCGGTCTGGCCAGACGCTGTATTCCTGACACTCAACATAAATTGAGTTAGTTTTAGAACTCTAGAACATACATTTTAGTTTAATATATGAAATAGCATGAGTTAGTTTCATATATAGCTGATAGTTTTATATTTAGAAATATATTGCCGTAGGATAGGTGAATGTTTTCTCCGGTTACCCCGGCTGTTTCGGCTAAGTACGACTTAACCTCTTTGCCGAAAAGGGGGGTATTGTAGTGATAACTACAGAATTATTTTGAACTTCTAACTGGTTAACCTTGCATATCATATTTTGGGTGAAATAGTTGATATATTCGGATATTATTCCTGTGGCGTATTACCTGCATGATAGGCTCTCGACGCATCACAATAGCAGGCATTCAAATCCATTAGTTTCCAGACAAATTGAATTGGAAAGTGAAACACCGGTACACAAATTTCATATGTTGTTTTTACAATACTTGATAGGAAGACAGGGAGACCCGCACATCAAAACGTTCTCTGAGTCACGCCGAAACCATTGGTAGCAATAACTCGACGCGATTTTGTGTACTTACGGAATTATATCGAAAATTAAACATTCATAACAAAACATTCCCATGATTAGATTAGACTGTCAACTGAGATCTACAGAGTTGGACGTCTGACATTGACAGCTGGTGACACACGTTCCGTATCAGTTCCTAACCAACCTTTCTTATCATAAACAAATAAGAAATCATGGCTGGATTGTTGTAGAATTTTAATTATTCTCCTTTAATATCGTCGACTTAGATTATTATAATATTCAACGAATAAATACCTTATTTAAACATTAGTTCTTTTAAAGAATATTAAAAGTTGGTTTGACGTGCGTCCGAATTAAGCGGAATGGAGCGCGACGAGGCGGAATGTCAAATCGAGTGGCGAGGGATCTTTCTCTTCCTGGGTGGCCACGACGACATGTAACATGTCTTGAGCAATTATTAATTTTTTTTGGGGTTTTTTCGCTTTCGCCGCCCCCGGTTCCCCGCCATGGGTATATAGTTTAACCTTTAGTTTTTAAATCCGCGATACGCGCAAGGACACAGGGGATATTCGTCGCCACGAAGTTGCCGGGGACATGAGCTGTTGAGGTCCACGTGCCCGTCCGGCCATATGAGTTGACGTTTCCTGGAGTGTACCGCATGCCACGGCGCAGGCCCCGTCGTCGGCGACCCCAGTGCAACACACGGATCCTAACCTTATTTCCAAAGGCCGCACCGCCGCCTTCGATCCGATATCCCTGTAGTGGCTCAGCGCAAACCTCGGAAGGTCCAGCCAGCGTCTACTATCTCGCATACAACGGAGCGTGCAGGAGCGCCGCGTCGCTTTGAGGACGCGACCAGTACCAGTGCTCGAACCCAATGGATCACAAAACGGTGAACGGGACAACGTTCTAAGTGCGCACAGACGTTTGTGTACGGACCTGGCCAGGTACCTTATATTTGGTTTATGTTAATTTTAACTTTTAATTGCGGCAAAGACTTATCAGATTTTGGTATTAGTATAACATGTGCCCGCCCTCAGCGGCTAGTGTGTTTATGGAATAAAATGCTATATTGTATCCCAACCATATTGTATTAATGATATCACCCTGCCCATGACTCCCAGGACCTAAGGCTTACTAGACAAGAGGTCCTTGTACTTCAAAAGTGCGAGGCTCTATCCTGAGCATTACATCCGGCTCTCTCTAAAGTAATTGTTCGTGTATAATCGCACTGCGCAGGGATATTGCCCGTCTTCGCTTCAAATAGTTGGGGACCCCTGCGCACACCGCCCAACATACACTTTTTTATTTTTTTTATTTTTTATACACGACAGCGGATAGAAATGTAGAATAAAATCATGAAAAAAAATTTTTTTAGGGCGGTTCCCCTACGGCTAAAGAGGGGATGATTTTTTTTTATTCTTGATTATACCATCGTGTGGGGTATCATTTGATAGGTTTTTCAATAATATTATGAGTGTGTGAACATCATATTTTGATTTAGGAATCCGTTTGTGAAATATTTGACTTTAAAGTGCAAAATTTTGTTAAGAGTCAAGTGTCCCCCCTTTTGAATAGGAAAATAGTTGTCGGTGGATACGGGAAAAAGACATGGTACGTAGTAATGATAATGAATTTAAAAGGAAAACTATCACTATTATGTAGGCTTTACACTTTAACTAGTAATAGACGATAATCTTACAAAATCGATTTTAATATGAAAAATATTTGTAGGAACATACATATTTCATTGAATATGATGGTATAGTATATATACATTGTATTATAGTCATTAGTTAAATAAAGCTGGGAGTTAATTTGAGTTGATGTATCCACATTTGTACAGAGTAGGCAGGCACCTTCGGAACTCTACAATGGTGGTTCGATACGGACTTGACCAATTATTTTATTATATTACCGACATTTTCCACCACAGTGGCATAATTTGGTTCATTTTAATTGAATTTTGACAGCTGCACCTAACACCGCACCGTGGCTTGCACCGAATCAGTTCACGACAAGAGGTAGCAGCAACTGGTGCAATAGTCCACTTTGGTTTCCATTTATTTAATTCCATTTCCTATCCCAAATCCGCAAGTGCGCTGTTCTCTAAAAAAGACTGACAGCTAGAGAATGTTCCGCCGATGGACGCCAGTTCTCGGCTGCATCTCCTAAGAGCTGTTTACTAGGGTGTGCATGTAGAGTGTGCTGTGCATTGTGGACTCCTACTTGTCAGAAAGGCACGTCGAGTACCCAGGGAAAGACGGATGGCGATCCTGGGAAATGTCATGTGGCGTTCCGCATCCTATGCCCTTTGTTTGCCACCGCCAGAAAATGCGAGCATAGTGGTAGCCCCACCTACCACTATGCTCGCATTTTCTGGCGGTGCATGTCTAGGACGATAAAATCGCTATTGGTGGAACTATGAAGTACCTCGCCTGAATGAACCCTAGAACTATGAAGCCTAATACTGGATGCCAAATGGAAGTTCTCCGATCATTTCAAGAATATGGCTCGGAAACTCTTGAAATCGGCATCTGCGTCGTCCAGGATACTGCCTAATAGGACCCAATACACCCGCGCGACGCCTCTATATTGGTGTCGTACGGTTGATGGCATTATATGGAGTCCCAATATGCGCAGATGATTTAAAAAAGGAGAGCATAATGTTGTTGCGTAGACCCCAAAGGGCTATCTGTACAATACGAGGATATCGCACAGTTTCTGCAGACGCTGCTTGTATTCTTGTTGGGTCCTTGCCATAGGATCTAGAGGCAAAAATTATTTCTGGGGCTTTTTATGGCGTGAAGAAAATCGCGCCCTGGGTCACAATAAAGCATAGATATTCAGCGAGACTATAATGCCAAAGAAAGAAGAGGCAGAGCAACAACGAGAAGCTCTGTCGACCGGGCCGGAGAAGAAGGGCCTATGCCCATCTTATGCCCCTTGATAATGGCTGGCGATGGACCTGGTAATCGGTCCATCGTCCGCGTTTTTAAGAGGCTATTATTTAAGGCAGGCGGAGTAATTATACTCGATGCAGGGAGACATTTGAAGGTCACTGCCATGGCTGGAGAGTGTGGAAGATTGGTGGTAACTCCACCGTTCCCACCTCTTCTGTATTGGTATGTAGAGGCACCGGGGTGTTTTTAGTGGGTCCAAGTCCCACATCCCGCTTCACTGCTCGACTGTCGAGAAGTGAAGTGGTATGCGAAGGTATTTTCACATAGCATTTTCACCACATTGACAAAATTTTGCACTTTAAAGTCAAATATTTCACAAACGGATCCCTAAATCAAAATATGATGTTCACACACTCATAATATTTTTGAAAAACCTATCAAATGATACCCCACACGATGGTATAATCGAGATAAAAAAAAATCATCCCCTCTTTAGCCGTAGGGGAACCACCCTAAAAAAAATTTTTTTTCATGATTTTATTCTACATTTCTATCCGCGTAATTATTATGTATATCTATACCAAATTACAACTTGATGGCATTAATAGTCTCTGAGCTAAGTCTCGGACAGACGGACAGACAGCCAAACGGACAGACATGACGAAACTATAAGGGTTCCATGTTTACTTCGGAACCCTAAAAATACTATTATTTATTCATCAGACCATAAGAGACAGTCAATAACTAAGTAAAGTACAAATTCTGTATATTTTGCATATAAAACCAAATTAATATGTCAACAAAAGGATGAGAAACTAGACTACTGTAAAAGTTCCTAGGCACCGCCGCGTACCATGTCCGATTTTTTTCAGAAACATCTATGAAAACTTTATATATTAAAGTATATATTTTTTAAAAGCTAGATAAATATTCTTTAATATAGTATTTTTTAATTTGCACAAAATTCAGGATTTTCAAAAATATTGACAGTTGAATAAAAAAAAATAACAAACCGATTTTGATATTTTCGTCAATATTTTCCTTTTTTTCTATTAAACTATATACTAAATGTCTCAAAAATGAATTCCTCATGCCTGATTTACTAGAAAATGACACCAAACTCGAGGTGGTAGGTAAATAGAAGCTGATATGATTTTTTAACTAAAGCGCGGCGGCGTGTACCTTTGAATGGGGGGGGGTGTATGGCTACCGGACTAAATTAGCGTAACTTCATGTATATAACACCTGTGCCAAGTGAATTCTTCCGATACCAAAATTTGCACGTCATGACACTACTTCCCGGGCTATAGGGCAATATAGTAATTAAGAGCCTCAAACGGCGCAAATATGCAGGAATCGGTGATTTCTAAATTTTTGAGCCGTTTGGGTTTGAGACATTAGAGCCGTGGGGACCTTCAGCCCACAAACTATATGACGCCATCTCCCAAAAATTTATTGAGGTTCCTCGTGACCAGAGGGCTGGTATTTATCTAGCACAGAGATTAAGCATTGCCATTCAACGTGGCAATGCTGCCAGCCTTCTGGGCACTTTACCTCGGCAACGAACTGTCGGGGCTGTGCATTTTTGTAAATATATTTAATTTTAGTTTTATTTTTTTAAATTAATTTGTAAATATTTTTTTCCAATATCTCAATAAATTTAAGTATTAAAAAAAAAGATGGTAAGTACTAATTTCATATTTTCAGGGATAGAAAAACTGAGTCACCTAGAGCTAGTTTAGTTTGGTGGATGAGTCTTATGTATGTCTGTTTTTCAGATTTATTCTCAGAAAGTGATTTTTATTATGAGTCTATTCTCATTACTCGAAGTTCAACAATTTCTTTATAATTTGACTAAAGTTGATCGGTTCGTAATGAGACAGAAACTACTGAAGCTGGCAAAAATCTATGAGTTACAACAATATCATACTAAAGAAATGGATCAAGATCCGTGCGCGAGTTTTATCACAAAATTCATATTTTCCCCCGTTTTCTTGGATCCTTTTACGAATAGATTTAAACGTAGCATTGCATCAATATATTTCCTATTGGAACAAACGCTCTTCAAAGAGCTTTTATTATTTGAAGTTCATGGTTCTTTTTTGAAACGCGACTTTCTTCAAAGGCATATAGATGTAGATATTATCGATTTAGAAGTAGTAACGAAATATCACATTTTTATTTAACTAATTTTGTATCAAATTTAGCATATCAAAATTTCTTGTCCATGGACAACCAATCGAAATTATAAGCCTGTAATAGCGCGATGGTGTATTTTTCTTCGGTAATAGTGAATTTGCATTTTAGGGTTCTTTATTAGTTTCGATACAAAAATCTCTAAAAGCACCAAATTCTATTTTATTTGGCTTGATAACACATTCAAAAGTAACAAAATTCGACATAAATGTGTCGTAACTCCTGCCGTCGTCGCTCGAAACGTGACCTTTTGCCGAATGTTTACAAAACCTGGATTTCGCTACTGCTACAGCTGAATTTGCGAGAATCATAAACATGTGTAGCCGAGGGCATAAATTATAAAAATACGTGTATATACTACCTACTACTAGCTCTCCATTGAACTGATTCATTTTTAACAGAAAATTTGAATATTTCTTCTTCTTCTTCTTGGCGAGTCGAAATGGCAGCTATATTTTCCCAGACCAGTAGGTGGCAACGATAATCGCCCTATCGTTGGCCTGGTAAAGGTCCTCTATGGTACACGATTCGGGGCAATTCGGACACGCCAGGAGGTGAGCCATGGATTGCACAGCTCCGCAATCGCACATAATATTTGCCGAGAAACCCCACCTAACACGGTTCTCACGGCATCTCCCATCAGCAGCCCGAAGTCTATTTAAAGTCTTCCAGACTAATAATTAAAAGAGAGAGTGTAATATTTTATGGTTAGATTAGACCATAAAGATATTATTCCTGATTTGAATGAATAGTGAAGGAATGTAATGCAGACACAAAATAGAACATCATAAAAATCTGGAACAAAATCGGGAAATATGTCAGAAAATCAATAACGAAATGATTGTTTTCGAACCTTAGAATGAAGCACCTATAGTTGGTTCAATTTACCCACAAAAGTGCATATGTACCATTTTTTAAAATCCTAAATAGCCATAGCGTATAGAAACATGCATGTACTGAGTACACCATATGAAAAAGTATAAGTTCCACTTTTTATAGTGGATTGTATTTCAGGTAGTATACTTTATTATGTGGCGGTAATAGCGACCGATTTGCAATAGATTTAGGTAGGTTGCTGACTGTACTGTACATATAAGTACTTAATATACACAAGTTCTGCTGATATGCAAATGTGATTACTAGATTGACAACGCTAGGTTGAGCCTGAATAGCAGGCCTTCCGATCGCTAGATCAATATTTGTGGCCGTCCAAGCCGTAGTATTTGTAAGTGGGGCAGTATTAAGGTTGGATTGTGGTGCTAGATTTGTATAATAAATAACATACATATTATCACGCTTTTTCCCGTAGGGGCAGGCAGATATTATTAGTATAATAGTTCCACTAAATCTGCGGAACATAGGATAGGTTGATAGATAGGTTATTTGTAAAATAGTCCTTAACTTATTAAGGTTTACATCTCATTTGCCCCATAGAGTTTTGCCCGATATAAAAATCCCATGTTTGGCTCATATTCTGTGCCTGTTTTGCCCCATATGAAATAAGTATCTTGTCTAAGCTGCTGGCCGACTGATTGGTGTAGATACCTTTATCAACGCATAAGCGAAACCGCTGATGGTAGAAACTTCTGAGAGGTTCTATATATAGCTTTTAACTAAGATAAAATTCCTTATTTTGGAATGGGTAAATGGGTGAAAAACAAAATTCACGCGAACGAAGCCAAGGGCAAACTCTATTTCTTTATTGACAGGTCGTAGAGTGAGTCGAAGCGCGCGTTGACATTCTAAAACTGTAAATTAGATCTATATGCGTGCTAAATTAAAAATAAATTAATCGACATTAAATTTAACTGTCTAAAAACTAATAAATTTAAGTACTTAATAAACGTTACGACAATCTAATAAACTGAACTGTAATTCGTCTAGTCCTGTGAGGATATGGCCTTGTCCGGGTAAAAAAGTTGGTTGGGAATGAAGCCACTTAGTGGTGGGCGGCTTCGGGCATGACATGGATTGATTTTGCCCACTCGCACGCGTGTACGTAGACCTAATCTGCTGGAAAACTGGAAATGGAATAAGTATTATCCACAGAAATCTGAAAAACTATTATTCAGATTAGTGGTACAGTGGTCGAAGCGGTGGTGGCCGAGTGGTAGGGCGCCCGCCTGTGGATACAAAATCCCAGGTTCGAATCCTGCCCTGGCTACATGAGTTTGTATACCAATCTGACTCATGTTAGTTTTCATCGACCACCACTTGCTTCCGGTGAAGGAAAACATCGTGAGGAAACCTGCACTCTGGTTGATGATTATCAGCTAGTGTGTGAAATGGAGAAGTCAATGGCAAACCACTCCATTAAAATTGCCATGAGAGTCGTATGTGTTTCATTCCATATAATGACCACAACCCTCAGTCATGAGGAAATACGACTAAAGAGAGACGTTTGTTTTCGATTTATTACATTGTCTCATCTTCGAAGTCACGACTGTATTCAGTCTTTAAAACCAGCCAACCTACAATGGGCTCCATGCCATGACCCAAGACGCGAAGAAGGATGCTTCGTAAGGAAGGCCAATGCCCCAAATATGGGGACATATGGCTGATGTTGATGACATTTCCTCTCTTGCTTTCCTGAAATCTGTGGGAATGACTTCGTGCGAAGGAACTGAAGTATGTATTAGGAAACTTTTTCGTGCGACCAATGACCTTTTTTTAGCGAGTAAAACAGTAACAGTCAGTATGAAAAATGAGGAACTAAATATGAGTTCCTTCCATTTAACAAATTATCTTTGGGTGATACTTACCTTTTTCTCTAGGTGAGGCATAAGGTATTGGTTCCGAGAACAAAACGATCTCGCCGTCGCTTATTAGCACTTTTTTTACTCATCGATCAATGCAGACCTTGAGCCGCTGTATTTAAGCCTTAGTATGATATCATTCCATCCCATTGTTATTATCAGAGTTCTATAAGTCTTAGTCGTGTAGTGAATTATGTTTTATTTTTTTCTAAAGTTTAAACAAAGTTGAGGCGATTTTCAAATAATTTTGGGACCCACCCACGTTGTTCACAATAAACATTAACAAAAGGTACAAAGCAAGTTAAATACCAATAGCCTTTTTAGCACTTACAGGAACATACTAATTAATATTCTCAGTACTAATTTGTGACATACACCGGTAACAGAAACATGACGGAACAAGAATGGAGATCGCGCCTGGTGATTTTGTTTATCCCAACAACTTCCTAACGTGAGGGGAGGCGCGCTACGCCCTCCAATTTGTTACTTAGGGCTATAAAGTATTGGCAGTACGGAAAGATAATGATCTACTTTTTACACTGACGTACTTAAAAGTCGAACGTATGTAGAGCCAAAATGTTATATTCTCTACGTTGTGTAAAGATTGTATTTGCAGAGGTTAGCGTAAGTAAACTAAGAAAGGAATTTTGGAAATAACACTCTCAAGGGGGAGATAATGAAGCTGTTCAGGCTAAGTAGAACATTTTTATATAATTTTTTCTTTTTTTTTTGTTTCATAATTTAATTAAGACTTACACAGCGTGCGTGCTTTTACGTCATTAACAATAGCATAGTTTTACATTAGTGTAATAAACGCACTCGGCAGATTCATACGTCTAGCGGAGGTGGCCGAGTGGTAGGGCGCCCGCCTGTGGATGCAAAATCCCAGATTCGAATCCTGCTACATGAGTTTGTATACCAATTTGACTCATGTTAGTTTTCATCGACCACCACTTGCTTCCGGTGAAGGAAAACATTGTGAGGAAACCTGCACTCTGGTTGATGATTATCAGCTAGTGAGTAAAATGGAGAAGGCAATGGCAAACCACTCCATTCAAATTGCCAAGAGAGTCGTTGTGTATGTTTCATTCCATATAATGACCACGACCCTCAGTCATGAGGAATACGACTAAAGAGAGAAGCGTATATAGTAGTAAATATAGTGTACGGGAGGGCCTAATTACCGCTCCCGTTTTGGGTGTGCGGTGTGACTAGATACTGTCGCACTAGGACTACAGTAGGTGACTAACACTGGGTGGAAATAAAAGCACTATTGAATTCACTATGAAAACCCCAGGGTGAGGGCAGGGTCACTAGCCAGGCACTAGGTACTTTTCACTATTTCTGGATCCCGGAGAGCACTGAATTGAAACTGTGTGGTGTATGAAACCACGCGTTCTTTTATACATTTTTAATTAATGAGCTGGCCAGCGGTCCCTGCCTACTCCTCTAGCTTTCAAATTTATTTTCTCTTAACCCTTAGATCTAGGTACATGTGGCAGCTTAAACCAAAGTGTATTTTACTCTAGGCTACATTCTAGGACTAGTTGTGTCACGCGGCGATGCTCAGGGGAGGCTCCAAGCGAGCGCGGAGTAAATGATGTCGTGTATAAAAAATAAAAAAAAATAAAAAGTGTATATGTTGTGTGGTGTGCGCAGGGGTCTTCAACTATTTGAAGCGAAGACGAGCAATATCCCTGCGCAGTGCGATTATACACGGACACTTACTTTATAGAGAGGCGGATGTAATGCTCAGGATAGAGCCTCGTACTTTTGAAGTACAAGGACCTCTTGTCTAGTAAGCCTTAGGTCCTGGGAGTCATGGGCAGGGTGATATCATTAATACAATATGGTTGGGATAGAATATAACATTTTATTCCATAAACACACTAGCCGCTGAGGGCGGGCACATGTTATACTAATACCAAAATCTGATAAGTCTTTGTCGCAATTAAAAGTTAAAATTAACATAAACCAAATATAAGGTACCTGGCCAGGTCCGTACACAAAACGTCTGTGCGCACTTAGAACGTTGTCCCGTTCACCATTACGATCCGTTGGGTTCGAGCACTGGTGCTGGTCGCGTCATCAAAGAGGCACGGCGCTCCTGCGACGCTCCGTTGCATGCGAGATAGTAGACGCTGGCTGGACCTTCCGAGATTTGCGCTGAGCCACTACAGGGACATCGGATCGGGGGCGGCGATGCGGCCTTTGGAAATAAGGTTAGGATCCGTGTGTTGCGCCTTGGGGTCGCCGACGACGGGGCCTGCGCCGTGGCATGCGGTACACTCCAGGAAACGTCAACTCATATGGCCGGACGGGCACGTGGACCTCAACAGCTCATGTTCCCGGCAACTTCATGGCGGCGAATATCCCCTGTGTCCTTGCGCGTATCGCGGATTTAAAAACTAAAGGTTAAACTATATACCCATGGCGGGGAACCGGGGGCGGCGAAAGCGAAAAAACCCCAAAAAAATTAATAATTGCTCAAGCCATGTTACATGTCGTAGCGGCCACCCAGGAAGAGAAAGATCCCTCCACTTGATTTGACATTCCGCCTCGTCGCGCTCCATTTCGCTTAATTCGGACGCACGTCAAACCAACTTTTAATATTCTTTAAAAGAACTAATGTTCAAATAAGGTATTTATTCGTTGAATATTATAACAATCTAAGTCGACGATATTAAAGGAGAATAATTAAAATTCTACAACAATCCTCCCATGATTTCCTATTTTTTTATGATAAGAAAGGCTTGTTAGGACCCAGGACGGAACGTGTGTCACCAGCTGTCAATGTCAGACGTCCAACTCTGTAGATCTCAGTTGACAGTCTAATCTAATCATGGGAATGTTTTGTTATGAATGTTTAATTTTCGATATAATTCCGTAAGTACACAAAATCGCGTCGAGTTATTGCTACCAATGGTTTCGGCGAGACTCAAAGAACGTTTTAATGTGCGGGTCTCCCTATTTTCTTAATAAGTATTGTAAAAACAACATATGAAGTTTGTGTACCGGTGTGTCACTTTCCAATTCAATTTGTCTGGAAACTAATGGATTTGAATGCCTGCTATTGTGATGCGTCGAGAGCCTATCATGCAGGTAATACGCCATAGGAATAGTATCCCAATATATCAACTATTTCACCTAAAATGTGACATGCAAGGTGGACCAGTTAGAAGTTCAAAATAATTCTGTAGTTATCACTACAATACCCCCTTTTCGGCAAAGAGGTTAAGTCGTACTTAGCCGAAACAGCCGGGGTAACCGGAGAAAACATTTACCTATCCTACGGCAATATATTTCTGAATATAAAACTATCAGCTATATATGAAACTAACTCATGCTATTTCATATACATATTAAACTAAAATGTATGTTCTAGAGTTCTAAAACTAACTCAATTTATGTTGAGTGTCAGGAATACAGCGTCTGGCCAGACCGCTGCAATTCCCCTGCATTAAAAAATCATACTTGGATTTCTAATGAGATAATCGCAAGTAGCATACTAATAATTAAGAATTATCTTGAGTAATATAGTTCTTACTTATGTATAATAAGAAAAACTATTTGAAATTTAATTAAAGTATAGTAATCTAGCATTCCTACATAATGTACTAGTTAGTAATTAAATTGTAAACCTAATAAAGTCTTTAAACTAATGGAGAGCTCTCACATAAATTGACATTTAAAATGTATAGCCGTTGGGCTGACATTGTATAAGGAAAAAAACTTATTTTCCTTTTTTTCTCAAAAATTAAGGAGTATTAATCCATATCCCCATGTTTACTCTGGCGCCTAGAGTGTGTAGTTACAAAAGAAATTGGTTTTCATGAAAACGCTTGACAAAAAAATTTCACATGTGAGTCATGTCATATGTGAAAAATGAGGCCTCTGATTGGTTATACCAATCCAAAATAACAAAGTTCAAAATAAGAAAGTTGCTAGCTAGGGGACACACCTTGTGAGACTTTTATTATGTCCTTGACATGATATTTTCCAACTTTACCGGTTTCTATCTCCTGAGGGTCGTAAACAACATTCGAATGCTTCCTGACAACTTTACATCACAAAGCGCGGTGCTAGTTTAGCGGAGAAGAAGTGAGCTGAACGACTGGTCATTTGAAGGTATTAACGAATTTGGAATGCCGCCTCTTTTCGGCAACATGCCATCCGTCATTATCTCCCGACCTTTAGCTAACAAAAATGGTGTGTGCCCGGTGGCAACATTAATAATGCTATTCAAAGATAGCTACCACTAAATAAATCAAAAAAACATTTCAGTACTTTATGTTCTGAAGTATTCCGACTACGCCTAAAATCATCAATTCTAAGAAAAAAATCTGTGACGTCTGAGTCACCAGAAAATTTTAAATTCCACGACCTCAAATGGTCCTCCTTTAATATGTGAATAACGCGTTCGTCATCTTCCCTAGTCTCCGTAACATAGGTAGTCCTACCCATTGAGTTGGCTTGACGTACTAAACCGGGAGCTCCTAGTTGAGACAATGTGGGTTGTAACGCTTTAAGTGTGAAAGGGCCGGGTGGGTGGGTGTCAATTGCACCTCCCCGTGGTCGTGTATTAACAAATGAGGAAGTAGTAGTGGTAGGTGGTTTGTTTGCCTCCCCACTTACTTCGTGATTTTGCCCTTCCCTTTCGCCGTCCGACATGTTGACAAAAATGTGAGGTTATATGTGTCAGGGTATGTAATAGGTTATAATAATTGATAAATTTCTAAATATATACAGGTTACTCCCTGTCAATAAATATAAATTCGCTCTCAAAATGAGATTAAATAGGAATTATGGCTGAGCGCTATGCTTTTTATTCATAGCGAAGCCCAAATAAAATATTAATTATTATATTATTAATTATAATATTATTTAGTAATATTATAATAATTACTATGAATTGTATTAAATGTATGCTTACAACCCTGTCGCATATAAACCTAACATACACTAAGTATAATAACTTTACAGTCAATGATATCACCAAAATTTCAAAATAACAAGTGAGCGAGTTTAAAAAATTTAAAAACTATTTTTTAGAAAAAACTGCCACTCTCACAGGACTCAAAGGCTCAAAAATATAGTAGTTCGGGCGCCATTGTCGTGTATAAAAAATAAAAAAAAATAAAAAAAGTGTATATGTTGTGTGGTGTGCGCAGGGGTCTTCAACTATTTGAAGCGAAGACGAGCAATATCCCTGCGCAGTGCGATTATACACGGACACTTACTTTATAGAGAGCCGGATGTAATGCTCAGGATAGAGCCTCGTACTTTTGAAGTACAAGGACCTCTTGTCTAGTAAGCCTTAGGTCCTGGGAGTCATGGGCAGGGTGATATCATTAATACAATATGGTTGGGATAGAATATAGCATTTTATTCCATAAACACACTAGCCGCTGAGGGCGGGCACATGTTATACTAATACCAAAATCTGATAAGTCTTTGTCGCAATTAAAAGTTAAAATTAACATAAACCAAATATAAGGTACCTGGCCAGGTCCGTACACAAAACGTCTGTGCGCACTTAGAACGTTGTCCCGTTCACCATTACGATCCGTTGGGTTCGAGCACTGGTGCTGGTCGCGTCATCAAAGAGGCACGGCGCTCCTGCGACGCTCCGTTGCATGCGAGATAGTAGACGCTGGCTGGACCTTCCGAGATTTGCGCTGAGCCACTACAGGGACATCGGATCGGGGGCGGCGATGCGGCCTTTGGAAATAAGGTTAGGATCCGTGTGTTGCGCCTTGGGGTCGCCGACGACGGGGCCTGCGCCGTGGCATGCGGTACACTCCAGGAAACGTCAACTCATATGGCCGGACGGGCACGTGGACCTCAACAGCTCATGTTCCCGGCAACTTCATGGCGGCGAATATCCCCTGTGTCCTTGCGCGTATCGCGGATTTAAAAACTAAAGGTTAAACTATATACCCATGGCGGGGAACCGGGGGCGGCGAAAGCGAAAAAACCCCAAAAAAATTAATAATTGCTCTAGCCATGTTACATGTCGTAGCGGCCACCCAGGAAGAGAAAGATCCCTCCACTTGATTTGACATTCCGCCTCGTCGCGCTCCATTTCGCTTAATTCGGACGCACGTCAAACCAACTTTTAATATTCTTTAAAAGAACTAATGTTCAAATAAGGTATTTATTCGTTGAATATTATAACAATCTAAGTCGACGATATTAAAGGAGAATAATTAAAATTCTACAACAATCCTCCCATGATTTCCTATTTTTTTATGATAAGAAAGGCTTGTTAGGACCCAGGACGGAACGTGTGTCACCAGCTGTCAATGTCAGACGTCCAACTCTGTAGATCTCAGTTGACAGTCTAATCTAATCATGGGAATGTTTTGTTATGAATGTTTAATTTTCGATATAATTCCGTAAGTACACAAAATCGCGTCGAGTTATTGCTACCAATGGTTTCGGCGAGACTCAAAGAACGTTTTAATGTGCGGGTCTCCCTATTTTCTTAATAAGTATTGTAAAAACAACATATGAAGTTTGTGTACCGGTGTGTCACTTTCCAATTCAATTTGTCTGGAAACTAATGGATTTGAATGCCTGCTATTGTGATGCGTCGAGAGCCTATCATGCAGGTAATACGCCATAGGAATAGTATCCCAATATATCAACTATTTCACCTAAAATGTGACATGCAAGGTGGACCAGTTAGAAGTTCAAAATAATTCTGTAGTTATCACTACAATGACTATAAATATGAACTTTCCCCCCACCCCTTCTTAATAAAACGACGCCTGCCATTCGGCGCGGCGTCAGAGCGCCCGTGTTCATCGCTACGCTAACATCGTGTGCAGTTGCTGTCTACAATGAGTGAAAACAGACCTTTTCAG
Source organism: Ephestia elutella (assembly GCA_018467065.1). NCBI lineage: Eukaryota > Metazoa > Arthropoda > Insecta > Lepidoptera > Pyralidae > Ephestia > Ephestia elutella. The sequence continues at coordinate 6,575,897 of CM031582.1, forward strand.
GTCTCTACCTATCTGTTTCTATCATTAGTTTGCCTAAATATATGAACTAAAATAAAACAACAGAAGGAAATACTCTTTAATACTTAACAACTAGTACATATTTAACCTATATTAGCCTAGTTCGCTAGTCTAAGGATGAAAAAGGGTATCTTTATTTACATTCAATCAACTTATTACATAAAAATATCCTATATACTGAACGGCTATATTTACATTTAAAGATTTTACTTATTGAACCGTAGAAAATCAGCAAAGATATACAAAAACAAATCCGTTCAGTATGCCGTCTAAGTGCCGTCGTGAACATTTCTCCCGCCGTCGCCGCCCGGCGATACCTCTGGGATCACGACGATCTTCTTGGTTGGACGTTGTAACACCCGGCCGCCTCCAACCTGGACGTCGACGACTCGCACCTCTCCGTCGGCACCTGGGTAGACTCGCACGATCCTCCCCTTCGGCCATGTGTTTCTCGGTAAGTTGGCGTCGCAGATGACCATGAAGTCCCCGACCTCAGGTGGTTTGGACGGGTTGAATGGCTCCCGCCGGTGCTGCAGTATGGGCAGGTACTCGCGCACCCATCTTCTCCAGAATATGTCAGCTAGGGCTTGGGCTCTTCTCCATTGTTGTCTGGCGTTGACGTCTTCCACCCCAAAGTACCCCGGAGGAGGAACATGACTATTGGGACCCACAAGGATATGGTTAGGAGTAAGAGCTTCAGGTTCATCAGGAGAGACTGAGACATGGGTTAAGGGTCTCGAATTCACGGTGTTTTCTACTTCTGCAAGTAGAGTGGCGAGTGTCTCATCTGACGGGTACTTCTCGTGTAGCGTAGTCTTGAGAGCTTCTTTCACCGCGCGCACCATCCTTTCCCACGCTCCCCCATGAATGGAGAAGCAGGGGGAATGTATCGCCAATGTATCTGGTGCGTGACGACCTCATGCTGTAGTCCCTCTAATGCGGCTTCAGCTAACTCCTTTTCTGCACCTTTGAAGCCTGTGGCGTTGTCGCTCCACATCCCTTTCTCGCTGCAGCAACTCTCCCTCGGAGTCTCAAGATGCCTTCTTCGTCGATATATGTGTTGAGACTAGCTAATCTATCTTCTCCGGCAGGTTTCTCACCGTTTCTCACCCTGATTTTTTCCTTACGGAAGGAATCCTCTTGGCTGGCTTCTATCCACATCTTTTCGGCTCTCATTAGTAGATATGCCGACAATTCTTCGTATTTCCTTTGATGGGTCGAGCTGCTTTTAGGTCTAGGCAAGGAGACTTCTTTCTTCTTGTTTCTCGCCCAGGTAGGATCCTTCTCTGCTGTCTTCTTGGTCCTTTTCCTTGTTGCCATTGCCCTCTTCGTTGACAACTTCTGGATGAATAGCAGGACGTAGGCTGTTGCTCTTATCAGTCTTGTCCACTTTGAAAATCTATCTATCTGTGGTAGATAGGGATATTGTTGTTCCCTCTCCAAGTGACATCTCAGTGGTTTCCTTTCTATGTCGTCTTCAGGAACTTCAATTGATACTTCTACTGGCCATTGGTCTTCTGGTAACGTGAGAAACGCTGGTCCCTTGAACCATCGATGATTATGATCAAACTCGTTGGGTGTTGACCTCGTCGCATCATCAGCCACGTTTTCCTTTGTCGGCAGCCACCTCCATTCATTTTTCTTAGTGGTATCTTCAATCTCTGCCAATCTGTGAGCGACGAACGTTTTGTAGGCTCTTGGTTCCGATCGTATCCACGCTAAGGCCGTGCGTGAATCACTCCAATATATTTTCTTTTCCACCTCGAACTCATGCTCCTCCAGCACAGTATGCGCCAATCTTGCCCCCAGAAGTGCTGCCTGTAGCTCCAGCCGTGGTATGGAGATAGGTTTCAGCGGTGTCACCTTGCTTTTCGCGGCTGCCAATGCTACCGTTATACTGCCATCGTTGTTCTCGGAGCGCCAGTATACAGCGGCTGCATAAGCTTCCTCACTTGCGTCAACAAAGGTGTGTAGTTGACGGCGCGTCGATGCTCTGTAATCGTAGCACCGCGGTATCCTCAGGTTTTCTATGCTGAATAGACTTCTCATCCACTTCTGCCATCTTGGCCAGAGTTCTTCTGGAATTGGTTCGTCCCAACCGATGGTATATCGCCAAGTGTCCTGGAAAATCCTCTTTGCTGGCATGGTTATCGGAGATATATAACCCAAGGGATCGAAGAGCGCCATGATGATGCTGAGTGCTTCCCTTTTGGACGGTTTTCTCTCGTTCTGGATGACTTCTTCTGGTGTCTTCATCCTGTTGATTTTGAAGCTGAAGCAATCTTCTTGGACGTTCCACTGAAGCCCTAGAGCTTTCTCTGTTTCTTTTCCTCCGATTATCACGTTGAAATTGGAGTGTTTCTCGGGCTCAACTTCTACTAGTATCTCTTGTTTGTTCGAAGTCCAACCGTTGAGCACGAATCCTGCTTGTTTATGTACATAGTCAACCGCTTTCGTCGTCTCTATGGCTTCTTCTATAGTGACAAAACTTTGTAAGTAATCATCCATATAATGATTCTTCTTTATTGCCTCTGCTGCGTGCGGGTATTGTTCCTGGTAGTCCTCTGCATTTCTGTTTTTAACATATAGAGCGGTGCATGGTGACGATGTTGCTCCGAAAATGACCGATGTCATGCGATATTCATCTGGTTCGCCCTCCCGCCGGTCATCTCTCCATAGAAACCGAAGTGTGTCGCGATCTTCTTCTCTTATCTTTATCTGCATAAACATTTCTTTGATGTCCGCCGATACTGCATAAGGATATTGACGGAACCTCATAATTACCCCTGGTAGGGACTGGAGTAGATCTGGCCCGGATAGAAGCATGTCGTTGAGGCTCATCCCGGCGAACTTGGCTGCTGCGTCGTGAACCAATCTTGGTGGTTTGTGAGGCTTGGCTGGATTGATCACTGGAAAGTGAGGAAGGTACCATGTTCTACCTTGTTTTGGAGATGCGGGTGCCGGTTCAGCATACCCTGACTTGAGTAGGTTCTGCATACGATCTTTGTATTTCTCCTTGAGGTCCTCATCACGGTCCAGCTTTTTCTCCAATAAATGAAGCCGTTTCTCAGCCTGTGGATAGTTGTTGGGAATGACGAAATCTTTATCCTTCCACAGCATGCCAGTCTCATATCTCCCCTCGGGTAGGCGACGACTCTTTTCTTCTAGAATGTCGAGGGCTTTTCTCTCAGGATCTTCTCTTGGCTTCTTAGCTTCTATACCAAGTGACTCCAGCTTGAAATGTTCTTTGATAAGCTCTTCCATATCTTCATCCCTTTTCATCTGCTTCAGGTTTCCACAGAAGGCGATAGTGTCAGTAGTAGAGCTCTGACACCCATGCAGTACCCATCCTAATTGAGTGTAGGACGCGACAGGTTGATTTTTCTTCCCTACACGTAGCTCCCTTGTCACTATCAGGTGCCAATTATCTTGACCAATAAGTATCTTTGGCGTCGCTCTCTCATACACGATTTCTTCTGCTATGTCTGTGAGGTGAGCGCAGTCTTCAATGTCTTCTCTTCTTATTGTGTCAGACGCGAAATTCAGACGATCCACCGTACGAACCGCTTCGACTTCATGTACTTCTTTAACATATTTCCCTTTGATCTTGAAGCTAAGCATCTTGCTGTTTTCGTGTCTCACTTCTGTGCTTATTCCCTGCAACCACATTGTCTTCTTTGGCCCATCTGCTCCTATGACTTCAGCAATGGATGCATCTATCAGTGTGACGGTGCTTCCTTCGTCCAGCAAGGCGAATGTCTCGACGCTTGTGAGTGGGCCAGTCAACACTACGGGAACAATCTTCAAATATGCCCGTCGATAACTCGGTTGATCAGTAGCCATGGTGACTTCCCTCGCTGACGTCACAGCTTCTGGCGTTGCTGCCTTCTTCTGATAGTGTAGTAGTTTGTGATGCCTCATTTGACAACCATCTTGTCCACATACTGGAGCTTTGCAGACGAATCTCTTGTGTTTGCTTCTTATACACCGAAAACAGACGTTATTCTTCTTACATATCAACCACCTTTCTTCGGTTGTAGCTTGCTTGAACTTCTCACAATCTGTTAGGTAATGTTGTTTCTCACAGGCGGGGCACTTTTCTGAAACTTCTTTCTTCAGTGTGAAGGCTTGTTCTTTTCTCTTTCTTCTATCTTGAAAGTTTCTATCTTCCTTCACTATTTCAGGCAATGCGTATGCTCCGCACTTGTCCGCTTCTTCATTGAGAAAGTTAGACAGCTTCTTTATATCTGGAATATCTTCTGTCTTGACCGCCACATAATCATACCACTTGTTTCTCAGTATCGGCGTTAGTTTCTCAATCACTATCCGGACTAATTCTGGATTATACAAATAGTGAGACTTCTTTAAGGCTTCTATTGTTCCCACTATGTTATCTATTGCGCCTGCAAAGACGCACAACTCTCTTGGACTGTCACTTATCTTATGCAGATGCTTCAGTTTCTCTATTTCCGCATGTATGAGTGACTCCGGTCGACCGAATCTTCTTTCTAATGCTTCTATAATCTTCTTTGGGTCAGATTGACTGAATAAGAGGCACCCGACGGCTTCTTTAGCTGTGCCTTTCAAACTTCTTCTTATTCTTGACACGTTTTCACTCGCTGAGAAAAACTTATGTGAGTCTTCATAGGCCGCCTTAAACCCAAGCCACTCGCTGCTATTGCCGTTGAAGAATGGTAACTCTTGCAAATACTTTGGAGGGTCTCTGCTTCCTTTTGCTGCCTGAACCAGAGCTGTAGCGAGCGTCGCGACGTCCACATTAGTTTGAGATTGACGAGTAGGCCCATCAGTGCATTTCTCTATCACTGGTTCCCGAACAATCTCCCGCACATATTCATCTTGTCGCTGCGGCGCTGCCTCTACCTCCTTAACCTTGTCTTCCATTGGCGGTGCAATATCTTGACTCCTTAATGGCGTCCTTTCAATCCAATTCTGAATTCTCACTGACTCGAGTTCATCATCTTCTTCTTCCTCAGATGTGTCATCTAACCTCATTTTTTGAAGCTTCAGTCTTTGCAATTCCTCCTCAGCTTTGGCCTGCTTTAATCTGCTTTCGGCTAGCTTCTCTTTGGCCTCCAGCTCCGCGAGGAGCTTCTTAGGAGGCCGCCGATCGGCGTGACCGAACGTCGTTAGGCCTCAGCGTATTTGATCGCCTTGATCCTTCCAGCAACGCCTGAGACGATTCTGATGCCCTGGACGAGACGACCTCTTCTTCTGACTCGCCTATTTCCATGCGAGTAGGGTTAGCAGTAATACCGCTGCCCGATGCTGCCAAAAAGCTTCCAATACAGGCGGACGTGGCACATTCTGTACCCCCTGTATTCTTTGAACGTCTATTAATACTTGTTCGGCAGGTTCTTGATGAGTCCGGTGCTCTCCGGGTCCCGCCGGGTTAGAAGAACCTGATTCGTCACCCTTCTGGCTTCTAGTGACCACCATTTTGCCCTCACAGTATATAACAGCACTAACAGTTACTATTCTTTATTATTTTTATCACTGGTTACTATTAACAGTCACTTAAAGCAGCAATCAGTCTATAGAGTCACTATTGTTTACTAATATCAGTCTTTAAATTCGCGTACAGTCTATATGCCAGTCCATTTATTTACTTTTGACACTTATTTGTTTATACACTGGATTATATACTCACTGTTAATACTTGAAGTCAATAAACATCATGTCTCTATACGTATTCGTGTAATTCAAAAACACAGGGCACAGTATACAGTCTTAACTCGAGACTTCCCCACCTTTCGGACCACTGTACATCAACGCGTTACTTTACACTCGAATCGCGCCACTTGGGGAAACTCACAGACTGTAGTGTTTATTTACTTTACAGGCATCGGTCTATAAACTGGACTACTATTTACTTTTAGCACTGGTTAGCCTTTATGTAAGGTGTAGACGACTGTTACTTTCTCTTTGCCAATCTGGCTGACACTGGACTGGTTACTTTCTTTATGCCAATCTGGCTGACACTGGACTGATTACTTTCTTTATGCCAATCTGGCTGACACTGGACTGGTTACTTTCTTTATGCCGATCTGGCTGACACTTGACTGGTTACTTTCTTTATGCCAATCTGGCTGACACTGTAACTCACTTTAAAATACTGTTATATACTATACTGACACTGTTATGCACTGTTATTTATTTTTAAATTAAAAACACTACTGTACTGTCCATTTATTCACACTGATTCACTACTTTTTTATCCGGCTTCGATAGGACCACTTTGTACGGGAGGGCCTAATTACCGCTCCCGTTTTGGGTGTGCGGTGTGACTAGATACTGTCGCACTAGGACTACAGTAGGTGACTAACACTGGGTGGAAATAAAAGCACTATTGAATTCACTATGAAAACCCCAGGGTGAGGGCAGGGTCACTAGCCAGGCACTAGGTACTTTTCACTATTTCTGGATCCCGGAGAGCACTGAATTGAAACTGTGTGGTGTATGAAACCACGCGTTCTTTTATACATTTTTAATTAATGAGCTGGCCAGCGGTCCCTGCCTACCCCTCTAGCTTTCAAATTTATTTTCTCTTAACCCTTAGATCTAGGTACATGTGGCAGCTTAAACCAAAGTGTATTTTACTCTAGGCTACATTCTAGGACTAGTTGTGTCACGCGGCGATGCTCAGGGGAGGCTCCAAGCGAGCGCGGAGTAAATGACTATAAATATGAACTTTCCCCCCACCCCTTCTTAATAAAACCACGCCTGCCATTCGGCGCGGCGTCAGAGCGCCCGTGTTCATCGCTACGCTAACATCGTGTGCAGTTGCTGTCTACAATGAGTGAAAACAGACCTTTTCAGGTCTCTACCTATCTGTTTCTATCATTAGTTTGCCTAAATATATGAACTAAAATAAAACAACAGAAGGAAATACTCTTTAATACTTAACAACTAGTACATATTTAACCTATATTAGCCTAGTTCGCTAGTCTAAGGATGAAAAAGGGTATCTTTATTTACATTCAATCAACTTATTACATAAAAATATCCTATATACTGAACGGCTATATTTACATTTAAAGATTTTACTTATTGAACCGTAGAAAATCAGCAAAGATATACAAAAACAAATCCGTTCAGTATGCCGTCTAAGTGCCGTCGTGAACATATAGTACGTAATAATAGTGTATCTATAGTTTACACATTTTGCTTGAGCGTATGAGGTTGATATATCTGTGGCAACTTCAATTTTCTCTACGTCTACAGCGTTATGTTCACTCAACACATTACTCGTATGAGACTAATTAGTTAAATACTGTTGTTGCCTGTTCTGTTGTGATTAACTACTATATTATCTGTTATTATAATTATTAAGTATAGACTGGAATAAACCAGTACCTATAGGTATGTCTTTGTATTTAAATAGATTTTGACAAAATCAAATGTGTAAATTATTTTAGCTAAATTTGACACGGAGGTGAGATATAGTTAACGAAGAGACCTCGCCTTAAGAAGTTTTCACTTCGATCACACTCTTTTTACAAGTAAAATACTTTGTTTTTTTTTTAGTTTTTAGCATGAAAACTCCATTTAAACCGAACTGATGCCTATAAGGAACGAAATCTATCTACAAAGCAAATTTGCATATTTCGTTTTTGTTCTGGATTCGGGCCACCATTTGCAACGGGAAACGATAGAATTTGACGGCGCGCCTCGACGGAACCATTTTAGGTTTAAAAGCGCTGAATAAAACGCTCCGGACGCGAGGATTAGTAACTAAATTGGCTGCTATATGATCTCTGTGATTGCCTAGAATCTGTTTTTTTCTATTTTTCTATTTATGCTACAACTAGCTTTTGGTTGCGGTTTCGTCCGCGTGATTTTCATACAGGAACAGTACTTTTTCCCGGGATGAAAGGTACCATGTCTTTCTCACTACTTCTATGTTTACCTATGCGAAATTTCAGGAAGATTGGTTCAGTAGATAAAGCGTGAAGAGGTAACAAACAAACTCACTTTCGCATTTATAATATTTCTAAGTCAGGATTAGGATAAGCTTCAGACAACTATATAAATTACCAAATAAATTCTCTTTGTAATTTACTTAAAGTTAGAAGGCCAATTGGCTGAAATTTATTTTAAAAGATAATTAATCCAGTATAATTATAACAAAATGCCGTAACTACATGTCTACTTGAAGGTGGTTTAAATTCTCTAAGCAACGTTTACTACCAGTGTGTTTAGATATGGTATAAAGAGAACGATCCCATTTGCAGGTTTACGACCGCCTTAGAGCACACATCCCTAATTGCGATAAACTGCTAGTATTTAGCATTTCACCAGAGAATTCCAAGTGGCTCCATATATCCAGGAAACCTTCCGATATAGGTAAGCTCCAGATTAGTTGCTGGAGAAACTAATAAATACGAGGAAGATGGAAGAAAAGGGATTCAGAAGATGTAGCCAAAGGTTTGACCCATAGACAGAAAAAAAAATCATTTAAAAAAAAAATTCTAGCTCTATGACCGATTTAAAGTTGTCATAGACCAGTAGACTGGAACATATTAAAGATCACCAAAAATAATGAGAGACCATGAAGAATAATAGAAGAAGATAGAGGAAAAAAGATTCAGTATTTGAATAAATTGATCATTATTGCTGAATATGACAGCACTTTCTTGACCGGATAATTTCAGAACAGCGATTGTTACTTCGTGTTGGCTCTGACTATAATTTCTGTTTGCTAACCACAAACTCGTAAAGTGACACTTTTATAATGAAGAGAGTAAAAAATAATGTAAACCTCACGCATTTCAAATTATACCATTTCTTGTTTCGTAATACAAATGTAAAAAGTTTGATCTCTAGAGAGATATCTTTCCGTAGCAACAGCATGATTATTTCTTCGCAAACAGCCCGTTGAATAATTGAAGACGTACTTTTCTCATAATATTTTCTAGTAAAATGTCTCGAAACGTGGATTTTTTGCTAAGTACGAGCGATATTCGGATCAGGCGAATCACGTAGTTTCCCATATCGATCTGGCTCGAGGCTCGCCTACTCGTCTGGGATGTTGGGTATAATTTGACTTTCTAGGAAGCCTATTACGTCATCATATCAATCCGATAGGGTAGGGTAGGACGTACCAAGCCACTAATATAGTCCACAAGCTTTATTTCTGAAAATATTTTTTACTAGCTTTTGCCCGCGGCTTCGCCCGCGTGAATTTCCCACGGGAACAGTGCTTTTTACCGGGATAAAAAGTAGCCTATGTGCTATTCCAGGTCATTATCTACCTCTGTACCAAATTTCATCGAAATCCGTCCAGTAGATTTTGCGTGATTGAGTAACAAACATCCTCACAAACTCACAAACTCACAAATTCACAAATTCACAAACTCACAAACTCACAAACTCACAAACTCACAAACTCACATCCAAACTTTCGCATTTATAATATTAGTATGGAAGTATGGATTGTATCTTTATTGTACAAAATACGAAAGTAAAAGCACAAAGAAGCATATTTTTAGCTCGTGTTATTATTTTTTGTTTCAGTTAGTGTATTTTGTCTTATTTCCATAGGTAGTTGATAGTTCCATTGAGTTTGGTATATTTTATAGTGTACAAATAAGCTCTAACACATAGTTATTTAAGATGGAACTTGTATTATAGTCTTGATCTTTCGCAGAATACCCCTGTACCCCTTATTACTTAACTAGCTTTTGCCCGCGGCTTCGCTCGCGTTAATCCTTTCTTAGCGGATGCCTACGTTATGACATCTACCTGCATGCCAAATTTCAGCACGATCCGTCCAGTGGTTTGGGCTGTGCGTTGATAGATCACTATGTCAGTCAGTCACCTTTGAGTTATAAATATATAGATAGAAGATAGACAGATGTAAAATGTTTTCCTACTAATTCATCAATCGACTAACAGTGAATTCAACGTGAATTTTTGAAGCTATTGAATACATTAGAACTAACGTACATTGACATTTCATACTTAGACATTCAGTAGTGGAGTCTATATTAAAGTAGTAGCCATTGTGCTATCTATAGCTTTGCTCGAGTAAACCTATACAAAACAAACAGGGCCTTGACATTCATTTGCTGACGATACCACGACCTATAGCGACCTTAAAACCAGGCTGCGTGTCTGAATACCTGGGTTTTGTTTACTGTACTATGGGTTATTCACAATAACATGTATTTTAAAAGGATTTGCTCATTCACTTTTTGAAATATCATCGATATAGCCATTTTTTGTGTTATGTTCAAATACAAATTTCAGCTATATAATATTCGGTAAACTTGACGTAAATGCGTAAAGGTAATAAATTATACAAGCAACATCAAGAACGATACTTCAAATGCCACTACGAAATATAAACAATATTTGATATGATAAAGTTAAGTTACAAAATGTTATTTTCACTAATAAATTAGTGATGACAATTTAAATTGCAGTTACTTAACGAGTTACTTTTTGGGATCAACACCCTTTAATTTTCAGCTCAGCATATGTTCACTAAAGTCTAAAATACAAATCAGTACATTAAAAAGTACTTATATATGCACTATATCATTCACACACTTATATCATATCAACAAACACTTCTTTGATCATCAAATAAGTAAACTGTAAAAAATGCATTAATAAATCAAAAGGTTTAAAAAAAAAGTAACACAGTGGCAATTTATTCTCCAAAATAAAATCGGCCAGCATTTTTAAATTCCTCTCACTAATTAAACGGGTTCGAAATTCATAAATAAAAAAAAAAAACACTTTCTGCAATCGGCATTTGTTTTTGTAATAATACCTTTGCCGTACAATTTGTGTAACGGTGCCCGGGAGCATTCCCAACACTGAGTCGTTATCGCCAAATGTGCTGTAAATAACGCTTTGGGCGACGCGAAACTGGCAGCGGCCGCGGAAGGAGTCGCCATTAAAAGGCCGTTAATATTAAACATTTTTATTAAAGAATTTTGTACGTTCATTGACATTTTTTGTAGAATTGAAATACAGTCTGCAAGTTAAGATATTTTGTCAGCAGTGTGAAAATTCTTGGGAGCTTTTTGATTGATGGATGTACCATCCGTCGATCAATAAGCTCCCAAGTTAATAATATAATAATCCCAATAATCAAGTTTCATGAATATAAAAAAATATTAATAGTGTAGTTTAAAAAGCTTCTTTTAGGTGCCAATTAATTGAAAAATGTATTTGCATTATCCAATAGAGAAAAGGCCTTACAGAGAAAAATGATGCAAATTAGTGGAACAAAACCCCGTTTCAATTTATAGTTAATCGCTTGGAAAGTTGAGGTCGTAGCCTTTAATCGCGGCACATAAAGAAAAAAAAAGAAATTTCAAGCCAACAAAGAGCATACATTTTGCGAAACAAGTTATTTCATTCTGTTTTCCTCGTGTTTCTCAGAAAGAAAATGTCGCAAACTTCCACTCTGCCGACCAATCTCGAAGTGTCAAAGTTTTAGTTCATTCATGTTCATGACGTCTTTCGCATTGGTTGGGAAAAAAGTTTGCAGATTTCACAATACTGTGCGGATTTGAGCAGAATATTGTGTCAAAAAAAGAATATTTCTGCTTAGCACATTTAATTACTTATTTTCACGTTTTTTTCTTTACGGTAATTATAGAATCAAATTACGGTAATTCAATTCTCAGTTTATTTTTGAAGAACGACTCTGTTTCGGTCGCTTCTTATTAACTTTTTCAAGAACACATTACAACCCTTTGATACTTTGAAGCATACCTAACCTATGTGTAAAAATATCTTACATATTCTATGCACAGGGGAGAACGGTTTAGTTGTTCTCTCTATCGGAAAGGCAGGCCGGATTAAAAGAGTGCAGACTTATGTATAGCCCTTATGTATGTTGTAAATAATAAAATAATTAACCACACAGAACCTAATGTCTCGAAAAAGTAGGAAATAAAAATTAAAGTACGCGACTTTTAATAGGTACATAAGTATTTATTTTTGGATTTTTGAGCATCGCAGATGCAATTAATACTAAAGTACTTTCATATAGAAATTAGATATGGTGAAAAAATTCCATGTGAACAGTTGTGAGTTCAGTTGGAAGAGCAAGGTCGTATAAAGACCTGGCCCTTGATTCTACAAATTACAAACGTAGATGTCGTGTTTCAGTTGTGTCTCAAACGCCAAAGAAATCGTAATAAAACATAGAAGTCTTACAGAGATCTTGTCACTTTATTTTAATTTCTCTGGCTCTTGAGACACGATATGGACGTTTGTAATTAGTGGAATCGGCCCCCTGGTCGCGGGTTCAAGTCCTGCTCGCAAGGAATTTTTTCACCATATCTAATTTCTATATGAAAGTACTTTAGGTACATAAGTACATATATTTCATACTCACCTATTTTATTATGGCTACTGATTGGATATGATTCCAGTATTTCAGACTTGAAAAATATTAATTTAAATCGTAAACTTATTTTTCAAGTATATTTTCTATTTATCTAAATTAAGTAGGTTAAACTTCGGCATTTATTTTTTTAATCACGCACCTGTCAAAGGACACAATTTCAAATAGCCTTCTTGATATTAACGTTTATATATACTTGTTGTTATTCAAAGGTGAAGTATTATTTTATCTTCCCTTGCAAGATTAATGAGTGGGCGTGTCGTCCCTTTGAACGAGTGTCCACAATGATAGCGGGCGAGCCTTTGTGGAACAACTTATTGGCTAGTTTACTGCCGAGGGCCACTCAAGATGTTTTGCTAATAAATGTAGTCAACAGTACTGTTGTTATTAATTCTTGTGACTTTTATACTGAGTAATAAGTGAATAGAAGTGTTTATTTACTAGAAATACTTTTTTATTAAGCTATATTGCTGGTCATACCACCAGCGTGTCATGGGACATTTAAGCCTTTTTCAGTATCTTCCATTCTGCTCTATCATTTGCCTTTCTTCTTTTGCCATCACGGAGCCACCATTCTGTGACTATTTTAGTCCACTTTATTCTTCTAGAAATACTTAATACCTGACTTTCATTAACATAATTACAGACCTTATAAAAGAGAGAATACATATTTAACTATTCATTTATTTATTTGTTATCTCTTTTTTTACATTTTTAAATATAAAATATTACAAAAAATAAAAGACATTTAAAAATATAAAAAAGGGGAACCCATCGTTAGCGGGGCAAAGATTATTATTAAGACTGTTAAAATGTTGACGAAGTTTGTTGCCGATATTTTCGCTGTTTTAATTTTGACGAGGATTGTGGCGGATTAATTTCTGTAATGTATCTTATTAATTAATTCCCGAATAAATATTTAATATTTTTTTGACTATTGAGCTTGAAAATAAATATGCTTTGCCGCGTAAAATAAACACCAAAACCTTTGTTATAAATCATCCATTGGTGGTGGTTGTAAACTACATAAAAAATTGTTAATATGTAGCGATTTTATATAGTTACTAGCCTTTGCCTGCGGCTTCGCCCGCGTGAATTTCCCACGGGAACAGTGCTTTTTCCCAGGGTGAAAGGTAGTCTATGTTCTTTTTAGTAGTACTTCTAACAATGTGTATGCGAAATTTCAAGAAGATTGGCTCAGTAGATGAAGCGTGTAGAGGTAACAAACAAATAAACAAACAAACTCACTTTCGCCTTAATAATATTAGTTAGGATAACCTAAGCATATTACTTTATATATCTTCTTCATATCTTAGCTTTGTGGTATCTAAAGGTGATTTGACGACGGATGCTAAATTGGAAATCAAAAAATATATAAACATTTATCATAAAAACAAAGCTTTAAAAAAGGCTAGTATATAATAAGTTAACAACATAGATTGTCAGGGCAAAAAGGTACTCTTGGTTTTGACGTGAAGAGGGCACAAAACAGACATATTTTATGTGTGAAATGGGGAGGCATAATGGTCGGAATCATTTGCTGGATTGCGTCGTAACTGTTATTTTTCCGTGTCTTATAAAACGGATCTGGTTTATTTATTTTAAGTTTATTTTCTTGTATGTGTCTAGAATGTATATGTATCAGAGAATTTTTAGAGTCCCCTCTCTTTAGAGAGGGAGAAATTTTACAATCATGTATATATATAAAATTTCAGGTTTTGGCCATTGACATACAAACTAATAAGTGTTCAAAACATCATAATATCTTGATGGTTCAAAATTATTTTTATTACGTGTTCGACTCACACGACGAAAAATATTTCATCATAAGCAAAGAAACAAGGCTCCAAACCTATCCAGTTGCAGCGAGGGGTGAGACAGGGAGACGTGATATCTCCGAAACTGTTCACCGCCGCCCTGGAAGATGTTTTCAAGCTTCTGCACTGAAAAAACAAAAAAGTTGATTTAACCATTTTTTAACCTAAACGTAAAGGTTAATATAGCCCCTACCAGATTTTTTTGTTCAATCGACAAAATTAGGTAAGGTTGGCCTTTTAAGTTAATTTAACATTATTTCCTTATGTTGTTTTAACCTCACAGGAAATTGTTAAGTGAACTTTAGAAAAAGGGTTAATATAGCCCCTACCAGGAAATTTTGGTTATTTCTACTATTCACAATTTAAGTTAAAGCTACTTGTTGCTGGAGCATCGGTCTAACTATTCTCAATAATGGAATTAACATTTATTTTTTAGTAATTTTAACTAGGTATTTAAGTTCAATAAACTTTAGTCAGGAAGTAGATCTGACCAAAATTTTGGTTTGAATAGACAACCATTATGTTGTTATATGGATTATATACTATATGTTATATTAACATCCTTGTTTAGTAGAATGAACTTGTAAATTGAAGTAGATTTAACACTCAGTGTTTGTTGCAGTAACCAAAGTGTATGGTTGAATTGAGTTACACTATCCGTAGTTATAATCAAAAATGTTCTATTAAGCTAACTGTCAGGGTTCTATTGGATCTACGTAAGACGAGTGGTAGAGTCAAACTTAATTTTAACGCAGTTTCTACAATACGGTATTGTAAAGTTAACTATTACACTTAGGTAAATTTGATGAATCATTTCAGTTGATTTAACTGAAAAGTGTATGATATTATCTACTTCCATTTACAAGTAGTCGTAACAAAACTGTACTGTAAAATTTACTGACATGAATTTGTTGGTACTACAAAATAGGTACAGTAGTATTAACCTTTTTGTTTATTTACTTCAAATAGCATTAAACTGTAGGATTAACTTTAAAATTATTGTGGATTTAACACAAGATTTTTGTTGCGTTAACTTTAGTGACTCTTAGCTTTAACCTGCATTTATCTGTAGTTGTAACCAAATTTTCTGTTAAAGTTACTTTCAGCATCATGTAGGATTAACCTTAACAAGTGGTTATATTAAACTGTGGTATTTTTATTAAATCAAGCATAATGCTCGCAGTTGATTTTACAGCAAGTTCATTTTAGCAACAAAGATAAAAATGTAGGTTGATTACTATTATGTCCTTTAGCTAAAGACACTGCTTTGGCAGTAATCAACCTATATTTTATCTCTGTAACTAAAATGTACTTACTGTAAAATTTGATGCCAGTATTATGCTTGATTTAACAAATGTACCACGGTTTTATATACCTTTTCACTTACTAAGGTTAATGTAATAAACTGCTGAAAGTAAATTTAAAAGAACATTTAAGTTACAAATACAGAATGTGGTAAATTAAGAGCAAAACCAACCGGCTCCGTGACGTGCGCGTGTATATGATAATATAACAATGTATCAGCACCCTCCAAGGGGGTATTCGAGGAGGCCGGCCTTATAGAGTTCCATACATTACAATGCAACGCACACGCATGCCATGCAGCCGTCAGGTTCAGAACAATGAGAATAATTGTACAATGCAGATTAAATGTTAAATTATTATGCTAAAAAGTAATATAAAATGTTTTACAATCGAAAACACATGTATTATGCGCCAGTCAAGTTTACATTACATTTTTTTAGGGTTGTTGTTACGGGGAGGAACTATGGTATTTACTATTATTAATAAAAGCACCAAATTATTTTCAATTATTAATTATTTATTCATGAACAAAACTTAAAGCACAACAATAACAAGCTTATAGCACTAAAATTCTTAAATCAACTTACATTGAGATGACTTTCAAATCAACTCTGATAAGGGCTACACATATATAATGCAATTTATTACTATTTTAATAACGCATAATCGCATTGTTAGTTTATTATGGAAAATTCCAATTTTGTGTATTATTTTTGTAGTTTATAGCGATCATAGGTTCATTATTGCTTCCATTTAAGTAATTTGGTAAACACAAAATATACCTATGTGTCTAAAAGAAAAATAAATTATTTCACATTAAAATATTATCTGCCAGCCCAATCAATGGCCTGTGGTGTGGCCTTAGGTCATTAGGTATTGTGATATTAGGTCCTACACAAATTACAACAGGCTGGCAGGTGAGAACTTTTTTCAGATGCACTTTGAGGTCATTTTGAGCCTGAAAAAAAAATAACGTTTATATCAGGTAAGTATGAATGAAATTGGATTTTAATTTAGATACTGTGTATTATTTTACATTTTACAGTTCGAATATAGCCTGCAAAGGAAATATAGTATCACTTACTTTCACATGAAGGATAAAGTTGTCTCGTGATTCTATTGTTGTCGGCTTTACATGCTTTTCATGTTTGCCGTCGTCTGCGACCATACGTATTACTGATGGTGCCAACTTTCCACACAACAGCGACAGCAGTATGCAGGCTCTTGTATCTGCAAAAATAAAAATAGCATGTAATTGTTTTTTTTATTTTACTACAAAAGATATTCTTCTATCCATAGGAGTCAGCCCTTAAAATATATTTATTTATTATTTATTTATTTAATGATAAGTAGATTTAAATGTAAAAAGAGTAAATGAGAAAAAGTATACCTACTTGTGATTTGCTGAGCTTCTGTGAGGAGCCTGCTGAACAAGTAGATGATGCAGGACTTAATGGTATAGGGCTGTCAATGGGGCTTTCTAGGAGAGATGTAGAGCAGTCACTGTCTTCTGATGCGGTCTCCTGTAGTATTAGATATATGTTTAAACCAATTTAAAAAAATACTCAAGTAGGTATGTTCGACTAATACGAATATTCTGCAAAATATTTACGTAACCGAATATTCTGATAATAATAATCATTTATTTGCCAAAATACAGTACAATACGGTGTTATGATTTTATCAATATGGTATACATATATCCTAACTAATCCTATCCTAATCCTAACTTCCTAACTAATATTATAAATGCGAAAGTGAGTTTGTTTGTTTGTTTGTTACTTCTTCACGTCTCATCTACTGAACCGATCATCATGAAATTTCATATACATATTGCCTGGGGTATGGAGAAGGGCATAGGGTACCCGGGTTTCATCCCGGGAAAAAGCACTGTTTCCGAGGGATAAAAACGCGGATGGAGCCGCGGGCGAAAGCTAGTACATACATACATTGCAAGTTAAATAAAAGCTTGTAAATAAAAATAGAAGGGGTAAAATGATTAGTCACTTGACAGGAAAAGAACATGAAACCATTGTTCATTTTCCCGGGATGAAAGGTACCCTATGTCCCCCCTCATGACCCAGACAATGTGTATGCAAAATTTCATGATGATCGGTTCAGTAGATAAAGCGTGAAGAGGTAACAAACAAACTCACTTTCGCATTTATAATATTACTAGCTTTCGCCCGCGGCTCCGCCCGCGTTAATGGCGATCCCTCGGGAACAGTGCTTTTTCCCGGGATGAAAGGTATCCTATGTCCTTCCCTATATTCCAGACAATGTGTATGCAAAATTTCATGACATTCGGTTTAGTAGATGAAACGTAAAGAGGTAACAAACAAATAAACAAACTCATTTTCGCATTTATAATATTAGTAAGGACTAGCTTTCGCCCGCGGCTCCGCCCGCGTCATTGTCGATCCACCGGGAACAGTGCTTTTTCCCGAGATGAAATTGAGATTGAGATTTGTCCTTCCCCATACCCCAAACAATGTGCGTGCAAAATTTCATGACAATCGGTTCAGTAGATGAAGCATGAAGAGGTAACAACAAACAAACTCACTTTCGCATTTATAACATTAGTTAGGATTAGGACTAGCTTTCGCCCGCGGCTCCGCCCACGTCACTAAAGAAACCCTATGTCCTTCTCCATACCCCAGACAACGTGTATGCAAAATTTATGAAGCGTGAAGAGGTAACAAACAAACAAATAAATAAATAAACAAACAAAGTCACTTTCGCATTTATAATATTAGTTAGGATTAATACCTTAACATAAATATTCTGGACAATTCACACCAATTATTAGCGCCAAGTTAAGCTTCAATTAAGAGCTTGTATTATGGCTAAATAATGGATAAACATACATACAAATAATAAATAAATATAAATATATAAACATCCATGACTAGGGAACATGTCCCCACTGGGATTCGAACCCAGGACCTCAGACTCGACGTGCGCTAATGCGCTTCCTTGAAAACCGGTGCGCACCCGATTCGGCCAACGAGGTCATGGAACTTAGTACCTAACACGATGCTTAAGTTCGTTTTAACTGTTTATAGTATGTTAAAATATTTCAGTTTAGACATGTTGGAATAAAAAAGTTTAGGTGTACATAAAAATAAAAAGGTTAATAGCTAGGTACTTACACTGGAAATCTTATTTAGTCTGGCTAGTCCGGCTTTGAAAAGAATTCTATCTTTTAGCTTAGGAATTAGCTCTTTCAACTCCTCGCCTTTTATGTCATATTTACAGACAATCGTGATTTCGTTATCTAAAACAAAATAAATCAGGTAAATAGGTAATATAATAAAGGCTGGACCTTAGACACAACAAAATGCAATGTTTTAATAGGTATGTACCCTGTAATATACATACTCTAAGTATGTAAGTACCTCTTATTAACTATATCTATGAACCTATTTATGGTATAGAATAGAATAGAATAGAATAATTTTATTTGCCTTAATATGGTGTAAGTATAACAGTTGGTCTTATAATCTAAGTTCCACATATTAGCTATAAATTAGCCTGCAAATTAATATAATTTAAATTTAAAAACTAAGTTATTAAATTTGAATAAGTTAGTAATAATAATATAAAATTAATTCCGATACATTATAATAACATTTGTCCATAAGCCATTTCCGAAATCTAATTAGGAATAATTTATTACATAATTTTCTTATATCTAAGGGTATTTTATTGTATATGTCAACCATAATTGAAGCACAATTTTTCCTAAATAAAGCACTATTTGATATGGGCTTCACCAACTTACATGGATCCCTTGGCCTCAGTCTTGCATCTGCCGGTTTATTGTAAGGGAAGAGGTGAGGCTGGTTCCTAAAAAAGGTAGACAGATCAAGTGTACATTACAACTGTAGTTATTTAAAATACCTAGATCTTTTGGTTTTCAGGACAAGAAAATCCTTCTAGGCATGTACTTAGGTACATGCAAAAGCATTTAAATACCTACTTAGAATGTAACTTTGTAGCTGTAATGATGATGAATGTAACTTACCTTTAAAAAAATTTATGCTCTCTTCGCTAATACCCCAATCAGACAAGTAGCTGGCGAGCAACGAGTCGTCTTCTGGTAAATCCAATACCTCCTCCATTTTACAGGCACATGGAAAGTAGGTCACGTCAATCACTTCGACTGCATAGCAGCTAATAATAAAAAAAGTCACACAGGGATAGAACTACTCTTATATAAATTATTAGAATACTGAAAACAAGTTGCTGAGGAACAAACGCCGCGCCGAGTGCGTGCGGACTACAGCGGAATGAGTGATCTGAGTGATCATGTCGTATGCGTACAAGCAAGCGAACGAATCGAGCAGCTCTAAGGGTGCACGTACACTATACATACGGCACATACTACTGAGATAAAATACAATACAAAAAGCTTTTGCGCTATATAGGTAAAGAACAGATTTCATAACGAGAGGATTGGATTTGTGAACATGATTTGATTTCATTCATTTAAGAACACACAGTATCACTCAGTAATAATAATCTTAATAATTGTAATAACACTTTAAACAGCGGTCCTCAGTAAAAATTGAATTTTAAGTTTGACAGAGTCTTCTGTTAATTTCATGGATTCTTCTGTTCATTATTTTTAATTGGAATTTGTGAACCAATTTTTTATAAGTACCTATGTACCTATGTATGTACCTATGTACCTATGTACTAGCTTATTTATTTTATTTTACATAATGAGGACTTTTTCTATGAAACGAACGTTAGAGGTACCTAGGTATTTCATTTTAATTATTGCTTAGTTATGACCAAAGGGCCAAGTCAAGTTTCCATGGTTATGACGTTTAACTAATTAGGTAGGGTTATTGTGTTGCATCACGCTTTAACTACTGATTAGGTAAATCGTCATGAAATTTAAAACATAAACGTTCCATAAACAACGCAGGGGAGTAGGTACTAAAAAGGATTTTGGGAAATACCAACCCCAGGATAGATAACTCCAGGGAAGAACAATAAGTAAGTAATATACCTCTACCTATACAGAAAATATAAATTGATAATATGTAATGTTAAAATAAGAGTATATTCTTAAATCTTTATATGGCAATTATGTATTATCGAACTGTCAAAGTCATGCATGTTGACATATGTCATGTAAAAATGATTTCCTTCCTTCTTGTAACCCTCCGCTCAACCTGAATACACGCTGCTGCATTTTCAGTATAATTTGCTGTTTTAATTGATCTCCATTGAAGAATATCCATTCAGAAATAACGCTGACCATCTGCGCTTCACTCTGCGTTACCGGTTAGGACCCAGTTTTTCATACTTAGAAATTCTAGTATTGCATACACCCGTGCCGGCGTGCACGGCTAGCAGCCATTTGCCACCAGATACATAACCTCAAGTTGTAAATCATGCCTGATAATCTTGATACAGATTTATCTAATGCACAACTGCTTAACGCAACAAACGAGAGGTTGGTTTCCAACAATATTCAAATAGAAAAATTAGATGGCGTGGCTAATTATTTGACGTGGAAATTTGCAATGCGCATGGCGTTAACCATGGATGGTTTGTGGCAAGCCATTTTGGGTAAAGAAACTGATGCTAACAAGGATCAGAGGGCTCTTGCACGGCTATGCTTGACGATAAAGCCAGCTTTATATCAACACGTGTATAGTGTTAAAACAGCCAAAGAAGCGTGGGATAAGTTAAGTGCAATATTTGAGGATAAGGGACTGCACCGTCGCGTTGTATTGCTCAGACAATTACATAGGATGGAGTTCCTGCAGTTCAGGAACATGACAGAATATATCAACACCATCATGACAACTGTTCAACAGTTAGCGGACATCGGCAGAAACATTGATGATGCCGAGGTAGCAGAGATTATGCTTGTGGGATTGCCACAGGAGTATGATGCTCTTGTGTCGGGACTAGGAACCCTATGCCTTTCAAGCTCACTCTCAAGTGAAGTGGTACGCACCAGATTACTACAGGAGGAGTACCGTAGAAGTTCATCGCACACTAATGACTCAAATACAGCTTTAGCTGTGAATTCCAAGAAGAATATAATTTGTCATTTTTGTAAGAAACCTGGTCACATAAAGTCACAATGTTATAAACTGAAGAACAAGAAGAACTCATTCAAAAAGAAGAATGAAGATCAAGAACAAACATTGCTTGCTTCGGGTTTTGTGGCAACAGAAGACTGGATTGTGGATTCCGGATGCTCTTCCCATATGACCAACGCCAAGGATAAATTGTGTAATTTAAGGGAAAATTACAGTAAGATTGCAATAGCAAATAATGAAAAACTTATAAGTGAGGGCATTGGTAATATCAATTTAAAAATTTCAAATAGTGACTGGTTAGTTAAAAATGTAATGTATGTACCACAACTGTCTGCGAACTTGTTGTCTGTGAGTAAAGTTGTTGAGCGAGGGATGACTGTTGTATTTAAGGAGGATGGTTGTTTCTTTTATAAAAAGTGTGAGATTAAGGGGGAACCAGTGTTGTTTGCTAAGTGTGACAAGGGCATTTATAAATTGGAGAATCTAGCTAAGGAGTACTCTTCAGGACTCCTACTTGAAGTGCAGGAGGCAGAGAGTGCAAGGTCTGCTGCAAGCGTGTCCGAAGATGTGTGGCATTGTAGATTGGGGCACCTAAGTTTGAAAGGGCTGCAAACCTTAAATAAATGTGCTAATCGTGGTGTTATTTTTCAGAAAACTAATCAAAATTCTCCGTGTATAGCATGTATTGAGGGAAAGCAGTCTGCCAAGGCGTACCCAAAAGGTGTGGCTCGTCGAGCAAGCCAGATTTTGGAAATCGTGCACTCAGATGTGTGCGGGCCAATGCAGGACAGCAGCTGGAGTGGAGCTAGATATCTACTAATGTTTACTGATGACTTTTCAAGAAAATCATTTGGTTATTTATTAAAGACCAAAAATGAGGTAATGTCTTGTTTTATAAATTTTAAAAGTCTTGTTGAGAAGCAAACTGGTTTCCATGTTAAATGTCTCAGAACAGATAATGGAGGTGAGTTCTGCAGTATCCAATTTAAGGAGTATTTAGCTCATGAGGGGATTGTTCATCAAACGACAGTGCCATACTGTCCAGCTCAAAATGGAGTGTCTGAACGTATGAATAGGGTAGTAATGGAAAAGTAAGGTGCATGCTTAGGCAAGCAGGGCTTTGCAACCGTTTTTGGGGAGAGGCTGCAATGACAGCAATATATTTGAAAAATAGAAGCCCCACTACAGCGTTAGCAGGCCAGCTACCTGAGGAAGTGTGGACAGGACACAGTGTCAGTCTCAAGCATCTTAGAGTATTTGGTTGTGTTGCCTATTACTTATTACCCAAGCCCGCTCGGTCAAAGTTAGATGCCAAGTCAAGGTTATCTATTTTTGTAGGATACTGCGAAACATCTAAAGGTTACAGATTAATCGAACCATCTAATCCTAGGAGAATTATAATTGCAAGAAGTGTTGAGTTTTTAGAAAATAAATTTTATTTGGATTTCAGAAAAGTTTTATCTTATGACATTAATGATGATAATAATAATAATGAATTTAATTCTGAAATTGTATGCATTGACATGAATTATAATAATGAATTGAATAGCAATGAATTTAGTATAAGGAATGATGTTCATTCGGAAAGCAATGTCTTGGATTCTAGTCACAATGAAAATAGGAATGAATCTGATAATTCAGTGAGGTCTATGCCTGATAATGTGTAGTAAAAATCTGAGTTCTCACAATGATTTGAACCCAGATCAGTCACATAGTGATGTTGATGAGTTTTTCTCTCCAATTTCAGTTAACTCGATGTCTGGCGAGTCCGGCTCCAGCAGTGACACCAGTGTGGAATCTGCGCCTGAGGCTGCAAGCAGTCCAGGGTATGAGCCTTCATCGGGAGAGGCGTCAACATATGAGGATGCGACTCGTCCGGAGGCTTCCGTGACCGTCAGCAGATATCCTGTTCGCAGTACGCGAGGTATTCCGCCGATACGGTATGTGTGTGACTATGACACATCTTTGTTGTCATCAGAACATTTTGAACTATGTTCTGATTTTTTGTGAGCCACAGACATATCGTGAAGCAATGTCTTCTACGGATTGTTCCAAGTGGCAAATAGCCATGGATAAAGAGTATAACTCTATGTTAAATAAATATAAGGCTAGGTTAGTAGCTCGTGGTTTTAGCCAGCAGGAGGGTGTTGACTACAACGAAACATTCTCGCCCGTGGTTAGACACTCTACCTTGAGAATATTATTCGCCTTGGCTAACCAATATAACCTTGATATTGAACATATAGATGTAAGTACAGCCTTTTAAACGGTGACCTAAATGAATGCATATATATGGAGCAGCCAGAGGGTTATGTAAGGGATGAAAACAAAGTATGCATTTTGAATAAAAGTATTTATGGGTTAAAGCAAGGGGACGCATGTGGAATGAAAAGGTAAATGAGTTTCTTGAATCACATGAGTTTAAAAGGAGTAAGTGTGAGCCATGTGTTTACATTAAGATAAATGAGAGTGAATATACAATTTTGGCTTTGTATGTAGATGATTTTTATGTCTTTACTAATCGTAAAGATAGGTCATTTTACAAGTTATTGAAAAAGGAATTTGATGTACAGCATTTAGGTTTGTTAAAATGTTGTTTAGGTATGAATGTGACAAGAACTAAAGATACATTGATTTTAGATCAGTCTAGTTATATAAAGAAACTTTTAAATCGTTTTGGATTGTCACATTGTAAACCCGTGTCCACACCAATGGTTCTCAATAGTAAATTAAATTGTGATTCAGATGTTTGTATTGATGATGATATCTATCAGTATAGACAACTCATAGGTTCACTAATGTATCTCGCAGTTTGCACAAGGCCAGACATAGCTTATACCTGCAGTCAGTTAAGTCAGTTTGTAACCAAATTTGACAAAAGCCATTGGATAGCGGCGAAACGCGTTCTTCGCTATCTTGCTGGTACTGTAAATCATGGATTGCATTTCAGTAAAAGTGATACTTTAAATGTCGTGGCCTATGCAGACGCTGATTGGGCGAACGATCCTTCAGATCGTAAGTCATATACAGGTTTCCTAGTTAAGTTAGGGAACAATACTGTTAGCTGGGAGGCTAGGAAGCAGCGCAGCGTCGCACTGTCGAGCACTGAGGCCGAATATATGGTGGTGACAGACGCTTGCAAAGAATTATGTTTTATTAAGAACTTTTTGTGGGAGATAAATGAGACGCAAGTTGATATGATTGTGTATAACGACAATCAGAGCGCACAAAAGTTGTTGCAATCAAAGGAATTTTCTCATAGGAGAACCAAGCATATCGATTTGCGGTATCACTTTATTAGAGATTTAATTCAGAAACATTACATAAGTGTAAGATACCTGCCTACCCAAAATATGTACCTGCCGATATACTTACTAAACCTCTGCCATTAGAAAACATTGTAATTTTGTCAATGACATGAATGTTAAAGTGTTTAATTATGATGTTTTGAGAATTGTATTGTTGATTGTTATTTTTGCATTGTGTTGCATTTTGTTTTCGGTTGATATCTATGTTGTTTTGTAGAGGTACCTTTTTTTTTTGCATTTTGGATTGCTTATATTGTGTTGAATCAATTGAATTGATGTGCATTTTGGTATGTACCTAGTATTCATAGATAATGTAACATAGCATTAAAAGATTATTAAGAATAAGGGGAAGTGTTAAAATAATAAGAGTATATTCTTAAATCTTTATATGGCAATTATGTATTATCGAACTGTCAAAGTCATGCATGTTGACATATGTCATGTAAAAATGATTTCCTTCCTTCTTGTAACCCTCCGCTCAACCTGAATACACGCTGCTGCATTTTCAGTATAATTTGCTGTTTTAATTGATCTCCATTGGAAGAATATCCATTCAGAAATAACGCTGACCATCTGCGCTTCAATCTGCGTTACATGTAATTTATTAACCCATACTAATTAATCCCAACTAATATTATAAAAATGTGAAAGTGAATTTGTTGGTTTGTTTCTTTGTTCGTGACGCCTTCATGATTTAACTGTTGAATGGAACCGTGAAATGTACCTACACACACATCTAGTGTAGGATAAGAAGAAAGACATAGGGTACCTTTCACCCTAGAAAATGGACTGTTCCCGAGGGATCGACAAGTAAGTTTCGGTTTCCATAATAGGCCAGCTGGTGAAAATAAATATACCAAATCACCAAACTAAATGCATCATTCAGTGTATAACGACCCTAAATGAGACCCCCTCCCGATAGCCGTTGAACAATCGTTCAAGGTCACTTTGAAATCAACACTATTTGAAATGTTAAATCAAACTTTGTATTTAGTTGTGATTACTTTCTAATAGTTATAGTTACGTAACTTTTTGCTTATACCAATAGGTGAAATGGAGGTTATTTTAAAGTTAACCCTAATGTAGAACCTCAGTTGGTAGGTAGTATTTAGTTGTGATTACTTTCTAATAGTTATAGTTACGTAACTTTTTTATACCAATAGGTGAAATGGAGGTTATTTTAAAGTTAACCCTAATGTAGAACCTCAGTTGGTAGGTAGGTACGGATGGACATTTAATTATGAGGAACCCATTTACCGTGTCATAGTGATGTTGTTTTATACCTACATTGTATTGTAGTGTAGATAGGTAGGTAGGTACATATTGCGTAACCTTTCGCCTAAAACTGCCCTTTTTACCCAATTTTTATGATTCCGTACCCAAATGGTTAACCAGTCCTGTAGGCTTTGATTATTTTAGGTATCTTATGAACCGTGAGAGTTAGACAGTTGAAAATATCACATAAGTAGTTAGGTATATGTACCTACCATCATTTGGAATGTCTTTGGTAGGTATGTACCTACTTATTTTCTTCTGTTGTTGATTCTGTGTGGTCACCTCCCGGTTTTTAGAAAAATCTCAGTACAGCACCATAACAGTTTATTTCAGATATTCCACACATTGTTCATAAACACAGTCATTTTTAACACAATGCTATTTGCTTGTATATTTACCAATATATATATTATCTGCAAAGATGTCTCATTTGAATGTCGAGGTCGAAATTACCTCACATTGATGAAATAACGCTGGCTCATAGCGAAAGTTGTATAAAATACTAGAAAAATTCACTGTGTCTTTTAACGCCTCGGTAGCTTATAATTGTTATAATACTTATTAATTTAAGGTTGTATGTAAGTTTCTATAAGTAATTCTTATAATTGTATTCAGAGTAAACACTAATTGTATTTATTGCAATTGTTTAAATTTGTTGCAACCGTTTCTGAGGATACCGATTAAAATCCCCCTCAGAGCCAAAACAAACTTCTTAAATAGTTACGACAACTTAATGAGCATTGTAGGCTTTGTCATCGATATTTATCTTAGTAAATTTAGTTGATTTAACTTTATTTTATGGTTAATAATTGTTCTGAGTAATTATTAAAACCACACTAGGTAGGTACTAATAAGTAGTTTTTGTTAAAGCAACCGTTTTATATAGTTGTATTTACGCTTTCTGACCATTGATTTTAATCTGTTTTAATACATTTTTTGGTTGGCCTATACATGTAGGTATGTTAAAAACTTTTGGTTCTAGTTGTTTAGTTCAACAGACTATGATTAGTTTAACTTTATACCCACTTATTATTGGTATAACATACTTAGGTTGAATTTCAGTATGTTACAATACATAGTTGTTTTTACTTTTCTGTTAGATAAATATAAGCATAATTATTATTGTAATAACATTTAAAAAAAAATTTATTAACTACATTTTATTAATTTCTAGTAACCATTTTTACTAGGTATATCTGTTTACATCGCACTTTACTCAATATAACCTTCTTAAATAGTTACTACGACTTAATGTTAATTGTTGTCTCCGTTATCAAAACTTGTGTTAATTAATAAAGTTGATTTCACGTAATGCTTTTGTTAATTATACTTATTATTTTATTAACTCAAACAAAATACAAAACTACTAATAGTTTTTTCTAAAGCAACTATTTTATATAGTTGTATTTACGCGTTCTGACCATTGATTTTAATACACTTTTTGGTTGGCCCATACATATAGGTATGTTAAAAACTTTTGGTTCTAGTTGTTTAGTTCAACAGGCTATTATTAGTTTAACTTTATACCACTTATTATTGGTATGACATTATACTGAGGTTGAATTTCAGTATGTTGCAATACATTGTTGTTTTTACTTTTCTGTTAGATAAATATAAGCATCATTTATTATTGTTTTAACATTTAAAATAAATTGTATTAACTACATTTTTCTAATTTCTAGTAACCATTTTTACTATATCTATTAACATCGCACTTTAGTCAATATAACCTTCTGAAATAGTTACTACAACTTAATGATAATTGTTGTCTTCGTTATCAAAACTTGTGTTAATAAATAAAGTTGATTTCACGTAATGCTTTTGTTAATTATATTATATTATTTTGTTAACTCAAACAAAATACAAAACTACTGAAAGTTTTGTGTTAAAGCAACCTTTTTCTTTAGTTGTGTTAACGTAAACACGTTTCAACAAATATAATTTTGTTTCGACAACTTGCATAAATAAGTTGACTCAACTGTTAATCGATTTAACCTTAGAGGAATCAACCTTTCTGTTCTTTCAGTGTGGACTGGAGCGGACTCGGCATCAATATCAACGGCGAGTACCTCACTCATCTTCGATTCGCTGACGATATCGTAGTCATGGCTGAGACCTTGGAAGACCTAGGCACAATGCTCGATGGCCTCTGTAGAGCCTCTCAACAAGTGGGTCTAAAAATGAACATGGACAAGACGAAAATTATGTTTAATATCCGTGTCGCACCCACTCCTCTGAAGGTTGGAGACTCTACACTCGAAGTTGTTGACAATTATCTATACTTGGGACAAACAGTTCAGTTGGGTAAGTCCAACTTTGAGAAAGAGGTCAACCGTCGAATCCAACTCGGCTGGGCAGCGTTCGGGAAGCTTCGCGATATCTTCTCGTCCAAAATACCGCAGTGTCTCAAGACTAAGGTCTTTGACCAGTGTGTGTTGCCAGTAATGACATACGGAACAGAGACGTGGTCGCTTACTATGGGCCTCATAAGAAGGCTCAAGGTCACCCAAAGGGCGATGGAGCGCGCTATGCTCGGAGTTTCTCTGCGTGATCGAATCAGAAATGAGGAGATCCGTAGGAGAACTAAAGTAACCGACATAGCCCGCAGAATCGCGAAACTTAAGTGGCAGTGGGCGGGGCACATAGCTCGTAGAACAGATAGCCGTTGGGGCAGAAAAGTTCTCGAGTGACGACCACGAACCGGAAAACGTAGTGTTGGCAGGCCTCCCACTCGGTGGACCGACGACCTGGTGAAGGTCGCGGGATGCGCATGGATGCGGGCAGCGCAGGACCGGTCGTTATGGAAATCCTTGGGGGAGGCCTTTGTCCAGCAGTGGACGTCTTTCGGCTGAGAGAGAGAGAGAGAGAGAGAAGCAAAGAAAAAATATGTCATAAGTGAGATTCATTAACTTGTAGGAAAATGAATCTCGTATACGAGAGACAGATCGCTTCCATTGTCATGGGATGCTAACTCGGTGATACTACGATAAATGATAAATACGTGAGTAAATATATTTTTAAGAAGCGGTGGTGGCCGAGTGGTAGGGCGTCTGCCTGTGATTGCAAAGGTCCCAGGTTCTAATCCTGCCGTGCTACATGAGTTTGTAATCTGACTCATGTATGGTTGTTTTCATCGACCACCACTTGCTTCCGGTGAAAGAAAACATCGTGAGGAAACCTGCACACTATTCGATGATTATCAGCTAATGTGTGAAATGGAGAAGACAATGGCAAACCTCTCCATTAGCATTCCCAAGATAGTCGTTGTATGTGTTTCATTTAATATAATGACCACGACCCCCAGTCATGAGTAATACGACTAAAAATGGAGGAAATATTTAGACATAAGTATGTTATTTTTCATTATAATTTTCTACCTTGAAATGAAAAATATTGTTATATTTCTATCAATATTTTTCAACGAGCCAAATGTCTAAAGGGTTAAGCGTGTCACTGCTATACGAGTACATATCATAGCTAATAGTTGCTATCCTATGTCGTGTGGATGTGGAAGATTAATGGCCATGCTCGCATCCTGTCGTGTCGGGAAAATAACACCGCATTCCTGA
Organism: Ephestia elutella; assembly: GCA_018467065.1. NCBI lineage: Eukaryota > Metazoa > Arthropoda > Insecta > Lepidoptera > Pyralidae > Ephestia > Ephestia elutella. The sequence continues at coordinate 6,605,645 of CM031582.1, forward strand.
CAACAAGTCGAAGCTTGCGTGTCATTTTATTTTTTTACTAGCTTCGAACGGTTATCAATTTTGCACTTTGAATAATAGAGGACCGGTAGATACAATAGTAGATACCTATTATAGGTTCTATAATGATATCGTAGACTCAATCAATCGATCGCTATAAAGTTTATAATATTTAGTTAAACTTTCAAAGCTACATTCTTTATTTCTTTCTTATCGAGTGTGTTATTACTAACACTGGTGTTAGATCTTATTCAAGTAGCCTAAAGGCATCTGACATGACTATTACGGGTTACCTATCACAAACTAGAATTCTTTAGTTACGAATTTGAAAATACCAAAAACGTTTCGTAATTTTTTTATTTTCAATATTTTCATTTGACCGAAATCTCTTATTCCATCTGGTTGAAATTCCGATTTTCGATTGTTATATTTTTGAAAGGTATATGCTTTGTATTGCAACCTAACGTTAAACCGATGATACTATTTCTATATGTTTCATAAAGAAAATAATTATTTAACCTAAAAATTATTTTCCCTATTATTAAAATACAACATGACAAATACCAAATAATTTAAATCATAATTTTGAAATCCAAAATGTTTATATATACAGAGTATATACTTTGTAGTTATGTTCTATTTGTGTGTTTATCATGTTGTGCGGCTTGGGGTGGCCCAAGGGCCACCCCGCCGCAACCTGAACCTACCTATAGCGCTCTGTCACAAGATTTAAATGTGATATAGAATTATCCAAAAACGTAATGTTTAAATACATAGTGTTAATCTTCTAAAGTAAATCATTTAGCCTGGTAAAATAAATGGAGCAAAAACATTTTTTGTTGTGTTGCTGTAACATTTACAATCTCGATATTCTACCACTTCAAGCTACCCATTTCTTTCCAAAATGTATTCCTTCCTTAATAGACCTGATTATTGTATCTTCCTCGGACCTTGTTGTTAAACATGGACAGCATCCTGCAGAAGCATTTTCATACCATGATCTTCTATTTCTATCTTACAAAATCCGTCCTCCTAAAGCTAAACCTAAAATTGTAATGCAGCGTAACTTTGGTTCGATCGACATTGATGGTTTGCGTGAAGATGCTAGAAGTTGTGATTGGAATGCACTGATACACACGGAGTCCGTTAATGACCAGGTGGATCTCTTTAATAGGTGGGTACTCAACCTTTATGATAAACATGCTCCTTTAAGACCAGTGCGACTTAGGCATCTGCCTGCCCCTTGGTTGTCTGAAGATATAAAAGTACTGCAAGCCAAGAAAAACCAGGCTAAAGTTAAGTACAGGAATGATCCAGATCGTTATCGTGACTCATTTGTTAATGCAAGAAATAAGTGCAATAGGGCGTGCAGGGACGCACAGAGGCACCATATCCATAACTCAGTTCAAAACGGTGATCCGGCTAGAGTCTGGAAATTTCTGCGATCTTTAGGAGTTGGTAAAAATAAAAACACCAGTCCAAATAATATTGACATCGAAAATCTCAACAAGGCCTTCTCCTCTTCTACTTCTGTTGATATAAATGTCAAGAATAACACGATTAATTCCATTGCTCAATTACCAATCCCTAACACTACCCCGTTTATTTTTAATCAGATTGCCGATCGTGATGTTGAGAAGACCATATTATCTATTTCATCAAATGCTACGGGCAGTGATAGCGTTAGTCGTGCTATGATCCTACCGATTCTTGATATCCTTCTCCCTTCTATTACTGCTATAATTAATAACTCCTTAACCTCCGGTGTTTTCCCCACAGCATGGAAACATGCTCATATCACTCCCATTCCTAAGAAAACAAATCCTTCTTCTCTAACTGATTTCCGCCCTATCTCCATTCTTCCTTTTCTCTCAAAAATCCTTGAACGCATTGTTCAGCATCAGCTCCAACTCTTCCTATTTCACAACAATCTACTTAATCCTTTGCAATCTGGTTTTCGTCAGGGACATAGCACGACTACTGCTCTAATTAAAATTACTGATGATATACGATATGGGATGGATAATCAATTAGTTACTGTTCTTACACTTTTAGATTTTAGCAATGCGTTTAACACTGTGGACTATGACATTTTATTAGCTATAATGCGTTCTCTCAACATATCTCCGATGGCTATTGACTGGTTTCATTCTTACTTGTATGGGCGTCGGCAGCGGGTTCATGTCGATGAGAAGTTTTCTTCCTGGTGTGATACTATTGCAGGCGTTCCTCAGGGTGGTGTACTGTCCCCTCTTTTGTTTGCTCTTTTCATAAACTCCATCACTTCAAGTTTGCAATGTTCATACCACCTCTACGCAGATGACCTCCAAATTTACACTCAAGCTCAAATTGATAATTTTTCATCTGCCATTAACACCACTAATGCTGATTTAAATGCGATTTCGGTTTGGAGTAAATCGCATGGCCTTGTAATCAATCCACTTAAAACGCAAGTTATTATTATTGGTAGCTCAAGACAAACTCCTAAAATAAACACTGCTGACTTGCCCAAAATTGCGTTTGATGGTACCGTAATTCCATTTAGCGATCGTGTCAGAAACCTTGGCATTTTCATGGATAAGTCTCTCTCTTGGTGTCCCCAAATTGCTGAGGTTAGTCGCAAAATCTTTGCAGCTGCATGGTCACTAAAACGACTGCGCAATTTTCTGCCGTTTCAGACCAAAAATTACGCTTGCTCAGTCCCTTTTATTTCCCATTCTTGATTACGCTGACACCTGTTACCTTGATCTGACTGAGGAGCAACTTAACAAGCTTGAGCGTCTCCAAAATTTATGCATCAGATTTATCTATGGACTCCGTAAATATGATCACGTCTCTCAATTTAGGAATGAACTCAAGTGGCTTCCAATTCGACGTCGCCGTGATTGGCATACACTTTCCATGCTTTACTCTATCCTTTTTAACCCTGACTACCCTCAATACCTTAGAGAAAGATTCACGTTCATTAGTGAAGAGCAAAATCGAACTCGTAGCGTTTATAACCTCCGTCTCAAAATTCCTATCCATTCCACTACATTCTACTCTCATTCCTTTACTGTCCAAGCTGTCCGCCTCTGGAACTCTCTTCCTGTTTCTATTCGACACGCACAAACTCTTTCCAGCTTCAAATCCCAAGTTAAAGCACATTTCCTTTCCATTTAATTGCCTAGCCTAACCCTCTTTTATTAGTTAAATCGTTGTCAATATTGCAGTCTTGTGTTGTTGTGTATTTATGTATATGTTTGTATATATTGTATGTATATATTAATATATGTATTACTATATCTTTTATTTAGCCTAGTGTACCTATGTAAGTAGTTTTTATTTTATTTTATTTTTATTTATTTACCTATATTTTTATATTGTAACTATTAGTTTTTTACGTTATTGTATTTGTTAATCCTAGTTCTGTCTGCGCCGTACCTGCTGATCTATGATCTATAAGTCCTACCTGTCGGTTGCCTGTAAGAAATTGCTGTAGCGATAAGGCCGCCATCGTACATTATTATTATTAATACCAAATAATTTAAATCATAATTTTGAAATCCAAAATGTTTATATATACAGAGTATATACTTTGTAGTTATGTTCTATTTGTGTGTTTATCATGTTGTGCGGCTTGGGGTGGCCCAAGGGCCACCCCGCCGCAACCTGAACCTACCTATAGCGCTCTGTCACAAGATTTAAATGTGATATAGAATTATCCAAAAACGTAATGTTTAAATACATAGTGTTAATCTTCTAAAGTAAATCATTTAGCCTGGTAAAATAAATGGAGCAAAAACATTTTTTGTTGTGTTGCTGTAACATTAATATTATTAACTAGCTGTTGCCTGCGGCTTCGCCCGCGTGAGTTTAGCTTAGATGACAAGTCTTTTTGTGTTCCAAACAGTTTCAGATGTTTCGGATCTTCGATTTTTATACGTCTACACAAAATGCTCATCAGATTAATCAAGTTTTGCTAAGGCGCCATTTCCATATATGTTATAGTGTAGCTGGTCTCTTTGAGTTATTCATCAGATGTTCCAGATCTTCAATTTTTATACGTCAGCAGAAAATGCTCATCAGGTTGAACGATTTTTGCTAAGGCGCCATTTCCATATAATGTAATAGTGTAGCTGGTCTCTTGCAGTTCTTCATCAGATGTTCCAGATCTTCAATTTTTATACGTCAGCAGAAAATGCTCATCAGGTTGAACGACTTTTGTTAAGGCACCATTTCCATATTTCTTATGGTATAGCCGTTCTGTTATGGTTCTTCATCAGGTGTTCCAGTTTTCAAAATCAATTATAGCCTATATGTTGCACAGGCTTAATAGCTATACAACAAAAAAAGTTTCATTCAAATCCGTCCAGTAGTTTTTGCATGAAACGCGTACATACATACAGACAGACAGACAGACAAGAAATTCCAAAATTTTTTTTTGCTTTCTATTGTTCTTTTTAAGTGTCCCTCTATCTATTTTAGTCAAAAATACTAAATGTACAGACAAAATATTTTTACTGTTTTATTATATGTATAGATTATTTTACGGTAGTCAGATAATAAACATCATTGTCTGTCTAAACATCTCATACACATATTGTTGTTTCTCATTATTATTAAAATGTCTGATAATTTAGCAAAAGTGTATAAATCGAATAGAGATGGATTAAAATTACATTATGAAGGATTCAGTTATTATAAAAACAAAGTGAACATAAAGTTATTGAAAATCTGTGTAAATAATAATTTGGAAGAAGTTGTTTCTATCATTAATACTTCTAGAAAATAAAATTCTTGTTACCAAATAAATTTTCAAATAAAAATTACATATTTTGATTTTCGGTCGATAGTTTTTATAGAAGACGAAAAATATATTTATTGAATTTATATAAGCAGAAAATATGGTAAAGAACCCATTTGGCATTTAAAACTTCGTTGTACCGTTTTCGAACAAATAAAAATCGAAGAAAAACAAATCTAGTTTGTGATAGGTTACCATTTACGACTATCGCCATCTAGTGGCAGTAGCCACTAGTAAACTAAACAGTCAGCCAATGTACAGGTTTCCTCACGATGCTTTTCTTCATCGGAAGCAGGTGATGATCTAGAGATTCTAGAGAAAACTATCATACATGAGTCAGATTGGTCTACAATTCATGTGACACAGGTAGGATTTTAACCCAGGTCCTATCCGACCTCAGGCGGGTGTCATTACCACTTGGCCCTTGGCACTTGGCTTATTAAAGCTACAGTAAAAGAGAACTATTGCGTTTTGTTTTTATTAACTCAGAAAAGCGTATTACGAACAGTAGTATCGACACGAACAGAATGCCGGAAAAGTTAGGAATGGAAATTAAAAATGTTGAAAAATATCCACCGTTGGAATTTAACTGGTGGAAATTTCACTTTTCAAATTCAAAACTGAAAAGTGATTCGCTTAATTACTTTTTGATGAAGGAGGCAAAGCTGCTATGAAGTGTGCTGCAAAGTAGTGTGCATTTTGAATTTCATTTGAAAGTTTTAAGTTTTTGAACGTCTATCAGACTGGTTTGTTACTGATTTTGACATAAGTGTATTTTTATAATGTTAATATTATTATGATCGGAGCTGATCTTATAATGGAGCTGGCAGGATATATTATATTGTTTTTATTATATCGTATATGTTGGCTATATCGTGTTATTTTTCGATTCTTTTCTCCTTTTGCATATTTAGCGTTTGCTCAATATAATTCTCACGTCATCCCAAAGGTGAACTGGTATAGATACAATGCTTAGTATTAAGTTTAACCTATTGTAACATTTTGTAAAGATGTGCAATAAACATAATAAATAAATATAAACTATGTTAAAAACACATCTACATCGAATCGAGTACGCCAATAAAGACCAAAAATGGAATTTGTGGCACACCGAATAGAAAATTTGGTTAAATCGCCTGACTGTGATAAACCAGGCCAGTTTGAATGTATACCGCCCCTTCCGAGAAGAGCACCAGTTATTTTTCTGCTTGGTCTAGGAATATTTAATATGTAGTGAAGCAGGTAAAGCTAATCCTACACAAGTCTAAAATAACTCGTTTCACCTACTTAATCGCATTTAATATTTTATTTATCTACAATAAAGGAAAAATACCAATGGTTAGAGGTGACCAACAGAAGTGGTGAATGGACAGTATTGTACAGAAGACCGGGCAAAAAAATCTGGAAGGAGGCAAATAAGTTCGATTGGTATAAGAAATAGTTAATTTGTTATTAAAAATGTATTCAGTAGGTGTGATGAATTAACTTACAATGTATGGAACACGAAGCAGGTAATGTCCTCTGTGGTATGGAACTTACAAATACGTGACGAATTGACTGTGGCAGACTGGCATAAATCCAGAAACTCGTGGAAGAGGCCAACACCCACAAGAAATAAGAAGTAATTAACCAACGGATAATAATATAATTTTGCAATAATTTCATATTGTTATTAAATCACTTTTTCAATTTTGGGTAAATTGTCTGTTGAAGCCTAACAGCTAACAGTATACTTTTTACAAACTAAAAAGAATCCATCGCATCTAGAGATGGGCATTTACCCGATAAATTTCCGAGACTCGGAAATTTATCCATTTATACCCATATTTTCCCAGGAATTTTTAATTTATACCGGGAAAAAATTAAAATCAATTAAAATGTTTGTAATTACGATATTTTACAATATATCGTTAAGATTTATTATGAAATAAGCACATATTTAGTTTTTAAATTAAGTACTGTGTATAAAAGTACTTATAAAGTGTACAATTTACGTTTTGGTTACAAAAAGACCTGACAAGATATAGGTATCTTTATTCTGACTCATTCGCAGCCAACTGGTTTTAGACGATAAATGTTATGCCGGGGCGACGAACAAGTTTGCCAAGTTCTATTGAACGGCTAGGCGATCATCGAATCGTAAGGCCCGCCTTACACGAATGTCAGCCAACTTAATTACACTCTCTCTCTCTCTGTCAGAGGAAAGACGTCCACTGCTGGACAAAGGCCTCCCCCAAGGATTTCCATAACGACCGGATGCGGGCAGCGCAGGACCGGTCGTTATGGAACTGTAGCGTGGTCTTGATTGTAGGTATTGGTACAGCAGACAAACACACTACTTCTTACTTACAGTTTTATTACAGCACAACAGTGGTACAGGTACTTAACAATAAAGTTCACACGAGCGTTCCATATAAGCACTATTTGCACAAGCGAGCACTGTCATACAATAGGCTAAGCGGAAGAAGAAAGAATAGCAGATAGTAGTTGCGAAAACCGAAGAGTAATGCGATAGTAATTCGCGCGCCAAAGCGACATGCGTCTCGCGTCGATGTAGGATTCCGACTGGTTTCGGGACGAGTGCGCGGCAGCGTGGGCGCAAGGAATGCGGACCGGTTTCGCGTCGACCAGCTGATACCGTTCGCATTGTCCGATTTTACGGACGATAGATAGGACGACGAATATTGTTTATCGTGCCGTGAATGTTTAGTTTCTATGTTGTGTAAATATGTAAATAGATATTCTACCCGTATTTATATACGTATGTAACTTAAGTATATTATTATAAATGTATTTATGTATATTGTATTTATGTAGTTTGTATATATGTACTTATGTAGGTTGTATATATGTATATGCAGGCCATATCACTCCCCCAAAGACCTGGTTAAGGGCGATAAAAATCTGGCGCACGAATAATACGACCAAACCGGGTTTTTTTAATACTGGGTTGCCAGAAGATGGTGATTGTGGAATTTGTGGGATACTTTCACCAGAGGGCTGTGTAGGTGGGGATAAGTTAGGTGTAATTACTGATTGCTCGTCGTCGGCTATTATGAAGGCTGGTTTCAGCCGATCTATCGAGACTGTGGTAGGTTTATTTTTGACGAGTACTTTGAACACCTTATCATTCTTCTCCATCACCATATAAGGGCGTGTGTATGCTGGTTGAAAAGGCGCGCGCGAGGCGTCTTCACGAATGAAGACATGATTTGTGGTCGCAAGTTCTTTGAACACAAATGCTTTGCGCTTGCCGTGGCGAGAAGCTGGAGTCGGTTTTAATTGTTCCATATAGGAACGAAGACGCGCTGTAAAATCGCTTATGTCAGATGTACATTGCGTAGTCGGTTCGAAAAATTCTCCTGGGAGTTCTGAGTGGCTCGCCGTATAGTAACTCCGCAGAAGATGCCTGTAGGCCATCCTTAAAGGCGCTGCGGATACCAAGCATTACTAACGGCAGAATCTCGACCCAGTTGTGGTCAGCATGACATGTGATGGACGCCTTGAGTTGCCTGTGGAAACGTTCTACCATCCCGTTGCATGCGGGATGGTAGGCAGGTCGTGCGTTTGTGCTGGAATCTATTGCCTTGGCTAGATATTGAAACAGCGCGGATTCGAATTGGCGACCGCGGTCTGTGACAATATCTATAGGGCTGCCGAATCGAGATATCCAGCCGGATATTAAAGCCTTACCTACTGTTTCCGCCGTTATGTCGGCTATGGGAATAACTTCGGGCCAGCGAGTAAACCGGTCTATCGCGGTCAAGCAATACTTATAGCCCTGACAAACCGGAAGAGGACCGATTAGGTCGATGTGTACATGCTTGAAACGTGCTCGGGGGAGACTGAAGTTAGCTAAGGGGGCGGATACGTGTCGACTGACTTTGGCGCGTTGGCAAGGGAGACACGTTCGTGCCCACTCGCGACAATCCCGCCGCATGCCAGGCCAGACGAATCGTTCCGCTACCAACTTAGCAGTCGCCATGGGCCCGGGGTGACTCAGCGAATGAAGGCTTGCGAATACCTGTTTCCTGAACTCCTTTGTAACGAAGGGTCTAGGAGTTGATGTGCTGACGTCACAATATAATGGTTTGTCGCTACCGGCATAATTCATTTTAGTGAGACGGAGCGATGTATTTCCCGTAAGGAATGTCGCCAACTCCGTGTCAGTTTCTTGTGCATGGGCAAGACTGCTGAGACATATTGGAGTAGCTAACTCATCGACTCGCGACAGTGTGTCGGCAACGACGTTATCTTTGCCGGAGATATGTCGTATATCGCTAGTAAATTGCGAAATGAAGTCCAAGTGACGAAACTGACGAGGGCTGCAGTTATTTTTTCTTTCATGAAAGGCGAATGAAAGCGGTTTATGGTCCGTATATACGGTAAAATGACGTGCTTCGACCATATGGCGGAAATATTTTATCGCTTCATAGATTGCCAACAGCTCTCTGTCGTACGGAGAGTACTTTTGTTGGGAAGGGCTCAGTTTCTTCGAAAAGAAAGCTAGCGGTTCCCACGTGTCGTCTTTTAATTGTTGCAACACGGCTCCGATGGCTACGTCCGATGCATCTGTAACTAGGGCTAACTTAGCTTGACAGTCTGGGTGAGCTAAAAGAGCTGCTTTGGAGAGGCTTTCTTTGAGATCAGAGAAGGCTTTGAGGGCGTTACCTGTTAAAGTGATGGGCGTGGAACCTTTGACTGCTCCCGTAAGGAGGGCGTTGAGAGGAGCTTGGGTTTGGGGCAGCATTTGGCAAAAAATCGCCTGTAGAAATTGGCCATGCCCAAAAAATCGTCGCAGTGACTTGACGTCTTTAGGAGGAGGGAAATTCATCAATGGCCCTCACCTTTTCTTCAAGTGGTTTGGTTCCATGCTCGGAAATGAGGTATCCAAGAAAAGCTACTTCTGGAACCCCAAACACGCATTTTGCCACGTTCAATGTCAAACCATAGTCACGGAGCCTGGAAAAGACTGTACGTAAATGCTGTTCGTGCAGAGTTTCGCTCCTGCTGAAGATGAGAAAATCGTCCAAATAGCAATAGACAAAGTCGAGCCCGCGGGTCACCTCATCTACAAATCTCTGAAAGGTCTGGCCAGCATTTCTCAGACCAAATGTCATGTATGGAAACTCGTACATGCCAAAAGGTGTAGTGATGGCGGTTTTTGGTATGTCCTCAGGAAATACAGGGATCTGGTTGTAAGCCTTCACTAAATCGATGGTACTAAATACTTTACAACCAGATATGCTATGTGTAAAGTCATGAATATGACGAATAGGATATCTGTCGGGGATGGTACGCGCGTTTAGCTGCCGATAGTCGCCGCAGGGCCGCCAGCCGTTGTCTTTCTTCGGCGCTAGGTGTAGAGGCGACGACCATGGGCTCTCAGACGGTCGGGCAGTGCCATTGGCAAGCATAGCCTCAAATTCCTTCTTCGCCACTGCTAATTTGTCGGGGGCTAAACGTCTAGGTGCGCATGAGACGGGGGGTCCTGGTGTGGTGCGTATATGGTGTTGTGTATTGTGTGGTACTACGCGTTGTGTGCCAGCTGGTCGTGTAATTTCTGGAAATTCGCGTGAAAGCAAGTGATGGTACTTAGAGTCGCCAGTCGGAACCTTTACAGAAAGAATATCACTACTTTTAAGGTCCAGTGAAGCTGGTGTAGAAAGTGTTGTAGTATTATCTATAAGCCTTTACCTTTACAGTCTACAATAAGGTTGTAATGACATAAAAAAATCTACACCAATTATGGGCTTCGTAACATCCGCTACCACAAATCGCCACGAGTATATGCGTCGAAGTCCTAGGTTCAGGTTGAGGTGTGCGATGCCGTATGTATTAATGGTCGTCCCGTTTGCTGCTGTGAGCTTGTAGGTCGTTGGTTCTCGACGCTCACGCAGCTGAGACCGAGGAAAACGCAGAGGTCGCTCCGGTGTCGACCAAGAACTGGATTTTCATACTTCGGTCAGTCACGAAGAGGCGACCAGGTGAAGATGGGCAGTCGTCTGTCGCCATTACCGACTGCCTGCGTCGTTTCCCGCGTTGTAATCGCAAGGCTTCTGGCAATTGCGAGCCCGCGAACCATATCTCGCATGGTACCAGCACGTAGGGTATCGCTGGTAGCTAGTAGCAGAGCGTGACCTACTTCGACCTCGCGGTGGTGAACGCTGACGTCGTTGAGACCTAGATCGATTCGGGTTGCATTGCGATCGTGAGTGTTCATCGAGTTTCAGAGCAAGACGTTCCACCATTTTACGAAGTTCGTAGATTTCTCCAGATTGGTTGCTGCTACTTGCTTCGGCGACGTGAGTTGATGTCGACGCGACGTTTCCTGGTGTGGAGATTTCTTGGATCCGATCTGCCAGGTCTGCTAGCTCCTCCAGGGTATCAGATGATCGCGATGCCAAAACCGTCTGGATATTTTTGGGTAGGCGGTTGCTCCAGATTGATCGAAGGAAGTCCTCTGGTACGTCAGGACCGGCCAGATCTTGAAGATGTCGCAAAAATTGGGTGGGTTTTCTATCTCCCAACACTTCGTCATTCAAAAGTTGTCTGACCTTCTTCTCATGAGAGGCGCTGAGACGCTTAATAAGCTCGCTTTTTATTTTTTTATATCTGTCTGTCCTCGGAGGTTTCGTAATGATGTCCTTTACAGCTTTCGCATGCGTTATATCGAGGTTTATTGTGACATTTCGAAATTTGATGACGTCATCGGTAATGTCGTAATACTCAAATTGATCCTCTAGTAATGCGAACCATATCTCTGGGTCATCAGGAGAAAACGGTGGTACCTTCAGACGATGTCGTCGGAAGTCGGACGATTCTTGACGTGGTTCAGTGGAAACGTGCCTTCTTCGATGACGTGTATTGACGTTGTCCGCGGATGTAGCGGTTTTTGCTGTATCACTGCTGTCACTCATCGTTGCTCAAGTGTCGTGGGTCACCAGTTGTAGCGTGGTCTTGATTGTAGGTATTGGTACAGCAGACAAAAACACTACTTCTTACTTACAGTTTTATTACAGCACAACAGTGGTACAGGTACTTAACAATAAAGTTCACACGAGCGTTCCATATAAGCACTATTTGCACAAGCGAGCACTGTCATACAATAGGCTAAGCGGAAGAAGAAAGAATAGCAGATAGTAGTTGCGAAAACCGAAGAGTAATGCGATAGGTAATTCGCGCGCCAAAGCGACATGCGTCTCGCGTCGATGTAGGATTCCGACTGGTTTCGGGACGAGTGCGCGGCAGCGCGGGCGCAAGGAATGCGGACCGGTTTCGCGTCGACCAGCTGATACCGTTCGCATTGTCCGATTTTACGGACGATAGATAGGACGACGAATATTGTTTATCGTGCCGTGAATGTTTAGTTTCTATGTTGTGTAAATATGTAAATAGATATTCTACCCGTATTTATATACGTATGTAACTTAAGTATATTATTATAAATGTATTTATGTATATTGTATTTATGTAGTTTGTATATATGTACTTATGTAGGTTGTATATATGTATATGCAGGCCATAGAACTTAATTACTAACTCTCTCAAAAACACGCTTGCATAAAATATTCTCGATAGAAAAATATTGCGAAGTTACCTCCAAATCCTAACTAATATTATAAATGTGAAAGTGAGTTTGTTTGTTACCTCTTCACGCTTTATCTACTCAACCAATCTTCCTATTTCACATACACATAGTTAGAAGTACTGAGAAGGCCATAGGATACTTTTCATCCCGGGAAAAAGCACTGTTCCCGAAGGAAATTCACGCGGGCGAAGCTGCGGTCAAAAGTTAGTCTATAATACAACTGAAGATGTTTTGATTTTCTACTTTAAACAGCCATATACTAAAATGCATCATTATTTTCAAAATATTATTTGAATACATATGATTTTAAATCTGTTGTTTATGTTTTTTTAATATTTGAACCGAAAACAACTAGTTATTTATCTTCCTTATAATCAAAACACACCTAATATTTATACTTTAATTATTATTTTATCAGTATTAAAGAAAATAAGGATAATTTACTTTCATTTTAATTTCTTCCCGGTATAAATAAAAAATATCGGGTATAAATGGGTATAAATTAATTTTTACCAATTCTACCCATTCTTTCCCATTTTTACCTTCCGGAAATTTATCCAAGCGCCCATCTCTAATCGCATCACTTCCAGGGTTGTCGATTAAATTAAACCGATAGTTAACTTCGCCGGCTTTAACTGGTTTAACAGTTTACATTAGCGTCTCAACTAATTATATCGTTGCTTTATAAAGTTTTGCCACACTTGTCTGATGTAGCAATAATGTTTTAACTACACTTCCTTGATATGAATTCATCAGATATAAGAGTAAAATATGACATGTTGAAGTTTTGAAGAAAAATATCTATGATTTGCTCATGAATGGATTTCATTTCAATCGGAACTTCAGATTTAGCTAGCACTAAGTATGAGTGAAATAAGAGAGTAATAAATAGTTGAGATAAATTGAAATCATATCCAGTTCACAATATTATAAAACAATATCTTCCATCCGTTAAAGCATCAACCAGTTTGGAAATGTATTTTCAAACCGAAGTGAAACAATTTCAAAACTCAACAATGGAATGCTTTATTTATTACTTTATCGTTCAAATATTTCTTTTATGCAGTGAGCAACCAGCCTAATATCGTTAATCTCGTTAGCAGTAATGCCGATACCCCCAAATTAAGTTGCGGTGCGTACACACAGTATAGTAACACAACAACTACACTAGTGGTTCTGCGAGAACAGTAGACCTCGCGAGTCCTTATAACTACGAAATAACCGATATTTTATCGTTTTCCTGGCTTAGCAAAGCCATTTAAGAGTTTTGAAACCAAGCTACCAATGCTGGAAAGAAAGTAAAAAGATCCATCCTTTTATTTAATATAGAAATTAGATTTAATAAAAATATGATGATGATATTGTACCTATACAATGTCCTGCTCGCATGGAATTTTTTCATCATTTCAAATTATTAAGTGAGAATATTAAATTATTCTGTATTTAATAAGGGTACTTTAGTACCAACTGCTTCTTGGGTGCTATTAAAAGCCAAAAAAAACCGGCCAAGTGAGATTCAAACTCGCGCACTGAGGGTTCCGTACACTCAAAGCATCTCACATTATAGCTCTCACTAAAAGACTTACTAAATTCAAAAACGAACTTAACTTTGCAATCGAACCCTAAGACTCATGCTGAATTCAGCGCAAAAATAAGCTTTTGACACTTTTTTTATACTTCCAACAACATATTTTGAATTTTCACATTTATTCCTGTATAAGTACTGTTACGTAGTACTTATATTAATTCTGTGGTACTGTTAGACCTTGGTTTTTGCCAAATTTCATCATTTTAGGTCAACTGGAAGTACCCCATGCCCCCATGGTTTTGATTGCTGCCTAAAATCGCAAAATATGCGAAAATTCGCAACATTTACGGTAATATCTCTTGATCGCGTTGACGTATAATTTTGATTATTTTTTTGCTGAAACTGACCTTGGATCCGAGTAGGTATTGGATATGTATTTCAACTTGATAGTTTTAAGCGTTCTGAGAAAAAAAGTTAGACAGATAGACGGACAACAAAGTGATCTTATAAGGGTTCCGTTTTTGCCTTTTGAGGTACGGAACCCTAAAAAGACCCATACTTTACCCATAAGCTAGTGTTGCAGCAATAGTGTTCACTATCGATAGTATTGTCAATAGTATTGTGACCTTGACATTTATATTTCAACAAACGATACTATTGCACTATCGATATCTTGTGAAAATTCAATAGTACCGTAAACTGCTGCAACTTATCCAACTACTCACAAATTTGCCTATTTCATTTGAATTACGATATATCGCATTCGCTTGCTTTATTCTCGTTTTCTACCATTCTGTAGTAACTATTCATTATTTAGGCAACATATTTTTCATTTTTTATAATTGTAACTTCATTTATACTCTGTCAGTTGTGCGCCAAAGATCGGTGGGTGAGGCAGCATTTTTTTTGCGCTCCACAACTTTTGAATTTTAACTATTAAAAAGCTGTGTTTTCGCACAGTATTAACTGCCTAAGGTAGGATAATATTGTCTTCTATCTAGTATTACTTGTTTTTTTACGCAAAAGATTATTTTTTATCAAAGAAAACTTAGAAGGCAATCATGTGTAGTGTTTTAAAAACTTGAGTGACATAACTATGCCTGGGTCTAGGGTTGTCAAATTTTGTTAACTAGCTTTTACTCGCAGAATTTCGCTTACATTATGCTTACAAATTTATTTTAGAATTTGTTTCCTATAGTTATATTAGAAGTGCTCGTTGTAAATTTGTAAAATTATATTCAAATATTTTTTGTAGAAATCATTGTAAAAGAAATTCAACACTTTGTGTACTTTTCTTTTATACTACAATCAAAAATTAAGATTATGAATAATTGTTGATTAAAATGATGAGACATTATTACCAAGAAGCATTAAAATTGTGATTTTTTGATGAAAGTAGCCATGTGGTTTTTCTCTTTCATAAAAAAGTATTAATAATAATCTGTATTCTTTTGGACAACCCTATAGTCAACGACATTTTTGTATGGAAAGTCTGTAGAACCTGCTACAACTTGGCCTAGTAGCTGTAATAAAAAAAATGATACAGTATATTGCACTGATTAAATTGGCAGGGACAAGTAGGTTGTCTCATGCACATGAAAAAAAATTAACGGAAACGGTAAGTCCAATAAGTATCGAATTATCCTTCTAGGCAAACTTGTGTCTTTTACATACAACTTTGCCTACGACTTTGAGCCCTTGTAATTCAGAAAATTGGTGGAAATTAATAAAATTTGGGGTCTCAATAGCAAGCCATTATGTCTGTCTTCCATTTAAAAACAAAAATTATGAATAGGTTCCGAGAAAATCGCAAAAAACGTCAAATTCCGTGCAAAGTTGCAGCAGTTTACGGTATTGTAATTCAATAGTATCGATAGTATTGATTAGAAAACATCAATAGTATAGATACTATCAATAGAATTGAAAATCAATACTATCGATAGTTTTGGTTATCATTAATAGTATTGCAAACCATTGGCTATCGATACTATCGATAGGCCTATCGATTGTATGACTATTTTTCAATGTCAATTATCGATAGTCAAACTATCGATATTTCTGCAACCTGCAACGCTTACTGAAACCTCCCTTTGTTGCCTCGAAATGCATAGGACTATAGGTTAGGTTTAGGTTATTTGTAATTTGCGCAACAAAATTAATTACCTAATAAACATCGACCGAGATAATATTATGTACTACTAACAAACAAACAATAAAAGTTCAATTTGAAATCAACAATCAACAAAGAAACACAATGAATCAACTCACCCTTGTAAACATATGAAAAAATTACCATAGCGAGTTTTACGAATATTAAAAGCTTTGCTGCGCCATCTATTGATTTTTTTGTGAACCATTATCGAATGGAAATTTAAATATATGGAATTTAACAGGTTTTATTGAATTTCACTATGTTGTTCAGACAAAAAAGTTGCGTCTTAATAAGAAAAAAAAAAAAGTCAAGTGACATTTTTGATTTTTTTGTTAAATAGCTGAGATATGAGATTTTTTAAATATATTTCCGCCATTTTTTTAAATTTCACAAAACTGGCTCGACTAAAAAATTCTATATAATTGCAGAACCTGCTCACAAAATTTCAGGAGAATCGGTTCAGAAATGCGACCTCTAGGCGATAACATCCGGACAGACAAAAGAATTTTCGGCTAGTGGAAACTGAGACGCTTCGCTCGCTTCGCTCGCTCGGTCAATAATATAGAAAACTAGAAACATGAAGACTTAATTTAGAGAAATGTGTCCGTCTTTAAAAAGTAGTAGCTACGAAATATTTCTAACATCATCTGCCTTACCTTTTTCCATATGGGGTCGGCGCAAAAAGTCTTCTCTCTTTCCTTCCTCTCCCCCTATATCCATCTACCTTCATCTCTCTCAGCCGAAAGACGTCCACTGCTGGACAAAGGCCTCCCCCAAGGATTTCCATAACGACCGGTCCTGCGCTGCCCGCATCCATGCGCATCCCGCGACCTTCACCAGGTCGTCGGTCCACCGAGTGGGAGGCCTGCCAACACTACGTTTTCCGGTTCGTGGTCGCCACTCGAGAACTTTTCTGCCCCAACGGCTATCTGTTCTACGAGCTATGTGCCCCGCCCACTGCCACTTAAGTTTCGCGATTCTGCGGGCTATGTCGGTTACTTTAGTTCTCCTACGGATCTTCTCGTTTCTGATTCGATCACGCAGGGAAACTCCGAGCATAGCGCGCTCCATCGCCCTTTGGGTGACCTTGTGTCTTCTTATGAGGCCCATAGTAAGCGACCACGTCTCTGTTCCGTATGTCATTACTGGCAACACACACTGGTCAAAGACCTTAGGCTTGAGACACTGCAGTATTTTGGATGAGAAGATATCGTGAAGCTTCCCGAACGCCTTCCTAGTCAAGTAATATTAATTTCATGCTAATATATTCATTCCCTAATTTAATCACGTATCAAATTACTCATGCAGTACTCGTGCGTCTACATCATCAAGCTGTAGATATAAATAATACATATGCGAACATAACCTTTATCCACTGTCATTTAAAAATAATATTTTACTAGTTGCGCCCCGGGGCTTCGCTCCCGTAGGAATTTCGGGATAAAAAGTACCCAATGTGCTATTCTCGGTATTTTTCTACCCGTATACCAAATTTCATCAAAATCCGTTCAGTAGATTTTGCGTGATTGAGTTACAAACATCCTCACAAACTCACAAATTCGCATTTATAATATTACTTAGTAGGATTCACTTTCACATTTAAGGTACTAGTGTGGATTAAGTTCTTTAATGAAAAATAGTAGTGTTCTAATGGGTCATAGACTAGGTATTAAGTATTATCAGTATTATTTTTAAACATCAAACAACAATTGTTGTTTAGCAACAGATAAGCAACATACCGAGCTTCATACGTTCGTACATTGGCGAGCAATTTGCCAGAGTGCAAACCTAGTGAGGTGAACTGCACAACACTTGGCCGGCACGCCAGTGTCACCGAAAAGCGACGAATCTTCACACAATGCCACGTATTTAGGACAAGACTCGAGTACTGCCAAAATAGACTTAAAGAAAAATCGATGCGAAGGTGCCGAGCCGCGTTTAAAACTGTGTCAAGTTTTGGCATTTCTACCCTACTGGTGTTAGGTTACGTTTCTCAGGCCTTCGAGATGGGTTTTGTATTTCATTTGATGGAGGAAACAATCTTGTGGGATTGTTATCGAAATTTTAACTGTGAAAACATGAACACATTTTAAACATGAAAAATCTTCTAAATAGATATATAGATAAACTCTTTATTGCATAAGAAGTAAAAATGATACAAAAAAAAAAAAAATATTTGAAAGAGGTACAAAAGCTAATAATCAGTTACTTGTTCGTCACTTCAAACAAAATTTTTCAACATTGAGTCTTTAGTCTATTTAAGGTTATGATAAATATTGTAGCGACACATAGGCATTCGCATGTTTCTAAATGTATTTTTGAACAGGAAAAACTAGACTTTTTAGGACATGAAGTTACCACTGAGGGTATAAGGCCGTTGGAGGAGAAGGTGAACGCCATCATCGAGTTTCCCCGCCCCACCACAGTGGAACAACTTAGAAGATTCCTAGGTATGTTAAATTTTTATCGACCCCATATAGCTCAAGCCGCGGAGATCCAGTCAGAATTAGATAAGTATCTCCATAATACCAAGAAAAAAGATAAAACTTTAGTTGTTTGGACGGAAACGGCGAACTCACAATTTAATCTGTGCAAGGAAAGTTTAAGGAAGGCAGCCTTATTAGCATATCCTGACTCTAGCACACCTTTGGCGCTGATGACAGATGCATCAGAGACATGTGTTGGCGCCGTACTTCAGCAAAAACAAGGTAACGCATGGAAACCTTTAGGTTATTTTTCTAAGAAATTGTCTGAGGCCCAAAAGAAATATAGTACTTATGATAGGGAGCTCTTGGCCATTTATATGGCAATTGCTCACTTTCGGTATATGGTAGAAGGACGTGAATTTATAGTCTATACTGACCATAAGCCTCTTACTTTTGCTTTCAGTAAAATGGGAAGTGAGAAAGAGTTACCTCGAAGGGCTAGGCAAATCATGTTTATTAGTGAGTTTACTACCGATATTCGTCATGTAAGTGGGAGTGAGAATGTCGTTGCTGACACTTTATCCCGAGTTGAAACAATATATTGTCCCACAGCTATTGACTTCGGAGAATTATCACGTGTACAAAGTAGTGATAAACAACTTGAGCAAACGTTAGGGGAACTTAGCAGCGATTTGCAGTTTAAGCAAATCATATTACCAGGTAGCGATCAGTACGTGTTATGCGAGACGTCTACTAGTAGAGCAAGACCCTATTTGCCGGAAAGTTTTAGGCGAACAGTATTTAATGAATTACATAATTTAAGCCATCCTGGCATTCGAACTACCAAAAAATTAATTAAAGATAGGTATTTTTGGGAGAAAATGAATATAGATATAGCCAGATGGGCAAAAAGCTTGTATTCCTTGTCAAAAGGCGAAAATTCAAAGACACACTGTATCCGATTTAGGTACATTCGAAGCTAGTGATCGTTTCGAACACATACATATTGATATCGTAGGTCCACTTAGTACATCACCGGATGGTTATAGGTATTGTGTTACAATTATTGACCGTTATACCCGTTGGCCTGAAGCATTTCCCATTAAGGAAATGACAGCCGAGGTAGTTGCCAGAATTCTTTACGAGGGGTGGATTGTTAGATTCGGATGTCCAGTTAGGTTGACTAGCGACCAAGGACGTCAATTTGAAAGTAACCTTTTCTCACATCTCATGTTACTCATGGGAATAAGAAAGTTGCGTACAACCCCATATCACCCACAAAGTAATGGTAGGGTCGAACGCTGGCATAGGTCATTAAAATCGGCTTTGGCTGCACGGTTATCCAGTAAGTCGTGGGTGGATGAATTACCTACAGTTTTACTAGGTTTAAGGGCAGCTGTTAGGGTTGACACAAATGTTAGTCCTGCCGAGTTAGTGTACGGAACTACAGTACGTTTACCAGGTGAATTTTATGATGAGTGTAAGAATATTAATTTGGATAGTGACAGTTATATTTCTAAATTAAAAAGTATAATTAAAAATTTAAAACCTGTTAACCGTGTAAATACGAGTTCTCGAAAATTTTTTGTGCATTCTGATTTAAGGAATTGTGATAAAGTTTTCGTCAGAAATGACGCTGTTAGAAAACCACTACAACCTCCTTATGATGGCCCATTTAAGGTCATAAGCAGGCGAGATAAAGTTTATAAAATTCAATTTCCTGAAAGGCAAGCTCAAATTTCGATCGATCGATTGAAACCAGCTTACGTTTTAGAGGACGAATCTGATAATTTAGAAAAGGAATCAGTTAATTTAGCCTTAAAAAAGAAACAAAAATCTGTCACCATCCAAACGTCTGAGAATAATAAGGTAGTTGACAACCCTAAAGTTATTGTGTCACGCAGTGGCAGTGTGCAAACCACCAGTACGTTTTTTATTAGAGTAAGCATTTATGTTCACACAATTGTAACTAGGTTAAGTAAACAAGCACAGTAGATTTGACAACCTTTTTTAACATTTTTCTCATTTACTTTCAACGTATTGAAGTGAGCATACAATTTTTTAAAATACCATTCTTATAAAGATGGGAAATCAGCAAACTAAGGAAGAAGTAGTAGTTGCCCAAAGTAATGTTGGAGCCGAGAACTCAATGATCAAGTACGAAATTATACTACTCGTAATGTGCATACTTTTAACGCTGATTACTTGTTGCGTGTTACGCAGACAATGCAAGAAGAGTGTGAGGCGTTGGTTGAAAAAGGAGATAAAGGTTGTCACTTCTACTACCGTGCCTATAGTTAAGGTGGAAACCGTTCAGCCGAAGACCGAACACCCTAGAGTAGTTCTAAGCTAAGTACGGTATACCTACTATTTTTTAAGAACATTGTTTACATTTTTTTTTACAAAAGTATTTTTTTGAGAACACACATTTTTTTCTATACAATTTACCTTATACACTTTTATACATGATTTTATACACATATTAAAGTGCATATTTTTCTTTTATTTGGAGAATGTTAAATATAAAATTTTAATGTAGAAAATTTTGTTACTGACTGTACTAATTAGCATAAATGAAATTGTATACTTTGTTATTCAAAGGAACATTCTCGTAACTTCTTGTGTCGTACTATAACATTGTTATTGTTAACTGATATCAAATGTTTAGTCTGCAATTTGCATTGTAATTCTTATAATCGCAAGTGGTTCTCAATCTTTTGATTACTTTTAGTATGAAGTGGAATGAAACTTTATTATTAAGGCAATGTTTCTCAAACTTTAGTATTAAACATTTTTTTATGTAAAATTTTTTTAAAAAAGGGGTGGAATGATGTAGCGACACATAGGCATTCGCCTAGTCAGCGTTTTTGCCGGCGAGCGCGCAGCGCTCTAGCCATTCTTCAGTCTCTCCCGGTATTCCGATAAGCCACCTCGTTGCATGGCACTTCGTTCGCGAGTATAGCTACGCGTAAATACGTCATTCCATTTTCCTTAGTAAAATTTGTGAAATTGTTTGGACAGTGTCAATAAACTTAAATATTCGGTGAAAGTGACTTTAATTCATATACCTGGCACAAACACTTAAATCTGGAGTCAAGACATTTTATTTCTTTTTCTTAACACTACAGTGAACTTACAAATATACCACATCGGTCAAGTACAACATATATTTACAACATTGGTTTCCGTGGATATACAACATTAGTGATTTTACTACATACACACCTACGACAATATATTAAATCTGCCATTAATTTATTTAACCATAATATTCCAAGTAAAATACTCATGAACAAATATCGAACTTGTCAATTAATTAACAGGTAACTTTGAAAATGTACGAATACCCTATTTATTTTACCCCATAACCTCATATAAATTATTCAGTTTATCTAAAGATTTTACACGATCCGTTTCAGGTAACGGTAATGTATCTGCCTCGTCGTCCCATGGGCAAAACTCATATGTAAGTACACATCGCTACGACTATGACTGATATATTGCCTCTATACGCCGTGTTTACGTGAAAAGAAATCCTGCTATACGATCGGACTCCCAGGGGCATCGTTTTGTTTATACAGAACGCTCGGTATTGGTTTTGATCGGTTATGCCAGTATAGTGAACAGATTAAGTAATAATCTGTATAACAAATTCTTTTGAGATTTTTGCGTGATGGCGAAAATTTATTTGTCAGTTGCTAAGCAGATACAGAGGTATATCTTATCATCAATAGATATATATTTTACTGGCTTTCGCCTGCGGCTTCGCCCGCATGAATTTCCCACGGGAACTGTGCCTTTTCCCAGGATGAAAGGTAACTATGTCCTTCTCCGTACTTCTAACTATGTGTATGCGAAATTTCAGGAAGATTGGTTCAGTAGATAAAGCGTGAAGAGGTAACAATCAAACAAACTCACTTTCACATTTATAATATTAGTTAGGATATACTAACTATTGCCCGCGGCTTTGCCCGCGTGAATTTCCACGGGAACAGTGCTTTCTCCCGGGATGAAAAGTACCCTATGTCCTTCTCAGTACTATTCTAACTATGTGTATGCAAAATTTTAGGAAGATCGGTTCAGTAGATAAAGCGTGAAGAGGTAACAAACAAATAAACTCACTTTCACAATTATAATATTAGTTAGCATAGCATTAGGATTGGTTGATTAGATTGTGTCGAAAAGTATAAAAAGCGTTTTGGCCTCAAAAAGTGTAAGCGCAGATTGAATGTCAAACAGTAAATCAGCACTAAGCACAGAGTGATTGATCCCTTTGATCATGGACGAGAAACGATCTTGAGATTTACTTGAGTTAGGCATAGGCATAAGTAAACTCTAGTATTACTAAGTACCTATATCTATATTAATAAAATTGGTAGTTGACTGATTTATTGGTATATAAACGTAGATACATAACCGTTGAACGTAGGAACTTGTTTAGAAAGAAGAAAGAAACTTCCTTTTACTAAGAAAGGGATTTTAGAAATTCCACCCCAAAGGATGTAAAATGGGTCACGCAGACGAAGACCGTCAATATAATGTAGAACCCTTCAGATTTAATGATGGTTTAAAATTAATTAAACCACGCTTACGTTACATTTGATGCTATGTATCGGTTGAGCTATGGCTTATGGGGATTATTTTATTTCGAATAAGATTTAATTTGATGTCATTTATTTTTTTGTCTTAGGTATATTGAATGTAGAGACGCAAGATATGTTAACAGTGTTTTAGAAAAGAGCTGATGTTTTATGTGGCCCAACGGTCATCACGTCCCGGACTGTCACACCAGGTCCCGGGTTCGATCCCCGGTCGGGTCAAGATGGAAAATGATCATTTTCAAATTAGCCTGGATCTTCACAACACAAGTCTCGAACTTACTTTGGGGCTAACTCAATCTGTGTGATTTGCCCGAATATATAATAGTACACAGTAACACATTCAAACTAAATTTAAATCAGTTTGGCAGCTACGATGGACACATACAAACAGATAAATAGAGACTTGAGAAAATTATAACACCCCTGCTTTCGTTTGCGTTTTCTGGGATAAAGTAATAAGTATAACGTAAATATGCCGTAATGGAATCACGTTTCTAAGTTACCAAATAATATTTTCCATATTTTCTTATGGAAAGGATAACATTAAGCATTGTGTATGACATTTATTGTATTGCTTCTCAGCCCTTTCTTGCATGAAATACTCATAAATCATCCACAGATGTTAACAAAAATTTATTAAACGTTCCGTACTACGCCGGTTAATGTTCCGATTCATCGTGGGATCTTATAACATTCCGTTTTAGCGTTTATATACTGACGAGACGGCCATAAACTTGAACGCTTTGCAATTTTGGTCGGATGTGAGTAAGAAATGTTTTTATTTTTTATTTTGTTGCACTGAAAGTAGGTAATCAGAATATTAAATTTAATACAAAATTAGGCCCTAAAAATACATGTTTTCAAGACACAGAACAGGGTCTTGTAAATTTGATAACATTTGTTTATATGTTTGTTTGTTTGTTTGTTTATAATAACTTAAATAACATAAATTAATAAATTCAAGACTCAAATTAAGTTATGTGTATCATATTTTTTTGTGGTAAAATAGGAATAACTTTAGAAACCTGAAGTAAGAGGAGTAGGTACATTTTCATGTGGACAATAAGAAGGCTAATCCAAAATATTAATTTAATATGTACGTATCTGTGTCGAAAGCCAAGCATCTTTTTCATATTAATACACATTGATTATTTCCATTAAATAATCCAATTGTCAGACACTCCAGTATTACTGCCAATTCTGTCCTATAAACCTACCAAGCACGTGTATTCTATAACTAGATTATATTCAGATTAGATAGTATGTCGACCGGCTTCTCTCGACCTGCCCAACTCCAGCCAATCAACGCGAAATGGTCTCTTTGGGAACATTTTTCGGTTCAAATTAAGCTGGACATATTAAGGCCGCACTTTTGGTCGGGCGATTTTAATATTTTGCAATAAAACCTCTTTTCGTTTTTATATTCGAACGGGAAACGGCGGAATAGCACGCTAAGGGCCGTGAAATGAAACTTGTGTTGTTTTCAGCGAAATTCGCGGTGAAATCACTTCTGTTTATTGATAAATATTTGAGATTTTATTTATTTTACACTGGGCAAAGTTGTTTTTCGAGCGAATTTAGTAACACAAGTGAATTTAGTATGTTTGGTATTGTAACTGCAATTCGGTGTGCAGAACAAAATGTTCCTAAATAAAAGTTAGCAATATCGATCTTCTAAATGCTAAATGGAATTAATTTACAAGCGAAATCGTAAATGCAGCAAGGACTTCCGCGCGCGGCACGGAAGGAGTCCGTGTTGCTCTATGGTTTGCTATGGTCATTACACACACATCCTTCGGATAGAGTTGTTTGTTTGTAAACTCTTTATTGTACATACACACAAGAAAAATACAAAAGATAGTAAAACAAAAAGAGAGGCGTAATTAAATATTTCACATACAAAATTTTATTTATATGGCCACATCACGAACTTCTGATACATCGTTAAAATTCATAATGCGCACAGCGCAGGAGTGGAACTCTCTGCCTGCGTCTGTGTTTCCGAGCACATACTCACACAAAGTGACTCTTCGAAACCAGAGTGAATTGAATAGGCTGTTTATGTAAGCTTGCTACACCGTAAACCTCATCTCTGTCTTCGGGCAAGATTATGGTCAAGAGCAAACCCATCTCGTATAAAAAAAAATAAGTCTTAAATTAATGAAATTATACTTCAATATTACATCATCGAGATTTAATACCATGTAGTAAATTTTTTTTTCCATGTACTACACCGTTCTCTTCGGATGTAATTTTTCGTATAATTTTGGTTAAAATTAACTTAGGTAAGTTCTTTTAACCATAAATAGTGGAAATGCTGACAAATTTCTGCAGACTAAAACTAGTAGCGTAGTAGCTTACGCAGTGAAAATATGTTTAGTAAAATAAGTTTACGATAATGCAAAATAAAAATGGAGGTAAGACATTGTTGCTTTCAGAGAGGCAAGGGAGCTATGCGTGGTATCCTAAAGGTTTTGTGCTGAGCGCTTCCACCTAAGTGGCTTTTAAAATCCGTTGTGGCAGTAAATTTATTTTGAACGGGTACTGGATCATTTTATTTAAAAGAGCCTTTATGTCACTGGAGAGCGTAAATACCCTACGGTACCTACAAATTTAACACAACTAAAGTTGAATTTTATTAAATTCAAAAGGAAAACTTCACCAATATCAGGCTTTCCTTGTATGTCTCTAGGTAAAGGGACATAGACTATTTAAACTACTCAATTGATGATTATTTACTTACATAATTTATTGCACGCCGAGCGCGAAGCGTTCACGCCGTGTGTTAATATCAAAATCGAATCACTTTAGGAGCTTAAAATGTCTCTATTGTAATTAGGGTTGTTGAGGAAGTGATTATGAGGAAGAGGAGGAGGAAGAGGAAGTGTCAAGCACTAATTTGGAGGATGAGGATGAGGATATTTTTTGAGGAAGAGGATGCGGATGAGGAAGCGGAAGAGGAAGCGGATGAGGAAGAGGATGATATGAAATACTAGCTTTTGCCTGCGACTTCGCCCGCGTGAATTTCCCACGGGAACAGTCATCTCGGGAAAAAGCACTGTTGTGTGCAAGTGTTGTTGTTCCCCTTTGTCTTTCTCAGTACTTCATACTATGTGTATGCAAAATTTCAGGAAATTGGTTCTGTAGATAAAGCGTGAAGAGGTAACAAACAAACAAATAAACTCACTTTCGCATTTATAATATTAGTTAGGATTAGGATAGAAATCCTAGCGGACCCGACAGACGTTGTCCTGTCCGTACACATACAAATACAAAAATTAATTAAAAGAACATTTTAAAGTGGACCAAATTGTGAATCTAAACCATTTTCGAATCTCCTTGAACACAAACAGAAAATTTTCATCAAAATCGTTTCAGCCGTTAAGGAGTTCAGTGACATACACACGCACACAAGAAATATAATGACGACCTCCTTGGCCCAACGGTCAACACGCCGGACTGCCACACCGGAGGTCCCGGGTTCGATCCCCGGCCGGGTCAAGATGGAAAATGATCTTTTTCAGATTGGCTCGGGTCTTGGATGTTTATCTATATATGTATATGTTATAAAATATAGTATCGTTGAGTTAGTATCCCATAACAC
This sequence comes from Ephestia elutella, assembly GCA_018467065.1. Classification (NCBI taxonomy): domain Eukaryota; kingdom Metazoa; phylum Arthropoda; class Insecta; order Lepidoptera; family Pyralidae; genus Ephestia; species Ephestia elutella. The sequence goes on from CM031582.1 coordinate 6,632,330, forward strand.
AAGTCTCGAACTTACTTTGGGGCTAACTCAATCTGTGTGATTTGTCCGTATATATTTATTTATTTATTTATTTATTAGTTTGGCCCGGCGGAAGTGAAATTCCTCTAAAATTCCTCTTAAATTTTGAGGAAGCGATAGCGGAAGAGGAATTTTTAATTTTTATTTATGAGGATGCGGTAACGGATGAGGAATTCAAAATATTGCGGAACTTCCGCATTATGAGGAAGCGGAAGAGGAATCCTCAGCAACCCTATAATCATATTACTCCGTGTTTATAAAATTAGTAGTCAATTGCAAACCCAAATCTAAAAAAACTGTAACTTTGGAACCGAACACAGTATCTTTACACAAATGCATTTTAGAAAATAAAAATATTGCCTGTTCTCGAAAGGGAAATTAGTAGGTCAAGTTTTAATGAAAAAATCCAAGCCGTGATCGCTAATCTCGGCCTGCGCTGGACACTTGTAATTTTTTTAGAATATTATAATTAAGTAGAGCGTCTTTTTTACGGATTTCTGTTTTTATTTCTTTTATAATTTCTGTTTTATATTGAACAAGGAACCTTCATATCCTACAGTGTTACCATGTCAATCTATATGTAGATCTATGTAGAGACTATATGAGAATATATCATTTGATACCCGGTAGGTATACCAAATAATGTAAATTCTTACGTGATATAGATTCTCGACATGAAATGAAGTCTTCATGTCGAGAATCTATAATATTGGTATAAAGGGGGGTAGCTCTTGGTTTTTGCATTATTTTTCTCTATAGTATTGGGTGTCGTCGTTAGATAAGGGTTTGTGAATTTAATGTTCTGATTCAGGGATCGCTTTCCGAAATATTAAACTTAACACTTTAAAGATCGTTTAAAGCTGCTTTTTTTTTGGTTCTGTCGTTCTCTTCACACAACTTTATAACTTGAAATTTGAACCGGAATTCTGAAGGTTTTTTTATCTTTTAACATTTTCCTTAGTACGTCTATGTATTTAATTATATCTGTGTATTTTTCTAAGTGGGGAAGTTATATGGGAACGGTCAGTTGGATCGTCAGCTAATCCTTTGAAAGCCTCTAATCCTACACTCCGTGTGGAGGTGGACTTAGCTTGTTGCGAGTTCTGAAATAGGTCACTTGTGTTCGGGAACTCGACTTATGGATGTTATGATTTAAATCGTACATGTGAAATGTTTATGCTAGTAAAATATTAGGAGAGGCGCTTATTCTTTTGAAAGTTAGGTCTCCTAGGGACATAGTTACTTGAATTGTGATTTGTCACACTGCATGTCTGAAAGACTACGTTTTGAAAATGTCGCTAAAGGAAATTAACATCAGAAACGAAAAAAAAGTCGGTTTCGTTATACAGTATTTGGTTTTATCCTATGCAGCATCCAGTAATTTCTCAGCATCCAGTATTTCCTATTTTCTTTCTTGGAAGGGCCTGATTTAGGTTCAATTTCGCAAAATAGGTAAATTCGTCAAAAAAGGTAGCACAAAGATATGTAACATGCCTGTTATACCATACCAAATTCGCCACCGTCACCGGACAATATTGTTTACGTTACCAAATTAATTTCCACGCACTAATTCGATTATAGCCGGCTCGATCAATTCCAATTTCCTTCCAATTCATTCGCTCCCGGTGAAACGAGCCGATGATCTAATTACAGATTCTAATTTGTTTCAGATATTCCGGACGCGAGCTAACCTCAAACAATAATTTTAGTCAAAACAAATAGAGCAACCGACGAAGCGCCTTCAAAAATAAATCAATTATAGTTAAGTGTAACAAGTGCCAATAAGTGTGCGTTATTATCAGCGCGTGTGATATATACTTTTGAATTGATAATTGATGCGAGCGTACTGAGGGTAGTTGAGCGTTTCAAGCGCGACGGGCAGCAAGATTGAGGTGGTGGGGGGGTGCGGGTGGGGTCGGCGCGCGCGCGTGAGGCCGCTGCACGCGCTGGGCCGCGCGGCCGGCATGTTGGCCTCGCAGCGGTCGCAGTCCTGCAACGAGGAGGGCGCGTTCTTCGGCGCGCGCGCACTGCGCCGGCCGCGCGGCAAAGGCAGCGGCAGCCCGCCCTGCTAGGGGTACGCCATGTCGCTGCGCAGCCTGCACCGGCGGCTCTCGTCCGCTAACAACACGTGAGTACTTCATTTTTTTTTCATTAAAGTATATAAAGGAAACAGTCCACTATCTGTCTAAACGTTGTCTTTGCTCTCATCATTGGCAATTGGCATTGTCTACCCCATCAGGTAATTGAGGTAACAGTCCACTATCTGTTTAAACGTGGTCTTTGCTTTTAGGCATTGTCTACTCCTTCAGGGATAGTTCCCTCTGTAGTTAAATCACTAAATAATAAATAATACCTACTGAATCTATATCGTAGCCGGACCGCGCTCTGTTGCAAACTTCAAATGGTTAATGATCTTAGACGAATATAATATTTGTGATATATCATCATTATCAGTCCTTGCCATTTCCTATTTTATTTGGGGTCATGCCTCCTAATCCTCTTTCGCGCCTTTCGTCTCTGTTGTGCACCATGTTAGAGGAGAGGCCCATCGTCACCATGTGATTTAATAGTACTGGTAGTGGGAGTCGGTTTCATAAACGCTTTGGCCATATGAGTACCGTACTGTACCGAGTACCGTATTTTTGATATAAAATCTAGTAAACTTTTTTATAAGCTTGGTTCTTCTAGTTAATATAGAAGATTTATTGTGTCGGTAGCCGACTAAATGAGTTACGTCCAGGGGCGCACAGTAGGGAGCAGTAATAGGCTGTAATGAGTGAGGATGTTAGCTCGTTGTATTCCCAATAGTAAACAGATCGTACATCTTACTAATATTATTTTATTAATGCGAGAGTTGGATGTGTGAAGGGTATGTTTTTGTACTCAGTCACGCCAAATGTTCTTCACAGATATTGATGAAATGTGTAGAAAAACACCAGAAATATCACTTAGGGGATTTTTATGGGAGCGGAGCCTCGAGACGTAGCTAGTTTAATAAGAAATGTAGGGACTAATTTAGAATTTACCCTAAATAGTGCCTGTTAGATAACTCAGCGCTATGTTATACTCGTAACTAGAAATCCTAAAAAACAATACAAAACATATCAGAATTCGTTTATATAAAAGTTGAATCCAATAAAGCGCTTCGTAACAAAACTACACGTGTGTATATTCAATACACGTGTTTAAAGCAGCAAACGCTGCAGCGGACTTTCCCGGAAAACTTTGCAACATCGCAGAAATCTCTTTAAGTTGGATGAAATCATGATTAAATATTACTTGTTAGCTAATAAAGTTCTTACTCATTATTGGTGTATTATTATATTTAATATTGTAATATGAAATAGCTATCCAGCGTAGTTTTAGTTTTACTGTTATGTAGAATGTCTAAAGTAATTATCTGTTGTTGACGGCAATACTGACATTGAGCTTTCAAGTTTCGTCGTAGTCTCTATGACACATGAAAGTATCGAAAATACTATTTATAAGCACTTAATAAATTAGGTCGTTAAAAATAGTAGTAAATGGGGAGGCCTTTGCCCAACAGTGGGACACAACACCTCCTTCCTTTTAGTCGTATTCCTCATGACTGAGGATCGTGGTCATTATATGGAATGAAACACACAACACTATCTTCAATGTTTCCTTAATCGGAAGCAAGTGGCGGTCGATGAAAACTACCATACATTAGGCAGATTGGTCTACAAAATCATATAGCACGGCCAGGATTCAAACCTAGGACCTTTGCGGTCACAGGCGGGCGCTACCACTCGGCCACTACCGTTTACAAAACACAAAAAAAAAATAAAAAAAAGGAAAAAAAAAAGGAAAAAAAGTAGTAGTTAGTGCCTGCACGACTATGATTTTTTAAAGTACGCCTCCGCTAGCCTGTGTGACCCGCGTCGCGTGCAGAAGCAACTTCAAAGCCCGATCCGATAGCTGGTCGGATTTAGTAAAACTCTTTCTCTCAGCCAAAAGACGTCCACTATTGGACAAAGGCCTCCCCCAAGGATTTCCGCAACGACCGGTCCTGCGCTGCCCGCATCCATGCGCAACCCGCGACCTTCACCAGGTCGTCGGTCCATTTAGTAAAACACAAAAATATTATTTTCATATTTCAAAAGATATGTTCCAAGGGAAAAGTTGGACTGATGTCAAACTACCTTAAGACCAGGTCCTTTTTTTTTTTTTTTTTTTTTTCGTGTGGAAAGACCCTCGTCTCATCCATCCAGCCACGGGAAGCCGGACAGGTATGTGGGACTCGAACCCACTAAAACCACACGGTGTCAACCCCTACCGCATATATACCAGGACCGTGTGCTTCTCACGCTCCACAGCCCTGGCGCGGTGGCCGCTACCACGGCGGCCCCAGCACGGCTCGCTCTCGAACCACCTCTCCAGCGAGAGGGTCGGAGCGGCCAGCGGGATAGCTGCCAAAATTTCCCGCTAGGGTAAAGGCGCACTTGACACAGATGCGCCTTTCCACCCGAGGGCCGTTAAGCCAGGCGACGGAATCCCGTTTCCGCCACCCAACCAGCCCTCAATTTTCGGGACCTGACAAGGTCAGACCCTACCTCATCTCAGCCACAGGGGATAGGTTGTCCCTATCCACTGTGACCGAGACAGGCCCACCACGCGTCGGCCGCAGAGGACAGGGAGAGCGGCGCACCGCAATACCAACACGCCTCTTCCCCTGCGGCCCCACCGACACCGTGCCCAGCGCCACGGCCACGCTCGGTCGCGGAGGATAGGGAGAACGGCGCACCGCAATACCGGCACTCCTCTTCCTCCGCGACCCCTACCACGGCTGTGAGAGTAGGGCGTGCCCCCTACTCTCACAGCCAGGCCACTCAAAGCGGCCTCCTCCCGGCCCGGGGTCGTCACTCCCGGGCCATGGGTTCCTCTTAGCTTCCCTGCGGCCGAGGCAAACCGCTGGTACTGAGCCCCCCCATCGCTACAAGATGGGAACCCGTTCGGGGGGGTTAAGACCAGGTCCTAGCTCAACTTCAAAACGATTAACGAGCACACAACCAAAGACACCTTAGACACACATAGACATAGTGGGCGGATCCCGCGGAACTCATTAACCAATTAGAATAGTCCACGCGTACACCTGCACCGGCACACCGGTACAGTGTATGCATAACGCAGAGATGAGATCGTTGATGGCTCCAGTATACTTGCATTTGGGGTGCAATGGGTGAAAATAATATCTATTTTGCCATACACAACTAATAAATTTTTAAAATCCCATCCGAACTAATTTTTTTAAATATTTTACCAATAGGACATAAGCTACAATTTATGTATGTACCTCTCGAGCGAAGACTGGGCGGAGCGCTAGTAAGAAAAGAAGCTAGTAAGAAAGTTACTTAAAAAAATTATGTTGTTCTTATAAAAATCTAAAGTCCCTAATGCGACATTTTGCGAAAGAGACCATTTGCGTTTTTTAGCCGCTATTCGGCGATATCGTAAGGGTTAAAAAAACAATTCGTTTCAGATGGTTCACTTATTTTTATTTTTTATAAAATATACACAACAATTTTTATGGCTAGACTGTGCTAGGCTAGACTAGACAGTGCCTATACATATAAGCCACTGCTACACTATAGCTGGGGGGCGTTTAGGCGCATAATGTTAAAAGCGCAAAATGATTACCGGTCGCAAAATGGTAAAAGAGCAAAATTTACTATTTTGTTTTTTTTAAGCGTACAATGTTTGAAGAGCAAAACAGTAAGAGCGTAGAATGGTAAATATTTTAGTGCTTTAGCTTTCAGCTGCCAGGACTATATAAATATCATATTGGTGAATTGTGACTCCCTAACAAGTAAAAGTAAGTAAATAGAAAAAACGTGATCAATTTAAAAAAAAAAAAAATTTTTTTCAAAATTTAATAATCAACATTTAAGATAACATCATTCATAAAAATAACATAAAAATACTTTGAATGGCCCTAATGACACAGTTAAAAAAATATTATATACTGTCAAATCACACAGATTCTAGTCCCAAAGTAAGTTCTAAATACTTATTTTAAGGGATACTGAACCAACGCAAAGATACTATATTTCATAAAAAATACACACACACAAATATATAAACTAGCTTTTTTAAAAATAAAAAAATTGCAAAACTGTTTACGGTTTACTTATATTTTCCTTTGAGGTGTCGAGCCTTTGATGTTATTATAACTGCTGGTTCCAATGTCTGTAACTCGGTCAGTTTAGGATTAACGGTGCAATGCCTGAAATAAATATACTATCTTAAAATCGTGTACATGGAGATTCTGATCTTAAATTTTTGTGTAATATAATAATTTTGCAATCTAAAACATCATACTTTTTAACTAGTCACCACTTTTAAAAGTATGAGAAAGCAATTCTATAATAATAATAAAAAGGTACTTACTCAACAGATTCACGAGCCTTCGTTTTGTCGCTTGACGAATCATAATGATTCAATTTGTCACCACCAAAATCTTGGCATCTCTTCTTTGAGCTGAAAAATAAAATATACAACACATTGATTTACATAAACAATATGAAAATGCATGTAAGTTGCACTTTATTCAGGCTATATGCATGCAGGCTCTGTGTACTTTCCATTACTCTACGCTTACGTAGCTGCTACAAGCACCCACCCACCCAGCTTGGGTGAGACAAATTCTATAGCCTTTCCAGATAAACGCCATTTTTGAAATTGGAATGGAATATGATACTCAAACTCACCCAAACATTCCGTCGTCGTGGTGATTTATTTTTCTTTTTTGTCATTTCTTTCGCTGTTTTCATAGATTTCTTATTTCCCATTTTCACAGCACTGCACAAAAATGCTGATCCCTCAATTTTTCTTTCACAAAAGTACGAAAAAAATTTGTTTAATTCAGGCGGCGGCCGACTGACTCGCAAGAACGAAACGAGAGCCAAGCGTGGACGCATAGTAATAAGATTGTTTTTTGCATAGCACAATTTTGCTGTTATTTTCAGGAGATTGAAGAGGTTATAATTTTTATAGTATTTCTTAAATATCTTTTGAAATATTAGACAAGAAAAAAGTGTTCGATTCAGACTTTATTACAATAGATATATTTGCTATAAATTAAAAAATAGATATATGTTGTCGCTGAAAATTTTAAGAATTCTGACTTGAAAGATTTTTCATAGAGGGGACTTTATGATTTTTTTTAACCAAATATATATATATATATATTTAAAAAAGTATACGTTTCAGACTCTTTCACATATTGTGTAGTATATGCTGTATTAATTTCAAGTTCGTAATTAAACTCTAAGTAGGTAAATTTCGTCATGAAAAATGACAATCATTAAGGGCTCTTAGTAAGTGAAAACGGCAATATTGGCTGTTTTTTATAAGCTGCTGTTTAAAGAATTGAAGAGTTTTCGCCCTGAAATTTCTGATATGTATTGTAGAACGTATGTTTAAAGGGAGGACTGTTTCCAAAACACGATGGGAAATATTTTGCTCGATAGAAAAAAATTCTGAAGTTACCTCTAAAATTTCATATGAATACAGATAACATCCGTGTTTTATAATAAAAAATGTTTTAAAATCACCAACACAAAGGTATTTTACCTTTTCGATTTCGTGACTGATTTAAATTTTTGAAAAACTAAACATTTCTATTAACTTTTTGATAAAAATGTGAATGGCGCGCAACCGGGACGTCCCGCCGCCTCAGCCGCTTCATACGAATTTTCGCTTACCGCCTAACCCCCCTTAACACATTTGGACTACCATCTCGCCTTCTAATCAAACTCGCGCACTGAGGGTCCGTACACGCAAAGCATCTCACATTTTTAGCTCAAACTAGTTGGTTAGTTTAAAAAGCAAACTTAACTTTGCAGTTCGATCCCTAGGATTCATACTTCATCAAGCGCAAAAACAAGTTTGTATAACTTTTTTTTTTAACTTCCAACAACATATTAACAATTTTCAGATTTATTCCTATACAAGTACTGCTTGACCTCGCTTTTTGCCAAACATAATTTTAGGTCAACGCGAAAGTACCCCATAGGTTTTGATTCCCTTTTGAAATCGTAAAATATGCGAAAATTCACACCATTTACGATGATTATTTTACTGTTGAAAGAGACCGTGGATTTTATACTTGATACCTTTAAGCGTTCTAGAGAAAAAAAAGTTTGACAGACAAACGGACAACGAAGTGATCTTTTAAGTGTTCCATTTTTGCTTTATTAGGAACCCTAAAAGTAGTCCTATGTATTAATTACTTTCTAATTTTGGAACGTACAGTTTTCAGTACCCAGCAAATCAACCGTAATGGCCGAAAACTAAATGACATCGTCAGCCAACGGTCCAGATTTACCAATCAGAGTGTGGTCGCAGATCGAATACTCGTTAGTGATGTCACGAGATTGGTTAGATTCGCATTCATTACTATTACTATTGTTTATACTGCTCACTATAACTAATCTCACTTTATATTATGTGTCGTCTCACTATATTTGTGTGTTACTCAATCACATAAAGTTTACTGGAAGGTTTTCGATGAAAGGCATATGATATAGGTGTAGGTAAAATATGACATACGGAACAGCGACGTGGTCGCTTACTATGGGCCTCATAAGAAGGCTCAAGGTCACCCAAAGGGCGATGGAGCGCGCTATGCTCGGAGTTTCCCTGCGTGATCGAATCAGAAATGAGGAGATCCGTAGGAGAACCAAAGTAACCGACATAGCCCGCAGAATCGCGAAACTTAAGTGGCAGTGGGCGGGGCACATAGCTCGTAGAACAGATAGCCGTTGGGGCAGAAAAGTTCTCGAGTGGCGACCACGAACCGGAAAACGTAGTGTTGGCAGGCCTCCCACTCGGTGGACCGACGACCTGGTGAAGGTCGCGGGACGCGCATGGATGCGGGCAGCGCAGGACCGGTCGTTGTGGAAATTCTTGGGGGAGGCCTTTGTCCAGCAGTGGACGTCTTTTGGCTGAGAGAGAGAGAGAGAAAATATAACCTGGACTGGAACAGCCCATTTTATCCCGGAATTCCCACGGTGGAGCCCCGGGTAAATATATTTTCTAATCATAGTTTCAAAGATAAGAATTTGAACAAATATTAGAGATCCGTAGCACTGTCTACGCCGTAGCAAAGTCCGTAGCACTTTGCTACGGCGGCGTAGACTGCTACGTTGACAATCCTTTAATTTCTTCAGTATAGAGCGGCAAAAGTTAAAATTACATTAAAATCATTTTCTTGTTCTTTTTAAGACTGAAATATACGTAAGTAGACTTTATATACTATAATCGTTGTCATAGTTCTCGGTGTTACTTATTGTATATTATTAAATTAACTAAATTAATTCCACAGTAAAAGTTTTACCAGGTTTTAAGGAGTGACTTCCAACGGCCCTGACGGCCCCCGTTGGAAAAAAATTCGCCCCGCGGCCCGGATTTCCCGGATTGAGACGGGCCGTTGGAAAAAATTTTACCAACGGCCCCGGCGTGTTTTTTAAATGGGACGGATCGCTTAAAAAATTAATAGCATACGCTCCGGTAGTTTTTAAAATTGTGTATTTGTAGACCCTAAATATGAAATGAAATTAAAAAAGAGTTTTTATGTAACAATCACTTTTTATTGTTGAAAAAAAAAATATCAACTAGGTATCAACAATCATATCGTCGGTCCCAATTAAAAGAGTCGGATCTGTAAAATTGCCATTTTCATTTTATTGCGCCAATCCTTTAAAAAACGCCATTATTTTATTACTACATTCACAGTTTTTAATTTTTGCTTTAATTTTCCGAAATATTAAAATTAACAAAGACATATCTTCTACAGTATCCGTTTAATATTGTCGGAAGAAACGTTGCGACAGTATTAGCGGGGCGTTGGGAGGGGGCGAACGGTCGGTAGTGCCAGTACCCGCTATGTTGCACGGACAGATGATCAATTCGCGCGCTCCTCGCTAAAATTATTAAAAACTAACGTTTGCTGCGTTACACTCACTATGGCAAGTAGGTAACCGATCGAAAAGGTTTATACAATCAGTTTTGCATTCCAATACTGATAATAATCCACGAAAAAAGAGGAAAGTACGAGATGGCATTAATTCAAATCACAACGATTTTTGCAAAGGGAGAGGTTACATTGTTATATATGTAAAGTTCTATTGAAAATAGCGTGTTTTTACGTTATGTTATGAAATAATATACAAATAGTATTTCTCTTCAATGTTTGCGTATAAAGATTTGTATGTCCCTGTTAAAATGTCGGATGTGGTAGTTCCGACATTTTTTTACGGAAATACCTTAAGTACTATTGTCATAAGTAACACATCCTACATTTTTTTACGAATATACATTTTCTTTATATGTCGTAAGTAACACATCCGACATTTTTGCATGGAAATAAAATTAATGCTAATGTCGTAAGTAACACTTCCGACAGTTTTAAAAAGGGATCTTGAATAGTGTGTTTTGTTTTAAGTGGCATTACCGGCAGTTTTTATAGAAAAAAATGGCATTATTTCCTGTTTGAAGTATCTTTAATTTGCCACAATTGCCTTGTAAAATAATATTTTTTAATATATATTTTTCTTTTTAGATGCACCTAAATTCCCTATACTAAAAAATAGAGGATGAGTTGGTACAACTGCAAGATTTATTGGGAGATGTATTTAATGATGAAAATGAATATCATTATGATACCTTAATAGATGAACAAGACATTGTTCATCATATCCTCCCTGACGTGTCCGTACACTGAGAATCTTGTAATCTCCGTAGATAGGAACGGATATGACTAGCAAAACCAAACTTGGTTTTGAAGATCCGGTTGCATGGCGCACAGTGCAACTGACATAGGTTGTTGTATGTATACGTGTAGGAAGGCTTGAGACGGGTTTTTCGTAGAAGGCCTCTTTGACAGAGCTGCGCCGTGCTTGCCTCTGCCTCGCAAGCTCTTCCCAACGTTCTGTTGGAATCTCACATGCAGCAAGGTGACGTTTTAGGACATCTTTGTAACGCAGGTATTGACCTCCAGCTTTGCGTTTGCCTTTATGCAGCTCTTAATAGAAAACATACTTGGGCAGCCTAGAGTCATCCATGCGTACTAGATGTCCACACTATCTTAATTATCCCTGAATAAGCAGAGATTCTATACCCATCATTTAAGTCTTCTGTAGGATAGTAGTGTGTGGAATTCAATCCTGCCACTTAACTCGAAGAACTGAGCGCAAGCACCGCATATGAAAGGCGTCAAGATGTTTTATGTCATCTTTTTACAGACACCAAGTCTCGGTAGCAGACAGCAATATAGGTAGTATTATCGCCCTATACACAACCATCTTTGTGTGCAGTTTTAAGACATGTGAATTCCAAACACGAGATCGTAGTTTTCCAAAAAGCCGATGCAGCCCTAGCAATGCGTGAAGGGAATTTCAGTCTCAAGACGATTATCGTTACGTATATAACTGCCCAGATAACCGAAGGATGTGCTTCCTCCAAGGCCTTACCACCTAGGTATATTGGTGTATCATTACTGACAGTACCACGGGCCAGCTGTTTGAGCACTTGAGTTTTAGAAACGCTTATAACCAAGCCAAACTTTTTACACGACCCATTCAGGTGGTCCAAGAACGACTGCAAACTGCTAGCATCATCGGCCATTAAGCAGACATCGTCTGCATAAAGTATGTCTAAGACAGTTAAATCCAGTACCTTTCGTTTTGATTTTAAACGGGATATGTCAAACACGGTCTTACCTGTTCTTACGTCAAGGTGAATTCGTCCACTGTGATTAGAGGCGTCCCCAGGACAGCAGCAAAATAAATAGCAAATAGGGTAGGAGCCATCACACAGCCTTGCTTCATGCCACTGGTAACTGGAAAACGCTCTGTAAAGTCGTGTCATGTTGGACTCTGGCCATCATGCCGTCATGAAATTGCTGGATCAGAGTAACAAACTTTGCAGGACAGCCAGCCTTTTCAAGAATCTCGGTACACGGTCGAATGCTTTCTCCAGGTTAACGAAGCACATATTTAAATCTCGATGTTGCTCTTTTCTCCTGTAACTTTTTTACAACAAAGATAGCGTCAACCGTCCCCCTGACAGACCTAAAACCGAGTCTGCGATTTATAATATGCGCCAGAACCTTTCCAGCTGCGCTTAGCAAAGCAATACCTCTGTAAGATTAACAGTCGGAGAATCACCTTTTCCCTTGTACAATTTGCAGATGGAGGTATCTTTCCAGTCCTGGGGTACAACCCCAGACTCCCATATCCGCAAAATAAACTCGTAGAGACTGTTCTTGACGCTCTCACCACCTTACTTAAAGTGTTCCTCAGGGGTCCCGAAGCTTTCCCATTCTTTAGTCGGCTAACAGCTTGAAAAAAAATTCTTCATAAGATGGAGGATTGTCCAGCTCTATAGATATAGGTAAAGATGGAAGAGAGCTAATGTACTGAAGATCAACATCCTGACTAGGATTTAAGACCTCACTGAAATGCTCAGCCCATCTATTCAGTACTTCAGCATGCACCACAAGTCGTCGTGATTTGTCACTGCTGTATATGAGACAAATATTTTTGAACTGTGGACCAAAAATAGTTTAGAGACTATCAAAGAAACCCCCAATTTGCTTACTGTCTGCGAGATTTTGCAGTTCTACTGACAAAAAAGAACACGACTACTAAAAAAGAAGTGTGCAATGAGTATATTTTTTAACTTTGTATGTTTTTATAGTAACTATATTTAGTCGTTTCTAAATAAACAGGGTCTAACAAAATATACTGAAACTATTTTAAGATATAATTCAGTTCATGATACTAAACAACTTTCTCCAAGAAACTTATATCGCAATATGAAAAATAATTTTGGCATCCCATACAGGTTGACCGATCAGCTGATTCGAGTTTATAGTTACACAGTTAATAACACATACGACAAGCGAAAGTGACGTACGACCAGAAAAATCAGTCGCATGTGGCACTTTCGACAAATTGCAGTGATTCGAGTCCAGACAAAACAATCGGAAGTGGCTCTTCCGACAAACGACTGTGACACGTGTCCAGGCAAAACAGTCGTATGTGGTACATCCTACAGATAGTATTTGTTAGGTATCGGTTAAAAACGTAGCAACTGTCATTTCTGCTATTTCTAGTGTTAAATTTCTATATCTGTTCATACACATTTTAAGGGTAAATAAAGATAATAAAATATTCTAAATTTCACAACAATATTCCACAAAATGACAAAGTTATACACAAAAACTTATTTGGCAAACTTTGATCGTCTTTCCTGTAAACTAGTCATTTCGCAGATCCGACTATGTTAATTGGGACCGTCGACGTCGGTCCCAATTAAAAGAGTCGGATCTGTAAAATTGCCATTTTCATTTTATTGCGCCAATCCTTTAAAAAACGCCATTATTTTATTACTACATTCACAGTTTTTAATTTTTGCTTTAATTTTCCGAAATATTAAAATTAACAAAGACATATCTTCTACAGTATCCGTTTAATATTGTCGGAAGAAACGTTGCGACAGTATTAGCGGGGCGTTGGGAGGGGGCGAACGGTCGGTAGTGCCAGTACCCGCTATGTTGCACGGACAGATGATCAATTCGCGCGCTCCTCGCTAAAATTATTAAAAACTAACGTTTGCTGCGTTACACTCACTATGGCAAGTAGGTAACCGATCGAAAAGGTTTATACAATCAGTTTTGCATTCCAATACTGATAATAATCCACGAAAAAAGAGGAAAGTACGAGATGGCATTAATTCAAATCACAACGATTTTTGCAAAGGGAGAGGTTACATTGTTATATATGTAAAGTTCTATTGAAAATAGCGTGTTTTTACGTTATGTTATGAAATAATATACAAATAGTATTTCTCTTCAATGTTTGCGTATAAAGATTTGTATGTCCCTGTTAAAATGTCGGATGTGGTAGTTCCGACATTTTTTTACGGAAATACCTTAAGTACTATTGTCATAAGTAACACATCCTACATTTTTTTACGAATATACATTTTCTTTATATGTCGTAAGTAACACATCCGACATTTTTGCATGGAAATAAAATTAATGCTAATGTCGTAAGTAACACTTCCGACAGTTTTAAAGGGATCTTGAATAGTGTGTTTTGTTTTAAGTGGCATTACCGGCAGTTTTTATAGAAAAAAATGGCATTATTTCCTGTTTGAAGTATCTTTAATTTGCCACAATTGCCTTGTAAAATAATATTTTTTAATATATATTTTTCTTTTTAGATGCACCTAAATTCCCTATACTAAAAAAATAGAGGATGAGTTGGTACAACTGCAAGATTTATTGGGAGATGTATTTAATGATGAAAATGAATATCATTATGATACCTTAATAGATGAACAAGACATTGTTCATCATATCCTCCCTGACGTGTCCGTACACTGAGAATCTTGTAATCTCCGTAGATAGGAACGGATATGACTAGCAAAACCAAACTTGGTTTTGAAGATCCGGTTGCATGGCGCACAGTGCAACTGACATAGGTTGTTGTATGTATACGTGTAGGAAGGCTTGAGACGGGTTTTTCGTAGAAGGCCTCTTTGACAGAGCTGCGCCGTGCTTGCCTCTGCCTCGCAAGCTCTTCCCAACGTTCTGTTGGAATCTCACATGCAGCAAGGTGACGTTTTAGGACATCTTTGTAACGCAGGTATTGACCTCCAGCTTTGCGTTTGCCTTTATGCAGCTCTTAATAGAAAACATACTTGGGCAGCCTAGAGTCATCCATGCGTACTAGATGTCCACACTATCTTAATTATCCCTGAATAAGCAGAGATTCTATACCCATCATTTAAGTCTTCTGTAGGATAGTAGTGTGTGGAATTCAATCCTGCCACTTAACTCGAAGAACTGAGCGCAAGCACCGCATATGAAAGGCGTCAAGATGTTTTATGTCATCTTTGTACAGACACCAAGTCTCGGTAGCATACAGCAATATAGGTAGTATTATCGCCCTATACACAACCATCTTTGTGTGCAGTTTTAAGTCATGTGAATTCCAAACACGAGATCGTAGTTTTCCAAAAGCCGATGCAGCCCTAGCAATGCGTGAAGGAATTTCAGTCTCAAGACGATTATCGTTACGTATATAACTGCCCAGATAACCGAAGGATGTGCTTCCTCCAAGGCCTTACCACCTAGGTATATTGGTGTATCATTACTGACAGTACCACGGGCCAGCTGTTTGAGCACTTGAGTTTTAGAAACGCTTATAACCAAGCCAAACTTTTTACACGACCCATTCAGGTGGTCCAAGAACGACTGCAAACTGCTAGCATCATCGGCCATTAAGCAGACATCGTCTGCATAAAGTATGTCTAAGACAGTTAAATCCAGTACCTTTCGTTTTGATTTTAAACGGGATATGTCAAACACGGTCTTACCTGTTCTTACGTCAAGGTGAATTCGTCCACTGTGATTAGAGGCGTCCCCCAGGACAGCAGCAAAATAAATAGCAAATAGGGTAGGAGCCATCACACAGCCTTGCTTCATGCCACTGGTAACTGGAAAACGCTCTGTAAAGTCGTGTCATGTTGGACTCTGGCCATCATGCCGTCATGAAATTGCTGGATCAGAGTAACAAACTTTGCAGGACAGCCAGCCTTTTCAAGAACAATCCAAAGGGCAGATCTCGGTACACGGTCGAATGCTTTCTCCAGGTTAACGAAGCACATATTTAAATCTCGATGTTGCTCTTTTCTCCTGTAACTTTTTTACAACAAAGATAGCGTCAACCGTCCCCCTGACAGACCTAAAACCGAGTCTGCGATTTATAATATGCGCCAGAACCTTTCCAGCTGCGCTTAGCAAAGCAATACCTCTGTAAGATTAACAGTCGGAGAATCACCTTTTCCCTTGTACAATTTGCAGATGGAGGTATCTTTCCAGTCCTGGGGTACAACCCCAGACTCCCATATCCGCAAAATAAACTCGTAGAGACTGTTCTTGACGCTCTCACCACCTTACTTAAAGTGTTCCTCAGGGGTCCCGAAGCTTTCCCATTCTTTAGTCGGCTAACAGCTTGAAAAAATTCTTCATAAGATGGAGGATTGTCCAGCTCTATAGATATAGGTAAAGATGGAAGAGAGCTAATGTACTGAAGATCAACATCCTGACTAGGATTTAAGACCTCACTGAAATGCTCAGCCCATCTATTCAGTACTTCAGCATGCACCACAAGTCGTCGTGATTTGTCACTGCTGTATATGAGACAAATATTTTTGAACTGTGGACCAAAAATAGTTTAGAGACTATCAAAGAAACCCCAATTTGCTTACTGTCTGCGAGATTTTGCAGTTCTACTGACAAAAAAGAACACGACTACTAAAAAAGAAGTGTGCAATGAGTATATTTTTTAACTTTGTATGTTTTTATAGTAACTATATTTAGTCGTTTCTAAATAAACAGGGTCTAACAAAATATACTGAAACTATTTTAAGATATAATTCAGTTCATGATACTAAACAACTTTCTCCAAGAAACTTATATCGCAATATGAAAAATAATTTTGGCATCCCATACAGGTTGACCGATCAGCTGATTCGAGTTTATAGTTACACAGTTAATAACACATACGACAAGCGAAAGTGACGTACGACCAGAAAAATCAGTCGCATGTGGCACTTTCGACAAATTGCAGTGATTCGAGTCCAGACAAAACAATCGGAAGTGGCTCTTCCGACAAACGACTGTGACACGTGTCCAGGCAAAACAGTCGTATGTGGTACATCCTACAGATAGTATTTGTTAGGTATCGGTTAAAAACGTAGCAACTGTCATTTCTGCTATTTCTAGTGTTAAATTTCTATATCTGTTCATACACATTTTAAGGGTAAATAAAGATAATAAAATATTCTAAATTTCACAACAATATTCCACAAAATGACAAAGTTATACACAAAAACTTATTTGGCAAACTTTGATCGTCTTTCCTGTAAACTAGTCATTTCGCAGATCCGACTATGTTAATTGGGACCGTCGATATATATAATAAAATACATGATGTTTGTATTATATTATGACACAGAATAAATATTTTTTTTCATATTTAAGGTCTACAAAATAATATACACAATTTCCCCCTTTAAACACTACCGGAGCGTATGCTATTAATTTTTATGCTATGCTATCCGTCTCATTTAAAAAACACGCCGGGGCCGTTGGCAATTTTTTTTTTCCAACGGCCCCATCAACGCAAAATCCGGGCCCGCCGGGGCCGTTGGAAATTTTTTTTCCAACGGCCCCGTCACCGGGGCCGTCCCGTCGGGGCCGTTGGAAGTCACTCGTTTTAAGTGAAATAACAAACGATTAACTACCTATGCCACTCCTATTAATTAATTATCACTGAGAAAGTTAGGACGTAAGTTTGTATATAAGTTTGAATGTTTGTTACTCAATAACACAAAATATACTTGACGGATCGACAAAATTTTCACATGGGTAGAAAAATACCAGGAATAGCACATAGGGTACTTTTTATCCCAGAACGAAGCCGGGGCTAGTAACTAGTATAAAATCCAAACTTATATTATAAAGGGGAAAGTGAGTTGGTTTGTTACCTCTTCACGTTTCATCTACTGAATTAATCTTTCTGAAATTTCGCATACTTATAGTTGGAAGTACTGAGAAGGACATAGGGTACCTTTCATCCCGAGAAAAAGCACAGTTCCCGTGGGAATTCACGCGGGCGAAGCCGCGGGAAAAAGCTAGTATTAATATATGCACGTATAGAAAGCGGACACTGTGCAGATCCGTAGCACCGCCTACGCCGTAGCTCAAGTGTAGCTACGATTCATATTATTTCCATTCAAATTCAAACACTATTCAGATGAAGTTAAAGCCGACTTCCCCAAAACAATGCTGGCTTAGTCCAAGCAAGGGTCACACCACAAAGTGGATTTGAAACCGCGTAGGATGTACTTCCGGGATACATACATATATAGAGTCATTGAGTTTAACCTACTTTGAGGTTATTAAAAGTTTTATTGTTTTGTGGGAAAACATTTGAAATGTGTGTGCAGTTGGGAACTTATTTGCATCAAAGCTGACCTCAATAGCCAACGGAGCTTTCTATATAGAAGGATAAAGCTTGTGCATTATTATTAGGATATGAGTTTAAGTCGCTTAGCATTAAAGTTAAGTTTCCTTTGTATAAATTATATTATTTTATCTCTTT
The DNA here is from genome assembly GCA_018467065.1 of Ephestia elutella. NCBI lineage: Eukaryota > Metazoa > Arthropoda > Insecta > Lepidoptera > Pyralidae > Ephestia > Ephestia elutella. The sequence goes on from CM031582.1 coordinate 6,650,548, forward strand.
GTGAAATACATAAATGTGTCAATCCACGGGAAAAGGTACCTTATAGTGATTGGCGCTTAAGTAGTTCCGAAAAACAAATCACACGAGTTTACTTAGCTTATAATAAGCACAATTAAGTGCCTACGACTATAAGGTACCTTTTCCCGTGGATTGACACAAATAAATTTTTGCTTTAGCTATGCTATTTGCACTGAATGTGACTCAGGATATTTACCTTTATTGCACAAATAGGTACAATGTATGGCACAACAGGTGGACTTAATGCAAAGGCATTATCTAACAGTCGGCCTTTGGGGTAAACAGATAACTCAAGTGATTATGTTTCTGAAGGAAAAACCGTGAGGAAACCTGCCAGTAGCAGACTGTGCAGTTAGACTGTAGATGGCGGTAGTCGTCATTACATGTCAGATGCGGTACCAGTATCTATTAAAAACTCGATAAGAAAGAAAGAACAGACGTTTCTAAAAATTTTTCCCGTAAATCACCACAAAATAACATCAATGTTGACACTGTGTAATACAACTGTATATTTACTCATGCATTAATCTACATCCACTTATTTGCATCGGCAACAATTACAGTTCTAGTGGCACTTACTCGAAATTCAATTACACGTATTACCATTCATTTGGAATTAATTGTTATTAACTCCATACAATCACGTACAAATGGCTGAACAAATAATAACAACCTGTGACACGTATATGTATAATATTGGGTAAAGGCAACTTCACAGCGACATGCTTCTTCAAGTAATGATACGTAATGAAATCTACTACTACCAAAGAAAAAATACACTAACGCAGAAGCAATACTTAAGCATGTGTGCCGTAAAATAGTTTTTGGCTTTGTGTGAGTGACTGGATGATGGCGGGGGCGTTGAGAGGCGCGCGTTGCGGAGAACCAACAATGTCTTTTCTCAGGGCTGCTAGAAATGATGCGCTCTACAACTCATGTCATGACCGGTGGGCGCTATTGTCAAATACTATAGAGTTTAGAGTTAAGCCAAAAATTAGCTATTGTTTATTACTTATCAACCCTAGTGTTAAAAATCCGGCTCAAGGAGTATTTTTTCCTCTATGGTCGACATTGAACTCTCACGTACAGGAAGTGTCACGGGTGTGCTACTACTAAACTCTTCCTTTTTTCAAGGTGTATCTCCAACGGTGATGGTGAAGGTTAGCGATTAACATGGTTAAGTCCTTTTTGATCTTAGCTCTGCGGAACAGCTCAGCTGCGTTCGCTATCCCGGTCCATTCTCGGATGTTTCGCAACCAGGATTTTTTAAACAGAAATACACCTAATTGTGACAAGTGCGAGGTCATTGATGATGTCCACCACATCCTTATAGCTTATGTAAAATGTAAGTATAAAAGAGATTCATTACCGAGACTGCTTAAACTGAATCTGAACGATGTAGAATTAGCACAAACTATTTTAGCTAACCCAAAGTCAATTGCAGCAAAAATGTATTGTCTCAGTAATGACTGGCTTTTATAGGGTAAGATGGATCTGACATATCTGTCGAGATAAAAGCCCCTAGAGCTATGTTTAAGAAAACAAAGTATGAATACATAATACAGCCTAACATTATGTTAGCAATTTGCTTATATTATATTCTTTATACTCGTCGTAATGAGATCGCTGAACGTACTAATAATATTGTCTATTCAATTTGTGTTTTTCTCATGATTCTTTATTAATAAGAACATTAGCTGTACAGTATATCGGGACTTCACTTTTTTCTACAGTATATTTCCATTATAATAAACTTTTGTTTTATGTCATTGTTTTATGCATAGAAGTAGAAAGGGCAGCGCTGCGGCGATTTTTTGGTGTGTATAGATGGTTAGAGCGGCCGGCCAGCTCGTTATTGTATTTCTAGAGGGCGCGCGCTTCCTACTTTTTTGGTTTTATGTGCGAAAAAGTCACATTTAATTAAAATTGTTGAACATTGAGTTAACATGTTAATTTTACTCATATTTTTAACAACTCTAGCTGCACATGTTGCTTGTAGTACAAGTTTCATTATAACATAATTCCATTCATAAATTGCAAATAAGAACCAGCTAGACGAAGGATATAAACTATAGGTATATTCTATAAGAAAACTGTATCTTTCAAGGCACAATAGTCCGGGGCACTATTGTACAAAAATAGCAACATTATTGGCTCCCTGAAACGGGCTTAACTACGTCAAAATACAGAACGTGAGTTGAATGGGACCCGATACTAGGCCTTTCTTATTTCTGCCCTTAATTTGACATCAAATCCGATAGTGTTTATACATACAGATTCCTACCACGACTTTGTTTGCAAGGATTTTCCCGTATTTTTGGTTTACAGCCGGGCGTAAAGTCATTTTCGCTGGTAGTAGGATTGAAAGAGGAAGGAAGCTATCTAATTGTTAAATCAAAAAATAAATATTCGTGAAATTTATGACATAATTTAAATTTCTATGTAAGGATTTTAAATGGTAAAGAGTAATTCGGTTCGAAGTTAAATTTATTTTAACTTTAGTATATAAACAAAACATACAAAACATTATAATTTTGGCTTCTATTAGCCCTATGCAGATTCTTCATATTTTTTGTTAAATATCTCATGTACAGATCTATAGAAAAGTTTCAGTTTTATTATTATGGAGCGACTAGCATACACTTCATAGATTAGAGTAACTGGTATCAGGTAAGATTATTTATCGACATCATGCTATACACTGACACGTTAATTCAACACCTGTCATAGATCCTCTTCAGAAATAATGGGTGTGATAGCTTATCGCTACTGATGGACTGTGACACAGTTTTCTATTGACATATTTTTTATTTGACTACTGACTTAATGGACAACACTCAAGGGCCTTATTATGATTTTAATACGGATACTCAATGTGTTGTTAGCCGGGATCGCCGACTAACAACACACGTTTAAAGGTGAACGCAGACTTAGCCGCACCGCAGTCCCCGCAGTCACCGCATTCATCGTTTTTGTTGATGGCCTCGCACATTTGCCCGCGCCGCAGTCGCCGCAGTCGTTCCTGTCGCCCCACGCACCGCAGTCGTTTTTTTTTTTTCATTCAGCTTCTAATTTAATCAAGATTAGGCGTAAATTACAGAATAGCTCTTAGCGAACGATTTGTTATCAGTTGTTTATTAATAGAGGAAGAAGAAAATCAAATGCCAACAAGAGTTATAAAAGTTTGGCCGGCCTATGGATGCGAATGACGTCATCCGCGCCGCAGCGCAGGTTACATATAACTTTATATAAAGAAATCGAATGCGGGGACTGCGGTGCGTGCGGTGCGGCACAAGTCTGCGTTCACCTTTAATGTCATGTCTATTTCTCACGTTAGTTTTAATCAAATTACTCAACGGCCTATAGATATTAAGTAAATCAACCCCAAAGAGAATGAAAGTTTGTATGAAAAACGTAAAAGATAGTTTTGCTAAGATTAGTTATTTAATGATAGTAATTACAAAATATTGTGTTAAAGCATATGCTTTTTATCCCGACCAGATTTAAATGATATTTTCAATCAATAGGATATAAGCAATCCACAAAGTTCTCTTCGTTCATTTTCGCAAACCATACAAACGTAGCGTACTAATTAATCCCGCACTGGAAACGGAAGCCAACCCCAATTACTTAAACTCAGAATAGAATTCCACGAACGCTAAGACGTTCATTCAATCTAGCTTTAGTTCACATGGATATAAGTGAAGTTAGGCAAAAATAGCGAAAACCTGGTGACGTCATCGCTCGTGACGTCATGACCTTGGCACTCGCCCAGCAAGAATGAGCTTGTTTTGGAGGTATATACAGTTTGCGATGTGAAGTGACAGCATTTGAAATATCTCGCCGTTTTGTAAAGAAATTGTAGGAAAATGTGAGGAATTTTTACGATTTCTTACCTCAAAATGCAAAAACGGAACCCTTATAAGATCACTTTGTTGTCCGTCTGTCTGTCATACTTTTTTTTTTTAGGAACGCTTTAACGTATCAAGTTGAAATTAATATCGAATACCTCGAAATCATAACGATACGTCAACGCGATCAGCGATATTACCGTAAATATTGCGTTTTTTGCATATTTTGCGTTTTCAGGTAGCAATCAAAACCTGTGGGGTACTTCTAGTTGACCTAAAATTATGAAATTTAGCAAAGAGCAAGGTCTAACAGTATTTAAACAGGAATAAATCTGTAAATTGTAAATATGTTGTTGGAAGTCTGAAAAAAAGGGTTACAAACTCATTTTTGCGCTGGATTCAGTATGAATCTTAGGGATCGAACTGCAAAATTAAGTTTGTTTTTAAAACTATACGAGCTATGTGAGATGCTTTGCGTGTACGGAACCCTCGTTGCGCGAGTTTGACTCGCACTTGGCTGGGTTTTTTTAAGAAGAAATTTTTACGTTTTGTGGTTCTTACTATTTTTTTGATGTTTGTAAAAAATCACATAGACCTCAAGATCATTTCGTTTTGGCTCCTTTGGTGATAAAAAAGAAAGAGCATTGGTCATATAATCGTAATGTATATCCAAAGAGGGATGTAACTAGTGCACTTTTAATTTCCTGTTCCATTACGTCGTAAAGCGCAGTGATAACGATTTAATGGCGTAGTGGACTATCGGTAGCTTCGTCGGTCCAGTTGGCCTATTTTCCAGGACTCATTATAATATATGAGTGCATGAATGAAGTTGTTATAAGTTTTTAATGTATTTGAACCAGAGTTGGTGAATTATTCAACAGAGCAATTTTCACAGTTAGATTTCAAAAAAAGAAAATTGACTACATTCATCAAACCTATGCATAAATATTTGTGTCCGTAAATCTCTGCCTTATTGAAAACGTGCTGATTTGAGAACATTTACTTTGTAAGGCGATGGCGAACATTTGCCCAGCAGCCCACTGCTGGGCAAAGTAAGATAGGTGTTGAAGATTTCTGGTTGGAGCAATTTACCATTCAGTCAAAAACCATCTTTTCGTGGTCTGACGCTCCGTCTACGATCTATGAAACCTCATAACTAACGTAGATAGATGTTTTGTACTTAGACATTCCGTGGGTTATGGATATTCGAGCAAATGATTCTTTAAAGCTAACATTTTGATATTTACGAGTTTATTACGGATATTCACGTGTATTGTATTGGGCCGTCTGTCGCGTCGGGAAGACGGTCCTAACTAGCCATGAAAATAACCGCCGTATGAAAGTGGAAACTAGTCGGCATTTCCTGCTAGCACCGTAAAAAAATCGTAATGTCTATTCCTCACCTAAGTTTTAATTAAATTATTTTAATATTTAATTATTTATTAAAGATAACATTTTATTACACGACTGACCAAAAAAGGAGTGTTATGTTTTCAGGGTTCATGTATGTATGTATGTAAGTTTCTTTATTCCACCATAAGTCCTCAACGGCTTAACAGATTTTGATGTGAGAGGTATTGTTAGATTCCTTGCATTCCTCCGAGTGACATAGGCTATGTGAGTTGTCAGTCGTGTTTTTTATTTTGTAATAATTAGCTTGTTAGCTGTTGATTTAGCAGCGACCGTGTTTGTACGAGTGTTCATGTCATTTTCATTTTGTTAATGAAGCAGGATCACCATAAAACGTGCGTGTACGCCATTAACTTTTGCGAGCGGTCGGCGACCGTGCACTTTCCTAAATTTATTGCTCTCATTCTGTCACGATGTGTATTTGTTTATATTTAGGACCTTTCACTGCTTGAAAATAAATCGTTTAATTTTAATAGCACAGAATAAGTATTATGTTTATCGCAATGAATTCGTTAGGAATTAAGTTCACCATTGATAATGGTATGACAAGCAAACACATCGTTGTATATTCAGCTCTAGTAATTAAATATTTCTTTATTTCTTTGTATTTATTTCCTTGAAAATGTTTTCACTTGTGGTTTTGAACTAATTAATTTAATCAGAGCAGAAACGTACCGTGTAATGAGCTCGTGTTAGAGGACTCAAAGCGGAAATGAGCGAATTACTAAGTAATATAATAAACATGTTGTTTGTTCGTAAGCGAAACATTAAACATACATACAAATGTATTTCAGTAGTGTATGTACACACACTAGAACGTTTGTTATACATATATAAATAAATAAATATATACGGACAAATCACACAGATTGAGTTAGACCCAAAGTAAGTTCGGGACTTGTGTTATGGGATACTAACTCAACGATACTATATTTTATGACAAATACATATACCTATAGATAAACATCCAAGACCCAGGCCAATCTGAAAAAGATCATTTTCCATCTTTACCTTACCGGGGATCGAACCCGGGACCTCCGGTGTGGCAGTCTGGCGTGATAACCGTTAGGCCACGGAGGTCGTCAATATATGTATAGTACGAAAAATAAAGAAGTAAAATGCTAATTGATGTTGGCCAGGTAACGACCGTACGGTTACCAAAATTTAAGTTATTGAATATATATAGAGTAAAATTTGTGTAAAAAGTTTTCTCAAATTGAAATTTATTATCCTCTTTTATGGAAGAGAAAAAGGGTGGCTTGTGCTCTGCAGTGGGACCCATTACCAGGCTACATACAAAAAAACTTTTCTATCCAAAATATCCATAATATAATCCTGACACCTGAATCGCTTTTCAAGGTTCCAATATTCATTACCATAGTAGTCAAGGTACCCACTTCTGTCAGTTATACAAGTGTAATGTGGCCAATTTACATTTGCCTAATAGGTTCATTCGGCCAATGTCGTTGGATGGACGCCAAAATTGCATAATTTAATCAATACGCCCTCGTCATGAAATATGTATTACGTGACCAGTAGTGCCTAGAAACCTAGCTCTGAAATTGACTTTGAGTTATTCACATTTGAGATAATTATTTTAGCAAGTTCCAAAACCCCGAGAGCTTTCAGCTCGAGTTGCAGAATCGCTTCGAATGCCTGGGAGACTGCGAAAATCTGGACGATTATAATGATAGGTTTGTGCAAATTGTCCAAACAGCTGGGTCTAAGGCCTTCAAAACCCGCGGTTCAAAAGGAACCAAAAGGATCTCGGACCTCACCAACAAACTAATGGAAGAAAGACGAAACTTGGTTCTGCAGTCCTCTGACGATGCTGCTCAGTATCGACGTCTAAACAGACAGATCTCCAAGTCCCTAACTCGCGATTTACGCCAATTCAATACTGACCGTATTGAAGAGGCGATTAAGCGAAATAAGGGCTCAAAAGTGTTTGCAAGGGATCTGTCTATTGGTCAAAGCCAACTGACCAAGCTGAAGACTGAGGATGGCAGAATCATTTCGTCGAAGCCAGAGCTGTTGGAAGAGGTTAAGAAGTTCTACGGACAATTATACACCAGCGTACGCGCACCTGTCAGTAATCTGGCCAAAGATCCAAGAGCCAGATTGACCCGACACTACACCGAAGATATCTCGGACGCCAGCCTATACGAGATTAGAATGGCTCTCAAACAGTTAAAAACACAATAAGGCACCGGGTGATGATGGAATCACGGCTGAGCTTCTGAAAGCAGGTGGAACACCGGTATTAAAAGCTCTTCAGAAGCTATTCGATCCTGTCATACTCGAGGGACAAACGCTTACGGCATGGCACAGAAGTGTGGTGGTACTTTTCTTCAAAAAAGGTGACAAAACATTATTGAAGAATTATAGGCCTATCTCACTTCTGAGCCATGTCTACAAACTCCTCTCCTCTGAAGGTTGGAGACTCTACACTCGAAGTTGTTGACAATTATGTATACCTGGGACAAACAGTTCAGTTAGGTAAGTCCAACTTCGAGAAAGAGGTCAACCGTCGAATCCAACTCGGCTGGGCAGCGTTCGGGAAGCTTCGCGATATCTTCTCGTCCAAAATACCGCAGTGTCTCAAGACTAAGGTCTTTGACCAGTGTGTGTTGCCAGTAATGACATACGGAACTGAGACGTGGTCGCTTACTATGGGCCTCATAAGAAGGCTCAAGGTTACCCAAAGGGCGATGGAGCGCGCTATGCTCGGAGTTTCCCTGCGTGATCGAATCAGAAATGAGGAGATCCGTAGGAGAACTAAAGTAACCGACATAGCCCGCAAAATCGCGAAACTTAAGTGGCAGTGGGCGGGGCACATAGCTCGTAGAACAGATAGCCGTTGGGGCAGAAAAGTTCTCGAGTGGCGACCACGAACCGGAAAACGTAGTGTTGGCAGGCCTCCCACTCGGTGGACCGACGACCTGGTGAAGGTCGCGGGATGCGCATGGATGCGGGCAGCGCAGGACCGGTCGTTGTGGAAATCCTTGGGGGAGGCCTTTGTCCAGCAGTGGACGTCTTTCGGCTGAGAGAAGAAGAAGATTTTAGCAAGTAATGGTATTCCGATTTTTATTTATAAAATCCATCATTCTTATTATATAATATAGAAGATTTTTTTTAAATTTTACCTGGTGAACGCAAAGGTTCACCAGGTATTTAAAAAAAAATCTTCTGTCAGAGGAACAGTACTTTCACCAAAAACTACAATTTTATGGTCGTATCAATATATTTTCTAAACAAGTTATAAAGTGATTTATTTGAAGGAGGCAACATTTTGGCTGTGCTTTGCAAAAACTAAAGAAAAAGAGATTTTTTGTACCGTTGATGATAGCTGGTTGACGGCATGTCTATCGTGACCATTAGGCACCTTGGGCGGGATTCCCCAACCCCCATCTACAGCAAGAACAACAATGTTCCGCTTTATAAAAAGCGTAAAGCAGCGTAAATAAAAAAAACGTGTCCTGCTCTCACCTGAAAAATGCACCATTGGCGAAGCATATGTGGTTTGCACGACACCACCGCACCGCTGCTGTAGATATATACCTACATGGCAATGATATCATTGCCATGCCCGTCAACTAGGGCTATATCTTTTTACGGCAGTAAAACGTGTGCAAGTACAACATATGTACTTACAAAAGGCCTAACCGCAAATGCTAAAGCTGATATAACGAGACAGCTGTTATCAACCGGCGCCAAGCCTCGGTTTATTACCAAATGATGTAAAAAACAATAAACTTGAAACATTTGAAACACAACGAGCTATCGTATGACCCAGATGTCAGCTGGCAGCCCGCCAGAGCAGGTTATCTGGCGACTGCGGAGTGAAATGCTAGCCGCTTCCAATTTTCACTTTTTAATTATCAACTTCGAGAATTTGATGGTTGGTAACAACTGCATTCTGCTTATTAAAATTCTGTAGGTATTGACGCCGTTTGTTTTTATTTTCCAAATGTAAGAACACATACACGTTTGTTTATTTGTAAACTCTTTATTGCACATACATATAAGAATAATACAAAAGATAGTGAAACAAGAAGAGAGCAATGGCGGACTAACCCCAAAAAAGGATTTCTTCCAGTCAACCAAGTGTTTGAAAGGAATATTTGGATGAAATAAGAAGGGTAGCGTAAGGCGTACGTAGTCATTTTGATATACCCATTGAACTAATAACAAGGCTGTACGAAGGTCTTATTTTTTCCATGGATATATATCTTAGGTTAGTCATGTTAATGCTAATATAGTGTTATCGATAGGTATATGCACCCAGCGCGGCGGCGGCGTGGTGGCAGATATAACTGATTTTTGTAAACTTATATATTTATAATTCAATTCATGTCGAGATATTATGAGCTGAACTTTAACTGACTAGACGTTGAACTTTAACTGCAATGTCTAGTCTCTAGACGGTAATGTAGGTATATCTACTATCTATGTATTTTATCGTAGTCTAATTTAAATCAACGTTACTTAGAAACATCTGACGATAGTCTCGCGCATATCTTTTCATAAAAATTCTTGAATAATAGCTTCTTGGAAAATTAAAGTATCATTTTGGTAGTCGTCACTCAGCTTAAATATAAAATTATACATACCTTACTTAGGTATTTTTATTTTCATTAGCTTTTAGCTATCTCTCTCCAAAAGAGAGACGAATTTTTGCATACATACAAAATGTTTTGAACAATTAAGACCGCAGGTTTTTAAATAAATTAAGTTTTTGATAAAAAACCTAGGCTTTTGATCAAGAACTGATAAAAGGCAAAACTGTTAAGTAGTTCATTTTATCATAAACCTGAGAAAGTCCCGCTTTTTATTCAAATATCTAGAGTTTTTTGACAAAAATTTAATACGACTTAATGGGGATACATTGAACTCCGTGTTGAAAACAAAGAGCAGATTTCCTCCTTGTTTTAATGTACGTCTGATTGAAACAAAAAGGCTTGAAGCCGCTCTTTTAGGATTAAACAGCGGCTTTGTTAACTCTGAATAGTTCGTTTGAGTGTATTTTGCTTTGAGTGGGAAAGTGGATTTTTTTAATTTGAGATGAATTTTACTTTAAAAATACTATGTAATTTATGCTATGATTACTGTACCGGTAACACTTGTTACCGGTAAATTCTCCATATAGACTCGCGGAAAGTACCGGTACTTTTAGGTAGAATTTGGTACCGGTACAAACCGGTATTAGCCCTTATTAAAAGTCCCTGCGATATCGACTAGCGACTAGAGATTTGGGCCACTCATTGTAAGACAAGACTCAAGTTCTTTATATTAATATCAAGAAGTTACTATCGCAATTTAAAGTTTATTCAATGCAATGTGTATCAAAATAGATAGATCAACACTTTATTGCACCATTTACAGAAAAGAAATACAAAGTAAGTAGTAACAAAAGTAAATACATATATAAATTAGCGCAAAGGCGGGCTTATCACAAATGCAATTTCTTCCAGCCAACCTTTGGGTGGAAATAAATATACGTGAAAAAAATGTAGGGTGCAGTAAACATTATTAATTATATAGAAATAAATTAAAAATAAAATAGCACTCTTTTGATCTGAACACGACAAAAAATATACAAGTATTTGTTTAGGCGCTCCCACACAGGTGGGTATAAAATATTATGTAACATTTGCTGTCTCTTTTTTTCATCAAATTGGACCATAAGTGTAACAGAAACAATAGATGTAATATAATATCATTTTATAACTGCTGTGTGAGAGAACCCTTTGAGTTTGTTTGTTGAAAATCACCCTGTATTTCGTTACTATAGAATTAGACACTCTAGACGGCGTGGCGTCGAAACTAAAATAAACGAAACTACGACTAGTTTCCATTGAGTCATTAACAAGTCTCGTATATTTAGGTTAACGATTGCTAATCTATAGTACTATAAATTTTTAGATCATATAGAGAAAACTACTTCATCTGACTAGTTAGTATATACTTTCCCTGCTAAAATGTATTTAGATGAAGTATTTAGATGTATAGAGGTAGTTAAAGCTTGAAAGCATATTTATTTAGTAGGATATTTAGAATTCACCTCAATCAAGGCAGATTTGCTTTATGACTGCGATGCCTTAAATAATACCAAATAATTTTCCTTATCTATTTAGAACTCATAGGCCAGTTCAAATTAAAATTGTATTTCCCATCAAACTGAACCTATATTATACAAAGTTCGTTCAAAGTTTGTATAAACGGCCATTCCGCAACAACTCGCCACCACTCCGCCGCGTTTGGATCCTCGCCAGACAGATATTTCTATGTAGCGAACATCGAACTAGTTTACCTGGTGAGTTCCCCTTGGGGTCTTCTTTGAAGCCTGTTAAATGTCCTAACCTAACCTAACCTAACCTAAAAGTACCGGTACTTTTAGGTAGAATTTGGTACCGGTACAAACCGGTATTAGCCCTTATTAAAAGTCCCTGCGATATCGACTAGCGACTAGAGATTTGGGCCACTCATTGTAAGACAAGACTCAAGTTCTTTATATTAATATCAAGAAGTTACTATCGCAATTTAAAGTTTATTCAATGCAATGTGTATCAAAATAGATAGATCAACACTTTATTGCACCATTTACAGAAAAGAAATACAAAGTAAGTAGTAACAAAAGTAAATACATATATAAATTAGCGCAAAGGCGGGCTTATCGCAAATGCAATTTCTTCCAGCCAACCTTTGGGTGGAAATAAATATACGTGAAAAAAATGTAGGGTGCAGTAAACATTATTAATTATATAGAAATAAATTAAAAATAAAATAGCACTCTTTTGATCTGAACACGACAAAAAATATACAAGTAATTGTTTAGGCGCTCCCACCCAGGTGGGTATAAAATATTATGTAACATTTGCTGTCTCTTTTTTTCACCAAATTGGACCATAAGTGTAACAGAGACAATAGATGTAATATAATATCATTTTATAACTGCTGTGTGAGAGAACCCTTTGAGTTTGTTTGTTGAAAATCACCCTGTATTTCGTTACTATAGAAATACTTAGACGCTCTAGACGGCGTGGCGTCGAAACTGAAATAAACGAAACTACGACTAGTTTCCATTGAGTCATTAACAAGTCTCGTATATTTAGGTTAACGATTGCTAATCTATAGTACTATAAATTTTTAGATCATATAGAGAAAACTACTTCATCTGACTAGTTAGTATATACTTTCCCTGCTAAAATGTATTTAGATGAAGTATTTAGATGTATAGAGGTAGTTAAAGCTTGAAAGCATATTTATTTAGTAGGATATTTAGAATTCACCTCAATCAAGGCAGATTTGCTTTATGACTGCGATGCCTTAAATAATACCAAATAATTTTCCTTATCTATTTAGAACTCATAGGCCAGTTCAAATTAAAATTGTATTTCCCATCAAACTGAACCTATATTATACAAAGTTCGTTGAAAGTTTGTATAATAACGGCCATTCCGCAACAACTCGCCAACACTCCACCGCGTTTGGATCCTCGCCAGACAGATGTTTATATGTAGCGAACATCGAACTAGTTTACCTGGTATGTTCCACTTGGAGTCTTATTTGAAGCCTGTAAAATGTCCACTGCTGGACTAACTCCCAATAGGATAATGACTCAGCATAGGATCAGCTCAAAGGCATAATAATATACATTCTCATCTGATTTATATGTTTCTCTTACTCTTTATGGCTGAGGGTCATTACGTGGAATGAAACATACACGACGACTTTCTTGGCATTATGATGGGGTGATTTGCCAATGCCTTCTCTATTTCATATATGTAATAGCTGATAAATCATCAACTAGACGCAGGTTTCCTTGCGATGAAAGGTACACACACCAAGGAAACCTACATCAAGGCTATCTACGCAAAACAAAGAAAATTTATCTGCTATCTGCTAACTACTTTTTTCTTCTTAACGATAGATTCATATCCTTGGATTCAAAGAGATTAAACCAGTTTACAGGCTTTGAAGACCTTAGACTTAGATGTCGGATATCGACCGAGCTTGCATAATGGCCAGATGTTACAGGTCACACATCATTGTCAATATTTTGACTTGCAAGTTAATTGACAACAACTTAATAAAGTGCGTATTACGCAATTATTTTACGTAGTTCATTTCTTGTTTATTTCCGAAGAGCCAACGTGACATTGCGGTGTCTGTAATTTCTTGAAGTTGGATATAAAAAGAATAAAAATTATATTTAACTTTAACATCTGTTTTATTTAAAACTAGCTTTTGCCCGCGGCTTCGCCCGCGTGAATTTCCCACGGGAACAGTGCTTTTTCCCGGGATAAAAAGTAGCCTATGTGCTATTCCAGGTCATTATCTACCCCTGTACTAAATTTCATTGAAATCCGTCCAGTAGATTTTGCGTGATTGAGTAACAAACATCCTCACAAACTCACAAATTCACAAACTCACAAACTCACATCCAAACATTCGCATTTATAATATTAGTATGGATGACATCTTTGTAAGTAACATCATGCTATGTCATGAAACGAAAGAGCGGGACTCACCAGATACAGGTTTTTGGTGAGCCCCTGCAACCTATGTATTATGCATTATGTTTAAAGAATAAAGAATTTTTGATTTTTTTTTTTAATCATATGAATATAAAAATATCGCCTAAAGTCGCACCCATCATCGAGTTGACTAATGGTTCTGCTGACTTCAGCTCAACCTGATGATATATCTTATGTACTACATATTCTTCCATGACTTGGAGTTCTTTAACCATTGATGGTAGCGATAGTATTCAATTGCCAGATCAAATTAGATTTATCTTTTAGCAGCTCTTTATATCCTACTGATGGGTATAGACCACCCTCCCTCTCACATACATATATCCGTATGCGACCGAGATAAGTACAGCTGTAGAAGAATGGATGTTGAGCATTCTGTTCCGTATAAAATTCAGACGATACGCTAGTTAAATAATCCATAACTTAGCATAATAATTCTGAGTGCTCTATTTCACAAAGTTATAGCTTTTTCTAGGTTAACGAGAAAATTTAAGTTATAAGGAGCCTTGTCGAACGGAGTTGGACGGGAGACATCTAGAATATTAAAGAGGTTGTTATAAAGGAGGAAAAATATATTACAAGCTGTTCCCTGGGGCTTCTCTGACTGTTTAATTTTAACGATAGCAATTCGAGAAATTTGCGCCTTCAAATATAGATTTTTTAATGCTGAAAGAGCGTGAAATCTTGCGGAGATGATTATGGTACAATGATTCTACTTTAGAGGTGATCCATCAGAGTTAAAAACTCTACAATAGTTGCTTGAAGCACACAAGAAGATGGAAATGTTACGTATTTAAAACTTTTATTATCATTTTCGCGGTAGCTCCTACGTCGATGGCGACGGAATCAAATAAGAAGATACCCGATTCAATTTATTAGAAACCTATTGAGTAGTTTTTCCGTGAAAGAGACATAATCCAATCCACGTAACTTTGCTGCAGTACTTGTATAAGTTAAATTGCTTCATCCATCTTTATTCTAAGATTCTTGTAGTTCGTTCTATTTCGCCGTTCCGTTTTACTCTGTGCAGAACGTCAATCGTTTACTCCTTGCAAACTTTCAATACAAGTTGGTCTCCATTTCTAATGCAGTTCGTTGTGGGGAAACTGGAACGCAGACCTTTGTGAGGCTATCGGATTGGAAAGATATGAAATCGTAGATATACTTTGGAGATATAAACCAGATGTGAGAGTATGATATTACTATTTTGAACGACTACATTTTTATTTAAAAGAACAAAATATTTGATCAATTGAAATTAAGTTCCTATTATATTAAAAGACCTATTAATTTTTGGGGAAAATATTCACTCAGTAGAGTTAAATAAATAAACAAAAGGAAAATGTTTCGATCGAAAAAACCACCAGAGTTACAATCAAATAAAATTACTTTCCCAGTCAATTTTCCTACTTTTTTGAAATTCGTTTGTTGAATTAGAGAGATTGTAAAGGCCTTTGGGACAATTTAAGTACAATATAACTCGATTATCAACCGAGAGAAAAATGACGATCATTATGGACGTTTGAACGGAGTTAGCGGTAAAAATATTTGACGACAGTGAAATAAAATTTCTCGTCTGTGACAATGATATAAAGGACAAGAAAATATGATTATTAGGAAGGAATATTGAAAGATTTTATATACAGTTAGCACATTTTCTTTTTTTATTACAAGTGATTGACAAGTTCGATCGACCCCATTAGAGTGTGTGTGAATGTGTGTGTGTGTGAAAACCACCTATTCTCTAATGGCATATAGTACTGGGATAAATGGTTTAAACAAGCTTATAGATGTAAATAATTTTGCATAATTTTGACAAAATTTAAGTATCACATAATATAACAGAAATAAAAACTAAAACAATCAGAAGTTGAAAAGTTAGGGAATATATTTCAAACTCTGTTCGTTTGTTAACTGCTGTTCCAAATATAGAAAATTGGTAAATTTATATTTTAAACAGGCAACACATGTAATTTCCCTCTTTATTGTTTACGAGCCAATTGAACATTGTTCCGTTGAATAAATTTTAATTAATTACCAGTTTTCCGATAATCCACTTTATACTACATATTAATTAAAATTTCATTTACAGATTAACTGTTCGTTCAACTAAAAGCGAAATTAACAAGAAACACGCAACTTTAAACAAAAACAACGATTTGTTAAGGCAGGGTGAGCCTATATTTGAGGCTTACGTCACTGGTTTTGGTAAATGAAGGGCCCATTCACTGCGATTTATAGGGCGTAAGTCGTAAGTCGTTATTAGTCATAATATCATAACAGTGGCTGGCTGACAAGCTATTAATCAATTATTTCACTTCATTAGACGTTGACTCGTCGCAGAAAACAGACGCGTCTCAAGCACTCTCTGTGAAAAGGAATAAATTATGGCTGCGGCTTTGAAATGTTGCATCTAGTGTTTAAAAAAATTGAAATTACTTAATTTAGTGATCTAAATAATAATGGAAGATTAGATAAGCTTACAATGTAAGGAAAACTTTCGATAGAGTTAAGTATACTAGTTATATGACAGTCGTAATCCAATTTGTATGTTTGAGACAAATCGTTTACCTATATAAAATTATATAGTGCCAACGTATTGTTAACTAACTATCCTAGAGCTATCATCGAATATTATTTCGGAAAATTAAATTATTTGCCTAAACTATTTAGCCATTTTCAAGTATGCGTTTAGCAATATTTGACCTATCATTTTTATTAATCATTTATTTTTCCCAACTTGTACTCCACAACGTAGGTATTTTTGTCTTCAAAGATAAATGATGACGTGACCACTTGTTATTTACCTATTTTGATCATGATACTGTCACGATAAATCGTCGAAAAAGCCTATTGAGCATAAACCATGCATGAACTAGCCGTGCAGCCGCGCGAGGCTTCGCTGAATTTTTCAAATACCTCTATCCCTTTCTAACTCCCTGCGAGGTCACGTGTGAAAAAAGAAAATACATTTTCACACCCGACGGGTTAATAAAGTTTTAAATTGAGCAGCGGCCTTGTTAGAAGGCTTCGCGACGAATTAATTTTACAGTGGTGAGTATTTTTCTGTTTGTCAGTTGTCTCTTTACATTCCTGTATGTTTATAAGTGGTACCTACTTTGTAATTTTTTGTCCGATCTAACGGGATGACGCTAGCGTAGGCAGCTTTCAATCTGTCTATATGGAACTTCGAGCAACAAGGACCTCCGCGCGTGTTAGATATTCAAATTTTACTATAAATATAGATGGGCCACTTGTATTTCATAGAAATCCACAAACATAAAACATGAAATATCATTAACACACAAATGAATATTCATATGACAAAGCAACAACATAACGGTATACATTTAAATAGTAATATCTAGTACTTATCTTTATGTCTGAACACCTCCAGCTCCAACAATAAAATGAATCAGATTACTATTGGCAAACGCCTTTAAACTAAATTTACCCACCTCACAAATCGAATCACGACAACATGTAAAATAAACCTACTCAGTTATTAATTTGGTAATTACAAATTAAAAAGTATTTATATTAAAATAAACATAAATAAGGTAACCAATATTTATAGTAAAATTTGAATATCTAACACGCGCATAAAGGGAATTTGCTCTATGATATAGAAGTCTATAGCAAAGACCTCTGTCAGAAGCCTATCCTGGACAGGTCCAGCAATTAACTTCTTGCGACTGATATGATGATGATGAATTATAAAATTATTGATCGAATGAAAAATAGCAATAATTTATAGTTAAGATAACTAATTTACTTTATTGACAACAAAAACTTTACATCTTACGACCCGCAACATGCTTAATATATAACATTTGTTATTATCTACCACCGTCTTGGTCTATAATAGCGTATCTTTAACTTTGTAATGTCATATTTGATTTGCAACTCAAAGTCAAAGTCATTTTTTTTTATTATATAGGCTTAAAAATAGCACTTATAAATCGTCAAAATCTTGTTTTTTAGTTAGTTGACGTCATAAAATTACTTAAAGTAAGGTTACCACCGCCTCCAAAGCGCAAGTGGAGAAGAGGCGGCGCAACAAACTCCACTGATGCATTTTCTCCAAAGACGTCACTTTACAACATATGTTAACTAAATCGTAGATATTGATTTAAACACAGTTAGCTATAGTTACGGCATGAGTATCGGTAGGTATGTCAGTCTGTTTGTGTGTGCCCAGGCATACGTATCCAGTTAAACTTGTGAGGCAAACATCGCGGCCCGAGTGGTTTGACCCATATAGCTACTTTCATCAACCCGTCTTGACGCCTACAAATGATATTCAGTTAGAATTAATACCTATGCTCATATTATAGGATAATCACATTATCCATACCTATATTAAGAATGTATATATTATAAACAAATGTAAATAGTGGTTGATATTTGAAAGGCATACATATTTTATACATTTTATCTAATTTCCATAACAGTTAGTATATGTATACAATATTCATTTTCATTTATCCTAATCCTATCCTAATCGTAATTCTAATATCTTAATAATCCTAATATATATATATATGCGAAAGTTTAGATGTGAGTTTGTGAGGATGTTTGTTACTCAATCACGGAAAATCTACTGGACGGATTTCGATGAAATTTGGTATACGGTTAGGGTACTTTTTATCCCGAAATTACCACGGGAGCGAAGCCCCGGGGCGTGACTAGTATTTTATATATTTTTTTAATTGACAAAACGTCACAGTACATTCAACGTGCACTTTGAATTTTGATTGTTTTATACCATCACATTTGTGTTGTTACTTTTGAGAATAAATCTTATATCTATCTATCTATATTAAGTACTGATTTTATAAAATAAAAATAAATAAAGAAATGGTTGGCTGAAAAAAGTTGGCTGGTATAAATTGCATTTGCGATAAGTCCGCCATAGCTCTTTTGTATTTCTTTTGTTACTGCATCGTATGCATTTTTTTTTAATTCAATTTATGTTGTGTAAAGGGTGCAATAAATAGTTGATCTAATATCATTTGTTGACAATGAACAATTCTAAGATATCACTACATATAATAAAACTGTAACTGATATGCGTCTGTACATAAAAAAATACTATGAGAGGTCTTTATGGGGCCAATAAAAGCCAAAACCAGTTTTTGTAGATTTTTTGTCTGTCTCTCTGTATGTTTGTACGCCCATCACGCAAAAACTACTGTACAAAATTTGATGCGGTTTTCATTGTTGTATTATAGAAGGTCTAACTTAAAATCTGGCGTAAGTTTCATCTTGATACGCCGCTAAGAACCTGAGATATGCGCAGACGAAGTCGCGGGCACACTAGTAAAACATAAGTTTTATAAGAAAAAAGCGCAGGTAAGAAAACCTTCGTATCCCGAATTGTTCTTAACGATTTCCACACCATATCACGAGTGAACCCTCGTCAAACATACCGAATATTACAGAGTAGCGCAAACATATAGGTGACCGAACAAACAAACTAATAAGATAGAAGTTGTGCCCTGGCGGAGACAAACTTTATTAGACTGTGTCTTCGAAAGTTTCGCAGGTGACATGAGAGATGTCAGGTGTACGGTTTAAATTAAAGATAGGTATTTTCGTTAAATCCTAACTAATATTATAAATGCGAAAGTGAGTTTGTTTGTTTGTTTGTTTGTTACCTCTTCACGCTTTATGTATTAAACAAATCTTCCTGAAATTTCGCATACACATAGCTGGAAGTACGGAGAAGGACAGGAAAACTGTTCCCGTGGGAAATTCACGCGGGCGAAGCCGCGGGCGAAAGCTAGTAAGTAATAATGATGATCCACTTAATGTTTTTTTAGCTTGGAGATTATTTTTGCGTTGTAGTTAAAGGAATAAAATGGTTTTTAGATTCCACCTTTGCAGGCTGTTTCTGACAGCAACAACAATACAATAAAATAATACTTTATTTGCACACAAGTAATTACAAGGATACATAAATAACTTAAATCTAAAAAAAAGAGAGGATGATGGCCAAAGGCGGCCTTATCGCTGTAAGCAACCATACAACCATACAAGCCATACAAAAAAATTGTTTATTTTTGTAGAATTTATACTAGGTTAGCACATAAACGCCTAAAACACAGGATCGTGCAGATCCTAGCTTAGGCATCAATTTTTGTAAGTCTTTTTTTATTTTATATTAAGTCCCTTTGTATAAGTTTATTAGTGCTTAAGTTTTTTTAATAAAGTTATTATATATTATTATTATTACAACTTGCCCCGGGGATTAAAAAACAAATCATAATTTCCTACTCGTTCTCCAGGTGTATTTTTTCACCTTAAGTCCTTGTTGCCTGATATTTATTTTTACAACCACTGAATTGTAAATGCTTCGAAATTGTCTCTACTTATTCATAAAAAATGAATGAAAAGTCATTGTGTTTTCGAGATTTTCACCTGAAAAATATGTTTGCCAGTCCTGTCAATATTTTGAAGCGTCTGCAAACATGACAGATCACTTTTGCTCGGCTGCATAATATCCGCGTCGAAAGATTCAACGCGCACGCGTTCTGATCAAAATATTATATGACCTTGTAACTTATATTGTTAGCATAAGATATATGATTGATTATCTGTACAAGAATCAGAAAATGAGAAAATCCTTTTCCTCGTATTTCTGCCCGTCTCTATTAGGCTTAGATCTTTTGAACTACGCAACGGATTTTGATACGAATTTCACTGTCATTTATATTTTTTTCCTGAAGATTTATTAAACCGTTACAAATATAGGTATCTCCCCATGAATACGAAAAAATATATCCTAACTAATATTATAAATGCGAAAGTGAGTTTGTTTCTTTGTTACCTCTTCACGCTTCTACTGAACCAATCTTCCTGAAATTTCGCATACACATAGTTAGATTAGAAGTATGGAGAAGGACATAGGGTACCTTTCATCCCTGGAAAAGCTCTGTTTCCGTGGGAAATTCACGCGGGCGAAGCCGCGGGCAAAAGCTAGTAATAAATAAAAGATACACTCTACAAAGCAAGATTGCTACTCTGCGTAGATAGATATGAATTTGATTCTAAACCAACTGATACATTACAGAACTAAATAGAGTAATTTATACTTAAGGGTACTGGTACAGTTATGGTACAGTTGTCGTGGCAGATTTAGCGTGAATTCTGCGTTCTGCCCACACGAAAGCCGATATCCTTAGCGGATCGACGTGCTACTACTAGACCGGATAATTACATAGAGATTTTACGCGTAGAACTGACAAGGAACTTAAAATCTCAATTTCAGAAATCTGGATAATTTTGCATGAAGGCAAAATAAAAAAATATAAATAGAATTGTACATTGCAAGCCTTTATGGCGGGATAAAATATCAGCAAATAATTTAAACTAAAAGAATATTTGATAACAGTTAGAAAAATACAAAGAAGATTACATTTTTATAATCGTACTTGTCAATTTTCAACTATTCGTGGTACATTATAAATATAAAGTTAAAGACGCCAACAAATTTTGTTTGTGAAATAAATAGTAGATAGATATATAAAGACGGAAAAATACATAAAAACACTATTTGTTAATTTTTATTATTTGAATAATCTATATTACCCCACTGTTGGGCAAAAATCTTTAATAATAATTAATAAAAATTGTCTGTTCTGTACATAAACATCGCTGCTTAATTATGGCGGAGGGGAAGAAATGGATGGCCTCCGGTTCCGACCCTTAAGTTCGGTAATTTCAGTTAGCAGTAAATGTGGGTTGGACGTGCCTAATCTGGTGGTGGGTGACACCGACCTGGTGCGTGTGGTCGGCAGGTCGGCGGTATCTGATGACAATCTTATCATTACTTCACTGTTTTTACACAACTGACCAAAAAGGACTGTTATGTTTTCAGGGTTCATGTATGTATGTAAGTTCTTTATTCCACCATAAGTCCTGAACGGCTGAACAGATTTTGATGTGAGAGGTATTTTTAGATGCTTTCCTCCAAGTGACAGAGGCTATGTGAGTTGTCAGTTGTGTTATTTTTTTTTTTAATAATTAGCTTGTTTATTTGAACACTAGATCCTGCCCATGGCTCAGCCCATGGCCATAAGCCTATGTCACTCTCCGCTCTCTATCTTCACACAAAAATTCACATCAATCTAATGTTCCGTATTTTTATATATCTTATTTTTTATTAATATAAATGTTTACTTCTAATGATACTTCATATAAGAAAGAAAATAATATAGGCATACCTAAAGTCTGTTTATTCATAATTGTCCTTTTATGTAAACAATCTTACCATGTCTTTTTATGATTTTACGACAATATAAATTATTTGCTAAAAATCAGGCTTTTTAGCAAATTACTTTTATGGTTAATTAATGTTTTACTTAAGAATGTTTAGGTTTGAACTAATATTTGATTTATTTTCCACAAAATTCAACAAAAAATACTGTGAAGATTGTTTACATACCTAATAGGACAATTAACAAAAAAAATTGAGTTTACCTACCCACATGCAAAAATCATCTGGCATATTTACATATAGCCTAAAAAACGTTACGCAACGCTTCAATGTTTGCAAAGATGTGGCAACACTGCGCACTGATAACATCTGCTCTGCATAAATAATTTTACGAAAAACATTTAATTACGGTGTAAAGTGATAATTAGTGCTCCGTCGTGCTAATACGTAACGGGACTATCAGTGATAGTGTTATTAAAGTGATCCCTTGCGGTTAAGGGTCTAATTTTAACCGCGGTCTAAGTGTATCCTACAGTGCTATAATAACAAAGACATTGTGCCGTTGGACATACATAAACTGTCCCAAAATAGTAATTTTCGGTGCCTTTCAACATAAATATCGAAATAAACATTCATCCCATTACAATTATCGCAAGAAAGTGCCTAAATACATAAAAATACTATAAAAAATTTCGTTACTCTATTCAAATATTAAACCATAGACTTATTTATTAAACCGCGAAGTGATGCCATCTATATTTTACTAGACCGCAAATATTATGAGTCGGTAAAACAGCAGAGGAAGCGTACATGGAAATAAATTAATAAGAACTTCGCGTCCTTCATGGAAGCATAGACTTTTGATTCTTGAACTATACCTATGCCAGACACAGACATTGACGTATGTCATTGTCGTGCCGCGGATGAATTAGACAGACAGACATTGGTCAATTCACTTGTGTTCCTTGTGTTTACGGTGGACAATTTTACTTGAATATTTTGCTAATCAACAATACTACCGTGTTCCACTGCTTATCAAGACAAGATGGACTGCAAGGGGTGCCAGTTGTTCATCAAACATAAATATTACCTGTCTTGTCACATGTGTAAGAGCAAGTATCATAGCGACTGTCTCAATATAAATTCTGAGCAATTTCGTACTTTCACTGAAGAATACCGATCTAATTGGACTTGTCCATCATGTATCAACGTCACAAGACGAAAAGGGTCAAACCTTAACACACCTGTACGGGCTCAAGTTCCAACATTGGACAGTATGAACATGTCCTGTGAAATCCTGAACCGCTCAGAATCCAGTCCTGATGACAAACTCAACTTATTGGTAGAGACCCTTAACCAGTGGCGCAGTGAAATAAACTCTAACTTGTTTGCTATTAGAGATGATATAAATGGAAAATTATCTGAAATTAGAGATGAAATCAAATCTCTTAGATATGAACATATGTCGCTGAAACAGACTGTCAATACCTTGGACTCAGAATTAAATTCTCTGAAAACTGCAGTACAATTTCAAACTGAAGAGCACCGGGGACTTGCTAGTCGGGTCGATGAGATTTCAAAAGAAGCTAACACACAAACAATGACAGCTACATCCCAGATGGAAATGAAGATTGATGCACTGGAACAACAGGCAAGACAGTGCAATATTGAAATCTGTAACATACCTGAACGTCGCAATGAAGACCTACTGGGGATCATCGATGCAATTTGTTCTACAATCAAGTTCCAGCTGTCTGCCAGGGACATCATATCAGTTCATCGTGTACCACATGGCCATCAAGGAAGTGATAAACATAAAAACATTATTATCAAGTTTCTAACGCGCATCCAAAGAGACAACTTTCTTAGTGCTTTCCGTAAGGTTAAGTTTTTGAAGACTGATCAAATTGGTGTTCCTGGAACCCCAACTATATTCTATGCAAATGAACACTTGACACTGAAAAGAAAGCAGTTATTTCGTAAATGTCGCGAAGTTGCAAGAGAACAACAATATAAATATGTGTGGGTTAAAAACTCAACAATACTTGTTAGAGAGAGAGACGACAGCCCAGTCATTGTCATCCGAAGTGAGGATGACCTCAGCAAAATTGTATCTAAAAAAAAAACCCTCTCTACCTAAAGATTTATTAGCCTACAATGTCAATTTTGTCACACTTGAATTCATGTATTGTTTTTATTCTTTCTGTATAACACTTTGCAAATTGTTTTATATGTACTCTAAAAAACTGTGTATTTTGTCATCTCTGTGTTTAAAATTAAGTTTAATGTGCGGATTATATCTGTTGAGTGGTAAACATGTATTTGCTGACTATATTAATATTATTGCAAAACATTTAATATCTTTTACTTTGTTATTTTTCCCTTACATTACATACTGCACACATAACAATGTATTGTTCAATGTATTCTGCTTGCTGTTAATTCTTATGTCACTCTTGCATTTCTCATTTACTTATTTAAAGACACAGCATACTAACAACATAGTACTTTATGATAAATATGTAAATATAGTAATTATATTTGATTATGGATAAAAACCTTTCTATATATTATCAAAACTGTGGAGGTTTACGTACTAAATTGCATACACTTTACATGAACGTCTTATCAAATAATTATGACATTATAATTCTTACTGAAACATGGTTGACACCGGAAATTGACAGCAATGAGGTATTGGATAACCGCTACTTAGTGTTCAGAACTGATAGAAACCGTACAGCTACAAATAAGGATGACGGTGGGGGGTGTTGGTGGGAATACTTCGGGGACTACAACCCACTTTATTTTCTTCTGAAACTCACCCAACTCAATCCAGTAGGATAGAACATATTATTATAGAAATACCAAGCTCAAGTAGGTCAAAAAAACACATGATCAGTGCTGCTTACATTCCACCTCGTACTCCAACAGACATATATGAAAGTCACTTTGACTTGCTTGAAAGCTATCTAATAAACTCTGATGTTGAATGTTTTCTTATAGCTGGAGACTATAATATGCCTGAAATTGAGTGGATCCCACCCTGCTCATCCACTGTCAACAGAGTTCCTCTGAGTCCCGTGGGTTCATCTGCCAGACTCGTGCTACTTGAAAATCTCATGTCTACCACAGATGCGTCTCAATACAATGGTTTTTTGAATGAACTTAAAAGAGTGCTCGATTTATTCATGACTAATGCAACCTCAATCCTCCACAACGCCAGCGAACATGCACTTTTAACGCCCAATTCTCACCACCCTCCATATGTTGCCAATGTTACTATGAGCCATACAACACAACCCATGAAGAGAAAATCTGCTACTAAGTATAATTTTTATAAAGCTAATTATGATCAAATTAACATATCAATTGCAAATACTGACTGGGTTAAGCTTTTGAGTCATCTCCCATCGGAAATGGCCCTTGAGTCCTTTATTAATACTTTGGATAACATAATTAAGGAACACACTCCATTGGCTAGTAGTAGAAGTTCTTCTTTTCCCATTTGGTTTTCTCAAAGACTGATCTCTATATGCAAAAAAAAAGATAAGGCTTGGGTGAGATGGAAAAAATATAAAAATCAATCTGACTATGAAGTTTTTTCCCAATACAGAAAAGATTTTAAGATTGTATGTAGCCAATGTTTTGAGAGATACATGAACTCCATTGAGGACAATATTAATGGAAATGTCAAGCATTTCTGGAGGTACATTGCTAATCGTAAAGCTAAATCGGATATACCCGCCTCAATGCAGTATCAAAATGTAAAAACAAATGACCCTGAAACTGTTTGTAACTTTTTCTCCGACTTTTTCCAATCTGTGTTTGAGCCTTCTTCACCCACACTCAGCCAGTGGCAGCCCCCACCTGGCTTTAGCACTGATGACACCCTAGTGTCTAATGTTCAGTTTAGTGAATCAGAAGTCCTGAAGGAGCTCCTGTCACTGGATACTTCCAAGGGTCCTGGACCTGACGGTCTACCTCCCCTTTTTTTCAAAAAAACCGCCAAGAATATCTGTCTGCCCCTCTGTATCATATATAATAAATGTATGACTGAGGGTGTTTTCCCCTCATTGTGGAAGCGCGCAAATATTACACCTGTATATAAAGGTGGTTCTAAGCAGGATTGTGAAAATTATAGACCAATCTCTATTTTGTGTACATTGGCTAAACTGTTTGAGCGTCTCGTTCATAATAAAATTTATCCAATACTCCACAAAGCCATAATACAGGAACAGCATGGGTTTGTAAAAGGAAGATCAACTGTGTCTAATATGATTATTTTTACCAACTTTTTATTTGAAAATATGGACAAGGGTGTGCAGGTTGATTCAGTCTACACGGACTACGCCAAGGCCTTTGATAAAGTGGATCATGAGCTCCTCTTAAATAAAATAGCATTCAACGGTATTCGTGAAACTTACTGCGCTGGTTCTCCTCCTATATATCAAACAGATCTCAAAAAGTTGTTGTCAATGGTTATCAATCCAAAAGTGTTCTTGTCACCTCAGGAGTACCTCAAGGGTCTATACTAGGACCTCTGTTATTCTTAATATTTATTAATGATATACACCAGTGCTTTCACCACACCAAGTTCTTGCTTTACGCCGACGACCTCAAGATCTACAAATCAATAAAAACTTTACAGGACTGCCGCGAGTTACAGGAAGATCTTGATAGATTTTCCAACTATTGTCGTAATAATAAGTTACAATTAAGTGTCAGTAAATGCATTACAATAACTTTCACTAAAAATCGTGGTGTGTTGAATTTTGATTACAAGTTATGTAATACAAGTCTCAATAAAGTATCAAATGTGAGGGACCTGGGGATTCATTTGGACTCCAAACTGTGTTTAGATACCCACACTAACAAGATTGTAAGTAACGCATTTAGAATGTATGGTTTCATCATGCGTTCATCTAAGGATTTTAAACGTACCTCCACATTTCTATACTTATACAAGACTTTAGTTCGTTCTCAACTAGAGTATGCTGTGTCAATTTGGAATCCATTCTACAATATATATGCAGAAGCTATTGAGAGAGTGCAGAGGAAGTTTTTGCGGGCCATGCATTATAGGTGCCACAAACGGTATTTATCTTATTCCTTGTTACTCAGTAGATACAATTTGCTCTCACTTGAAGATAGACGTAAATATCTAGAAGTGTTTACCCTGTATAAAATTGTAAATAATTTCTTTGATGTCCCTGAAATTGTAAATAGTTTAGGATACATTGTTCCTAGAAGTGCTTTGGTGCGTCCGGTGCGACTGCGCACCAACCCTGTATTTGCACTGGACATATGTCGTACGAATAGTGGACATCGCATCCCTATTCGTCGTATGATGCAGACCTATAATGAAAACTTTAATAATATTGATATTTTTGCATGTAGTACACTAAAATTTAGAAAAATGTTAATTGAAAAATTTAAATCTTAATTACCTACCTATATTATAGTGTCTGCTTCTTACTTGCTATTTCCCACGATTTTTATTTATTTATTTTTTTATTAATCCCGTTAATTTGTATTTTAATTATGATTAAGTGTTTAAAAGTATAGTAGTAGTAGTGTGTTTTTATTTATTTATTTATTTTTTATTTAAAAGAATTACCAGAATAATTTTTATTTGTTTAGTTTTAGTGGAAGTTGGTTGCCACACATTGTAAACTTTTTATATTCACTCTGTGGATAGCGCTGTGGGCGGCATTACTATTAAGGATTTTTATGTAAACTTGTTTTATTGTATATTTGTAATGTTGCTGTTTGCTGTCTCTAATAAAATAAAATAAAATAAAATAAAATAAAATAAAGATGAAATCGTTCAAATCAATGCAAAACCATGCAACGTGAATTCCAAAATCCGAATATAAACGATGCATTTCCGGAAGATACGTCGCGAGGCCAATTTGTTAGTGGTAACACGCCATGAATGTTTTAGCAGACAATTTGAGGCTTTATTTGAGGGCGATATTTTATAACTCATGAATTTCGGTGGTGAGATTTACCTGAAAAATGTATGCAAAGAGGTTATCTCAAGCGAGAACGTTCGACTTAATTTTTAGGAGGGTTGAGAAACATGCTACCTTTCTTGGGATCGCTAATTGTTTTGTATAAGGGCGTTACTGATTTTTCTTTTTATAAAGAACGTTAACAGGAACTCGAAAATCAATTTGAGTATTTATTCATGAAACATTTGAAAAAATAAAAGATTTTTGGAAATGTAACATTCTCAGATATCAATAAACATATCGACGGTATTTTTTCAGTGAATACAAAATGACATAATATCCTGACCGATTGAGAAGTTATATTATGTTTGTATATAGGTAGTATATCAACCAATATACAAACATAAAAATAGGAAGTGAATGAAGCCAACGATAGGTGGTAGTGGCCAAATACTTGTCTAAAAAAATCTAATTTTTGCCATTTCCACTCGAGATGATGATAATGATTCATTAGCCCCTTAGTTTTGGAATTTAATCCCTGTTATTTAAATGTCAGTGTCTTATAATATTTAAATTGTTCGTCATATTACTAGTTAGGTAAACCTGAAATTAATTTAAAGCCTGAATATTAATTTCTAATTATATCGCGGCGGTGCATATGACGGTATTAGCTTGCGCATATTAATATTACCTTGATTTAAATGCCAAGGCTATTTGCAAATGTTAGTTTTCTATTTTCAATACTAATTATAAATCCTCGACCTAATAAAGTACGTGAGTGACCCGTTTGTTTAAACTATAAATAATTATGAAGCTGAAAAGTATGAATTTGTTTGAATGCGCTTATCTCTGAACGAGGGGTCGATTTAAAGAAATTCTATGTTAGCCACGCCACATGTATGAGGAACGCTATAGAATCCTGAAATTCTCACATGAGTAATCGAAAAATCGAAAATTATTCGATTTATTTTAATAAAAGTACTTTCTTACTTACTCCGCTGTCTCAGTGACCCCAAAGTGCTATTTTGGCCTCCGAAACGAGAGAGCGCCATTAAAAGTACCTCAGATCAGACAAAATTGAAACAGTTTAGCTATAAAGTTAGAAAAAGAAATTCATTTTATGTCAATTTATTCTTCTACGCCTTTGACGTCTAAAAAAAATATACATGGAACATTTTTTAATTATATCTCACGAAATGCCAAAGAGGTAGCATTTAGCCTTTTCCCGAAAAGATTCACTTGGTGTCGTTACGTGGAGGCCTCCAACAAAGCGAGTCGCTATCTAATCTCAGCATTCGGGACATATACAAGGGAGAGATGGAGAAGGTTAACTTTATAGGTATACCAACTTATCGGATTGTTTTTTTTTTATTTTTTTTATTAAGTCATTTAATAATAAGACACACACATAGCAATATTATTAAATAATACTTATAACTCCTCGAACGCGCCGCATCGGATTGTTTGACTTTTCTCATCGTATTTATGGCGGAATTTTTATTCGTCGTCCATTTGTCCGTAATATATAAAATCAAAGCCAGTTAAATTCCGGCGCGAAAACAAGTACACGTTAAATGTGTACTTGTGTGTGACCTTGTGATAATTTTGAAATTTTGGTGACATCAACTTTTCAAATACTGTGATTGGTCAAATTGAAAATGCTTTTGTTATGGTATCGGTAATAATATATTTCATAAGGAATGCTAAGCTATGAAGAATCCGGATTTTCCCACGGGAGTGAAGCCGTGAGTCACAAAAAATATATGTAACATTTATAATGTTTTTTATTAGCCCGTTCGTGTGATCCACTTCTGGGCAAAGGCCTCACCATTCATTCCATACCAGTACCAGACCAGTTTTAATATTTATATTACGTGAAAAAAAATATGTGGAAGTAACGTACTGTGTAAAACTGTCCTGACCAGACCAGTTTTAATATTTATATTACGTGAAAAAAAATATGTGGAAGTAACGTACTGTGTAAAACTATCCTGTGGCATTTTCTCTCCATTTTGTTGATATGAAGCCGTGATGAGTCTCCGCGCTGCCGAGTGACGGAGACAGTAAATGAAACAAATATATTGGAACGGGGAAAATAATCCCGGAAGATGTGAGATGAATTCTTTTCTCATTCATCTTAAAGCCAGGCTTAAGATACCTATGTAATTTACAGAATGTATGTAGTAGAAACCAAAGAAAACAATAGGTGGTGCTGGTATAGTGCAAAAACGTACTGGTATAGTGTAGGAAATACTAATAGAAAGATTGATTTATACAGTTGTGTAAGCCTCAATTCCCATGGGAATATTCCATAGAAAAAGAAAATGTGATTAGATAAAATAAATCGTTTCTTCTTCTCTAACTTAGGTTTTTCCAAGCTATGCTTTGCAGGAATACTGACTTTATGATACTTTGCTCAACCATGGCTTTACCCTTGGCCTTACCCCTCTACCCGTGTACCAAACGACATTAAAATCCCATGGATGTACCTAACTCCATGAATCCATCAGTAGATTTTGTATGAAATATCAAGTACTACATTACAACATTATAAGTACTACTACATTAAAATTTATAAGTCTTATAATGTGTGTTTTTGGTTTGAATATTGGATTAGTTAAAATGACATTACACTTTTTTTGCCGTTGTGTAAAAATAGCTAGTAGATATAGGTATGTATGTGTATTAAGTTCTTCCTCTTAAGTGTCATGTCCAAGATGGCAGCGGGTCATCAGTCAATGTCGGGAGCTAACACCCAATCCTACACCTGGAAATTCTTAAACATAGGTGCAGGTTAGTATAGGAGGTAGGGGTGTTTTAGTTTATAACATTCATTTTATAACTAGCGCCCCTCCCCGGCTTCGCTCGGGACGTAAATACATAAATTTTAGCTTATGTCACTCAGGTATAATGTAGCTTTCTATTGTTTTTTTTTTAAATCGGTTTAATAGTTCCGAAGATTACGCACTACAAACCCACAAACACTTTTTCTTTTTAATATTGGTGTGACGAGCAACGCTTGGGGGCTTTGCTCCCGTTTGAATTCCGGGATAAAAAGTATCCGATGTGCTATTCTTGGTATTTTTCTGTCACCGATTTCAACGAAATCCGTCCAGTAGTTCTTGCGTGATTGAGTAACAAACATATTCACTTCCAAATTTTTAATTGATAGTAGTAGAAATTGTCGTATTTTGGGAAATAGTGATATTTCTCAAACCACATGAACATATGACAGGACTAAAGAAACTGCAATCTTTTTGCATACAAACATCCATATATACTCTGGTCCACAGAGCAGTTTTCCACTGCAATTGCTCGAAAGAATTGCACTATTTAACCTACATCCACCCATTGTAGGGTCGCTTTCAGAAGTACACAGGCAGAGGGCTCTGTTTGCGACCAAAACGGTAAAAAACTAAAGCAACAAGCACCACTTCCTTTGTCGCTTTGTTTCGCCACGTTTCCAGCAACTCTTTTAGAAACAATTCCAAACAAATTGGTTACAATTGGCCATGATATACCCACCATAGGATATTTATAGTTAGTGTAGTACAATCTTGTTAGTACGTACGTACGTAGTCGTATCAGTATGTCTAGTATAATCTGGTAAGTACGTACATAGTCATATTTCCTCATGACTGAAGGTCGTGGTCATTATATGGAATAAACACACACAACGACTCTCTTGGCAATTTTTAATGGAATGGTTTGCCATTGCCTTCTTCATGTCACACACTAGCTGATAATCATCAACCAGAGTGCAGGTTTCCTCACGATGTTTTCCTTTACCGGAAGCAAGTGGTGGTCGATGAAAACTAACACAGGTACATAAGTCAGATTGGTAAACAAACTCATGTAACACCGGCAGGATTCGAACCTAGGACTTTGCAGCTACCGGCGGGCGCCCTACCACTCGGCCACCACAGCTTCTAAATTCCAAATATTACCAAAAATGACAAAGATATTTTTCTTTTGCCAGACGCAAAACTGGGTTAACGAAATAAAAATGTTTATAATTTGATAATATTTTTATATATTTAATGTTATCTTAAATTTCTCCCTCATGAAGCCAACAATCCACCTAACAATGGTAATTCATCATGCGAAGCAAGCCTGTCACAAACTTCTATAAATACCAAGTAAAGGTTATATTGAAACCCAAGGGAGTAAGTTTTTACGCCAAACTTCGCTAAATTATTCCTTTATTCCCCATTTTATTACACTACGCACGCTTGACACACTTTCCGACCCGGGTCTGTACGTGTATTTTGAATTCCTGTATTCATTAAAAGTTTTCCTGTTGGGGTCTGTATCGAACATTTGTGTTGAAAATATATTATGTTAGTGTAAGAAAGTTTGTAACGTCTAGAAGGTCACAAGGTTATTTGTTACTCAAATATTATTTTCTGTACTTGAATACTGGCTGATTTCCGCGTCTTTGCTCTTGTGAATTTTATTTTATATGCAAAAGTACCGTACTCATAATTTTTTTTTTTTTTTTAATTCTCATCAAAATTTCTCCAGTAAGATCCTACTTATTCTGGGCGGATGCTGTTTTTCTATTTGTAATTTTTGTTATAATACCAATAGTATGATAATAAAACTTAGCTGACATTGGTTCTGTCTACCTCATAAGCATTGAATTATAAATAAATACACTTACGCGTTAGGTACAAGTACAACCATTGAACTCGCTGCGCCACGGCGAACTGAGGCGAAGTGGGGTTTCTATTTTACGCCTTGCCCACCTAGGTTCATATTTCGTGGAACCATTTTTTTGTCGTTGTCAGAGTTCTATGGTATATTAGTTCGTTGCTCATAAAGGATAGAACATTAAACTGTAGGAATAGGAAGAATCCCGATTGCGTTAAAACGACTGTGTAGAATCGAATGTAGTAATCTGCAGTTGTGCTGAATCCATATTATATGGGAATCACGCATAGGAAAAATAGCGTTTGTGTTCGCATAAACCTCTACATATAACCAGAAACCTTCCTATCCTTTGTGTATGTGAAAATAAAGTTTTGTGGGCAGAACATCTGTCGCCATTTTTATATTCAAAGTTGTTGAAGTGAAGAAGATGTTCGGCAGAAGTCTATTAAAAGCAAAGTAATTTTCATGGTGAAATATAATAAATCCAACTTGAGAGGCGAGATACGCATAACTTAAAACTCTAGCGTACGTACATACTTGATTTTAGCAGTTACTGGTTGTTTTTCAAGGCGCCGGCTTTCGTGCAAATTTTGGGATGGTCATACGAGGTTCCGTATCCACGAGGTATCCACCTCGTATGACCTTCCCAAAATTTGCTTTGCTTTTCAAATTACTTGAAACTAAATTTATATTCCTTTTTATTTTATTTACAACTAGCTTTTGCCCGTGGCTTCGTCCGCGTGAATTTCCCACGGGAACTGTGCTTTTTCTTTGGATAAAAGTCCTTCTCAGTATTTCTAACTATGTGTATGCAAAATTTCAGGAAGATTGGTTCAGTAGATAAAGCGTGAAGAGGTAACAAACAAACTCACTTAGGTTTTCTAACTAATATTATAAATGCAGAAGTAAATTAGGATAAAGTATCCTTAAGTTCTCTCTCTCTCTCTCAGCCGAAAGACGTCCACTGCTGGACAAAGGCCTCCCCCAAGGATTTCCACAACGACCGACCGGTCCTGCTGTCCTATCCTTAAGTTATGTGGAATCTATCCAATTTACCTATAATATAAGTCTCAATTTGTATCCTTTACTTGTTTTGGTGCAATAAAGTATTTTGACTTACTTCATACAACACCATCACTCCTTTAAACCCTAACATTATTAGAAGAAATCTACTAGTAGCCACCTCCTCCTCTTTTTCTACTGAATTCTTGCAAAGATTCTTCTGTTTTTCGAGTCCTTTCTTATTTAATAGATTCCACTCAAGACTGGCTTTGCTATCCCTTCCAACTTCCTCCTTAAAAAAACAACCATCAGATACTAATTGTCCCTAAACTATGACGAAACAAAACAACTTCTACACCCTATTATATGATTTTCCCCCTATATTTCTACGGTCATATTTTTATCATATTTATATAAACACCTAGTAATTTAACATTTACATTTTTCCCTACACTTATTTAATCTGACTAGTTTTATTTAGTTGTAATCACAGAATAAGTTTATAACTTTTAAGAATTCTCAATCTTTTTGTAATTCATAATCATCATCATTGGCCAGCACATCTTTTACAGATGATTTTTGCGGCGGCTGTGTCGTAGTCAAAGTTGTCCTTCAATTTTAGTTGGTGGATTTGCCGCATCTTCGCTCGTGGCTGAATAAACCGATAGCGGCACGGCATTTTCAAGTCAAGTCATACTGGGACAAATAGCGCATGTAAAAATTCATAATAAGTCTATAATTAAACCTTAAACTATCATAATGCAATATCATCCAGCTGAGAGAGCACTGGCGCACTGTGACACAGGCCTTGCCTTATATACTACTTAATTTGAATTTGAATTACAGGCACCAGCCTTTATTATAACTGTACAGTTACCTATACAAGTACTTCTACTTGTATGTTATGCTTAGTATATCTTTTTAGTTTATGTAAGTGTTATATTGGAGAAAATAAACAAATTTTTACTTTACTTTACTACTTACTTACTTTACATGAAACTTTGGGGCTAGCCCAATCAGTGTGATTTGATACAATTTCTATTTACTGATCTACGTAGTTCTGATACTGGAAAACGGTGGAAAAGCGAGCGTAGGTGTGCAAATAGCCGTATTTGCCGACACTCTGTTAGCTTTACACCAACTACTCGGTATAAACTGAATAAAATTACGCAGTGTGAAAAATACTTAATATTAGTTTCGATTTTATTTTGTTTTAGATCAGATTATAGTATGTATAATATTTGCTAACGCAGTATTTGAGCTTGCCACAAGATGAGACTTGCCATAAATATCACGTCTTTATCCCTTACGGGGTAGACAGAGATAAGAATATCGTGAGACTAGAAAGCCACGCTTAGATAAATAATAACACAAGATGAGTGAAATAATATACACCTGTGTGCTCTACATCCTTGAAAAACCAAGTCATTTTTGAATTTATTTGAGTGACATATATTGATTTCTTAAATTATATTTTTCGAGTTGGGGCGAAAACACATTGTTTGTATGTAGGTATGTATGTTTGTTCCGAGATAACTCTCGAACCGTTGAATTAATTTCTATGATATTAAGAATACGTGTAGCAAATATCCATAGAATTTTTAAGTTCATTGGGCAACAAAATCGGTTTAGCGATTTTTGAGATATACGCATTTTCATGATTCTCATATTTTTAAAATAATAATCGCGAGGTCTAAGTTCGCAGCGAACCACTAGTTATATAGAAGTCTGCTACACAGTAGGTACATAGAACATGAAATACAACTGCTTTCTAGAAATAATTCGTATCATTCTACAATTCAAATCTTGTACTACAAACAGTAGCTATTTGTCCTAAGAATATAACA
Source organism: Ephestia elutella (assembly GCA_018467065.1). Classification (NCBI taxonomy): domain Eukaryota; kingdom Metazoa; phylum Arthropoda; class Insecta; order Lepidoptera; family Pyralidae; genus Ephestia; species Ephestia elutella. Next base: position 6,686,047 of record CM031582.1, read on the forward strand.
ATACATTTATATCACCGTCTATTACCTTTCTTTATTTCCTCCTACAACCCTTATTTACAAATTAATGCGATTGCAGAAGTGTAATCAACAAGCTAAATCAACGAAGTGCGAAAGACGGGAGTATATTCAGGTTTCGGAACGGGTCTCTTTAGTTCTGTAAGTACAGTGAACAACAGAATTATGATGTATCCTTGCTTGATTTGTTTTCAATCATTTGCACTTTGTATAGCTGACCAGGAATATAAAAACCCTCTGCATGTTGCGGAAAAGCAATAGAACTAATTTCTTATACTGGCAACTAATTAAAAAACCAATCTGTCATTTCTTCTGTCAAAGATTGACTTTCAATCAAGGGCGGATCAAGTTATTTCTGGGAGGACACCGTTTTTCGTTTTCGAGAATATTTCCGAGATATTTTTAAGGAAGTTTCCGCTTATTTTTTGAAAATTTCGAGAACTGCACGGCATATGATAGAGAACATTAAAATCATCTTTATAACAGTACCTGTGGATGTATTTTTTCTTTACCTGTTTCAAATTTCGAATTCTGGGATTGAAATATTGGCTGCAGGATCCGACATTCTACAAGTTACTGTAACATTTTAAATTTCACAACAATTTAGGAATCATTCCACAAAGCGCGCGAGGGGCAAATTTTTTTTTCTTAAATTTTCTGTAATTTCTATAATTTGTTCCTGTTGTATGTAGTTATATCTTAATGGAGGCCCTTGGCCGCGTTTAAGAAAATTGCCCAGGCTGTGGAGCTATGTGTGTCATAGATTTGAATTGCAGCGCATTTGTTACCTACAATATATGTTTATACCTACACTATACAGACTTTCATAATAAGTAGCATTATACATGAACTGTTAGGTCGAACTATGTGTACTGGTGGACGTAAGGCCTATATTCTAACTAATATTATAAATGCGAAAATGAGTTTGTATTTGTTACCTCTTCACGCTTTATCTACTGAACCAATCTTCCTTAAATTTTGCACACACATAGTTAGAAGTACTGAGAAGGACATACCTTTCAGCTCAGGTAAAAGCACTGTTCCCGTGGCAAAGTCACGCGAGCGAAGCCGCTTGCAAAAGCTAGTTAAAAATAAAAAAAATACTTAACAAAAGAAAAAGATAGGCTCTCAGCCCCCTTCAGATGGCATTATGTAGATCCGTTCATGTGTGATACAATACAATTTGACGTGAGGTTGACATTGTCCTGGACGCAATGACCCGGATTCGATACCCTGGCCGGGAAAGCCGGAATCACAGGTCAGAATTATATTTTTTTATTCAGAGTTATATGCTTTAGATATGAATGTCATGTCATGTCAAATGGAAGATGTGATATATATATAATATGAAAATATACATATATATTTGGCAGATATATTTGGTTTCTTTATATGAATGTGACTACAAATTATAAGCAACACGCTTCTTCAGCTGAATCTAGATAACTTTGCCTTCAAATTATTTTATTTTGTTTCATTACTGCGTTAGTGCATAGTGCGTTAGTGCATAGTGATTAAAAAAAACGGTAAGATTAATTAATCGAACAAAACGTTATTTTGTCTAGGTATTACCCAACCAGTTTAACATCTGCTTAATTTATTTTCGAGAGAAAATCTTACAAGTAATACCTAAGTGTAACTAAATTTCGCATTTATAATTGAGGATTATAAATTTAAATAGGTATTGTACTTATTTATAATCCACTAGCTTGAGGAGGGTAAAAGCTATGATGTGTAATACCCTGCCGATTTGCCAAATTACATTCAAATCCTCTTAATGATTTACATGAACTTAAACGAACTTTGAACAAGTTCTGAGTTTTTTTTTTAACTTTCAGTCAACGGCGGATCCAGGATTTTTTTCTGGGGGGGCACAAGGACTATGCATGTTGGAAGAGGGGGGGGTTGAAACAAATCGACATCCGTCTTGATGATGTTGCCGCCCGCCTTGAAACGAATCCTAAGGACCAGATTTGCAAAAAATCAAGAAATAAACCAGATGAGCAGAAAAAAATATTTTCTTTCCACAGTTGGTACACATAAAACAGTCTGGGGAGGGCACGTTTCTGTTATTTCTTAATTTGATATGCACTGTCATGGAATCTCTCTCCACAGTAGGTACACAAAAAAGCAGCCTATGCAGCTATGGGGCACGGGGGCACGTGCCCCCCGCACGTGCCCCCATGCCCCATAGCTGCTCGTGCCCCTAAATCCGCTACTGCTTTCAGTCGACTTTTATAAATATGTTTTTGATAAAATGAATGAACAGTCCTAGCATAGTCATAATAGTACCTACAGATTTATCTAACTACCCTTAAATTTCCACTGGAGCAAAGCCCTGGAGTAAAGCTATTATAGTTACGATAAGGATCCCACTTAAGTCGTATTCCTCATGACTAAAGATCGTGGTGACTATATGGAATGAAATACACATAACAACTATCTTGGCAATGTTAATGGAGTGGTTTGCCATTGCCTTCTTCATTTCACGCACTAGCAGATAATCATCAACCAGAGTGCAGGTTTCCTCACGATGTTTTCCTTCACCGGATAATAAGGATAGGATCACATAATAATAAATTAAACGTCCAAATGTTTTCACGAAATTAGAGTTGAAATAATTACTAGGGTTATTTTGAAAAGACAAAATTTCTATTGTTATCACAGACTGGCGGCGCCGGAACAGGATGCTTTCCATCTTGCCGCGCGACGTTTTGCGATTACGAACTCGGTACTAAGTAATATTGTCCTAATAACTCACTCATAACTCGCTTTTGCTGCGTGAAATTGGGTTTCTGTTCATGGTAATGACGGAATTCTTCAGGCATGCAACTCATTAAAGGCGTTTATAACTTTTGTTTGCTTTTCTTTTTTCTTTCGATGGAAAGACCCCTGATTTCCTTGCTATAAGGGATCGTAGATATGTGATATCTTAGAATATGAGACTTGACAGATAAACAAATGAAGGGATAACGATGAAATCTTATTCTTTGACTTAGGGAGCTAAAATAAAATAGCCTTCGAAACTGAATGTCAATATTTTGACTACATAGAGTATACATGAAATATAAATTAAAGGCGTGATAATATATTTGTATATAGAGTATACATACATACATCAAAACCTGAACCAGAGGGTTAGGTCAAGATGGAAAATTATCTTTTACAGATTGATCTGGGTCTTGGATGTTTATCTATATATGTATTTGTTATAAAATATCGTTGAGTTAGTATCCCAAAACACAAGTCCCGAACTTACTTTAAGGCTAACTCAATCTGTGTGATTTGTCCGTATATTTATTTATTATTTACCAATACAAGCACCCGCAACCGGTAATATTAGTTCATAGACAATTATGTTTTCTTTACGAGTACATCCGACGTCACGAATATGCTTTCAAAATTGAAAACAAATTCAGGCGGAAAATTCTCGTTACAGCAATATTTATATCAATTTCTTAAGGAAATATTCTTCTTTTCCTGCTAAGATAATTTAATGGAGAGTTTTGTGCCGGTGGTATCGCTCGGAGGACAAAGTTCCTAATTTCATTTTGAAATAGGACGTAACGTAATTGATAACGGAGATATAGATAATTTCCCGTCACGTGGCGAAAATGATGTATAAATTAGAACATGATGAATAATTTGACTTAAGTACGGTTTAACAAGGGAAAACGTTGTAAATAGAGAGTGTTAGAGGCAACTGGCAAGAAACGCGTGGCAAACACTGCCTACCGTAACCGACATAGCCCGCAGAATCGCGAAACTTAAGTGGCAGTGGGCGGGGCACATAGCTCGTAGAACAGATAGCCGTTGGGGCAGAAAAGTTCTCGAGTGGCGACCACGAACCGGAAAATGTAGTGTTGGTAGGCCTCCCACTCGGTGGACCGACGACCTGGTGAAGGTCGCGGGATGCGCATGGATGCGGGCAGCGCAGGACCGGTCGTTATGGAAATCCTTGGGGGAGGCCTTTGTCCAGCAGTGGACGTCTTTCGGCTGAGAGAGAGAGGCAGTGCAGTGGTTGCCACCACTTTCTATCATGCAGAATGTATGTATACTTACTTCATAGAATTTAATATAATAAGGCAATAATAGAATTGAAATCAGCTGTGTTTTATACGAAAATATGTGGCAATTTAACAATCACTTAAAAATAAGTGTGCGTAGAAAAGCGTAATTAAATTAAATTAAAATTATTAAATTAAATTAAAATTCGATCAAAAATTCGATTTAAATGAGTGTGCGTGATTGAGCCAAGAGCAAGTCCTATGCAGCTTATATCAGTTTATGTTCATCATTTATTAATCTATTTAGCATATACTATTTTAAATTCTACGGGGCGCGTCATATTTAAGCATTAAAATTAAGTAAATTTAACTCCAAAAAAAATAATAAACTGTTGACCAGATTCAATTTAGCTTTGCTAATTGGTTGTACAGTCAGTTTCTTGTTTCCGAAGCAATAAATCGTAGGGACCAAGCGACCCGCCCCCAGTAGGGTCAGACCATACACACTAAGGTTTTTACGAGTAGAGCGCACGCACAGATTACGGAAACGATAAAAATATTGGATACTACCAGCGCCCCGGGGCTTCGCTCTGATGGAAATTTCTGAATAAAAATTTCTATAGTGCAGTAATTTGGTACACGGGAATAGTACCAAATTTCATTCAAATCTGTCCAGTAGATTTTGCGTGATTGAGTAACAAATAAACATACTCAAGAACTGTCATCCAAACTTTCGCATTTATATAGTGTGGTGAAGTGTAACCACTAGTTATGCTCCGTGGCTTTGCTTCCGAAGGAAATTCGGGTTGCTATATTAGCCATGAATTTGTATACCAATCTGTCTCATGTATGGTAGTTTTTATCGACCACCACTTGCTTCCAGTGAAGAAAAACATCGTGAGGAAACCTGCGCTCTGGTTGATGATTATCAGCTAGTGTGTGAAATAAAGAAAGTAATGGCAAACCACTCCATTAAATTGCCAAGAGAGTCGTTGTGTGTGTTTCATGCCATATGATGACCATGACCCTCAGTCATGAGGAAATATGACTAAAGACAATATTAGCCATAGAATTAGTCAATTTATTTTTGATTCTGTTGTAAATAGGAAGAGCAAACTGAAACCATTCTTGTGCGCGCTCCATATTAACCATACTCTAAGGTCGTTTAGCTACAAGTATTTAATTGCACATCGAGTGTTTACTTTTTATATACTTTAATTTACTCCCTGAATCTTGCCGAAAACGTCATAACGAACATTTTCAATTAAAAGTTTTAAATCTTTATTTTTTAGTCGATTTGTTTTAAATAATAGCCTTTTAAGTTAATTGATGACCTCCTCTTGGCGGTTCTGATCAAATTCTTAAATGTTTTGCTTTAAAATATGCCATAATTTTTATTGATTTATAAGGTCCCCATTGCTTCTTTTGTATACCATATGGGCTACTATTACTAACCTACATTGTGTTTTGTTGTCTTGTTTGTTTGTACCTTACGATTCGGAGTTAGTGGATTGTATTGTATATGAATGATAGAAAATATATTTTTTTGTGAAAATAGATATTTCCAGGTATGAACCATCAGATTTTTGGTTACGGAAAATATTGTCGAGCTTTTGAGAAGATGTTAAAATTAAGGCCCCAGGCACCATTTAGCACTCGTCAAATTAACTTCATCAGAAACCGTGATTTGGTTAGAAAATCGATAAAAAGGTAGGAAACGCATGAGTGGTTTCGCAGCCCCTTGATTGCTTTAAAGATTACCTTTGAAAATTTGCTAAAAAATGAGTTTTACCAAGACTTGCCGAGGTATTTTCGACCTTAAACAGTTTAATGCGTTGCATTGGCCTCTTTAATGAGGTCGTGGAGCATCGTTAGCCCGGACTATTATGTAGCGTCGCTCGCTCAATATCGATGACTCTCGCTAAGCCCGGTATTCTGCGCTCATTATTCTTTTCGAGGGTTTCATCGCAGAATAAAGAGGAAATAGAAGGGTAGGGCTCTTTTTAGTGACGTTGAATCGTGTTAATTTTGTTCAAATTAGCCAAATATTGCTAAACGATAGGTAAAACCACCTGGGAAAACTACAGAAGATACCTCGAACTGATGAATATTTTTTCTAAGCCTTAAAAACGTCGGATGAACCTTTTTGATTCTTATGCCATGATTTCTTTGAAATTATTTCATAATTAGGGTTATTGTTAATAAAAGTCTTTTTTAGTATTTTCGGCATTATCAAATTCGGCATTTATTTTATTTGTATTTATGGGTGTCAATTCTTTACTATAGGAAACGAAACAAAAACTATATCACAAGAAGGTCCCTTAAGGTGCAAGTAAGGGGACACAGAAATAGAGGAAGACCTTATAGAGATGGATGGATTGTGTCAAAGAGAGCATGAGTAGAAAGGGTAAAAAGTATCTATATAAATGAAGTGAATGAACACACTGTCTGACCCTACATACTTGTAAAAGGGGTAAAAGGTGAAGCAGAAGATTTCTTTACTATAACTATTTTGTGATACTGTAAATATAACGATACTCGCTTGTCCATGCTATAATATCGATTTTCTCGCGTCTGGAAAATGCTAACGTTTCTTTTGTTGTTTTCAGGTAAGTCCGCGCCTTTTGTTCGTCGGCAGCGCAGCGGTAATATCTTTGCACCTTGGATTTACTTTTGAAAATAACTGTTCGTTTTTATTTCAAAATATTGCGATTTTTTACATTTTGCACATTTTTGACTTTAGACCGAGGACGTTCTTTCAAATTACACAAAAAAATATGTTGTACTCTACTTCAGTCCGTGGTTATAATTTGACTACGACGCGACATGTTAGAATACAATATTATATTACAGTAGGTATATCAAGTGTATGGAAAGGTCCCAAGTTGGAATCCTACTCTTGCCCCATGAGTTTGTATACTGATTCACATAAGGTTGATTTTATAGACTGCCACTAACTCCTGTGAAGGAAAGCATCGTGAAGAATTCTGTACTTTAGTTAAATATTATCAGCTAGTATATGAAATGGCTATCAATCACCTGACTAGAAGGAACGATGGGAGGTGGAGTAAGGCTGTAACCGAGTGGTACCCTACAAATGGGAGAAGAAGCGCAGGACACCCGACAGCAAGATGGGTCGACGATGTAAATAATGTTGCTGGCAAGAACTGGATTGCGATGGCCCAGGATAGGGAAGGTTGGCGAAGACAAAAGGAGGCTTATACTCAGCATTGGGTCATGGAAGACTGACCATGATGATGATATGAAATGGAGAAGGCAAAAGGGAAGCCCACACAACATTGCCATGAAAGTCATTGCGAGTATTTCATTCCACTTTACTCACTCGAACAAGAGCATAGCTCTAGAATAGTAAATGATGATACCTCGTTACCTCGAGTTGTGTCAACTAATAGTCGTCTAGCAAAAATATTGCTTCTTCCTGGAGCAAAATTTCAAGCAAATCATAAAGAAACAGCGATTGATCTTCATTTTCGATCAAACTTAGTGGTAGTTAACTAACTAAAAATGCAAACCCACAAAAAGAATAGATGGCCCTCCAGGCGGGCGACATCAGCCAACAATTATGCACCTCACTTGCACAAGCGATCCAGCGGCCAATTTGGCGACGTGCCAACACTTCGACAACTGAATGCAGCTGGGCACTGCTTGGTGTAGCCTGGTTTAGCATGCCCGCGAAACATGTAGCCGTTTTTAGAGTTCCGTAGATGCATAGTAAACCTTGAATCGGTGGTGGTCGGATATCAAGCCCGCCTATGGTCAAAAGTTGTTCCATATTTGCCCCACGGTTTTGTCCCACATTGCTAAAATTTCCGCTTTTGCCCTACGTATAAAATAATATTATTATGTTATTATTATGTTTGTAATAAAATCTATGTTGTTTTGTCCGTTCGCCGCCGTAATATTCTAGCGCGTGCGGTAGTTTCATATTAGTAGCGTCGTCGCCCGCTCGGCCGGCGTCGGCAGTCGCGAGCGACCATTTTGAATTCAGTATTGTTTGGACATCGCGCGGGGAGGCCGCGCCGCATGAAATTGCTCGCGTGAATGGCATGGCGGACGGTCGCCTTTTGTCCTGTGCGATATCGGTTTGATTTTTAATACGCGAGAGGTCCGCGTCCTTTGATTGTTAATTAGTTTGAGTTATATTTGTGAATTTCCTGTTTGTTAAATAACTATTGAACATTTGTGTTTGTGAAACCTTTTACTTTGACTGTTTCTTGTGAGATGCGAAACGTGGCTGCCTGGGGACGCCGAAATCTGTTGCCGAGTGGAACTGCTAGACGGATCAGGTATTTTTTCTGGGGATTGAGATCTCATGGGGTAGGTTGGGTGATTTAGGGAACAACCCCTCCTCTTCCGAAGACACTCAAGATTGGATCCGAAGAGCAGAAGATTAAGTTTGGTAAGTGACCCTTGGGTTTGTGGGTGGTTGTAGCTATTAAGTTAGGTTTAATATACAGGGTTCTGTAGTTCCCGTTGTAAACTACAGTGGTAGCAGACTGCGTATAGGTTAGGTTAGGTTAGTCGGACAGACGTAGTGTCGGGTCGAGGTTTTTTACCGGTCTTTTTTTTACCCGGTAAATTTTTCGGTACCGAACCCTCCCGCCCTTTCGTCTGCCCGGAATTCTCTGCGTACATTTTCTGGTAGCAGAGCGTAGTTGTTCTGCACATTTTCTGGTAGCAGAGCGTAGTTTATCTACCCTCTATTTGTTCGTTTGTAAAAAATAATTAATTGTTTGTAAAAATTATTAGATTTTTCTTAGTTTGTTTGTATAAGAATATTTGTAACCTTTTTTGTATTTGTTTGCGGTTTGTACCGTGCGTTCCGGGTTTGTGCCATTCTCATACCTACCGCGGTTCTTCGTGTAGTTGTTTGATTTTGTTGTTTTTTATTTACCTTTTGTTATTTTTTTTGTTTGTGACTTGACGCGATGGCGAAGGTCTCCAATGCTAGGGCGACACTCGCCAACGAATTGAGATGGTTTGTGACGGCCGGAGGACTCCTGTCCCGGAAGGACAGGGAGGGCGCCATACTGCTAAGAGCGGATCACCTCCACTCACGATTGATTAGCGCGGAAGCGGCCATGGTGGTGCTTACCGAAGCCGAACTTGCCCCGGAGGTCTACGCAGGTCACATGGCGGACATGGACCAGATACTGAGTCTGCACGATGATATCGCGGAGGCGGCGACCGCAATAAGGGCGAGACAGGCTGGCGGACCAGCCCCTCGCACACCTGTTAGACAGGAAGGACCAGCGGTTACTGGTCGGCTCCCCACCCTTCAGCTGTCCCACTTTGGGGGTAGGATGGAGGAGTGGGTAGCATATAAAAATATGTTTGAGTCCCTGGTCGTAGCACGACAGGATTTGTCGAAGGCCCAGAAGATGGCCTACCTCCTCTCCACTCTTGAGGATGAAGCGCGGTCGCTCATCCAGCACCTCCGGGTGGAGGACGACCAGTACGATACGGCTTGGGAGTTATTGAACTCCCGCTACCAAAATTTACGTTTGTTAGCGGATGCGCACGCCGCACAGTTGATGGCCCTGCCCAAGGTGGCCAACAGGGCACAGTTGCGCCTGCAGTTGCTCACGCCCGTTACAGTGGCCTGTAACGCGCTCCGCACACTGGGGCTGCCGGTGGACCAATGGTCCTTTTTGCTGGTGCACATTGTATTGGGCAAATTACCCAACGACATCCGCTCGCGGTTTGAGCGCGAGAATGCGGAGCGGGACAGCACCACCCTACCAACATTCACTGACTTGGTGAAGTTTTTGGAGTTTGAGGCACGGGCTGCTGAGAATACCATGACGGACTCAGCGCCATCCAGAGCGCCTGAACGCAGGCCCTTGGAACCCTCATGGCGAGGGAAGCCCCAACAGGGACGGCAACCGCCACCGCGTGGAGCTGGTGTGCGGGTTGCACACACGGCAGCAGTCGCGAGGGACGCGGACTGCCTGCAATGTGGCCGGATGGGCCACAGCCTGCTGCAATGCAGGGACTGGCAGAGACTGCCAGTACAAGATAGGCGCCGCATGGCAAAGCGGCATGAACTTTGCTTTTATTGTTTGGGCAGTCACTATGCACGTGACTGTCCCAGTGCCATACCATGCAGTGCATGCCGTGGGCGGCACCACGCGATGCTCTGCATGAACCGGAACGGGGATGGCCCCCGGATGTTGAGGCAGGGGTCCCCTATGGGCGGGGGCGCTCCTGCGCGAAGCCCTCCACCACCGGACGGAGGACGCGGCTTCGCTCGTCGCACCCCCTCGGGAGGGGGTCGCGTACCGGCGCGGGTCTTGGCGGACCGGGACCACGCGCCCCAAGGTCGTGGCCAGTATGTGGCTGGCCAGGCCCCGGATAGGGCCCCCATGGGCGGGGGCCCTAGACCGGACGTGAGAGTGGGGACACCCCCTCCACGCGGGTTACCAATGCCCAACACATGCAGCCGCAGCGGTTTCTCCGCCGCTGCACGAGTACCCACGGCTGGAGTACCACCCGCCGTACCATATGTATGGCCGGGCCGCGGGTTATGCCCCCCTCAGATGGGGATGTGCACTCGCCCGCCATATTATCCGGGTCAGTGGCGCGCCCCTGGTTTGGAGAGAGTGGGGAGCCCGTAACTAGCTTGCTCCCTTGCTGGGACAGAGCCGCGGACGGTTCTGCTCCCTACCGCGGTGGTCCGCGTATGGGGTCGTGGGGGGAAGCCATTAATTTGAGAGCTCTGTTGGACTCAGGGGCTCAAAGCAGTTTGGTTACCACTCGAGTGGCACGCCAGTTAGGTTTAGTCGTGGAAGACTCGCCTGTGCCACTTCTTGGAGTTGGTGGCATACAGGTGAAGTGTCTGACGGGCCAGACACTTGTCACCTTTTCTTCGCTGAAATCCTCCACAATGAGGATCACGACTTCGGCTATGGTAATGGATACCATTGCGGGTTGGCACCCCTCGACAGACATACCGCCGGGTGTGTTGTCTTTGGTTTCGGGTCTGGATTTGGCCGACCCCTTTGTTTTTCATCCCGGCCCAGTGGACTTGCTCCTGGGCTCGGACGTATTGGGTTGGATTTTGTTGGGTACCCAGAAAGCTCTGGGTTCGTCTTCACTGATGGCAGTGTCTACTATCTTTGGTTTCGCCCTGATGGGCCCTGTGTTTGATAATAGCACCGTGGAGGAGCCACCGGTCGTCGCATCAGCGTCCTTGGCCAAGACCATGCAAAGGTTTTGGGAGGTGGAGGAGCCACCTATGAGTTCCAGGATGGATCCGGAACACGCTGAGTGCGAAGCCCTTTTTCGATCGACCACGGAGAGGTTGCCCTCCGGTCGGTTTGTAACTAGGTTACCCTTTGTTGCCTCTCGTCCTAGCCTAGGGCAAAGTAGGGCGCTTGCGGAGAAACGACTGCTGTCCATGGAGCGACGCATGCAGCGTGACCACGTACTTCGCGATAAATATATTGAATTTATGCGCGAGTACGAGGATTTGGGTCACATGTCTCCGGCTCGAGTTGATTGGAGCTCAACTGAGCATTATTTTTTGCCCCACCACGCGGTGGTGAAGGCCTCAACAGGCAAATTGAGGACCGTCTTCGATGGGTCCGCACCCACTTCGAACGGGGTTTCGTTGAATCTGTGTTTGCATTCGGGTCCCAAATTGCATAGGGATATAATTGACATCATCTTGAACTTTAGAAGACATCAAGTGGTTTTTGGTGCGGACATCCGGATGATGTTCCGCCAGACAGTCATACATCCTGAGGACAGGCGATTCCAGTTGATACTCTGGCGTGAGCGCCCTGAGGATCCTGTGACGGTGTATGAACTCAACACAAACACGTATGGTTTGAAATCTAGTCCCTATATCGCCATCAGATCATTGCTTGAATTGGCAGAGCGGGAACGGATCCGCTTTCCCCGTGGGGCTTCCGTGCTGTCACGTGACTTGTATGTTGATGACGTGTGCACCGGAGCCCAAAGTATTGAGGAGGCCCTCCTACTGCGGGATGAATTGATTGAAATATTGAAGACAGGTGGCTACGAGCTACGTAAGTGGTTGTCTAATGAGCCTAAAGTTCTAGAAGGGATCCCGGAGGATCACCAACAGAACCCTCACCTGTTTGAGGATGTGGATGATCCCAACAGGATAGCGGTGCTGGGCATGCAGTACCAGCCGCTAACCGATATTTTTACATTCCCAGTGGACTTGGAAATACCAAAGGTCTGGACTAAGAGAACGGTGTTGTCCGTAATAGCCCGTATGTTTGATCCAAGCGGTTGGATCAGTCCAGTGATATTCTCTGCAAAGTGTCTTCTTCAGAGACTTTGGACTTTGGGCGTCTCGTGGGACGAGCCGCTGTTTGGCTCTCCATTGGATGATTGGCTCGAGTTGTTTTCATCGATTAAGGAAGTCAATCGGATTGCCTTGCCTCGTCGAATATTGCCACCCGGGAAATATCGAGCCAGCCTGCATGGCTTTTGTGACGCGTCGGAGCGAGGCTACGCCGCGTCAGTCTATATGCGGACAGTTGACGCCGATGGCCGGGTCAATGTCTCGCTTTTGTTAGGGAAGAGCAAGGTCGCCCCCATCAGGACTAGGCTGACTATTCCCAAGCTTGAGTTGAGTGGAGCTCACCTTCTCTCTAAATTGTTGCATCACGTTGCCAGTGAGCTGGCGGCCACGGTCGAGATACGAGACATCTTCGCCTGGTCGGATAGCCAGGTCGCGCTTGCATGGTTGCGCGCGGCCCCACATACCTTGGAGGTTTTTGTTGGAAACAGGGTTTCCCAAATCCAGAATATCGGAATTGATATAACATGGAGACATGTGCCGGGAGAGCTTAACCCAGCGGACTGTGCTTCCCGAGGTTGTACGGCACCAGAATTGGTGTCACACCCGCTCTGGTGGGGCCCAGAGTGGCTGATGGGATCAGAAACTTCTTGGCCTGTCTGTCAGACAGATGTTACTTCTTTGAGTTTGACCGGGCTCCGTGTACATGCTGTAGTCGCTGAGACGACGTCGGAGCCGGATTGGCTACTTGCTCGGTATAGCAGCTTGGATAAGCTTCTGGGTGTTACCAGTTGGATTAAGCGTTTCATACATAATTGTAGAAACCCACAGGCAAAGCGGTTGGAGCCGATTGCAGGTGCAGAAGAGCGCCGGAGCGCATTGTTGCATTGGGTCCGTGTCGTGCAGACCGGACGGTTTGAGTCGGAGCTTCGTATTTTGCGCGACGGACGCGCTAAGTTGAAGGGCGCGGTCGCTCGTTTGAACCCGTACATCGACTCGGATGGGCTTCTTCGGGTTGGAGGCAGGTTCCGGAAGGCGGATCTTCCATATGAGACTCGCCATCCTCTGTTGTTGCCCAAGGGCGGACCCTTGGTGCAGCTTTTGGTGTCTGATCGACACATTCGTAACGCCCATGCTGGGTGCAATGCTTTGTTGGCTATTTTGCAACGCGAGTTTTGGATTTTGTCTGCCCGAAGAGCAATACGTAGCGTTCTGTTTCGATGTATTGCATGTTATAGGTTGAAGGCATCCACGATGCAACCACAGATGGGTGATTTGCCCGCTGATCGAATCCGACCTTCGAGGCCGTTTGACGGCGTTGGAACCGATTTTGCCGGTCCCTTTTCGATCAAGGCTTCTCCCTTTCGTAATGCCCGTATTGTGAAGGGCTATTTGTGTGTATTTGTTTGTTTGGCCACCAAGGCTGTCCATTTGGAGGTGGTATCAGCTCTGACTACGGAGGCCTTCGTCGCCGCGTTGGATCGCTTTGTTTCGCGTCGAGGCCTACCTTCCCTTATTAGGTCTGATAATGGCACAAACTATAAGGGAACTGTAAATTATCTTAAGGATGTTTCTGTGTTTATTGATAAAAATTGTACTAGTTTAAGTCAAATTGCTGCCCAAAGGGGAATAACCTGGAAGTTTAGTCCCCCAAGTTGCCCCCATTGGGGAGGGATTTTTGAAGCGGCTGTGAAATCCGCAAAGACCCACCTCCGCCGCATTATCGGAGAAACGGCTCTAACTTTTGAAGAGCTGGCCACAGTGTTTTGTAAAGTTGAGGCGGTCCTCAACTCTCGTCCTCTCTGTCCGCTATCTCCAGATCCAAATGACTTGGAAGCTCTCACCCCTGGTCATTTTTTGGTGGGAGGGCCGTTGAATGCCCTGCCCGAATACCCGTGGAAGGATGAACGCGTATATCGGTTGTCGCGTTTTCAAATGTTGCAGCAAATGAGCCAGGACTTTTGGCGTCGCTGGTCGCTTGAATATTTGCATTTGCTGCAGCAAAGAGTGAAGTGGACAGACAGGACTGAGCCTCCCAGGAGGGTGATTTAGTATTGTTAAAAGAGGCAAATTTGCCCTCATTGCTTTGGCGACGAGCTCGCATATTACGTTTGATTCTTGGCGGAGATGGCACTCCGCGTGTGGCTGAGGTGTTGGTCGACGGTTCGATTTTGAGGAGAGCTGTGACCTCTCTCGCCCGCCTTCCCGTAGAGTAAGCTAGCGGTCTGCTTCTCAGACCGGGACGGGGGGATGTTTGTAATAAAATCTATGTTGTTTTGTCCGTTCGCCGCCGTAATATTCTAGCGCGTGCGGTAGTTTCATATTAGTAGCGTCGTCGCCCGCTCGGCCGGCGTCGGCAGTCGCGAGCGACCATTTTGAATTCAGTATTGTTTGGACATCGCGCGGGAGGCCGCGCCGCATGAAATTGCTCGCGTGAATGGCATGGCGGACGGTCGCCTTTTGTCCTGTGCGATATCGGTTTGATTTTTAATACGCGAGAGGTCCCGCGTCCTTTGATTGTTAATTAGTTTGAGTTATATTTGTGAATTTCCTGTTTGTTAAATAACTATTGAACATTTGTGTTTGTGAAACCTTTTACTTTGACTGTTTCTTGTGAGATGCGAAACGTGGCTGCCTGGGGACGCCGAAATCTGTTGCCGAGTGGAACTGCTAGACGGATCAGGTATTTTTTCTGGGGATTGAGATCTCATGGGGTAGGTTGGGTGATTTAGGGAACAACCCCCTCCTCTTCCGAAGACACTCAAGATTGGATCCGAAGAGCAGAAGATTAAGTTTGGTAAGTGACCCTTGGGTTTGTGGGTGGTTGTAGCTATTAAGTTAGGTTTAATATACAGGGTTCTGTAGTTCCCGTTGTAAACTACAGTGGTAGCAGACTGCGTATAGGTTAGGTTAGGTTAGTCGGACAGACGTAGTGTCGGGTCGAGGTTTTTTACCGGTATTTTTTTTACCCGGTAAATTTTTCGGTACCGAACCCTCCCGCCCTTTCGTCTGCCCGGAATTCTCTGCGTACATTTTCTGGTAGCAGAGCGTAGTTGTTCTGCACAGTAATCCTTTTTCGCATTACTTTTTTTATACTCCTTCGTACAGTTCAAATACTCGTGCTTTCTCGTATTTGCATGTCAATGGGACTCATGTTAGTAGTTTTCATAGACAATTGCTGGTGAAGAAAAACATAGTGTGGAAACCTGCAGACTGGCTGACTGTTTAGTTTACTATTCTGTATACGACAACTGCCGGAAGATAGCAATAGTTTTCAAGTCATGACAGATCAGGTATAATACACTCGATTTCGAAGTATAGTAAACTTCTATAGTATACCTATTGGTGGGACCACGAGTCAAAAATCCTATAGAACTAAAAACAAGTTAATTACGGACATGGACTATATATTTAATCATAATTATCATATATTTATGGATAAAATTTAATCGTTACGGTATTTAATAACATATTTGCATAAATTACGATGGAAATTCCAATTTGTGATTAACTTTATAATTCACATATAAATGTCATGAATAATTTGTTCGCCACAATTCATGTCCATAAATAAATTAATGCATAAATTAATATTCCGTAGAAATGCATTCAGCTGCATTTGCTAGAGTAGAGGCGGTAAATTACGACCAGTTCCAGTTAATATGTTATTTACCACCCGTCGACAGAACAATGGTTTTGTTATAGCTAAGCTTACACTTTATTAAGCTGTCGAAGTCGGACCACGTGATCAAAATAAATTAATAATATTATGTCTAATATATAAAAGTTATGGTTTATTTATAAAATGCGAAATTGCGTCTGTTTATTTTATTATCATAATTATATTATCTACGTATTGCATTTCAAAAAGTTACGGAGTTTTGTGACGACCATGACGACATACATGTTACATAAAGACAATTACCTAGTTCATGTAGATTATCATGAATTCTACATACATAGGTAGATGTTTTCACTAAATTCCTGAATGTGTTTTCATTAAAATTCCTGTATGATGTTTGCCGCCTCTGTGTTCTTCGGAAAATATAATATTTTTATATCCTCACCTACGTTATAAACTTTGACATTTAACGAGGTCCACACTGTATCAAAAGAAAAAAAGTACAAATTTATTTGATACACTTCTCACGTGGGTCGTTTATAACTTATGTATATATCCTTTTTAAGGCAAGTTTAGTTTAGGTATATACTGATCAATTTTTTGAAAGAAAATGTAATTAAATACATCAAACAATGTTTGGTTTTCTATGTTGAATTACCCTAACGTTAATCGTAATCGTTAATTTCCAATACTTTTTCTCCTCTTCATCCTATCCATACTAATATTATAAATGCGAAAGTTTGGATGTGAGTTTGTGAGTTTGTGAATTTGTGAGTTTGTGAGGATGTTTGTTACTCAATCACGCAAAATCTCCTGGACGGATTTCGATGAAATTTGGTATAGAGATAGATAATGACCTGGAATAGCACATAGGCTACTTTTTATCCCGGGAAAAAGCACTGTTCCCGTGGGAAATTCACGCGGGCGAAGCCGCGGGCAAAAGCTAGTGATTATATAAAATTTTGATGCCTAGAAGTGGCCTTTCTAGTTGGTTTAATGCTCTAAAGCGATCCTTATAAATAACTAGCAGTTGCCCGCGGCTTCGCCCGCGTGAGTTTCGCTTAGATGAGAAGTCTTTTTGTGTTCCAAACTGTTTCAGATGTTTCGGATCTTCGATTTTTATACGTCTACAGAAAATGCTCATCAAATTAATAAAGATTTGCTAAGGCGCCATTTCCATATACGTTATAGTGTAACTGGTCTCTTGGAGTTATTCATCAGATGTTTCAGATTTTCAATTTTTATACGTCAGCAGAAAATGCTCATTAGATTGAACGACTTTTACTAAGGCGCCATTTCCATATATGTTATAGTGTAGCTGGTCTCTTGCAGTTCTTTATCAGATGTTCCAGATCTTCAATTTTTATATGTCAGTAGAAAATGCTCATCAGGTTGAGCGGTTTTTGCTAAGGCGCCATATCCATATATGTTATAGTGTAGCTGGTCTCTTGGAGCTTTTCATCAGATGTTCCAGATCTTAAATTTTTATACGTCAGCAGAAAATGCTCATTAGGTTGAACGACTTTTACTAAGGCGCCATTTCCATATATGTTATAGTGTAGCTGGTCTCTTGCAGTTCTTCATCAGATGTTCCAGATCTTCAATTTTTATATGTCAGTAGAAAATGCTCATCAGGTTGAACGACTTTTGTTAAGGCACCATTTCCATATTTCTTATAGTTTAGCTGTTCTATTATGGTTTTGAACGACTTTTACTAAGGCGCCATTTCCATATATGTTATAGTGTAGCTGGTCTCTTGCAGTTCTTCATCAGATGTTCCAGATCTTCAATTTTTATATTTCAGTAGAAAATGCTCATCAGGTTGAACGACTGTTGTTAAGGCACCATTTCCATATTTCTTATAGTTTAGCTGTTCTATTATGGTTCTTCATCAGGTGTTCCAGTTTTCAAAATCAATTATAGCCTATATGTTGCCCAGACTTTATAGCTATACAACAAAAAAAGTTTAATTCAAATCCGTCCAGTAGTTTTTGCGTGAAACGCGTCATACATACAGACAGACAGACAGACAAGAAATTCCAAAAAAAGTTTTTTGCTTTCTATTGTTCTTTTTAAGTGTCCCTCTATTCATTTTAGTCAAAAATACTAAATGTACAGACAAAATATTTTTACTGTTTTATTATATGTATAGATTTAGTCACACTTTTTGGTTTTAAAAAAAAGCATAGCATTAAAATTTATATAACAATTTTACATAACAATAAATAGCTAGACTGATAAGGCTAATAGTATTAGATAGAAATAAGTACAAATACATAATAATATATGATTTGATTTGAAAGACATGTATCGTATCAGCCTTTTCTCTACAGTCCATAGTTTGTAATAACACTGTTGGCTCATACCTGCGACTTTATTAATATGTCTTTCAATATACTTTTTTCCTTTTGCTATATTAAACATCGCCACTGCCATGTGCATATGGCTCTTTCACACGAGTAAGAATTCTCAAAATGCCAAAATGTTTTTAAGGACAATGTGATACACTTTTCTAGGCGTATTTACTTGCCTAAGTTTTAGTTGAATAATGTGGTTAATGTAATCTGAGTTTGCCATTATGTCACAATATTAACATGATACTAGCTTTTGCCCGCGGCTTCGCCCACCTGAATTTCCCACGGGAACTGTGCTTTTTCCCGGGATGAAAGGTACCCTATGTCCTTGTCAGTACTTTGAACTATGTGCATGCGAAATTTCAGGCAGATTGGTTCAGTAGATTTGAGTGACAGTTTCGTTGAATCACACTGAAAATATAATATTGTAAGTCATTTAATTATTTTTTTATTATGTTTAAATTACTTTTCTTTTTTATTTACTAATATGTAGGGTACAGTAATGGTCGACTGGTAGAGAATGTCATATAATGAACGGTGAAAAATCCACTATTAGTACATATTTTTTATAATTTTTGTTCTAAATAGTTTTTGTATAGTGTAGTATTGTCTTAATTACTTGTGTGCAAATAAAGAATTTTTAAATTGTAGTAGTTAATACGAGTAGCTTTGCTTTTTGCTTTGCTTTGACGTTTTGCTTTTGATTGCAGTGACCATAAATCGTGGCAGCGCGCTGGATTGGCTCCTCTGTGCTTCTTTTTGCGCAATAATTTCGTCTGACTGCTGTTGTTATGCTAAGTTGATGTAATGGATGGTCTTGGACTTTAGAATTAGGAGCTGCTGACTTGGATGTCGGTTTTGCTAACGTTAAATTATAATAGAGTCTCAATGGTAACTAAACTGCGAATGAAACACAATACTGACAGCTGCTGCTCTGTAATATTAAAAAATACTTATGTCACAATCTTGTAGGTATCTTTATACTGTGCCTATGTCGACTAGATCGTAATAGTAATAACACAAATAAAAGATGAAGGTTGTTTTTTGTTTTAAATCTTATTAGAATATGTATACAATTTAAGCTACATAATAGCAGTAATAAATCCAACACACAATCACATTCTCAGAAATAACCCAGTATTAATTTAAGCAGTTCATAATGCAGCATAATTCACTGCGTCATCAACAAGAGACAAAGCATTCGTCTCGACGAGGGTAGTTGTATCGCATAATAGGGCTCCGGACAAGGAGCCTGCAATAGAATAGAGTTTACGTTGTGAACGAGAAATATCGGGCTTATGTCGTTACTATCGTATATCGTATCGTATCAGGAAGTGAATAAAATAACAAGCTAATTAATTAAAAATAAAAAACACGACTGACAACTTACATAGCCTATGTCACTCGGAGGAATGCAAGGAATCTAACAATACCTCTCACATCAAAATCTGTTAAGCTGTTCAGGACTTATGGTGGAATAAAGAAACTTACATACATACATACATACTCGTACATACCTACTTACATACATGAACCCTGAAAACATAACACTCCTTTTCTGGTCAGTCGTGTAAAAAATAAATAAAATAAACAGTTGGCAATGAAAAGAGTAAAATGGAAGGAACTCCACCGACAAGAACTAGCTTTTAAATTTGAAGATGACGTTTTGTTAAAAAACTCGTACAGGTACTGAATTTACCGATCCAACTTTTGACCTTCCAGATTTTTCTATCTACAAATTTTATCGTCAGAAAACATTTAGTTACCTTCACCCAAGCAGAAGGTTGGTTGGCTATGTAGTAGATAGATAGATATAATATTAAAATTTATATACAACAGAAGAATTAAGATAGCATACAACAGTAACAATACAAATGTGAATATATAAAACAAAATTGAAATGTACATGATGAATGTACTGTGGCTTGTGTTGTGTTTATAAATGATAATGATAAATGAAGTGACATTAAGTTACGAAAATATATTATTAATTAGAAATCTATTTTAAATCTCAAATAATATATTTCATTGTCTCATTTGAATTAGTCTTTGTAGAGTAAATATACAGAGAGTATATTTACTCTACAAAGACCTTGTAAATCCAGTTAGAACCATAGATCTAGGTATATTATGTCTATGGTTAGAATTGAAAGTTGTAATAGAATGGTAATACATAAATACTCTATTTGGTTCACACGTTCTTACATCTCGTAATAGAGCTCGGGCTTGCAAAATTTCGTCTCATTGTTGATAAATGACAGCTCAGCTATTGGATATTAATTGTGCTAATGATGCACTTTATAATGAGTTTACTTAATAATTTTGCATGTTCGGTTTAAAGTTCGGAGTAAAAACTTTTTGATAGAAATTATACCTTGCAAGCTTGCAAGAGGAATGAAATTTGTTAGGTACAGTTAATCAGTTAGTTTATTGCACGTACCGTAAACATCCATAAAAAACTGTTTTAAGCCTATCCATAACCAAAAATCGTTTCTGATTTTTATAACTTGAGTGAAAATCTTCATCAAATGAGTGCATCGTTGAAACCACTAAAGAGCGATGAAAAGCGCACGTAATGAATTTATCCCCACACTCTAACACTAATGCCCTGATTCGATTCCCAGTCGAGGCAACTTTATAAGATTTTTCTCGCATCCAGTCTCACGTTGTAAAGACACTCCTGCTCTTGTTGTGCAATAAAATAGCTGTTTTATTTCCCAACTTTCTTTAGTTTCTAGAAGTTTCAGTCCTGTTTAAATTTATATTTCAGTTTCGATTTTATAATACGTACTTTAATCTTTAATGTATTTTTTACGCATTAGCATATTTACGGATTATGCACATAGAGCAGGGGGTGAGGTTATGATATGTTGCCATGCCTGGTTTGTCTGTGTGTGAATATCAATTATCTGCCATTTAGCTACATAAGCCAGACACTGTAAGCAGAAAGTAAAATGTAAATATTGCTATAATATTGTACAAAAGCCGTTTATCCTATGAGAATCTTGGTGTACCAACAGAAAAATAAAAAATTATCAGTGCAGCACATTCGCAATATTTTAATTCCGTTTTTTGTTACAAAGCACTGAATTATGCATGCAAATCCCATGGGAGGTTATACCGGACCTGTTGTTTTCCCCAGTGAAAACGGAACGTGAAAGCGCCCCTAACATTGACGCCATAACGTGTACGTAGACAAACAATGTCACGCGAGGATTACAAATTACAGAAGATTACAGATGTAGACCAGGTTACAGAGTAGATTTTACTAATAACAAACATAGATTTCGTGGCTCAATAGGCGATTTTCTGACAGCTAAATTAAGAAGAAAAAAAACAGTATAAAAAGCCTCAACAGGTGGCGTTTTATAAAAGCCGGGTCGTAATAATGGCTGTACCTATATTGTGCGCTTTTTCTTGTCAACCAGAGGCAGAAAAAAAATCACCTAACAGTTTGACAGTTGCACAAATCACAATATTGATACTTTTTAGATGTTTTTCATTAGGTTTTATTTCAAAAAATGCCAATCCTGTGCATTTTGCTTTTCTATGGACTTGCTTTTTAACTAAGCCATCTATGAAGGCATCTGGAACATTTTTTTTTTAATTTGGGTCTCGGTAAATCCCCCATTGTGTCTCAAGGGCCATAGAGAACCAACTAAAGCGACAAGATCTCTGTAAGATTTCTAGGCTTTATCACGATTTCTTTGGCTTTTGAGACACAACTGAGGCACGATATAGTACGTTTGTAATTAGTAGAATCTAGGGCCTGGGCTATGATTCTACTAATCGCCTACTGTACTATCTACTAATGAATTAAGCCTATTTAAATAAAAACGATTTTGACTAATTACTAGCGTAATATTGTGCCTCAGTTGTGTCTCAAAAGTCAAAGAAATTGTAGAGATCTTAAATAGAAATCTTGTCGATTTAGTTAAATTTCTTTAGCTCTTAAGACACGACATCTACGTTTGTAATTCTTCTGAAATGTCTTCGAGCAACAAGGACTTCCGCGCGCGGAACGGAATTCGGTGTTGCTCTATTCATTTAATTACAGAACTACTTTGACAGTGCACTGTCAAAGAAGTATTAAATTTAAGTTTACCCACATATTTTGTTTGTAACTACTTTACTGTCATTTTACTTTTTATTCTGAAATATTTTATTTCGATCGATGCCTGTCGGGGTTTAAAAGTGAAAAGTGACTTATTTTTCTGTATCTTACGTATTTTGTAAAGGGTTGATCCACTGTGATACTTGACACGCGAGTACCTGAATTGTTCACGTAACACGCAGAGTGCACGCATTTTTATGAAGTTACTCTTTGAACTAATGTCATGTCATAGCATGAGGAATGATAAGGATAATTTTAGTTCTATAATAGGTTGTAGCTGTAACTTTTGCTGTTTTGCCTATTAAGTTCTAATATTTAAATTCTCCCCACTATCAGAAAAGCAAGCCGATTTTTTCGAGAAAACAAACTTATTTTAATAACTACTATCATTATTTACTTTAAAATATTGAGAACCATATGCTGAATCTTGACATTACTCACTAAATAAATACTAAGTACCTATGTAAAAATGTATCGTTGTATTTAGATAGTTAAAATAAAATTATTGCGTTACTGATTCACAGACTCACTGAGAGTGACTGACAGACACGCACAGCTGAACTACTGGACGTAGGAAGCTGTTTGGCATGTAGGTTCCTTAGGAAGTGTAGGGGAACACTAAGAGAGGATTTCTCGAAATTCCCACGGGTATTAAGTACCGGGCCCATGCTAGTAATAAGTAATAGACCACTATGTGATATATTCTAGAACCGCAGTAAATATTTTTTCGGCGAGAGTGGGTCTTCTTGCCTCACCCCTTTTGTTATAGGAGAGTGGGTCCAAGCTTTGGGGGAGGCCTACGCCAAAGAGGCGACTACTACCTATAATAATTTACAATTTATCTAATATCTAAAAGCCTAATATATATATGTACGTGATGACACATTCCGATATAGCCCGCAGAATCGCCAAACTTAAGTGGCAGTGGGCGGGGCACATAGCTCGCAGAACAGATAGCCGTTGGGGCAGAAAAAGTTCTCGAGTGGCGACCACGAACCGGAAAACGTAGTGTTGGCAGGCCTCCCACTCGGTGGACCGACGACCTGGTGAAGGTCGCGGGTTGCGCATGGATGCGGGCAGCGCAGGACCGGTCGTTGTGGAAATCCTTGGGGAGGCCTTTGTCCAGCAGTGGACGTCTTTCGGCTGAGAGAAGAAGAAGAGAAGAAGATGACACATTCGACGAACCTGAACTGGTGAACAAGAATAATTTTAATTATGTATAATTCTCATGCATTAGATATACTGATTAATTAATCTTTTTAATATTTGACATATAGCATGGTAGTAGAATAAGGCTATTTTATTTTTATTTTATGTAATATATATTTTAAAACAAATTTACAATGAATTTGGGTAGATTGATGCGTTCACTGTACCTATTATAAAGCTGTGCACACGTGTAAGCTTCAAGACGTACCCAATTAGAATAAACCCCTGGCGTCAACCTCTAGACAAATTTAACATCGTCATTCTCCATAACATACTATGCCCATAAATTGTAAAACGTCGCACGACTTGTGCTTAATTAATTAAATCGAATTAGTTCATTTCCCTATGTAAAAATGTAGAAAAATTATGTTTAGAGTTTTTTAATAGGTAATTGAGTTATACTTCCATGCCATCAATGCAATAATAATGCCACTTAAAACATACTAAGGTATTATTTAAAAACTATGCTCTTGTCATTACATGAAATTTGCTAGAAATGCTAGTGGTTTGTAACTTTAAGGTTTATAATATTGGCGTTAATTCCACCATTTGTACATAATTTTTGAAATTTTGTGCAATGAAGTTAGCTATTTTCTTTTGTTTTTAGTACACGCCGATGCCTCTTTTTTCTATAGAAATAAGTAGTACCTACCTTTGTACTTAGTTTTACTATATTTTTTATTTCCTATCTATGTATATTTTGTATACAAAAATCAATAAATAAATAAAGTTTTGATTAGATAAATAAATAATAAATGTCATTGAAAAAGATGGTCCAATTTCTGAATAAACATTTGACTTTGATTTTGATTTAACATACACAATAAGTTTCACACACTAGCTGATGTCATCAGCTAGAGTTTCCTCACGATGTTTTCTTACACCGGAAGCTAGTAGTAGTCTACGAAAACTACCATACTAGACTTAGATTAACTCATGACACACGAGGAGGATTCAAACCACATGATTATCCGGCTCGAAGGACTAAGATTGATGCACAGGCGATCGTCTCAACTATTCGATCACTACCGCTTTTTTTTAACCTATCTCGCCCCACTGCTGGGTAAATCCCTGAAACTTGTCTATCCATTGCGAATTCCATCCATTTCTTTTCAAAAACCGATTCATATATCAAAGTAATTTCTAGCTGTCAGACTATAATTTCAATCAATATAATAATAACCCATACCATTAATCAAACATTTAACTTCAATAGATATCCTTAGGGTAACGAACAGTCTATAGAGTATAAATTGCATACATAAATTTAAGAAATGGCACAGTTTGGGCTCTTAACGACTACCCACCATTATCTGTGACCGGCAGCTGGTTTGTAGGTCAGAGATACCCCACAATTTTGATATTATTTATAAACGGAACATTGATGAAACTGTTTAACTGTCAAATAATATTAAATATTAATTAATTTATTCCATGGTAGTTTGTATTATCGAAATAGGTTTTCAATCATCCTAAATTCAACTGAATGTAGATTGGTCGATTTTTTATCGTATTAATAAATTAATGTCAGTAAGTATCTTCTTCGTACTTTTTTATTCCATGCTGGTCTGGTCATGCTGGTCATGAAATAATAAGCGTCCACCCACATTCGCTTCTTTTATTAGCCGTCACAATCCAGTTTTGCAGACGTGAAATGCGTAGGCGACCACAAAGTGCGAAGGTCCTTTTAATTTCTCTCTTTCGTAAGCACTATTTTCGCTAACTTTCGCACATTGCGAACTTTCGAACAAAACTAGAATTTTCCAAATCGGTCCACAACTTGCAGAGATATTAGTCAACATTTTAAAAGGTTCATTGTGTGACTGAGCGAGCATAGATTTTTTTCAAATCACAGGTTGCTAGCTCAAGGCCTATGTCAAGAATCCCTAGCCTAGTTAAAAACCCATTCTATTCTAAATCAAAAATTATTGAAACTTGGCCTTCAAAGAAGGTTCTTTTTCACGTCAAAAACTAATTATATAATCATAGTATATTATGTCTCAAAGCTACCAACTACTAGCATTTCGGAACGACCACTGCTGAGAAGAAATGCCGAAAGAAACTACGAAACAGTCTTGATTGACTTTTACAATCTGCATGACAAAAGAAGCAGCTGGTACATCCTATGCTTTTTCTTCGCTCCCAGACCAGCAGAAGGAAGTCTCTCTCTTTAGTCGTATTTCCTCATGACTGAGGGTCGTGGTCATTTTATGGAATGAAACACACACAACGACTCTCTTGGCAATGTTAATGGAGTGGTTTGCCATTGACTTCTTCATTTCACACACTAGCTGATAATCATCAACCATAGTGCAGGTTTCCTCACGATGTTTTCCTTCACCGGAAGCAAGTGGTGGTCGATGAAAACTGACATAGGTACATGAGTCAGATTGGTATACAAACTCATGTAGCACGGGCAGGACTCGAACCTGGGAATTTTGCAGCCACAGGCGGGTGCCTTAACCACTCGGCCACCACCGCTTCGGACGGACGGACTATTTATGTATAAGGGACTAAAATATCATTATTAATGTTTCAACGAGTAAAGACAACGGAAATGAGATAAAGACGAACAAGATGAAAAGTTCCACCGTTTAAGAAAACTCAAATACCTTGCTACTTATTTATTTATAAGCGCACGTCTCTACCCTGAGGGTTTCTCAGATGGATGGGACACGACCTTTTTATTAGCAAAATTATTATCATGTTTCGAACTAAAGTACCCAAATCTGTTGACGACGTTTGTAGGAAAAGTTTGGGATTTCTCCTTATTTACCAATAGAGTTTTTACTTTTCTGTCTGTCTACGCTACTGATTATATCTAAGTATTATTTTTTTACACGACTGACCAAAAAAGGAGTGTTATGTTTTCAGGGTTCATGTATGTAAGTATGTATGTATGTAAGTTTCTTTAATCCACCATAAGTCCTGAACGGCTGAACAGATTTTGATGTGAGAAGTATTGTTAGATTCCTTGCATTCTTCCGAGTGACATAGGCTATGTGAGTTGTCAGTCGTGTTTTTTATTTTTTAATAATTAGCTTGTTCCACTTACTATTAAATATGCGGCATTTCATTCCACTATGGCTATTCTGCGTACAATGCGGTCATAGTCCAAAACGTTTTCATAACATGCGTCTTTCAAAAAGATATAATCTCGTATCTGATCCCCCTCCCGCACTCCACCGCTACCCCTCCAGGAGTCGTCAATCATTTTGTCTGAGATAGCCAGTCTTTTTGCCAGCTATTGTTTCGCCCGCCAGCCAAATTGATGGCGTTTACTAAAAAAGAAAGGGTTCCTTTGTTAGCCCTTCTTTCGAATCAACGGCGGTTTTTGTGAAAATGATCACTACCTGGAAAAGCTTGTATATTCTAAAGCCCGCTCTACATTGTTCCAAAGTTGCGGTCAATAGACGTGCATTGCCTAGTTAACTCTCGTCACAGAATTAATATATGTACTACGTATAGAAGTAAACTCCCTGCCCCTCCCGCAATATGGCACCCGCACCCCCGCACTTCTCTCCCGTTCTTGTGCGTATTGAGACGCTATGACTATGAAAACGCACCCATTGACGTGTGCAGTGAAACTTGGGTTTTAAAATAAAAGAATCACTGCTTAAAACACGAGTATAATTTTTGAACTAAAAAAATTGACCAATGTCCTTTAACAAAAAATTATTTGGACACACCAAAGAAATAAAAATAAAAAGAAAGAAAAATTAACAACAGGAAAGGAATATTAACAGGTAAAATAAGAAATACATGAATTTGCTTGTTATTTTTAAAAGAAAATTAAATGAGTGAAAGAAATGGATGAAATGATGTATAAAAATTCCAAATCAAAACCGAAACAAAAATTATCCCGACAAAAGGGGGCCTTTAGAATTTAGAGGAAAAAAGTTATCACAATATGTTTAAAAAGACTATCTTAAAAGAACCACAGGCGTCACGGTTACAAACTAAACATTTCGTCGCTCTGTGACTCATTCTCATGTGCAGGCCGACTTTGCCGCGACTGAAGATTTCGGAGCGCGTTCAACCCGGCTGAGTCCCACATCTTGGTCCACAACCTGATTTACAACACGCTGACGAATATCCAGGTGCAGGCCGACTTTGCCCACTCTCGTCTAATAAACAATCCATACAATACATACATGAAATATTTCAGTGCCACTTCATATAATCCTTCCGGTTTTTTTTGACAACTAGATTCAACTTTGTGCCATCTTTAATAGGACACCCCTGAACGGTCTGATCGTCAGCTAATGTTCTTCCCAATAATAGCAACTTTAGATCTTCAATTGGAATCTTCAGATGTGAAGAAATCTGTCGTTTGATATCCAAAATAGATGTCGTTGGGAAAGCCTCTATTGTGCATTCCCCACCCAGAAGTTTTTTCACCATAAAAAACCATTGCTAGAGATCGATACTTGTATGTTAAGAATAGATAAAAACATCAAAAAGAAAAAAAAATCAACTCTCTAAAAAATCCCCATTTTCTCCCAATTGACAGTAAGTCAAAAAAATCGAACCTCCAGAATTTTAATTTCAAAAAACTTATCATAAAGAAAGAACACAGAAAAAAAGTTTGCGTAGAAATAGAATCGCAAACTAAAATAGACTTGACTATGTAGCGGTGTAACGCTACAGCATCTCCCTACCAAACAAAAAAACAACAAAGCAAAACAAACAAACAAACCAACAAACCAACAAAACAAACAAACAAACCACAACAAACAACCAATAAAACATAACAACCGAACAACTAAAACAAAATCCGGACAAGATACCTACACAAAACCAACAAACAGCAAAACGCAACCAAATGCTAACCTAAAAACTAAACGAAATACTAAACCTTATTGCTATCCCTATGAATCAGAGACTTGGTCATACGAGTATACCTAACGAAGCGTCTGAAAATTCGAAGCGCGTTCAACCCGGCTGAGTCCCACATCTTGGTCCACAACCTGATTTTCAACACGCTGTCGAATATCCAGGTTGTCATAGCCAGGTAAATAATGTGAATATTTTAGAATTTTGAAAAAAAAAAAAAAAAAGATAAGAAAACGGATTAAGCAAAAAAATATTTGAGAATGTCCTTAATATGATAAGTACCGACGTGCTCCGAACCCGTATCCGCCAACACGAAAGCCTGCGGGGATACTCGTCTAAACACGCGGCACTGAACAAAGCGTGGAGCACGAAGCGTCAAAAGATTAGAAGCGCGTTCAACCCGACTGAGTCCCACATCTTGGTCCACAGTCTGATTTTCAACACGCTGCAGAATCATCGACAACTCGCGACCGTACATTAAGAAATTCGGGGTGTAAGCAGTAGCCAATTTAATGCAAGAACCAGAGCAACCCGATGCAACACCGTACCGCAATATAACCTCCGACTCTAAAGCCATCAATCAAATGTGAATAATCCACAGTAAGGAGAATCGTCGGGTCGCAGCATAGGCAGCTTCGGCAGGCTAAAACAGAAAATCACAGGATGGAAAACCGCGACCGGTAAACGGTCACCGTCCCACAAAAAACAACAAAAAAAAAATAAAATAAAATAATTCAAGAAAAGTAATAAAAGGTAAAAAACAGGTAAAAACCAGGATTCTTTTCCGCAAATCGGGCGCCATTTTTGCAGTGAAACTTCTGTTTTAAAATAAAAGAATCACTGCTTAAAACACGAGTATAATTTTTGAACTAAAAAATTTGACCAATGTCCTTTAACAAAAAATTATTTGGACACACCAAAGAAATAAAAAATAAAAGAAAGAAAAATTAACAACAGGAAAGGAATATTAACAGGTAAAATAAGAAATACATGAATTTGCTTGTTATTTTAAAAAGAAAATTAAATGAGTGAAAGAAATGGATGAAATGATGTATAAAAATTCCAAATCAAAACCGAAACAAAAATTATCCCGACAAAAGGGGGGCCTTTAGAATTTAGAGGAAAAAAGTTATCACAATATGTTTAAAAAGACTATCTTAAAAGAACCACAGGCGTCACGGTTACAAACTAAACATTTCGTCGCTCTGTGACTCATTCTCATGTGCAGGCCGACTTTGCCGCGACTGAAGATTTCGGAGCGCGTTCAACCCGGCTGAGTCCCACATCTTGGTCCACAACCTGATTTACAACACGCTGACGAATATCCAGGTGCAGGCCGACTTTGCCCACTCTCGTCTAATAAACAATCCATACAATACATACATGAAATATTTCAGTGCCACTTCATATAATCCTTCCGGTTTTTTTGACAACTAGATTCAACTTTGTGCCATCTTTAATAGGACACCCCTGAACGGTCTGATCGTCAGCTAATGTTCTTCCCAATAATAGCAACTTTAGATCTT
This sequence comes from Ephestia elutella, assembly GCA_018467065.1. Lineage (NCBI taxonomy): Eukaryota > Metazoa > Arthropoda > Insecta > Lepidoptera > Pyralidae > Ephestia > Ephestia elutella. The sequence continues at coordinate 6,716,026 of CM031582.1, forward strand.
CAATTGGAATCTTCAGATGTGAAGAAATCTGTCGTTTGATATCCAAAATAGATGTCGTTGGGAAAGCCTCTATTGTGCATTCCCCACCCAGAAGTTTTTTCACCATAAAAAACCATTGCTAGAGATCGATACTTGTATGTTAAGAATAGATAAAAACATCAAAAAGAAAAAAAAATCAACTCTCTAAAAAATCCCCATTTTCTCCCAATTGACAGTAAGTCAAAAAAATCGAACCTCCAGAATTTTAATTTCAAAAAACTTATCATAAAGAAAGAACACAGAAAAAAGTTTGCGTAGAAATAGAATCACAAACTAAAATAGACTTGTCCTTGTAGCGGTGTAACGCTACACGTGTTACTGACGTGTTCACGGATATACAGTTTCATTTGTAGTAGTAGTACCTAGGTATATTTTACGCCCCGTTTCTATGAAGCGCCCGCCCTGTGCTCTCGTGTCAATTCACAATTCATATTAAAACTAAGCAATATATCGAAGCTCAAATATTATTTTTCTTTTGTTTTTACCGATGACATTTTGACGTGATGAGCGCCTGCCCCACGACCCATTTCAGACTATGAGATGGGCTGTCTTAGTTCGAGATGGGCAGTCCAATTGTCACTTTTGCCTCACGTAACACGTAAAAAACTTTGTTTATAAATAGAGAATTAATAACAGGAAAAATTAAAAGAAAAATGTCAGTGTCGATCTGAGCATTTTTTAGCTTATCTAGGCAAATAATTACACCACATAAAGGTACTACGAAAACATGAACTGTAACTCAAAATAATTGACTCAATATTAACACCTATTTACCCATTTTCTCGCGAAATCTTATCTACAAAATCCGAAATTTCCCGATTAACAGCATTATGAAATCACTTAATTCAAGCTATCCACAGACCTTCCTTCCAAACTACAGTGATTAAAAGCCCGCATATACTTGATAGATATAATTATACAGGGATTCGCGCCTCTTTCCGGCCTGAATAAATAACGAACCGACGACGCCTAAAGCAATGAATTAAAATGAGATTATTTCGACGATGTGCACTCGCCCTAACACCTAGGGAAGCTCTCGCTATGTCGATAATGGTTAGTGAAGAGCATCTGTATGAGTAGTCAAAGGAATATCTATTTTTCTAGTTCTATTCAATAAGGACGTAGTCATTACTAGTTGGAATCACCTCCAAATACACACCAACACAACAATTTGGGCATGAGTGTCTAGGGAGGGAGTAATTTTCCATTGCCTTCACCATTTCACACACAGATTTCTTTGTAATGGTTTTCTCACAGACATAATATTACCTAGACCCCGCAAGTGTATGTACTTCGCGTGTAAAAAGGAAGATGAGTCAACTTCATTTAACGCTCGTTCATTCAGTCCGCGGTCGAACTTTCTCGCAGTCAGACGTATTACAAAAAGTAAAAAATGCCTAATTGCGCGGTATTGAGTTGAAGAAACAATACACAAAAAGGGGGACGAGATAAAGGAAACATTTCTTTTCATCGGTAAGTAATTTTGTTTTAAAATGGTGTTGTTTTTAACTAAAAAACAATTATTTTGTGTTCCCGGCACGGATTTGGCGATTTTACAAAGAAAACTATGTATGCGAGTGTGTATTGTTGATTTAAAATACATTGCCGCTTTTAAAAGGAGTGTTGTAGGGCTTATCTTTAAAAACACGCAATGAATGTTAAAACGAACTATACGTCCACATGTCGTTTAGCTTAGTGGTACGATCACTAATCTCATTTTTCTGTCAAAAAAGGCAAATAGTGCTGTACCGCACAGAAAAGCTAATCGATTCTAAACGCCTAATCGATTTGGAAACAGAGGAATGATAATGACAGAGGAATGATATTCTGTGTCATGTATTTTTTTTAGGGTTCCGTACCTCAAAAGGTAAAAACGGAACCCTCGCGAAAATTAAAATAGAATATGTATTTAAATAACAAATCGAATATCTCAAAAACGGCTGGACCTATTTAGATGCACAACAAACTTAAACATTCTATTAATAATTTCTATGTATATTCCAAGTTTCATCAAAATCGGATTAACGGTTCGAGAGTTATCGCAGAACAAACATGCATACATACAAACAATGTAATTTTTATCCAACTTGATTAAAATCATTAACCTTTCTTTTAGCTTCTCAGTAGTAGAAAAAAGACAAGTTATTAATGATTTATCATTTCTCTGCCGTTTTCTCATTCCTCTGTCGATGAACTCGAATAATCGATTATAATATCGGTATTGTAAAATTGCTTACAGTATCGATTTGGAAAGTAAAGGGCGACGGCGGCGACACCTTTGAATCGTTTGCATGGATGGCGAGCGTTCCCATCACTAAATCGCTTATGTGACGTCACAGTAGGTAAAAAAATATTGACACGCTCGTTTTCTATGCAGGCGATGAGACTTGCAGGGTCTAGGTAATATTATGCCTGTGGGTTTTCTTCATTTGGCTCAATACTTGATATGACATTTAAACATAAAGAAAAGCAATATTTCGATTACCATATTTACTTTATTCTGGGATATCAACCAATTCCTGTTGTTTCTAAACCATCAATTTATAGAATTAAAGGTCTCCGCTTCGCGCGCTTTAGAAACCTATGATTAATCCCATTAGTAAAATATTTCCAATGAAAAAAAATACCTGTACCTTTAAATTGTGGCAAGAATTTTGAAGAAACAAATGTTACGTGTCTCAAGAGCGCCAAAACTCGTTAGGTACATAATTAAGGGGATGAGAGGTTCCTCTCAAACCGTCAATGGCCGTACTAAAGTTCGGCCATTTACCCACGAACGGACAAGGAGTGTGCGCTTAAGGTGAGAAGTTTGTGTGAGCAAAAACGGATGTTCCCATTTAGATACGATGTTCTGTACTGTAAAAGTTTTTGCGGCTCTTTTTGGGGTAATTGTTTAACGTTAATTTCCCACTATGACGCTACTAAGATGATCATGAATTGATTGAATAAGCTAATAATTAAAAAAATAAAAAAACACGACTGACAACTCACATAGCCTATGTCACTCGGAGGAATGCAAGGAATCTAAAAATACCTCTCGCATCAAAATCTGTTAAGCCATTTAGGACTTATGGTAGAATAAAGAAACTTCCATACTTCAAACATACATACATCAACCTTGAAAACATAACACTCCTTTTTTGGTCAATCGTGTAAAAATTGCACCCCTTTTTTCTGATATTTGTCTCTGGTTCTACGTCTGTTGTGTGTCTATTGGATTGTGAGTCGTTGGGTATTGTCATTTTATTACTATTATTACTAGCCGCGTCCCGGGGCTTCGCTCCTGTAGGAATTTCGGGATAAAAAGTACCCTATGTGCTATACCCGGTATTTTTCTACTCGTATATCAAATTTCATTGAAATCTGTCCGGTAAAGATTGAGTAACAAATTCACAAACTCACATTCAAAATTTCGCATTAATAATATTGGTAGAATTATTTACAACAGCCGAAAAAAGGCAAAAAGTGAACCCACTTTATATCAAAGATAAGTATCAAATTAATCCTAACCTTGTTCCTCCAATTTAAATAACTCCAGACAAGCTAAGGTCATATGCACACTGCATATTTTATACTGATTTAACATCAAACTTAGGAAAGTAGGTCAGCTTTCCCTGACGAAACACCTTGGGACCGTTTAGCGGGGAATTCGGGCTTCACATTTTTAATTATCTCTTTTTAAAAGAAATTTTAAGTTTAAACGCTCTTTAATTAATTGAGTTCCATCTCGTTATAATATTCAGAGTGCTTTATCCAATGAAAATTAGATAATTTTTCTTTTCTCGGTCTTGCGCTTGGCAGAGACGATTCTCTCTGATTAAATTATTTTGTTCTGAAGCTTGCAACACAGTATTTTTATTTTTATGGTTCCGTAGCTAAAAGGTAAAAACGGAACCCTTATAAGATCACTTAGTTGTCCGTCTGTCTGTCTGTCTGTCAAACTTTTTTTTTTCAGGAACCTATATCCTCATGACTGAGGGTCATTATATGGAATGAAACACACAACGACTCTCTTAGCAATTTTTCAATGGAGTGGTTTGCCATTGCCTTCTCCATTTCACACACTAGCTGATATTCATCAACCAGAGTGCAGGTTTCCTCACGATGTTTTCCTTCACCGGAACCTCCCACTTTGTGGACCGACGACCTGGTGAAGGTCGCGGGACGCGCATGGATACGGGCAACGTAGGACCGGTCGTTGTGGAAATCCTTGGGGGAGGCCTTTGTCCAGCAGTGGACGTCTTTCGGCTGAGAGAGAGAGAGAGAGCTTTTTTTTTATATAGCGACCAGCTTTTGCCCGAGGCTTCGGCCGAGTAAATTATACATCAAAACCTTCCTCACTATCCACCCTGTCTATTGGTGAAAACCTAACGAAAATCCGTTCAGTTTTTGAGTATATCGCGACCAATATTTAAAAAAAATATTACCTATCCTATTTTGTGTTCCACTGCTGGGCATAGTTCCTTTCTCCCGCCATTCTACCACAAAGCGTATTTCAAATTTTCAAGACTGTATCAAACGAACATAAACCACCTTTACACCTTTGTAAAAGAGAAAATAAATAAGTCATCATCATCAGTTTATTAAACCTACTTAGAAAGCAAAAGACTCGTAAAATCTTGCTATACGAAAGGGGTTGTTGCACAAATGTATGGGGAGCCGGCTATATCATGAGCACCTATCTGAACTTTTCATTTTTGGGTCAGAATCAATGCCTTATAAGTAAATCCCGTAAATTCGTAGCCTTTCTATGGTACATTTAGTCAACAAAATCGTAATGAAGGTTATGTAAGTTCCGACAAAATGGCCGACACCCATTATGATTTGACGTTGACGCGCTTCATATGACAGTTCCGATTTCCAGTACGTTCAAAAATGTACTTTTAGTACATACGTGCCCGCGGGAAAGAATTGTTTATTTTATTTATTATTCATCTATTTATGTGAAATACACATATGTTTTTGTGATATTGCATGTAACATTGTTAGGAATATTTACTTTAATTAATTTTCTAAAATATAATGAAAATATCGAGCATTGTATCAGATTTTCTGTATCATAATTTCTGAACATACGTACGGGCGCCATGTCAGTATGGCCATCATACGATATTAAGCGATATTAAATGTATTTTTGTACCATAACAAGATCACGAAAAAACAAATATATAATAGTCTTAATCGGTTTCTGATTTTTGGGGAACTGCTCATGATATAGCCTGCTATGCAATATGCCCTTTATATTTTTTTATTTTATTTGACTTATTCAGTTTTTTTAACTTACTTAACAAGTAAAAGACTCCTAAAATCTTGCTATACGAAAGTGTCAAACGCGGCACATTTAAGATGATAATGACTAGGACTGCATGAAGATACGAATGTAAATGAAGAAGTGAGGGAGTGTCGCGAGGTACTCCCACACAGAGGGCTCTCGGGTCGAGGGCCCGCGTCTAATTAGTGAGGGACGCGAGAGCACTCATTCGAATCATTTAATATAAGTATTTTTGAAAATTCTCACAAATTGCGCGTATGATTTCGCCATTTCAAGACTTTGACATTAAACATTGATATGATCATGGAATTAATAAAATCATAGGTACTTCCATGGATACAAGAGGTTTTGTTAGATTTAAAAATTGTCATTTAATTGAGAAATTTTAAAGAGAAAACAATGGTTATTAAGAAAACAATGGTTATTAAGAATAAGGTTAAAAAAAATTGCGGCGTCAAGTCACTCTTATGAAAATTTCTGGAAACTATGTGAGTTTCCCACATGGCATGGACACTGAAAACATAACACTTTTTTTTGGCAGTCGTTTAAAAAGTGCATTGTCAGCGCAACGATAAACATATTTAAAATGCGTCGGAAAAAGAAAAATTATATTACTGGAGCAATCTTAAAATAATATTTTTATATGTACCATACCAATATCGATAAATACTTTTTTTCATGCAAATGTGTGTCTTAAAAATTAATATCTATCGACTTATTAATGATTTGTGTCATTTAACATACCTATTTTATTGTTGCTTGTATTTTAAAGTTAAGTAATTAGATAATGAAAACTCCTGAAAAATCAGGAATATGTGGTGATATGGAGGCAACATTACTTCACACTACAAATATGAGGTAGTTACTAAAACTGCTGACATAATTAACCGCTCAGTCTTACTTAGCTAACGCTGTTACCTCACGAACTTCGTCTTAAATACTTAAAAATTGAAAGTTTGCACTTTGGAACTCCAATACAAGTTGGATTTTGTTTCTGATATATAAAGTTTAAAAAGGAAGAGAAGTTCTTCTATTATTGACTCTAAGAATTATTTAATTGGCCGCTGCTGCCCGAGCTCTACTTTCGTGCACTTTTATATGTCTATATTTCTGTGTTTATTTGTCATTTAAATAATATAGCAAATAGGTAAATGTATTATTGCTATATCCTAACTAATATTATAAATGCGAAAGTGAGTTTGTTTGTTTGTTACCTCTTCACGCTTTATCTACTGAACCAATCTTCCTGAAATTTCGCATACACATAGCTGGAAGTACGGAGAAGGACGTAGGGTATTTTTAATCCCGAGAAAAAGCACTGTTCCCGTGGGAAATTGCGGGCAAAATCTAGTATTCTATAATACATAAAATATTTCAAAGCCTAGCGCTGTTGTCTAAAGTCAAAGTCGAAAGTCATAACATAGTTTTAAGACGAGAATTTAAAGATTGTAGCCCACTTAGTAAGCGATAAATAAAACGTCAACAAATTATTGAGTCTACAATACTTGTAGCAATCTCTCGTCCATCCTTATAATTTTTTTATTTTAGTTATTTATGGATGGTAGCCTTACAGACTAATTACAGTATATATCTATAGTTATAAACGAGTTACACAATATTTTTGCATTTTCAGTTTAGATTTCTCTCGGCCAAACCAACGAGCACAGAGCAACAATAAAGGTTATTACCGTTGAAGTGGCCACGCTCCAAACGGCATTGTATTTTGTACCAAGGGACTCACTACACTAGTCTGGTCAAGCTTATGGCAACACTTACAATCGTGTGTATTATGTGATATTCTGTTTTCGTGTGTTTGTAGCACTGGCCACTAAGATAAGTCAACATTGAAAAAAAGTACTGACTTTTTAGACGACTGACCAAAGAAGGAGTGTTTATGTTTTCATGTATGTAAGTATGTATGTATGCAAGTATCTTTATTCCACCATAAGTCCTGAATGGCTGAACAGATTTTGATGTGAGAGTTATTTTTAGATTCCTTGCATTCCTCCGAGTGACAGGCTATGTGAGTTGTCAGTCGTGTTTTTTTATTTTTTAATAATGAGCTTGTTCATGTTTATAGTATTAATGTTTTTATTACACTTTGGCATCTAGGTAGTATATAAGGATGAAAATATTTAGTAACTACTGGTATGTATTGACTTTTACGAAAATTATACTTTCTAATATAAACTTACAAAACAATTTAGCTCTGCTTAACCAAAATTTTACATATACTGATTTGGATATGCAACCGCTGACGATTATGCGGTTAGACTTTGTGCCGAATGCAGTATACACCAAATAATAACGACAAATAATCATGAACGAAGCTAGTATGTACGTATATCAAAATTTTTTGTAGGGTAAAATTAAATAATTAAAATATTATTTCATTATCAATACTATTTATGAGACACTAGCTTTTGCCCGCGGCTTCGCCAGCGTGAATTTCCCACGGGAACAGTGCTTTTTCCCGGGATAAAAAGTAGCCTATGTGCTATTCCAGGTCATTATCTACCTCTGTACCAAATTTCATCGAAATCCGTCCAGTAGATTTTGCGTGATTGAGTAACAAACATCCTCACAAACTCACAAACTCACATCCAAACTTTCGCATTTATAATATTAGTATAGATTTGTTGTCCGAGTTCAGTATAAACGTCGCTTTGGGCAATAATTCCTATATTTAACTAAAACACTCTGAAAATCCCTTCCATAGATCATTTATCATTAAACTCTTTACGATAAAAGTCCTTATTTTCATATACACCTGACTTTGCCAATATACTTAGAGTAAAAAGGGTTGAATTAACTACAGAATGGCGTCCCATCAATTGCGGCGCGCCCCAATCTCGCTTGACGTCCTACCCACCACCTTACTCCATCACCTGGACCATTGATAACCTTACTGTAAGCCAGATTGATATCTGAGGTGTGTTTAGTCGTACATTTAAATATAGCGCTTTTTTTCTTTTCGAGTAGAAATTTTTTGAGGGTTGAGACGACTTCTTTAGTCTTCATGGTAGCTAGTACTATAAAGTTAGAAAACAAAAATCATAAAGAACGTATTTTTTTTTTCGTACGTAATATAACGATGGTGAAATGGCGACCGGTATAAATACAGGTACGTTAGTATGATCGCTTCAAAGGACCTTAAGAAACCTTAAGGAACCTAAAGAAGGGCTTGCAACCTCACTTCTCTCTCTCTCGCTCTCTCATATGAGTGCCTTCCTTGTTGCATCCTCAGTACGAGTATACAGTTATACACGTCGGAGCCCAGGGTCTGTTTTAAGTAAGTAAAAATGCTTTATTGCACCAAAACACGTAAAGGATACAAATTGAGACTTATAATAGTAAAATATGTACAATTGGCGGCCTTATCGCAAGTGCAATCTCTTCCAGGCAACCAAAGTGAACGGAAAGAGATGAACATAAATGGCGGTGCATGAACAGAGAGGTAGAAAAGAAAATTGAGACAATAGAGAGTACAACATATGTAAAAAAAAAAGTTTTCCTACTCATTCTTCTCCGCTTCGCACGATCTTCGGCAATGCAAGACCATAACCAGCTTTCAATCTCACCTGCATCATGCTTAATGTCATCAAAATCCGTCTAAACAGATCTAACTTTACAAGATATCAATGACATATCGAAAATATGCCAAAGGTTGCCAGTTCATTATTATTTCAAATCATATTAATCGCAGCATTGACATTTTTCACCACTCAGATCAGCAGGAAAGTAAGTGCTCTCTATTGCTACTTAACCTATAAAATCAATGGTTTAAAGTAACGAGAAATCAGGCTTTTGGGCGTAAAATGATGTAAAATCCTGATATTTTGATGTGAGAGCCGGGGCACGCCTGACGGCTGCAGTTTAACGGCAGATCAATTTTATGAGAGCACCTTTCATATCTTGCACCTGTGTCACAACTTTGTGTCATTTTAGAAAGATCTTACCTGTTAAGAATTGCAATATTGATTCTTATTCAGCAATAAAGGCCGGTTTTATTGTTGTAAACATTTTGGTAACTTTGTATACTCATAAAATAGTCCCACTTGATTAGAACAGTTTTGTTCAGTTTGATTAAAACAGAATTTTACATAAGAAATAGGTACCTATGTATAGTTACGGGCATTATTATGTATACATATACTTCGGTTCTTATGACAATGTGTTAAGGTCTAAAATTGGATACCATTAGTGCTCGTGACTGTACATAAGAAAAGATAAGCAACATAGGGTATAAAGATCGAGTGACTACGATCTCGTAAGTAAGCCACAATTTTGATCTATCAAACTGAGAAAAAATATTTTCTATTTGCTAACAGTCTACTTTATACATTTTTTTATTTACCTAATAGGTCTCATTGCTAGGCAAAAGTCTCCCATCTTATCATGATTTTAAAGTGCCTTTTCCATTATTTAAAACGATAATGTTAAAAATCTGCAGCTATTTTCCAAGCGCTCTATGTAAGATACTGGGCGGAAAAATTCAATACTTTATTATGTCGTATTCGTGCTACAGATTCTATATTTAGCGACATAATTTCTCGGACCCTTGTGGTTTAGAACTTTCAAAAACATTTCCATTCATGTGTTTTTTTAGGAACAGAATGTGAAATTCAGGAAAATATTAACGCATGAATAAAATGTTTAAATGTATCCTGTAAGTATTTTCTTAGGCATCTGATGAAAAATATATTACGTATAATTGTACCTAATTCTGCGCTTTTGGATGCGCTAGAAAACATTGTACCTACCTATTATTTTTTTGCAAAAGTTGTAGTTTAAAAGCAAATCAAATAAAAATATATATATATATATAAAATAACGAAAAATAAGCTTCGTATTTTGTGAAAGTGCTAGCGCCATCTGTTGTCGAGTAGCCTAGTTGAGTTATAAGTTATAATATATTAAGGTAGTTTATGAAAGTATGTATACCCATTATAGCTTTATTCCTTACTCTTGTCAATTGCATAGATTCAGATAAGAATGCATTGAGTTTTCATTTTTGTGTGTGTTTTTAGTACAAACTTTTTGATAATAATCAAATCTCACGATAAATTTTTTATCCTTTTACTAGTTTTAAATTGTATAGATAATTATGTACCGGCCTATATGTTTTAAGATTGTTTAAAATCACCGGTTTTTTTTTATTATTTTTTTTATTTTATTTTATTTCGTATTTCAGGTACTAAGCGGCGTATCAAGATGAAACCTACGCCAGATTTTAAGTTAGACCTTCTATAATACAACAGTGAAAACCGCATCAAATTTGGTGCAGTAGTTTTTGCGTGATGCGCGTACAAACATACAGACAGATAGACAGAAAGACAGACAAAAATTCTACAAAAAATGGTTTTGGCTTCTATTGGCCCCATGAAGACCCCTCGTAGGTTTTTTTCTTAAAAATTGCTATGTACAGACTCAGACCAGTTACAGTTTTATTATATGTATTGATGGTGAAATATTCACTATCATAAAAATAATTTCTTCTGGATGGTTTATAGGTAGATAACGAAGGTGAAAGATAAATGACCTCAATAAAGCATTTCATTACATTTCACGCGATCAAACCGTCATTTCCCTCAAAACCTTGTAACCTCAAGTGGGGCATAAGACGCCCTCGACAGTTAAAAAACAATGTTACATCAATTGCTACAGCTATACGTTAGCTACAAAGAAGTTTCCTTTTGTGCCGGCCACAAAGGGCACTGCTCAAGGCCGACCCGCCCTTTCATCGAGGACTGTTTGTATAGTCGCCGATATTGCAGATTAGCTACTTTCACTCACCTGAAGTAGATACGCTTTAAATAATGGCTAGTCGGCGGAAACCAGTGCCTTTGTGAGAGTTCCACTATTCACCGCTAGATGGCGTTGTAGTAAATAGTTTAAAAGAGGAAAACATCTGTAAATTTTCTCTTTCATTGTGATTTTTCCTCCATTTATTTATTTACTTACTAGCTGTCGCCCGCGGCTTCGCCCGCGTGAGTTTCGCTTAGATGAAAAATCTTTTTGTGTTCCAAACTGTTTCAGATGTTTCGAATTTTCGATTTTTATACGTCTACAGAAAATGTTCATCAGATTAATCAAGTTTTGCTAAGGCGCCATTTCCATATATGTCATAGTGTAGCTGGTCTCTTGGAGCTTTTCATCAGATGTTCCATATCTTCAATTTTTATACGTCAGCAGAAAATGCTCATCAGGTTGAACGACTTTTTCTAAAGCGCCATTTCCATATAGGTATGTTATAGTGTAGCTGGGCTCTCGCAGTTCTTCATCAGATGTTCCAGATCTTCAATTTTTATACGTCAGTAGAAAATGCTCATCAGGTTGAATGACTTTTGTTAAGGCACTATTTCCATATTTCTTATAGTTTAGCTGTTCTGTTATGGTTCTTCATCAGGTGTTCCAGTTTTCAAAATCAATTATAGCCTATATGTTGCCCAGACTTAATAGCTATACAACAAAAAAAGTTTCATTCAAATCCGTCCAGTAGTTTTTGCGTGAAACGCGTACATACATACAGACAGACAGACAAGAAATTCCAAAAATTTTTTTTTGCTTTCTATTGTTCTTTTTAAGTGTCCCTTTATCCATTTTAGTCAAAAATACTAAAACAATTTTTTTTTATTGTTTTATTATATGTATATAGATAAGCACGAAATTAACATTACATTATTCGTACCTTTTGATGGTGCAGTCTCGGGTGAATCGAATTATGTTGTCACGTCTGCGATATTTAAATACTTACCTATTTATTTTTATAGGTAAAATAATATTTATTCATTAGATTATTTCCTAGAATTCTTTGATTGCCTCCCACCAGTATGACTCCCGGGTTTTTTATTTGTACAAACTTTTCTATTAAGTTTCTTAGCGAAAACAAAAACAAAAAGACATCTAATGAACAATAATCATAAAAATGTAAGACGCAAAGCATAGATAGTTATTTTATGCGACTATTCGCGAGTCCGCACTCATCATTATCTTTATGTGCCAAACCATGGAGATACTGAATATTTCCTTTTTTGTTACTTCCATTTGTTGTGATTATTATGCTCTAACATTCACCGATTATGCGTGTGAGAGGATTATTAATATACTTTTTACTCATTGCTTGAATCTATTTTCTATGTTTAGTGCATAATGTAGCATTAAGTCCACCATTTGAACTTCCATTTTTTTGCGGGATATTTTCTTAAATCTATATATATATATATATAACTCAATGGTGACTGACTGACTGACATAGTGATCTATCAACGCACAGCCCAAACTACTGAACGGATCGGGCTGAAATTTGGCATGCAGGTAGATGTTATGACGAGGCATCCGCTAAGAAAGGATTAACGCGAGCGAAGCCGCGGGCAAAAGCTGGTAATAATTAAATGTAGAGTTACGATTATAGGATTTTTTTTTCAGGAATGCTTGCTGCTTTTATATTTAACGAGTTGATAAATCAAGATTTAAATTTTTTTTGATGACAACGGCAATTTTCGATACATCGTTTAATGTCAAAGTCAGAGAAAATCAAGGTAAAAGTCTAGAAATGTCAAAGTCGAAAAATGACAAGATCTTTACCGGAAAAGAGCCAGTTCGATTCTGCATAAAAATGTTCTCTTATAAACCTTATCATAAAATTCACCCTTTTACCTCCTGCAACCTACTATTATATAAATGTCATAGTTCGGATGTGTGTCCGCGAGACTAAAACCGCCTAAACTGCTAAGCGGATTTTAATGAAATTTTGTTCATGACTAGAGTAGAACTTGGTATACCAGGTCAAGCACATAAGCTTCTTTTTGTCCCGAAATTCACAAGGAAAAGTTCAGCTAGTTTATTCTAATTCTCGTTTTATATAACCCTAAACTACAATCCTCTCCGGGCAGTTGCAATCGGTGCCGGGGACAACTGCACAAATGTCAGGCATCCACCATCCTACGCGCAAAGGATGGGGTCGCAATGTCGACGTTTTCTTACAAGAGTTTCTGTTTAGTCTATTTTGTTGTAAACTACTTTCAATGACAATTTCTTACTATGACATAAGTGTAACTGCAAATAACGACGTAAATAAACGTTATACAGTCATATAAAACAACTATTAGGTAGCTCCTATTTATAGGTAAGTGGAATATAATTTTGTGAAATCTTTTCTATGAAAGCAAAACGTACATTTTCTTTTAAAAAATCTCCGTGTCATAGTTTTAATGTATGAAAAAGTAATTTTTCAACTAGAGAATTTGTTCTAGACTTTATTTTTCTCACACACTTTACACATAGAAATAGTTTAGACATCCACGTGCGTGAAGCTGCTGAATACACGCGACACGTGTTTTTTTGTTCAGGTTTTCAGTATGTCACGCGTTTTCAGTAGTAAACGTGTTCAACTCAGTAAGAACTTGTCCGATCCAAGCCTTACCTATACCTGTAGTACTAAGTATTACCTATGTGTTACCAACCCAATGTTTCGATACCAGTTGATTGCTGTTTTTCGCGAGTACTGGGCCCACGGCAGCAGGGTCACGTCTTGCAGGCGGCGGTGTGGTGCGGGGCGCGGGGGGCGGGTCCCAGCCAGGCAGTGCTCGCCCGGCCCCTCACCCGCGCGCATGTCTGGCTCCACAGACCCTTCCTTCCAATTCCCACAAACGCGGCTCCGTTACATAACCCCCTAGGGCCCATTAAACCTCATAGTGTTAAGGCTTTTTTTCTGTGATCAATAAATTTTTGCACGTTTTACACGCGTTAGATAAGTTAGCGTTACGTAAGCCGTCCACGAAGCTTCGCTTGCAACTGCTTATTGTGATATTCGGTTGTGATATCGTAGGCTAGCTTCTCGCATAGTTAGTTAGACTGGTCATCAAAAACGGAGTCGTAGTCTTAGCCGCCGAGACGTTGTGGGTTCCTTGTCCTTCCCGACACTTGTTGATTTCCTTTGTCCTCGTTGATGGTGAGCACTTTGCGATTAGTCGGTTTGTCGCGTCGCCGCTCGACTTGTTGAGCGAAAGGAGATGTGCGCTTAGCGCTCGGGAGCGTGGCTCGACACGGCTTCGCGCGGCTGGTGGCGGCGCGCCACGCCATCTGGCGGCTGCGGCGCTCCGTCTCGCAACCACAGGACAACAATGACAACGAACAAAACAACCATCTGTATGTCTATCTCTGTCTTCTCTGTCTGCTCGCTTCTGTCTGTGTTCACTTCATCCTCATTAATTATGACTCTCGAACTCGTAAACATTCAATTTATAGTCGTGCTATGTATACCATTTTCAGTGACTGTACTTTTCAGTCTGTCATCTCACTATTGTACTATAATCACTAGTATGATTTAAGACAAGCCATTCATAACAATAATAAGCTTTAAAAGCACAAAAACGCCACGAAAACTCTGTAAAGCGAAAATCGCACTGCACAAAAGCCATCTGACTGCAAAAAATAATTAACTGCAAAAGAGCGAGCACTTAATAAGCCAAAGCAAAGAGGTCTCGCATGAAAAGCAAAAACTGTGGAATCGCATTTCTACAAAAAGGCGCAAATGTCGCGTTTTATGAAAGAGAAAGCTTCCAAAGTGGCTAGAGAAGCTCAAGCCGCCTCAGAAAGTCCAGTCAGAGCTATTTTTGGCACTCTTTTCATTATGTTTGTTTTTCTCTGCAATCTGCTCGCTTGACATTTTTTCATTTCCTCATTTCCTAGCCGGTCCCTTTTGGATGTGCCGCTATAATAAATGTTGATCCAGAATTGTTGTTTTATTTTGCGCTTACCACCTGACAGTTTGAGCTCAAAATGTCTATCATTTTAACATTTTCTTATCATTTCGTAATTGGACATTATGCGCTTGAACTTAATCATTGAAGCTTGTATTCGTGCTTTGGACGATGAATCAATGTTAGATAGTGTCGATGTACACGTTATGTATGTTTATATCATCAATCAATCATCAGTAAATCTTGAAGTGGTCGCCATGACCGGAATCGGTCGGACACACATGATCATCATCAGTAAATCAATACACATTGGTTTAAGAGTTATTTTTGTGGGTTTAATCTATGTATAGTACATGAAACTGATTCAGTTGCACTTGCACCGAAAGCACTATTCACTTATAATGTCGACATGTTAACATTCGACGACACTTAAGGGTCGACTATGTACACAGTGCACGAACAATACGAACATACCAAAAAGTTTCTGAAATAGAATACGTATTCTTTTTTTTCTCGCTCTGGGATTTGGAACTTGACTCTTTCTGCTGAACCATGGATTTTGTCGATAAAGGTACTGACTTACAATTATTTTATTATGCATTTACTTTATACTTGCGTCATTAATATATTCAAAATATTTTTCCACTTTTTAAATGTTTTTTTATTTTTATTTTATCGACAAAATTAATTCAACGGGCAATCAATTTGACACCATATCTTGATAAACAGGCTAGAGTTTTTCAGGAAAATGCCAATAACCTCATTCTAAGACCCCACTCTATTCGTCCAATTACTTTGAAATATTTATAGACCTGCGCATTTGGGTCAAACATAGATTGATACCCATTCATGTCAAGTAGAACCATTTGTTATTATTAGGGAGAAAAGCCAGCTTTTATAGGCAGCCGAAACACTAACCGATTATTTCTTTTCTATACCCAAAACGTATTCTTTTTCGCCAGGTACAGTGACGTCGAAATATGATAGTAATTTTTTATAGAAATTTTGTCTTTGCGTGATAAAAAAAATGCACGGAATGAGTTGACCCAGGAAATGGTTATATTACGAAATTCCCACTGGAGTGAAATCATAAAGTTCTTATGAAGTGAAGTTTAATTAAATATTAGATAGATGGGGGAAAGCCGGAGCTGAAGCCAGTATCGTAATCGTAACTGATATTATAAATGCGAAAGTGAGTTTGTTCGTTTCTTCGTTTGTTACCTCTTCACGCGATATCTACTGAACCAATCTTCCTGGTATTTCGCATACACATAGCTGGAAGTACGGAGAAGGACATAGGGTACCTTTCATCCCGGGAAAAAGCACTGTTCCCGTAGGAAATTCACGCGGGCGAAGCCGCGGGCGAAAGCTAGTAAATAATAAAGAATAGTGATCTCAGAGGGGCGCGCAATATTCCATCAAATTAATATTCTACTTATAACTTGATGGAATATTGCGTTTTGCAAATTTAATTTACATGAATGAAGAAAGCACTACGCAATATCTCGGTTATTTCTGTAATAACTCCATAATTTGAACTCCTTTTATTTTATGGTTATTGAATAAGACTTAGTTGAAATGCTCGACTGTGTAACGCTCGTTCGGAAGAAGTCTGCTCTAGTTAACGAAGGGACCGCGCCTTGATAAAGATCTTTACTACTTCTATATCTTAATTTTTTTTTTCAAATTAGATATTGCTATTTTTATCTCACTACTTTGTTCGTTGCGAACTTCGAGCAACAAGGACTTCCGCTCGTGGAGGTGTCCGTGTTGTTCTATGGTTGCGAAGCAGTAGAAATTTGTTTGTTAGTAGCATATAAATTGCGGCGGTGGCCGAGTGCGCCCGCCAGTGGCTGCAAAGGTCCCAGGTTCGACTCCTGCCCGTGCTACATAAACTTGTATACCAATCTGACCCATGTACCTAGTTTTAATCGACCGCCACTTGCTTTCGGTGAAGGAAAACATCGTGAGGAAACCTGCACTCTGGATGATGATTATCAGCTAGTGTGTAAAATGGAGAAGGCAATGGCAAACCACTCCATTGAAATTGCTAAGATAGTCGTTGTGTGTGTTTCATTCCATATAATAACCACGACCCTCAGTCATGAGGATTATGACTAAAGAGACGGCATATAAATTAGCTACCATATATAAAATGCTACAAGAGTCTCGTTTAATGTAGGTACATCAAACGCCCAGCTGTCTGATATATGAGTAATAAAAATACAATAAGCCACGGCTTGACCTTGGCAAGGCTCGGAAGTAAGGTTAGGGCTTCTCTGACTGGACCTTTTTTCTCTGTGATGACAAATTATATATCTACCCTCTAAATCAGAAAAAGATAACAGAATATTAACCCTATTTTAGTTAAAATGTGTAGTATGTTCAGACAAACAGAATAATAAATTCACCTGATCTATGGAAAATAGATTTCTTTTTGATGTAAAACATGTATTGGCAGTAAAATCGTCTCGAATGCCGTAACAGCAAATGGCATAACAGCAAATGGCATAACGCTGTCGTGCCAGATGTTTTTCATCCCGTGACGAACAACTTTTTTTGTATTCTAACTCAGCCTGATATCTTTTTATATAAAAAAGGCGTTAACAGGCTTGAAGCTCAGGGAATAGAGGAAAGCGTTATTCCAATCTTCTCACGTCCGCGTCGCCTCCGCTGGGGAGCCGTTAGTGCCTAATTTTACATAATACAAAGTATATAACTATATAGATATACTAGCTTATGTCCTTGGCCTGCGCGAATTTCCTACTTTACATAATACTCGTACTTATGCTAAGCATTTCATGTCAGCTATGCTTCATTTTCCTCGGTTTGTTACCTACAATATCTGCGTAAGTATTATTTTATTTATACATTTTAATTTTAATATTAACCTGGAATTATGTATTGTTCGAGTTGAAATTAAACGCAACATTTAAAAACACATTAAAATAAAAACAATATGAAAATGATGTTAGCGAAATAAAATTACATTTTCTATAACAATGTGGCATCCAGCGCAAATTGATTTTATGCTTCGTAGCAGCGTCGTAGCGCCTCGTAGCACCGCGTAGGCAGCTCACGTAGACGCCTACGAGCTACGGAGCGAAATGGAACTTCTTTATATCATTGGATGCTTAGAATAACTGAGCATGAGCGAGCATTGATAGAAATACAGATACAATACCTTCTTTATACCTCACAGGATATACAGAGCCAAGAGTTGTAATGGTATAAAAATGTATGGTATGTAAATGGTAATTGATATAAAAACCTAATAATTCACTATTTATTTACTTAGAGAAAATATTCAAATAGTACCATTCTTTATGATAACTAAGTGGTTAAAATTTTGTGTGCTGATTATATATGACAATTTCTATCCACAAGTATGTTTTTGAAGCTCAAATAAGTGTAGGTAAGGAGCAATACATACTTAATTAAAAATCGAATTCTAACGGAAATTAAATTCAATAGTGTGTGTGAGTGAGTTCCTTAGAACTTTATCCTTAGGACTTTAGGGTCATATTGCATCTTTGACACTTCTATTAAGTTTTCGAATTCTCTGCTTCTGCTTATACACCGTTTTGGATTATAACTTTGTATTGAAACTACATTAATAATGAAGTTATAATAGAGTATTTTGCCTGTCATCGTCGCCGTCGCATACAGACTACCCCAAACTTATCGATTAGAAAGTTCAAAGTCCCTTGAATAGAACGCACCATGCCATTAAGTGTGAGAATAGCTATTAACACAAGTTAATATTAAACTAAATTATAGAATACTAGCTTTTGCCCGCGGCTTTGCCCGCGTGAATTTCCCACGGGAACAGTGCTTTTTCCCGGGATAAAAAGTAGCCTATGTGCTATTCCAGGTCATTATCTACCTCTGTACCAAATTTCATCGAAATCCGTCCAGTAGATTTTGCGTGATTGAGTAACAAACATCCTCACAAACTCACAAATTCACAAACTCACAAACTCACAAACTCACATCAAAACTTTCGTATTTATAATATTAGTATGGATGAAATTAAATTGAGTAAATTTTAAGAAACAAGCACAGAAATAAATTTTAGGAGTATCTTATGTGTGTGGAATCAATTGTTTATTGTTTATTTTTTATTATCTGATAATATTCACTTTTTGTGAATATATTGTTTGCATTCAACAAAAAACAGAATACCCAATGATACTTCATATTTGCTGAAAAAAAAAATTTGTTCAATGAATGTATGTTTCTTAATTATTATTTTTTTGTACTACTTATATGTATAGCTAATGCACTGAATAGACAGGAATGGCGAGCCAGAGTAGGCCTTTGCTCAGCAGTAGGACAGTATAGGCTAGAAAAAAAAAGATAAGTATAAAGGTAAGGTAGTACAGGTTAAAAAAATAATAGGCAAACAGACACGCGGTTCACCAGATAGAAAGCGGTCACCGCACCGCAGCTTATGGAGGTAAAAAATATAAGAAACTTTTTCCCGCGGCTTCCTTCGCGTGAATTTCCTTCGGGTACAGTGCTTTTTCCCGAGATGAATGGTACCCTATGACCTTCTCAGTACTTCAAACTATGTGTATGCGAAATAAGCGTAAATAGGTATAGTAAAGCGTGAAGAGGTAACAAACAAATAAATAAACAAACTCACAATACATACATACATATTATCACGCCAGATAGAAAGGCTACAGCCGAAGGGTGGCCGCTTGTCGGAACTCCGCCAGTAGCCGGGTGGTCTGTGCGACGCAGCGTTATCCATGTATTAACACTGCGTAACTCGCCTTTTATCCTTTTTTAAACTCACTATCGCATTTATAATATTAGTTAGGATTAGGATTATAAACCAAGCTCTTAAAAAACTCGCGGGCTAAGCCAATATCATGAAGGTAATAAACATTCACTACGAACTCATCGAAAGCTGCCCGATTTCGTTTTCGCTTTCAAAGCTCGCGTGCTAGCCTTCAGGTAATCACTAAATCAATATTACAAAACAGAACACTTTCAATGGAAATTAGTAGGTACCTACACTTTCCTACCGACTTCAGAAAAGAAAGAGTCTCGAATAAAAAGATTTTTGATCTAAATTAATCTTTATAATTAGAACGGAAGATCGTCAAGATCCATAACATATAGAGTAAGCGAAAAATAAATGATTTTATATTTTTAACTAGCTGACGCCCGTGGCTTTGCTCGCGTTAATCCTTTTTTAGCGGATGCCTTCGTCATAACATCTACCTGCATGCCAAATTTTAGCCCGATCCATCCAGTGGTTTGGGCTGTGCGTTGATAGATCACTATGTCAGTCAGTAGATTAATTTATCTGTTTATGATGTCATAGACAAACAGATTTTATCTGGCAGCGGGGTCCGTATTCACGTCGAGTCTTTGACCCTTTTGTATTTACCCCCAAGTCTTACTCGCCCACAGCGGGTTTCCTGAAGAAGGACTGCATAAGCTTTAGGATATCACCTGCTGCGATATGCCTGTAGTCCTCCAGTTCCGGATACGCAGTTCTAAAGAGGGCCAGTCGCTTGTTAGCCAGCGAGTCACACTCACACATAATGTGCTTCATAGACTTCTCTGCATCAGCACACAGCCAAACAAATGCACAGCTATTTTTAGGGTTCCGTAGTCCGACAATGAACCCTTATAAGATCGTTCAGTCCGTCCGTCCTAGTCTGTCACAGCAGAATACCCAACCAGCAAAAACCCGCTTACAATAGTTTCAAGACTATAATTTTTTACTCTTATATTGATTCTATATCATCGTATTAGCCTGGATTTGGGCACAAATTATAAGCGTATGTTTTTTAATATCGTTCTAATATCAGTCTAATTGAATACTGTTCGCATTTACAGTAATCTTACCAAAACCAATTTAAGCGGCCTTAGACTAATATTGGTCTTACGTTAGTGTTTTGTAAGCATACATATGCTTATATTGATCCAACGTGAGAATCTTATGAGCCTATACAAGCTTATTTTGATTTTATGTACGGTCATACGGTATTCATTACATTCTGTTATGAAGTGCTGGACTGAAATTGCAGCGTGATAATAAAAAAACAGTAAAATTATTGTGACAAACTCTATAGATATTAAATATTTATTATAAGTTTTAATAAAACGACGTGTTATCGTGTGTCTGTTTATGTTGTATGGTGAGTATTCACATTGGAAAATATTATTTACTGTAAAGTAGACCCTGTTTTACGCCTTGAACTTCATGCGCTTTCTCAAATATGGTATTTCCTATCCTCTAATAATTATTTTATTTCATTATTTGCATTGATGGTGTCGGCCATTACTTTATGTTAATTATATACATTGGTCCAGTACACAATTAGACTATTGTAAGATCGTTTACACTAAAATTAGCTTTCTGAATGCAAATGGTATGGCCATGTTGCATTAATTAGGGTTCCTTGTTTTACCTTCATAAACCTTTGTATCTTAACCTGTCTTCTTATTTAAGTGACAACGTCGGTGATAAGAAATGGTTGTAATTATGGATATAGACCGTTTCTTGACCAAGAAAGACTTCCGAATGTTAAAGAATTTAGCATGGCCTTGGAATGAAACACACTTTCTCTTGAGTAAAACATGTCACGGATGTGGCCATAACTTTATGAATGACAGACCTGAACATTTTATTATGAATTCAAAAAACATAAGAAAACTATTAAACTACAGTTTTTTTTGGTGTGACAATTGCTTTGTATACGCAATTTATGACCACTTCATCGAGGACGAATGTGAACTTTGCAACAGCAGCCAACCAATAGCAACTTCAGCTTATTAAGTATTAGGTAGGTTATTCTCCTCGCTATAATATAATACAGGTAAATCTGTCGATTCACACCGAAATAGCAGCAGCTGATATGTACTGGCAGCGCAGTGAGCACACATTTTTTTTCCATGTCCAACATTGTTATACCTGCCTGCATAGAACCTAAGGGCTCGTGCAGCGTGTCGGCGACTTCGCGGCGACTTGATTGAACGTGTATAACTAAACGGCTGAGTGCGCGACTTGCAGCGACCAGTCGTCACAGTCGCTTGCGATTGCACAGCGCAGTACTTAATTGATATCTATTTTATAATAATAATGGATGCAGAAGGTTTAATAGATGCAGTTCGTAGTCGCCCGGCACTTTGGAACCAAAAACATAGAAAATACCAAGATAAATATTTTGTTGCCAATGTAAATAATTGTATATACTATATGATATGCTTATTCACGAAGACAAACATTATGCCTTATGTTCAGTACTAACACCAATAGTTAACTATTGTAAATTGCTATCGATCGGTCGCACGCAAGTAATCGCTGGTCGCTAGTCCACTGTCGGTTGTATTGTATCGTTTCCGATACGCGAAGCCGGTAGGCATAAAACGCGTGGCCTTGAGCGAGTGACGGACGACGCGCTATTTATTGGTTAATCGGCTCAGTCGTTCTGCCACGTTCGTTGATACATCACGGTATCATGTGCGTCGTGTTCGCGGTTTTCACACACCTGATCGAATAATTAAATATAGTAATTGTTAAGATACGATTGTTTAAGGTAAATGGTAACATAGAGAGTCGTTGAAACACATAACTACAAAAAAATAATACCAATTTAGCAGTATTTTTGTTGCTGTTACAGATTTTAAAATATAATCATGCCATTCAAAATTCTGCAAACTATAGAACAAGGATCAAATAAGTTAACAACAGTACCAGAGCAGTGGGAAGTTAATGGAGTTCTATATTGGCCAAAATCCTTCAAAGAAGAAAAAATGAGAAAAAATGAAAGTTCTGTCCCGGATTATGATAGGTGGAAAAAAATTAACTGCATAGTAAAACGGAGAAACATACCAACATTTTATGGAGCTGAGGACGAAATCGACGCCATGAGTAACAATTCGGAAACAGAGACTGATACTGAAAATCAACCACCAAATAAAATAAAGCTACTACCTAAGAAGACTTTTAACTATATAGCCGAAGTAAGTAAATCTTCATTTACTCAAAAATGCATGTAATGTGGTCATTATTTTGACAACCTTGTTTGAGCAAAGTCGACCTTGCCATTCTGTTTCAAAGAGCGGTCGACAAAGTTTTGCTGGCCGCTCTAACATGGGTGGGTATAACACGGGTGCGTGCTTGTGTGCGAGGGTGTGTGTGTCAGTATGTATGTATGAATGAATGTATGCATGTTCCGCGATAACTCTCGAACCGTTGATCCGATTTTGATGAAACTTGGAATATACATAGATATGGTACCTAAATAGAATTTTAAGTTCGTTGGGCATCAAAATCGGTTCAGCCGTTTTTTGAGATATTCGTATTTTTGTGAAAAAGAAGTTGCGAAGTCTACGTTCGCGGCGAACGAGAAAACATGATGTTCTACAATATTTTATAAATAAATAATATTTTATAATTATGTATAAAGTGTACTTTACTTACTTAGAACTTTTGTGATTGATTCAAACAATTTTTATTTTTTTGTATAAAATTTGACTAGGTTTACTTGTAAACATCAACGTATGCGCATGCGCATTTCATCAATTTTTTTTTCGGAGCTTATCTCTCGCTTAAAGCGGTTTATAACTTTATTAATATTATTTTCAGGCTGCGTCAACTTCCAGTACGTACTTACCACCGAGAAAAAACCAATCCACGGAATGTACTAAATTCGTCGTACCAACCAGAAAACAACCCATGTACCCTGATGAACTGGTAAGATAATTACGTTATTTTATCAGATTTCCGAAAACTTCTTCTTAGGGTCTTATATGCACTGTTTGTAAATATCGCATCGTGACCTATCGATGCGATATTTACAAATTGGTAATTATTAATTAATGTACTAATTTTCCAGAACATCAATCAAGACGCTTCAGTCTCTGTAACTCTTGGCACCGAAATAACAGAAGCAAATAATCTTCCAATTATGCATATCAATGAAAAGGATATAATATTTCAACAAGTTTTATTACAAGAAGAATTAAAAGAAAATGAAAATGTTGGATCCGTTCTAGATACAGAAACAGAAACTCAATCAAAATTAATTCTGGATGAGATTAAATCCTTAAGAAATGACATACAAACAGTTAAAAATAATTATAGATTAAACGAACTTACCTGAAGTGAAGTTCTATCCTAATTATGCGAAGGCTTCGTCCGAAGAGATTAGAAGAAATAATACATATGTAGTAACGCCAGTACTTACCGTTCCACCACATCTTTGAGAATATATCTTTTTTTTTTTTTTTTTTTTTGTGGGTAGTTTACCCGGCCCCGTATCGATGACGGTTGCTATGTTCATTTGAGTTTAGAGTAGCTTTCTCCATAAACTCATTTTTACGAATGACTGGGATTGTTTGTTAACAAAATAGGGCTGGGAGGGTTGCTAATCTCTTCGGACAGAAGCCTTCGCATAATTAGGATAGAACTTCACTTCAGGTAAGTTCGTTTAATCTATAATTATGCTTCAGGCTTCGTCCTTCGAGATTAGAAGAAATAATACATATGTAGACTTTTAGAGATAACATTCGTAAAACATGAGTAAATGATATATGAATGAATTGCTAAAATGCCAGCACGGATTTTAGCATAGATTTTATTAAATTATAAATTAGCACACTTAAACGAAAAAAGTATCTTCTAATATTAATTATTATTATTACAACTTAAATGTGATATATGTAAATATGCATATATATTTTTTTTTTTTTTTTTTTTTAACTCTGCTATGGCTAAATGACCACTACAGACATTTTTGATTGGTCTGTTATACAATTTGGTAAAGGTCTGAGAGCTGGAGCTCCAGCTTGCATTTCTAATTTGGTAAATTTTTACCCCGAGATGGTGCGCAGCTGACGTAGCTGAAAGCCGGGTGCTATGCGCGTATGATGAGTCAATGTACTATAATATAGTATCAATTCCGCTTGAACATAAAACAATTTTTATCCATTTTGATAAAGTTTGCGAACCAACCGGCCTATTAGGTTTTTTTTTTTTTTTTTAAACTTAAGAATAGCGAGTCATTACTACCTCGTATCGGTTTTGTCAAATCAAGATATGAAAGCACAGCTTGTACTGGACAAATCTCCGGCCGGTCATTAAAAATGGAAGAACCAATAAGGGTTGGTGCGATTTAATCCTTAATATTTTTATTATATTTGAAGTTTTATTTTCTGATGGAAATTTCTCAATGTTATTAATTTTGATTTTAGTAAGATTTGCACTCGAGCTAAAAAGGGTAATTAATTTCTTTACAATTTTTTCAATTCTCATGAGGGTACCATTGTGCAAGAAAATATAAAACTACAGAAGTGTCACACACTTTATTGTATTTTGTAAGAGGGGTTTGTGTAGATCGATAAACCCCTTTAAAAATCTTTCTTATCCTCATGTTAACATAAAGTAAAGATAATGCGGACCTGTAGGAACACTGAGCTCCTTCATTATAGGTATTCGCAAAAAATTGTAATATACTAGGATTTGGTACTTCAAACATATTCAACTTGTTTTGATAACAGTAAATGAACCACTTTTTATAGCACCCTTAACTTATACTGCTTATATAAGTAATATGAGAGTGAATTTAACAATATATTTATTTATTCAAGTCCCTGTGGCGACATTTCGCGAAAGAGACATTTTTGTGAAAGAGACATTGTGCGTAAGAGACATTCTGCGAAAGAGGCATTCTGCGAAAAAGGGCATTCTGCAAAAGAGGCATTCTGCGAAAGAGACATTCTGCGAAAGAGACATTCTGCGAAAGAGACATTCTGCGAAAGCGACATTCTGCGAAAGTGGCATTTTGCGACTAGGGGACATTATGCGAAAGCGATATTTTGCGTATAAGCCATTCATGGATAAGGATATGTCTGAAATACTTCTTCCCGGATAATACTCCTGCCGTCGAGGTGTGCATTTGACGACAGCTGAAATTGTCATTTAATTTTATTAAAATTAAGTTATCACTAGATTAAAAGACTATCATTTCTGATACAAGAAGACTTCGAAATATCGGATACCATGTCTATGATGCCCATAAGATATTATAAATTTATCAAGATATAATTTTCCTCAATGATTTTAGAATCATAGTAAACGGGGGAAATGCATAAAAGTAAAAATTAGTCCATGAAATAGTAAAATCATTAACGGCGTACGCATCAGGATCACGATGCCAAGACACACAACTACACAAGTGCATTTGTTATCTCGACTAGCAAAATAAGTATTAGGAAAACTAAATTTTTGCGTTATATTACGATGGGCATTAGTCATTGAGATGCCATTCAATATCAGGATGACGTCCTAAACTCCTTATCTGGAATACAGTTTTCTTAAGATATGAGAAGTTTATAAGAAGCGAAAACATTAAAGATTTTTCGCTCACACCATTGCCTTTCGCAACTTTTGTCAAGTGTGTGTGATACAGGATATACTAGTAGCTGCTGCTGCAGTATTATCTATTCGAAGAAGTATCTGACAGTTTGATTATGATCTGGAAAGTTTCTTAAGATTAATGAACGCCGCCAGGATTTCTCGGCGTTCATCCTCACTCCACGGACCGCAGGCTCTCTGATTCCCACACGCTACCCCGTTGTTGAGGCATCGGAAAATATTTCCAGTTCATATTGGTCACTTTTGATCGTACACAACTGATTAAATTGTGCATGGCTTGTTTCCACTATTTTAGGTCGGAATCAAATGTTTCTGGGAGAAACATTATATTTTCAGAATTATTTATATTTCAAAATTTTTAAATTTCTTTTATTTTATTATTATTTTTTTTTTTTTTTTGATAGGGTGACATGAAAATTAGTACATAGTATGTATTATTATCTATTATGTATCCTAGAAATTAGCAAGAATGTGTAGATACTCGTATTATTATTATTTTTATTATATTATTTTTATTTTATTTAAAACAAAACTTAGTGATGTTAAAAGTTTTTTGGTTAGATTTAATTTTTTTTTAGGCAAAATTGATAATAAACCCCAATCGTGCACAGATTATCTAAGTAATCTGACCACTACTGGTTCATAATTTTCGTAAAAACATGAGTATTCAAGCCGAGTGGATAATTCATAAACTGAACCATTAAATTCATAAACTGAGTTTTCAAAAGTACTAATCCAAAGTACACAAGTAACATTTTTTCCAAAACAATTTTCAATACAGTTCTTAAGTCCCCCATTTAAAGTGCTTTGTCTCAATAAAATTATTTAATGAATTTAAATTCAAAAATAAAACGCATTGTTCGGTATCAAAAAATATAGGTGAGAAATACTGGTCAACGCATGGTTCACATCGTGAGATTGCTCCCAATGACAATAGATTATCAATGGCTTCGGAAAAAAGGTGACTTTCAATTTCGGAATATTTGCGAGCTGGTGGCGGTGTTGTTTGATAGGGGTCTTTAAATGGAATAATGTAGCCATTTATATATGACAGTAATATTGGATCATGACATGAGTAAACATTGCCCATTGATCATAAAATAAAGACAGTCTACCTGCTGTACCTCTAGTGGCGCGGCGATGATAGGTCACCCTGTCGCGCTGAGGAGGACGCTGCGACTGCCTCGAGGAGTTGGTGTACCGAGTGCGCGTCGAGCTCGGCGCAGGCTCCTTCATCCTCGGCGGGCCAGTCTGCCTGCGAGTCAGGCCCGGATGCTTCGAGTTTAAATTTCTCGAGTTAGAAGAGTTGAGTGTTGGTTACTTTTGAAACCTTTTATTTTGTAACCTCGTGCAAGTTATCACCAAACAGAAAATGGTCGATTTTCGTATTCTTATGATCTTCTAGTAATCGTATCAGCATGCTGACAGTCAGCGAGGATTCGGGCGGAGTCCATTAGAAGCTTCAATAGTTGCTGCCTCTCTCTTTTGATGATGATAAGAGAATAATTGCTTCACTGAGGCTTGTCATAGCCAAGGTAAGTTGATTTTGTTTATTTTCTAATATCTTGCTCATTTTACATTAATTTCTGATACAGCAGCTATAATTTCAGGATTTAAGGCAGGTAGATCAATCAATTTGTAACCCAATTTTGTAGTCTCACTGACAATTTTTTATGAACTTCCTTGGCATATTTTTTATCAGTAGCAGGATCCATGCCTAATATTTCTAATAACTCAACATCTAGGTTTTCTATTTCAGGTGCGGCGGACGTAAACGGAACCGGCTCAACAGACTGCGGCGGCGGTAGGCTTTCCTTCGGAGGAATAACTACGACTGATGAGATGGATAGTCTGTGGTGGCTGGCTGGGCCCAGCCACTGGTAAAACATTGTTAATTTGCGGCGGTGATATAACCTGGATAACCTCTTCATCAGTCCAGTCTAAGTAATTCCAATCTTTGCTGCCCGAAAGACAGATAAAGTATATTTATATTGTGAGAAGCAGTCCCCAGTTATATATAACACGTACTGCCCGCAAACAATATCTAACAAGCACGATAGGTAGTCCCAAATGTACTACCCGAATGTGCTAGTGCTAAATGGTTATTGTCTGTGTATGACATTGCGGTATTTATTGTAAGAGACAGTCCCTAGTTATTCAGACTAACACGTACTGCCCGCAAACAATATTTAACAAGCACGATAGGCAGTCCCAAATGTACTACCCGAGTGTGCTAAATTGTTATTGTTTGGCCATGACATTGAGGTATTTATTGTAAGAGACAGCCCCTAGTTATGTAAAATAACACGTACTGCCCGCAAACAATATTTAATAAACACAATAAACAGTCCCAATCGTACTGCTCGAATGTGCTGTACCTCCGTAGTTCCTTATTGTTATTATAAACACTCATAAATTAAGCAGATCACCGGTACACAATACAATTGAATAACTATTTCTACCTTGAAGACGCGGCGGCAGCCACTCAGGAAACGTACGCGATGTATCCGTATCGGTGTCCCAGGTGTCCCTTCTGCTACCACTACGACGATTACGACGATGTAAATATCGTTCTAATTTCACTACTAACACTTTTACGTTTCGGCATATTAGCAACGAACACTTTTTTCGGTAATAACGCGAAGTTGCAAACGCGAGTTGTGGAACGGCGCAGCACACAAAAGCGAATGAACATAGTAACCGTCATCGATGCGGGGCCGGGTAAACTACCCACAAAAAATAAAAAAAAAAAAGATATATTCTCAAAGATGTGGTGGAACGGTAAGTACTGGCGTTACTACATATGTATTATTTCTTCTAATCTCGAAGGACGAAGCCTGAAGCATAATGTACAAATGGTTGCTGACAATCAAACTGTATTGTTCAACAATCAAAATACTATCGTTGCACAAATCTCGGAACTTTCAGTTAAATTTGAAGAATTTATCAAGCTATCCCTGAGCACAAGAAAAAATACAAACCCTGGCGAATCTGGTGTCCTAAAAATTTATAATGAGGAAACTTTGGAAGAATTTGAAAGAAAACTTGACCAACCTGATTCTAGAGATGAACTGTACAGACAGTTTTCTGTTATCTTAAATCAAGGTATAGGAAAGGGGATAACTAATGCGTACACCCTTGTCGATGCTATGTTCGATAGAAAATTTTTTACGCAATGTTCATGGACTGGAGTTTCAAAAGGTAATGCGACAAAAATTTGCTTCAAAGGGTTTACAAAAACAATAAACTTTTTCTTTAATATCGTCTACGAATCAGATAAAAGTTTTACTAAAGCGCAAATGATAAAATTTTTCAAGACAATTTTGCGGAATGCCCGATACCGGTCTCAGAATGAACAGGCAAGGATGTCTAGTCAAAGGAAAAAGCAAAAAGGTAACCAAAAGCAAAAAAAAAGTCTTTCTACTTCATTGCAAGATAATTTGGAGAATCTTTCCCCCTCACACCAAAACCAAATAGACATGCCAGATTTGGAAAGCGAGACAAATCAGTTACCAAGTGTACCCTTACTCCAAGAGACCCAACAAAACAAGTCTGTAGATGCTGATGTTGAAGTAGTGAATATTAAGTAAGTAGTTTTAGTTTTAATTAACGCTTATATAGAGGTACACATACAAATTTTCTGCGGCTTGATTTCTCCAAAGATATTCATGTAGAATTTATAATATGTAGTGTTTGAATGCTGAACAAATTTATCTTTTTTTTTTATATACTGTTAGTTGTTAGAAGCAAATGTGTCATATGATCCTTAAAATGTCTTATAAACTGTTGAGTACGTACATTTAAGGTGAAATTAGTTATTAAATTTTGTTCAAAAGTTCCTACTTTCAGTTCCTGAACACGAATTACAGTTCCTAATTCTAATTATACCATAGTGTATGCATGTGCTAAACATAATAAAACACTTTAATTTTGCTACCACACGCTATTTTTCATATAAGCACTAAATTAATACAGTGTAAAGGCTCTGGGACAACTGGCCAACGGTGTAAAGATGTTGTTTAATGAGAAAGTTATTTATTTTCATTAACACATGCATAACCCTTTGGTATAATATAATAATTCACCTTTTATTTTATTAGGTATAATGTTATAAAAACTAAGGAAAAAAACCTACCTAATTTTTTTTGTCGCTTTAGGTATAGGAATCCCTAGCTTAGAATTTAGTATGATAATAGGTCTGTAATGATCGCTATTTTTAAAATGAAAGACTTAATCAATATTTCTATAACATTCCTAAAATGTGCTCTGTGCAATTTGGTAGGTTAGGTACCTACATATTTTTAAGTTTTTTTTTTAAAGTATTTTAGTGATACTGGTAACATAAGATATCTATCTAAAGTGTGTTCAAGTTTTATTTTATAAAATATTTTATAAGGTAGGTACACTTTTACAAGACTGATTGAGATTTCCAAAATGTATTTAAGTTTTAGTTTGTAAGAAAATAATATGTTTGAAGTATTGAGCGTAGTCGACTACTAATGTGTAGTTTAATTACAAATCACGATCCCACCCCGTCCCGTCCCATCTCGTCCCGTCCCGTCCTATATCATATTATATCATACCATCCTATCCCATCCCATATTTGTATTTTACTGATTGAAATATCTAAGATATGTTCAAGTTTTGTTAATACATTTATAGGTGATAAATGGAAGTTAAAAAATTGTTCATAGTCTAAGATCCGAGCTAAGGTCGACCAATGTTATTTTTATCTGGTTGCCACTTCGTTGAAAGTCGATCTTAGCTCGGATCTTCTGCTATCACTAATTATTATTTCAATATGATTATTGCATTAACTAAATAACGATTCAAAATAATTATCGCTTCGCACAAAAAAATTGTGTATTTTGAAATTGTTTTGTTCATTAAATTGCCTTTAATATTATTGTTTGATTTGATACTACTTTTAACACTTTGTTATATTTGTGTTAACTGGTTATTAAAATAATACAAATAAAACTGTTTTTTCTTTTATTTCAAAGTATGTAATAATGGTACAAAATACAACATTTGGTCACATACGACACTCACGAGTTTACATTTTATATCAGACACGTTATAGACATTCTTTGTTTTTTTAGTACTTGTGTATGAACACTGATATATGTGTAAATATGACGACTTCAAAGGCTCTTCAAAAGCATCGTGTGTGTTTTCAATGCGATAGCCATATATTTCAATTTGTTGATTAAGATCATTTTTGACACTCACAGATTCTAATTCTACCACATGATTTTCATAGCTTAAAAACCATCTATCTTGCTGCTTTGAAGATAAAATAAATGATTTGAAATGCAAAATAAAACCCGACTCCCTTCGATGGTTTTTTTTTAGATATGGGTATTCTGTTTCAACTTCCATCAAAGTTTCAGTTATTTCACATAGCTGATTTTCATGAAGTCGTCTGGCTACTTGATGAAGTGTTTTATTGCCTTGTCTTATCATTCTTTTAAGGCAATAAAGTTTGTTTTCAAATGGGTATGCGTTGAAACTTTGGAGTACCCCAAATTTTCTAACCTCGTCTACTAAGTGTGTTAAGTTATGTATGTTACTAGTTACATAATCTTTACCATAAATTGTCTTGAAATGTTCAGTAAAATATTGTAGCATTCCTTCAGCGATGGTCAAAAGATAAAAATATTTTTCGTTTGAGCATATTGTTATGGCACAAAAAAAATACATGAAGTGAACATATGCTTCAGGTCTCAATACATCTTTTAATATTATGAAACTCAGATAGTAAAGAAAAGATCTGTATTCGGAACCCTTCCAGTGCGCAAGAACGTCGATTGCTCTGACTGACCGATGTATTTCTTTTGGCATTTTACAATTCAACAAGAAGCTATTGACCTTATTTATATCTTGAGCCCTCCACTTCGTTAGGTAGATTCCAAAGTTCCCATCTCTCCATCCAATTAATAGTCGCTTCATTACACCGAGATCAATTAGATGAAGAGAATCACACACGGGAATATCTTCAACCATGTCAATTTTCAACTTCAATAATGGTGAATCCTGCTTATGATGTCCTCCGTATTTTTTTTTACGAAAATCTTCATCATTCCTTTTGGGGCAGTCGAATTTGGGAAATGTCACTGTATTAGATTTATGCGAATATTCACCTACCACTGTGCATTTTAGACATCCATGTTTGCCATTAAAATTGGCAACACCTGAAATAGGAGATACAAATTATCTTGCTATTATTACCTACTCCCGCTCCGCTTCGGTATTGCCCGTAGTACTACATAGCCTACGTCACTCAGGGATATAATACCTATCCAATGGTGAAAGAATTTTTGAAATCGGCCCTGTAGTTTTGAGTTTAATTATTACAAACAAAGAAATCTTTCATATTTATAACACACAAGTGTGACTCATCTTGATTTAAAATCAAGATGCAATGCTTATATTATACCAAATTATAATGTTATTAGTAGGTTCTTCAAATTAAAATCAATTGATTATATTACTGTTGCAGCCAACTAGTTTATCAGCCATTCAGTTGACACAGCCTAGTCTGTTAACTAAACGGCGTCGGATTACAGTAAAAATAGCTAAAGGGTGCGTAACAAAAAAGACTAACACGAAAGGTGATTGGTTATGTTTTAATAGCGAAGCGAGCGTTTCAATTTAAATGGCTAATACAATACAACTAG
Source organism: Ephestia elutella (assembly GCA_018467065.1). Classification (NCBI taxonomy): domain Eukaryota; kingdom Metazoa; phylum Arthropoda; class Insecta; order Lepidoptera; family Pyralidae; genus Ephestia; species Ephestia elutella. The sequence goes on from CM031582.1 coordinate 6,749,125, forward strand.
TTGGGTGCAACATTACTATGATGTCACTTTAAAAAAAATCACCTTTTATCAATGCTCTTGCTGGAGAATCACAAATAAAGGCTCTAATTCTGACATGCACATTTTTTTCAGTTCCTGTCTTAGTGGTGACAGTTAACCCTTGTTCAAGCTTATTCATTTCATCGACAAATGACCCCAAATAAGCATTTAAATTTGATGGTTTCGCATCTCCTAAGTAAATACCTGGAAAAGAAGATGTACACGATAAAATCAAACAAATGGTTGCGATAACAACACAGAAAAAAATACCACTTAATCCGAGAAAATACACCACAAAAAATAAACGTGCAGGATGCATTTTTTCGGTATTTTTTTATAGCCAAAGCAATGTTTGGAATAAGGTTTTGACACTAATATAGGTAGGTTGAATTCTAATTAGACCATTATATCGAAGCATATACAAGTAAAAGTCTTTTTTTATTTTCTAAGTATTCAATTAATTAATACGATGTAAATGTAAATTCCCAGCGTTCCCTCGCTTAAGTCAATGCCCGTTGTAAAAACGCAATACACAAGGATTAATTAGAATTTACCATATCATATAAAAACTATGAATAAGTAATATTTACCAATAATGAACGGAGGTACGTCAGGTATTTCGAAAATATTACATAATATTGGCCAGAGTTGTTGTCTGGAACTTTTAAAAACTGGTAAACCATCTATATTAATGTTCAGATGAATAATATCTAGAGTGCACGTTAAACGTCCCAAAATATCATTGAGATTTGTCATCAAGCCATTATGCCAATACTTTCCTGGAGACAATTCACTAATGTGTACTATCTCTTTGTTTGTGTTAAGCAGTGTTCGTGCGTCCTTTGGTAGAATATTATTTAGTCTTCTGTTTAAAATTAATAACAATCCATTTACTGTTGCATGAGGTATATTAAATTTTAACGCCCATTTCTGTAAATCACTTTTCAACGCAAAATCTTTTTCATAATTGGTTTCGTACTCGATTGAAGATTCATCTTCACTAAAATCATTTATATCACAAACTGAATCACTGTCCTCAATATTAACGGTGCAAGTAAAACCTGCAGAACCCTCACTATATTTCTCAACACTGCCTTGTCCTGGCAGCACCAAAACATTTGATTTATTTATAATTTCTTTGTACTTCTTCTGAACTTTTCGCCGAAAACCACCACTTCTCGAACGTTTTCTCCAGTTTTTGTAATCCATGTCTATTTAATATCGATTTAAATACGGCAAAATAACTTTTCTGACAAAAAATTATGGCCAACTAAATGTTTTCTTATAATTGTGTTCCCAAAATCCATTTAAGATCAAACAATCTTATATTGTTCTTTCTTTTTCACTGTAAGTAAGATGATCCAATATCACTCTTATATCTTACTTAACTACTGCTATTGATCTTATTATAGATTTAATTAAGATCAGAAAAGTACGTACTTACAGTGTTCTTATGCTATGCTGATATTAGTCTGTCATTCTTACAATAGTATTTAGCAAGACTATTATAAAATCAAATGAACTTAGAGAACGGGGCTATAAAATCAGGTGTTCTCAAGTGCAAAAAGTCTTCGTAAAAGTTATTATAGGAGCAAGAGGCTCTTAGTGGTATTATATAATGCTCTTTTATACATATATGAGACTGGTAATAAGACTAAGTGTTCTTGAGTTCATCTTAGCTCGTGTAAGACTAATGTAAGAGCGATAACATGTTCCAAAGCAATTATAAGAGCGTTATGAGCCCACCACTCTTATAAAGTATGCAAACTGAGACTCTTTTGCTAGTTGGGTATCTTCTACGTTTAACTTTACCATATGCGAGATATAGCCCGCCAAAGTCGTTTACACGGTGCCCCCCCCCCTGTAATTTCTAAAGTCGTGGACCTATAATACTTCAAATCACTCGCGTAAAGAAACAGGCACAGAAACTCTTATTTAAAATTGTTTCGGGTATCCTGTGATGAATACTATTGAAAATATAAATGAAATAAAAATATATACTTTTTTCTTGCAAGAAATGCAAAACAGCGCGGTGCCAAAAATGACTACGGAACCCTACTTTATGCGTGGTCCGACACACACTTGGCCGGTTTTTTTTTTGTTAGAGTTCTGAGATCCATGAAAGAGTCTACTGATTTTTAAAAGTACTTTTATCTACATTTTTGTACAAAAGCCGACAGTAAATTAGTCACCTGTCCCGCGTGAGCAGTAAATGTAAATGGACGCTTACGAAGCCAAAACTAGAAAAAAATCTCATTTTAAAGTACGATCGATATTATTTACTGTTAAATGTACTCATTTTATCATGCCTAAATTTATTATTATTTAAGTAAGTGTAAAATTGACTCAAAACAAACAAGTTGAACTTCGAAATTGCCTTGTTAGGGAATTAGGTACTTATTTGTTTGAGCTAAACAAGTAACAACTTCCGACTGGCTTTAGGATGAATAAATTATAACTTTTTATGTACTGGTGCCAAAGATACGTTTATTTATTAATATTAATTCATATAAGTAACGGTTTTAAAAACTTGAAGAAAATAAATAAATTGAAGAATGTCTAAGAAATATTGATGGAAATCGTACTAATATTACAAATACACAAGTTTGAATGTGTATTTACGATTATATTTGGCAGTGTCCTTGTTTATTTATTGAAAAATAATTAAAATTATACAAAAAAAACAGGCATAACCCTAATTAAAAAGAAAATCCGATCTCATATCTGATCCAAAGGTTCCCAAAACCCCAGCAGCATTGCCTCGCTGGATGGCCAGAGATAGTTTGAATGTTTATATGTTTGTTTTTTTAGTATATCTCACATTTGTATAATCACTGTTGTGTTGTATGCTATTTTTTTAAATACAAAGTGTAATATGGGTGAGAATAAATCATTTGTCGATGGATCTTCAAACTTGTTTCCAGTCCCAATTAGCCTCATGTAACTACGGTCATTTTCATTGACCACTACCTATATCTGATTTAAAAAAAAAAACATCGTTTGGACAAACCTGCACACTGGTAATATTAATGTGTATGTTGACACGACCTATTCACACAATCGAAATGAGATTTGTCAACATTTAGACAGTCGCATCCCCGACGCGCCCCGTGGATGGCAGACACACCGTCGGCCGCCCACCGTATTGACCCGTCTATATTTAGACCGAGACGCACTTATTAGGCCTGAGGAAACAATTTCGCAATTCGTGTTCTTTTTGTTCTCTAAAAATAAATAATTCCGGCAAAGTGAACCGCTGTAACGCAATTTTTGTAACTAATATTAGAATACTTGTTAGGACTCTCTATTTAGAGTGAAATAATAACAATATCACATATCAGTATGCCTACACTGAAACATTTTCTCCAATGATCATCATACAAATGAATCATCATCAACTGATTAAGTTAAACAATTTAATTTCTTGCGTTTCTCGAATTTTCACTTCCAAGAAAATTTTTGACAAAAAGCACCCATTTTCCGTATTTCGGCCGCCGCCATGGCAACTGAGGCTCACAATTAGTTGTGATAAAAGGATTTTTTATTCTTTCTTGGCAACTATTACTAGTTAAATTCCGAGTTTTGCTTTAAACACATAATTGGGGGTGAAAGTAACTTATTTAGTGCCGAGACGGGGTTTAGTTCGTGGGGCTAAATATTTAGATAAATGTATTAGTTTATACAAGTAAATAGATTTTTATTTTCCAACTAGCCAGTGCACGCGATTTCGTCCACGCATATCTCAGGTTATAAGCGGCGTATCTAGATGAAACTTACGCCAGATTTTAAGTTAGACCTTCTATAATACAACAGTGAAAACCGCATCAAATTTGGTCCAGTAGTTTTTGCGTGATGCGCGTACAATGCAGACAGAAAGACATACTGACAAAAATTCTACATTATTAAATTATTTTTGGTTTCTATTGGCCCCATGAAAAGAAAGAAAGAAAGAAATTTTTTTATTCGGCACAAAGAAAAAAAAAAAAACACATACAATTATTCTTATACTAATCTTAGTATCTATAAAATTAAGGTTACGATTAGAACACTGCCGAAAAGGTTACAGCTCAGCTTTATGTTGCAGCATAAGCCACAACGCTGGTTTTCAGTTGTAACCAACAATGTAAAAAATAAAAATAAAAAATATACTTATGAAAATAATAAAAAGGTAATAAAACAAAAAAGAAAATTGAGCTGTAGATAGGTGGTGTGGGCAGTAGTTTTTGTAATATTTTTGAAGGTTGAAGACGTCTAATACATTTTTTTCTTAAAAATCTTCTATGTACAGACACACACTAGATACAGTTTTATTATATGTATTAATGATTTGATGATGGTTGATGTTGCAGTTCTTAGCGGCCATTAAATAGTCCAATTTCCCCCCAAGTTCCATATAGCGTCAGTGGCAGCCTGTTGTTCGATTAATGCCCCGTAAAAAGGCAATATTAAGCCCCATTCCTTACAGGGGCATTCTACGCCCGAAGCAGACGGGTTGTCGCCCACACGCTATTCACTCGGCTATATTTGGAACTGGGAACTGGGTTCCGGAAAGTACTAAGAAATGGTCTGAAGTTTAGCCTGAGATTTATTTACGTTCAGACAAAAGATATTTCGACCCTATTCATAGATACCGAGCAAAAAATTTCATAAAAATTTTCTTTATGACCCCACTAGCTTTTTCCCGCAGCTTCGCCCGCGTGAATTTCCCACGGGAATAGTGCTTTTTCCTGGTATGAAAGGTACCCTATGTCTTTTTCAGTAGGATAACTCTGTGTATGCTGTATCTGTAATCTGTATATGATAATAAAATCAGTAGATAAAGCGTGAAGAGGTAACAAACAAACTCACTTTCGCATTTATAATATTACTTAGGATTATTAGTATGAATAAGAAATTAAATTATTAAATCTAGACGTGCAATAGTTACTATGAACTGTTGATAGACTATTTCGTTCGACTATGTAAACTCATCATCATTAGGTCATTAGACCATGAGCCCAAATAATTTATGGTCTCTAATTCTGTTTACATGATGACGCTAGTTGCAAGCATCTTCAACTGGTAAATATGCAAATCTATCAACAAAAGTTTGATATGAGACTCTAATATTCAACGTCTGTCATTATTTCCGCAGTACGAAACAAATTCAATAAAAAATATTAAACTTTTGACGGGTTTCGTATTGGAAACAATTATCTATCTGCTATGTATTTTTCCTGTCTTCCTTTTAATTTTTAATAGTATTAACAGTAACATGTTTAGCAAGTAGAGCTGTCAGTTTGCCAGTGGGGGTGTATACGACCGTCGTAATTGGAAGGGTTGATGTTCTTCACACAGTTTACGCCCATTTTACGACACCCTTTCAGGCTTTGAGCTTATTTGGAACTTGAAGTTACATCATGTACTTTTCCCTTATTTCTTTTCATGGTTATTTGCGGACGAAACTGATTAATTTATACGCATCTGATCTAAGTATAGTAAGTACATTTAATTCAGAAAGCTTTTATTAGAGATTATTGTTCACAATTAATTAACAAGACTTCATTTACCTGTAAATAGGCTTTCCAGTCATAAAATGTATTTTTAACGTTATAAATGTCAATATGGTTTTTATTTAATTACAGGAAATCGGGTTAATTAACATGAGTCACTTTTTTAAATTAAGATGGAATAATTAACATTACGTACGAATATACATTTTCCCGACTGTAGAATTTAAAAAAAAACGTTAAATGTTAATAAAAAAAAACTGGTGAAGTCACCCTTATAAAAATTGAGGATATGGTTCATTACAATAATATACGAATAATATATAAAAGTCACCATTGCTGTATTTTTTGGTTTTATACAGGTTCTTTTTAAAGTATAAAAATTACAACTCATTAAAAAATACATTTCGAATTGTTATTAATTAGTGATTTTTTAAATCAAGCTTTTATTATTCGTAAAGAAACATGTAACAAAAAATCATCTTGGTGGGAATTTTTGTTTGAGAGTTATAACAATATAAGTCTTATAATGACGTTTTAAAAAAACGGCGGAAGTGAATTTAGGTGACTACTTAAATTTACAGTTGTAATATCATAATCTTATGTAATTTATAAAGAATCCCCAACGTAGGATTTAATGTGACCACCTCCATACAACTGAAAATTCACAGCCCCGTCTAGCAGACAAACATCCAAAACTTCTTGTTTGACATTGACCTTATGATTTTTTCTCTCTCTTTAGCCTTTCTTAACCCTACGGGTGTAGGCCTTTTTTTTTACGTGTGGAAAGAACCTCGTCCCGTCCATCCAGCCACGGGAAGCTGGACTGGTGTGTGGGACTTGAACCCACTAAAACCACACGGTGCCAACGCCAACCGCATTTTTGCCGGGACCATGTGCTACTCACGCTTCACAGTGTAGGCCTACTTCAGCTTATGCCACTTTTCTCAGTTTCGGGCAATCTCCATCCATTTTATTCATGTCGTTTTTTTACATCATCTTGATTTTGACAGTGAGAAGAAATACAATACCTATTTACTTTCGCATTTAAAATATAAGTATGGTTATTGCAAGTGAACATAGTGTCTGCATATTCTCACGAGTAAAAGACATAGTAATAAGTACTCGTACATTTCAAATAGACATGATAATATGTACATTTGAAATCAATGTTAATTTATTATCGATTGACTTAAAAGAACGTACACAACCTTCGCAGAAAAGCTGTCTTATTATAAATACTGTCCTTGAATGTACGATAAAAACGAAATATCTTTTTGGTGAGTGGTTCACAATCGTTCATTGTATATCATAAACATGATACGATATGTAACATGCAAGTAAATATATCACTAGCCAAGATCTACGAGAAATATTCATATTTCCCTAATGGCTTTTTCACTGCTTGTAGGTACAATGTTACAGGAAGTACCTATACAAATGGACGCACAAAAACTTTCTTATCTTTCTTAGTAGATATTTACACGTAGTGAGCGTTTAAAAGCGTGTTAAAAAAACGATGAAACTGCTTTACACACTCAGCCACCATTCAGGGTTTATCTTGAAAAAAAATATATATATAAAATATTATTAGAAAATAGATTATTAGATATTTTAGAAAAATAATTATGTACAATATTGTTAAATATTACTAATATTTTAAATACGTGTATCAATATGTGTATGAATGGATGTTTGTGACTCACTCACGCCTAAACCACTGAGCAGATTATGATGGAATTTAGTACACGGGTAGAGTAAATTCTACAAGTACCATTTTATCTCGAAATTCCCACGGGAGCCGAGCCCCAGGGAGCATAGTATTGTTACAAGTGAATTAATACATTTATTCAGTGTTACATTTGGAAGGTTGAGATCGACTGAAAATTCGTGTAGACAAAGTTACGGTCACTGGATCCTTAACTATGTAAATTGGCCTATCTTATTAAAATATCTTGGCTAGAGAGCTTGTTATAACTAAAGGCACTAGCTTAATGAGGGTTCTTTGGTCGCGGTTTCATTAATTTGCATAACTTTACTAAACAAGATAAGATTGTGGTCAAGAGCAAAACCTCATTAAATAAAAATAAAAACGTTCAGTGTAACTTAGTGGACAGCTAGTGTCATTATTAAATAGACAAGAATACCTACGATTATTTAAAAATATTATTTTTGGATTTTTATTATCTGTCACTATTTTGTATTTAGGTAGAAACATTTTATTTATTTAACTTTATTGCACGTTTAATCAATTTTTTTATAACATAGGGCGGCAAACGAGCAAGCGGTTCACCTGATGGTAAGCGATCACCGCTGCCCATGGACTACTGCAACAAAAGGGGTAATAATAATTAATTGGTTGAACAAATTCATTCAGTCTCAATGAAAAAAGTTCAACAGTACCTACCTACGTTGAAAATCTTTTCTTACCTATTTTTTTTTGTTGCTCGCTATTTTAAACGTATAATATTCGTACTTTACTTTGACGAAACACTTTTTCTACACTCTTCGATATCTGTGATTCGAGTCTCCCAGCGCCAAATTGTGAAACTTCATGAAAACTTAAAACCCATAGTTACACACGCCGATAGAGGGCGCGTTAACAGAAGTTCCGCTACTAGCTACTAGATGGCGTATTATATGATTGCAAACATTGCGCTTTTTTTAATTATAGAGCAGTAAATAGTGAATTTTGAGTAGGTATATAGTGTGATAAATAAATATTGTAATGCAAAAACAGCATATAAATGAATGCCTGCGTCTTTGCTTGAATAGAAAGATAGTTGGACGAAAGTTTACATCAAACATCAACTTATGTGGAGTTAAGTAAACAACAAAAAACACATAAACATTTAACTTTGTGCTTATGCTTGTATTTTCCCGCTTCTAGATTGATTTCAACAATTTTGTTTATGCCTCCCTTCACCTTGGGACATTTTTATCTTCATTGATTTGTTTTAAAATACGAAGTTAGTTTAATTTTTATGACACCTCAAATATTTATTGTACATCTGCCTGCCATAATTCGTCATAAAACGTTTGCTACTTTACCAAATTTTTAAGATATTTACCTATGTAGTTAAATTTTATAGCATCTTGATAATTAACAAACATATATTTTTTTACAAATACGTCACTATGTATGCTAGTTTACCAAAGATTAAAATTGTAGCTTTTGGTCATCCTATCAAAAGAAAATAAAAAGCTTTTAAACATATTCAGTTCGGAAAACCAGTTTTGCCTGTAAAGAAGGGAAACCCAAAAAAATATTAAATAATATGTCCATCAAAAATAAAGTACCTATAATAGCTAACGAACCGAAACTCCCTAAGGCAAAGCTAGTGACGTAACCCTGTTTGCGAAAGTCATCGATAGCAAGACATCGACAAAGAACGTCCCTGACCCCTCCACGCGAGGTCGCATGTCCAGGGTTGCCAGGTAGCTTATGTAAGTGATTTGAGTAGCGCCCTAGAGTTCCGACTATCGAAATATAGGGTGAATAGATTACCCTAATCAAAGGCTGTTTCTTGAACTGTTTTCAAGTTTTTGTTTATTTCATCCATAACCGTCCCAATGTCTGTCTGTAATCAAATATCGAACCCATTTACTGTATTTCCATGAATGGTAATGTTAAGATGGCGATACAAAATTGTGAGGTGAAACTGATTTGGCGTTGAAGCCACATGTACTATAAGAAAAAAAGTCCTTTGCATGCCTTTGGCATGTTGCATGACTTTGGCATTTAGACTAAAAAAATTACATGCAGTCTTTTTAAGTGTTTTATGCCCCTCGCTTTGCACTCACTCCAAAATGTTTTCTTTTCTCTCTGCATCAAGTCTTGGTTGACTGGTAGAAACAGGATTCTTGTAAAGAAATTAAACAAATAAATAAATATTAAACCTTGCCATGAGTTAGTCAGATGCTTTTGGGCGACTTGAAAAAAATCTGACACCAGTGTTTTCTATAGCATACTCGATGACAAGAATAAACCTTATAAAATAGGGAAATCTGATAAAATCTCATTTGTTAAAATTGGGTATATATACCTAGCTAATCTAAAATAACCCGACTCTAGAGGAATTAAACTTCCAGCTAACATTAATACTAACTGGCAGTTGGCAGCGGCCCAGACAGTTTTTGTGTACAAACATATCATCAAACAAGCGAGATAAAAGTAAACCTTGTTACCTGGTGAACTTTATATAGGTATGGCATTGAACAGTTACGGAATAAAGTGGCTATGGCCAAGTAATTACGAGCTTGTAGGCGAAAGTTTCCAGGTTAAAATCCTACTCATGCCTCATCTGACTAATGTTTATTGTAGTTTTCATAGACCACTAGCTAAGGATAACGTCATAAGGAAACCTACGCATTTATCAGCATGTCAATCTTCTTCTGCTCAGCATATTTGCGTCCACTGCTGAACGTATGCCTCTTGATGGAATTCCACTCTGATCTTGATGCGGCGATCTTGATCCAGGTCGGCCCTGCCGTCTTTTTTATATCGTCCGACCACTTAGTAGCTGGTTTGCCCAAACTTCGTCTTCCTGTACGGGGTCGCCAAAACAGAACCCTCTGGCTCCATAAATCGTCATCTCAGCATGTCAATATAGGGTACAAATTACTTATATCAATCTCTTAGAACTTTAAATCACGCCTCAATCGAGGCTAAAACATATATGGATTACTCTATATATTAATTCCGGGACGGATCCCGGGGCGCAGTAGATAAATTAGTCAAGCATAAATCTAGTTACCGAAGTAGGTCACCAATTAATATCAAAACGTGTGATTGAATCTTCATGTTAAATGCAAATGATCAGGCTGTTGCAAGCTCGATTTCCGATCATAGAATATCTGATCGAAATCCGTTCATGTAAATAGGGATATTCAATGCAAGTGTTGGTTTATTAATATTATATATGAATACGAGTAGTATTTAAAGCTGATCGCGAAGAAAGAAAGGGGAAAAATTGATCTGTTCGTAAATATTAGGAAAAATACTGTAACTGGACATTTTAGAACTCCTGATCGATCATAGATATATTTTAACGTAGTGACGGTTCCGTTTTTTTTACACGACTGACCAAAAAAGGAGTGTTATGTTTTCAGGGTTCATGTATGTATGTAATTTCTTTATTCCATAAACGGCTTGGCATAAGTCCTAAACGGCTTAACAGATTTTGATGTAAGAGGTATTGTTAGATTCCTTGCATAAGCCCAAATGACATAGGCTATGTAAGTTGTCAGTCGTGTTTTTTATTTTTAAATAATTAGCTTGTTCCTTTTTAGCCAAATTCGAACACCTCAAACGGCTTTATTTTTTCTAACTCTTATTTGGAATAACTCTGGCCAATTTTAATTTACTAATGATATCCATTTAATGAAATAAAGGTACATATATGTTTATTTTTATTAAAAAGAAGATAACTCTACGCAAGCGAATCCACAGGCAAAAAATACAAGTAAATACCGTCCACTTATTACACAAACTACGATCGATCTCAATTAGGAACCCGCTTCGTCTGTCAAAGATCCTCCCAGGTGACTGCTAGACCGCTGCTGTTCAATGTTATTGATAGTTTAACTGGAGCTTTGGAGTTTGGCTGAGGAATTCTACGGTTAATCACGTTATCAATTCACAGAAGGTATACAAATAGAAATTAATAGAATAATTAATAGATTAATAGAATTTAGAATGGAGAAACATTGGAGAGATGTATGCTCAACGGTGGGCAGTTATACGCTGAGGAAGAAGAAGAAGAAGAGATACAAATAGCTGTTCCATACATTTCGGGTGAGTAGGTATTGGAAAATAGTATGGAACAGCAGATTTTTTTTTCCGCACAATAAAATCGGATTGAGTTAATAGGTCCCATACAAAAAGTTTGCTTATGTTCATGAGTACTTTCACCAGTAGAAAGGATGACAATGTTATTTAATATCGTAAAATATTATATCTCAACAAGGTTACATATATTAGTAAAATTCGACGCTGATTGACTTATTGGTATATCGAAGCAGAGACGAAACCGCTGAACGTAGAAATTTGAAAATTAGTAGAGAAGTTGTTTATTACTTAAAAGCTGAATCTAAGGAAATAATTTTGGAAATTTCATGCCAAAGGTAAAGAGATTGAATGGGTTTAAAACTACGCGGGCGAAACCGATGAAAAAAGTTAATAATATAATAGTAATGACTAATATTGTCAGAGTCAATTTTTTTGCTACTAAAGTAAGCTCGTCTGGGGAAAAATCGTAACTCAATGTCGTACCGTATTCAAATATATTTCGTGTCTGACGTCTTTCATTTTTCACATTTCTCCATTGTGCGAAAATGTAATCAGGCGTAGCTCATTTTGCCGGACTCCTTGACAACTCAAACAGGAGAGGTCTCATCGACCATTTCATCACAATAGCTTTGAATATAATAAGTTGGGAACTCTTGGGGACACTCCACTCTCGGAGGTAGAACAATGCTATGTTATGGTAGGCTATATCATGCTATATGCTTGGATTGAGAGGTTTGGCTTTTGGTACAATATTAGTAAACTTACAGTAGTGATATAGAAAAAGACTTACTATAGTAAATTTAGAATGATTTATACGTGTATATAGTAAATTTTACGGACTTAACTATTATTACAAAACCAAAAGTTTAAAAAAATAGTCCTATAGAAGTTAGTAGGTATTAGTTATTCTTTAACAAAAACAACGGATCGTAATTCGGTATAAAAATTTAAATCGGCAGTGTTGTCACAAAATGTAATCCTTCATGAGGTCTTATGTTTTGTCAAAAACTCGAAAGCTAAGTTTGGAGGCGCCTTGTAAGTTTTCCGCAATAACAATAACAACACATAAGAATAAAACAATTTTAAAGTCTAGACAAGTATAACTCGATCGGCCAAACATATCCAAACGGAACAAGCACAAAATTACCCGTAACATAACAAAAGCCAGCGCTAACCAAGTTTGGGCAAACCGCACTGTTTTCAATTAGCCCGTACAACGTCGGGGCAATAAAATAAAAATACCACTGTTTGGGCCACGAGTACAATTTTGTAAACGGCCATTTGTATAACCAGCTGAACATGAACTCTGAAGTCACCTTTTTTGCGTGCTTACCTAGCTATGACCCTCAATTTTTTTTAAATAAACAAAAATGAGGCAGCGAAATGCGAAATTTTTGATATCAGACTCTGAATTTCAGTGATTCGCGTGTTCATTCTTCAGCTTTCCTGATCTGGATCCTTATAGGGACAAAATCTATGGCGACCACGGAATCAGAATCGATAACTGACCCTTGATTTCACTAATAACATAACAAACGTAGAAATCGTGTCTCAACTCAACTATGTCTCAAAAACCAAGGAGATTGACTAAATCTTAGAGGTATATATCTCTATAAGACTTTTTTGCTTTAATACAATCTCTTTGGCATATGAGGCACAATGGGGGATTTTCCGAGACCCAAATAAAAAAAAAAAAAATTCCAGATGAATTCATCGGTGGCGCTTAGCCTTAGCAAAAGGCGAGACCATTCAAAAAGCAAAAATGCTCTGTATTGGCATTTAAAAAAAATAAAACCTAATAAAAAAACATCTAAAAGTATCAATATTGTGATTTGTGCAACTGTCAAACTGTTATGTGATTTTTTTTCTGTCTCTAGCTGATAATAAAATGCGCACAAGAAAGGTACAGCCATTATTACGACTCGGCTTTCAATAAAATGCCATCTGTTGAGACTTTTTTATACAGATTTTTTTTTCTTAATTTAACTGTCAGAAAAATCGCTCATAGAGGCACAATCATGGAAGTTGTAAGTACTTTGTACAAAAGGTACTTATTACTTCCATGGGCACAATATCTACGTTTGTTATTAGTGGAATTGGCCCCCAGGTGTAGTATAATTGATTGCCAAGGGGAATTCCCGTGAAACAGCTCGCAGTCATACGTCATACACTTCCATGCCTCTAGGGAAGAAGACCTTGGTCTGAATGCTTTTGCGGATAATTCATGCTGTTCCCGAGGTCGGCGGCTCCTCAGGGGCTCATTGAACATTCATACGTTCCCAACAACTTTGGCCAATGCTGGTTGGATTCCGAAATTTGCAACTGCTTTTTAGAGCATTTAACAAGATTAATTCTAGTTTTTGGGGTTATTTAAATCGGAATTAGTACATACCTAAGTAATGTATTAATTTGGGTATTTTTTATCTTTGTAAATCTGAAATTAATACTCAAAGAGCACCATATTTTTCTTTGTATAAAAAAAAACTAAGAATAGAATTAAAAAATACATGACATAAATCACGTGAAAGAATTTAAGGGAAAGGCTTAGTATTCTTAGGTATATAAAGCAGAGATACCGATATTAATAATAGAAGTTATACTCTTCTCTATTTAGGTCTTTACCATACGAATCTAATTTGAAAAAATACTCAATTACCATAAAACACCAAATTTTAGCGTCGTCAAAATAAATGTCCTACTTGTCATTCATCCAGTCCTACCGAACCCTGCCTTATTCAATAATTTCCTCTAAATTTCTCGAGCCTTAAGATGAATGTAAATCAAGGGGATCGATATTACGTGATGGTTCAACTTTTAACGTTACTTTCAGAGAAAATGTTCGGGAATATCTCAAAATATATATGACTATGTTTTAACGATTCATGACTCAGTGAACGGTTAATATCCTCCTTACCTGTAGGTAAATAAAACTTAGTTTAAACGCGTCTTATTATGATAATAAAACTGTGGAATCATATAAACGACGACACTTAAACTTCTGGTAAATTAATTGGCAAATTCCGTGAAATCGATGTGTTCCCCGGATAAATTCGAAACCTAGTTCCACAATTCCTTGAATTGTGGGCCAGATGCGATGTTTTCGTGGAAACATATTCAATGCTAGTTCTACGAATAATAACGGAGGCTTTACTAAATTAGTTGTATAATCTATCTATGGCATCAGTTTCAGCCTTCAGGCAGCGCTTTCCCGATTTTTATAAGACTCGGCCGTTCCGGTGAAATATGAACGAAAGAGATTTATGGCTGGGGCGGAGGTGGAAATTTGATTTTGTGAGATAAATCCTGAATGACCCCTTGTTTTTGCCGGTTTACAAGCTATCGGGCCCAGTTACTAGCCTTACTTTTTTTAACTTACAATTCGTTCTTAATAATGTATTGGAAATGGCTACTACTATAAAATGCCGAATGATTAAAAAGATTTAAATCTGATTTTTTTCAAAAAATGTTATTACTCTGTGTTGAATGATTTTAAAATGACCAAATAAAATTTTACTAACTTTGTTTTGTTTTACACTTTGACATTTTAATTATTTTACTTGAGACACTAATTTACTATTTGCATGTAACTTAATTTCTGGTTGTCCTAATATTATTATTATTTTTTATATATTTGTATGCTGTTTTTAATTGGCAAAACAAAGATGTACCATGACTTTTTTGTAGCAACTGTATTCTACTTATACCTATGTTTGACAAATAAATATATTGATTGATTCTTACTAATTTTATAACGTGGAAAATTAATTAGATGAATTTTTGTTACTTTTCTTTTCTAGCAACAAGCTAATTATTAAAAAATAAAAAAACAAGACTTTACTTTACTTGAACTTACATAGCCTATGTCACTCTGAGGAATGCAAGGAATCTAAAAATACCTCTCACATCAAAATCTGTTAAGCCGTTCAGGACTTATGGTGGAATAAAGAAACTTATATACATGCAAACAAACATACATACATACATGAACCCTGAAAACATATGTTCCCTTTTTTGATCAGTCGTGTAAAAACTACTGAACATACTTTGATGAAATTGACTATACCTGCTACGAAGCAGCTCTAACATCGTTCTAAATGTATTGTTGGATAGAATTAATGTTCAATTATGAGAGCATGATCAAAACTCATATCTCTTACTTATTACTACCACGGAATAAGAAATTCTATTAACAATTTATGGATTTTAGTAGGTATTTTAAAATTAGACACATGATGTCTATAGATATACTGACGCAAATTAACTCTACCCTCGGCCAAATATTGTGGGAGAAAATAAATTAAGACATAAAGACACAGTTTGGTTATTTGAGGTACGAGACCCTTAAAACGTAAAAGGCTATAAACAAAACGGTAAATGTCCAGAGTAGGGAAAAAAATCTGATCACACTTAAGACAGTCTATTTTAAGAGCTTTGTATAACGGCCGCAGACGGAAATTCAGATATAAAACATTTATTTCGACCGTTACCAAGAAACGCTCAGGCGTTTTATTACACTACAAAGTATTCCATCTCTATGTTGCAAAGTGTATTTTTTGTAAGCACTAAACACTTCTATAATAAAAATTTACAAATATGTTAGGTTTGTAAGCATGTACAGTTCAGATGCATAGAAACCTGACCCCCTATCTATCAGGGGGGGTCATATTCCCACCACCAACCCATGGCTCCACCAACCTCGCGGTTATATGAGCCGAATCGCGGGAGAGGTCTGCGCCAGTCTTGCTCGTGGCTTCACCCGGCGCACCTTTCTTAACTCCATACAAATAACTCCTAATATGTCCAATATTTCTGTGCATCTTCTTGTAGTATAATTGCTGCCTCCCCATACTTTGGGTGTTACTTTGGTACATCACGCCACTCGCGTCGGTTTGTTTAGTCTCCTTTTATTAGCTAGTCATACTCAGTCTTCACGTAGACCTCGGTCGTTCATTCCTCATCGCCTATTTCCTCCTTAAAGACTTAAGTCACTCCGCCGTTTTAGCTACCTCTCTCGAGGCCGCTCCTCTTCCTGTGCCATCCATGCGCGAATCTTCGTAGCTGCCGAAAGTTCGCCTCCGATCCCACGAGATCATAGTAATATACCGGGCCCACGTCGAGAGGCTTTACATTTTCTAGTAAGTCCCTACGCTCATCCCCATATAGAGGGCACTCCCAAAGCGCATGATGCACATCCTCAACAAATGCTTCCTTGCAGAAGCAGTAGCTATCAGGGGGGTCAGTTATCTGCAGCTGACTGTACATACGAGTATTATAAAATGTACCAAGTTCGTCTGTGGAAAAGATGTTTTTAGGAGACAATGACCGCCGTGTTGTGTATGTATCGTAACCGTAAATAGTTGGACACCTATTTCAGCCTTAAATAACCTGATTGTGGTCATCATCAAGTTATTTAAGGCTGAAATAGGTCATCTTTCTAAGACGTCTCCCAAGCTGAAAGTATATTTAATACAAGTCTATAATGTATATCTACTTACTTTATTTGCGAAAATATTGTACAATATTTCACCTCTAAAACTTCTGAAAATTTCACTTAACTGATATTGTGCTACTACTATTTTGCTCTAGAATACTCTGTGTAGAATTGTAGATTCTATTGTTATCCTATACCTAATATTTACACAGTGACCGGTTAGAAGCTGCTGCCATACAGTTTCTTCCATCTAATACTTGTTGTACACCTAGTACGTGTGTACTTGTCGTGTACGTGATACTAATTCCAGAAACATTCTATTTGTAGAAGGATCCCTACCATGAGTTTTATGTATTGTATCTTTGCTTCGATAACTTTAGGTCCAATCTTGCGAGCTTCCTCATATCTCATGCCATTTTTATTGCGATAACAATCCATTATCCACTAGTTATCTTATCGTTGGAATGATAATATTTTGTGGTTAACAAAACAAATAATTTGATTACTTTATCCCTCACGAAATAGACACTGCCTGGGGATGTCAAACCCAACAGCGTTTTTCTCGCTATTATCGGTGTTATTAAATGGAATGAAACAACCCTACAGCATCGATGTAAATTATGGTCGTTCCACTACTTCGGTGAAAGCTCTTAATATAAATATTCCTTTACGTTTTCCTGGTAAAAGAAATTAGAAAATGCTCAAAGAATATGTGTTTCAGATGCGACGATGGTGGAGGCGGCGCGGCGACAGGCACGGGCGGGCGGACGGCGTCGCTGCGGCTCGCGAACGGGCGGGTCGCGGCGCAGTCGGCGGAACATCTCCCGCACTCGCCCGCCGACTGCGCCTCAGTGCGGATTTCCATCGACAACACTAACACGTGCTGCACCGACTCGCTCGTCACCGCCCTCGACGACGAGACCTTGCTGCTTGGTGAGTCTTTCTTCTTTTTTATATTCCTGTGTCTTAGTGGCCAGGACTATGCGGCACTTGCCCGCCGACTGCGCCTCTGTGCGGATTTCCATCGACAACACTAACACGTGCTGCACTGACTCGCTCGTTACCGCCCTCGACGACGAGACCTTGCTTTGTGGTGAGTCTTTCTTCTTTTTATTTTCTTGTGTCTTAGTGGTCAGGACTATTCTGCACTTGCCCGCCGACTGCGCCTCTGTACGGATTTCCATCGACAACACAAACACGTGCTGCACCGACTCGCTCGTCACCGCCCTCGACGACGAGACCTTGCTGCTTGGTGAGTCTTTCTTCTTTTTATTTTCCTGTGTCTTAGTGGCCAGGAGTATACCGTACTCGCCCGCCGACTGCGCCTTTGTGCGGATTTCTATCGACAACTATAACACGTGCTGCACCAAATTGCTTGTCACCGACCTTGGCGACGAGACATTGCTGCTTGGTGAGTCCTTCTTCTTCTTCTGTTGGTTAGTGGCCAGTATTTATGGAATGTCTTCCGCATTATCCAGTGGACTGTGACAACACTAACATGTGTTACACAGACTCCCTAGTCATCACCTGCTCACGAGCTTTTTTTGTTTTGTTACGGGACCGCCTAAGACGCTGGATAGATGTCTATTGACAACACATGTGTGACCACAGAGCACAAAAGCTACCTAAACCTATATCACTACCACCGAGTACAAAGTCGCTGCCCCGCCGCCGCGTAGATGCGGCGCGGCGGGGCAGCGACTTTGTACTCTGTGGCAGTGATATAGGCATTCATTTCTATTCTATTCGTTTGTGTTACTGCCTTGTATCTCGTTTGGTTTCTGACTTAGAATATTATTATCCCATTTGTTGATCTCCTACGGTGACTGATGAAGAAGACGTATATCAGCGTGCACTTGATTTCAAGTCACTCCATGCAAATATTGCCCAAGGATTTGCAATCCTTCGTTTTATTTGATACACGGGTATACAATAAGGACTACTACAAGTGGCGGTAACGAGTCTTAAGTGTCATCTTTCTGATTATACATCTGATAACGCTAAAGCTTCGATGACAATTCTTCCTGATCTCAGCAGCCCACTCTAGCACTCTACATTTCTTCCGCAGTATACACGCCGATTTTTCGCATGATATAAAGGTAAAGAAACCAACATATCAACAACAAAACAAACTTTTCTTTGTTGTTATGCTATTATTGTTATTTAAATCTATACATATAATAAAACAGTAAAAATATTTTGTCTGTCCATTTAGTATTTTTGACTGAAATGGATGAGAGGAATGATGAGAGGGACACTTAAAAAGAATAATAGAGAGCAACAAAAAATTTTTAGAATAAAACACGGGAAATTGTAGATAAAGAGCAGACGAAGATCGTTTATTGAATGAAATGTCACTTTTGATTCATTTTAACACCGCGACTGTACTACGAGTACCTAATATATTCCCGTGGGACACGGGATAACCAAATGGCTTAAATTTTGAGTACTAGAGTTTAGGTTACTACAGTTTGGAACACAAAAAGATTTTTCATCTAAGCTAAACTCACGCGGGCGAAGCCGCGGGCAACAGCTAGTTCACAATATTTTTAAACAATATATATAAAATCTCATTTAAAATATAAATTGGCTCTTATCAATTTTTGTTACAAAAAAAATAACTAAGTACTTTCATTATACCTATATGCTGATATCGATACCAATTAATTAATATTTAACCGTGATAACTATGTAAAAAATAAAACATAAAAAACAGATAAAAAGTGTACTTATATGTTAATAGCGATAATAATTGATTTAAAAAAGGTTAATTAAAAATAAAACTTGATAAAAAAAACAAATGAAAGAACCTTATCTGTAAGCTCGTGATAATAAGTCAGCCAAAAGCTAAAAAGGGCCATTTAGACGGAACAAGTTTCTTGCCTGTTGATTACGATTAAATTGAAGCAATAATTTACTGGCATAGTCTAAACAATACGTAACATTCTTGAACTGGTATGCAAGTTCAAAACTTTCCTTGGTGTAGGGCCATTTAGATGGTACAAGCTTCTTGCCTGTTGAATACGATTAAATTGAAGCAATAATTTACTTGCATAGTCTAAACAACACGTAATTTTCTTGAACTGATGCAAGTTTGGATTCAAAACTTTTCTTGGTGTAAACAATACACGCCAGAAAATGTCATTCAATTCTTGCATGAAAAATTTGACAACGCAAATACGTGCAATTCTTGAAGCAAGTCGCTAAAAAATGGCACGTACCCATACAAATCTGTGTTTAAAAAATGGAATGCAATAATTGCCTAAATTGTATACGTGTAAACAGAACACATTGGCAATAATCGTATGTCAAGATTTGCATTTAATAATTGTATTCAAGTTTTTTATTTAAATCACCATGTAAACAGTTGCTTTCAATTATTGAAAGTCAATTCTTGCATTCCATTATTGCTCTTGTATGTTCAAAAACTTGCACCGCACCGTCTAAATGGCCCTTTAACTTTATATTTTTCTCAAGCCTGGTTGAAATTTGGTACACATTTAGGTTTCTTGCAAAGATTAACTAAGATATTACTTATTAAAACCCCGAAATTTAACGTAAATTTAGGCAGCGTTTCAACATTGTCTTTTAAATAACGTTCGATTCTTTTCCAAGAATTATATTCCCACTTGTAACTTACCCAAAAATCGAGACAACTACCAAATCAAATTATGTAGTAACCCCAAAATCGAGACAGCTACCCCAAAGTTAACATTGACCATGAATCGAATAGATGCGTCGCGCATGCCGCTGCGCCCGCCTTTTCAGCGTGCAGTCTTCATCAGACCGGCGCCCTGATATGCCGACCGCTCCCGCCCGACCTAGCGAGCGACGCGAGTGAAGTGTTCTCTCTCTTAACTCTGTTCCTGAAACGATGACAAACTTCTCCAGTCATGTTCGTAACCCAGTGTCCATGCTTCACTAAATGTTGTCTTATATGTTGTGAATTGTGTCTACTATGCTAGTGTTATAAGGGAACATTAAATAGGTAATTAATTTAAATTGGAAAGCTTATGCATGCTTTTACTAATCTGGAAAAATGGGTTGTGTCAAAGTCCCTCGGATGCCAAATGGCGCCATTGCAAGCCACTTTGGTGCCAACATAAACTTAAGTCGCTTTAAGATTTAGAGCATGATGCAATTTTTTATGATAAATAGATTGTATCCTTGGGTGCATAGTACTAAATAGCAATAGGGTGCATAGTACAAATTTTAGTAACTACTATCGAATTTCGACTGAAAATAATTTCAATTAATAATAAATATTGTATAATATTTTATCTACAGCAATACAAATTTAAATAGGTACTTTATCTAATTAGACAAATTACAAAAATATTAATTATTTTTTTTCTTACAACTTCGTCATAGTCATCATAATAATGTCATTTTAATTGGTAATTACTTTATGTGTAGGTGCAAGTTATTATAAAACCTAAACACATAAATACAGTTAATGTTATATCAAATAAATTATCATTTGAAGTCAATTTTAATTAGGTAATATCCTCATAATGATTCAGATATCGCCGCCAAAAATTATGAATTTTATTAAAAAATAACATCTGTGTACTTAATAAGGGTTCTATTGTAAATAAAATTATTGATCATTAAATTTAGTAAAGTTTTTTATTTATAAATTACAAATTTTGACAATTTTTATTTCTGTGGGTCCTTAAATGATGAAGAAATAACATATAGATGTATATTAGTAGATTTTACAACAAGTGCACAAAACGAATCATTTTTATCCGAGACTTTTAGCAGCCCGAGCCGAAGGCGAGGGCTGATAGTAATGTCGAGGATAAAAATCGTTTTGTGGACGAGTTATAAACTCTGCTTTTCACTTCGATTGCGAGGAAATAAATCAAATTGAAGAAATTAATAAACACACGAAAACAAGAGCTGTTTCCCGCCGCTTTATTTTTTGTTAATCTTACGACATTGATAGGCTTGGGCTGCAGACTTATACAGCCTACTATTAAATTAATTTTGTAATAATATTCTTAAATTAATTAAATAACATACCGTACTTAAATTTAAATTTTAATATCTTTTATCTCTTAAAAAACACATAAGGCAAATAAATTAAAAGTAAATATTATATAATAACTAATTCTATCCATAAACATTTTTTCGTGTTTGGCTGTATGGCTCATTTTCTTTGCCTTAATATAGATACATTTATGAGTAGATACGTTAATGCCCTTGTGCACAAAATTCGATTTTGTGCAGCCTATATCCTGCACAAATAAGCACTTTCAGAGCATGAGAAGTGAAAAAACTATTTAAAACAAAAAATAAATATCCCACAAAAAAACTTATATTTATCCACATGAACAAAGCAATATCTACCACTTGCTTCGGTCGTCATTCAAACTAAACTAAGTTTAAAAAAGTTCGCGTCTACTTTCGACATTACGAAATTTTACAGAAATTCTAGAAAATATCATAAGGAAAAGTCATCAAGATCAGCTCATGGTCAATGTTAATATTAATTTATGATAGTCATTTTTATAAGGTATCTAATTATAAATAATTTCTTTTTTTATCATTAAAATAACAATTAATTTATTTTCTCAGAAATGTTCAGGTTATAATATAATAAATAGGGACATAGAGCTAATAGTTACAATTTACCTAGATTAAAAATTTAAGATTAATTTAAACGAGATACAAGCAAAACTCGATCAGTACAAAAGTAACAAATATGTAATTCCTGCAATAATACCTTCCTGCAGTAAAACATGGAGCAAGCTCCATGTCTTACTGGAATATGAGCAATACAAAGCAGCGACAATATCTTAAATGGTATCTCATTAACATTAAACAATGATGAGCTCAACATAATTTTGAGCAAACCATTGCCACATCATCATCATCATCTTTCTACTACCCACTGCTGGGTATAAGCCTCCCTCTATTTACGCCAAGCTTCTCTTATGGATCATCGCAATGCCACATGGGGCTAGTCAATTCTATATGGATTAGCAATACTCCTGCTAGAGAGTTTTGATGGCTCAGAGATAGTATATTTTTGAGGACTGTAACTCAAGAGTTCAAAGGCAAAGTCGCACCATGTAACTGAGCAAAAGTATATTTAAAAAACACTCAGATTATTAATTTCTGGCAATAACTTTCAACCTCCACCATTGTCATTGTTGCTGTACCAATTATAGTTTTTTTTAAATAAAAATCTGAGTGGTTCAGTACACCAGTATCCATTTATCAACTGAATTGCCGTTTTAATTTTTAATGTTCTGATACAGCAGCAGTTGGAAATTAGATGGCTCCATAATACATACGAAATCTTGAAAGCTTGACAATGAAAGATCGTGTGCATTCAAAGTATGACAAAACAATTTAACATCCGGATGCAGATCTAGAAATATAAAAAAGTAGGTCAATTCAGTTCAGTCAAGCCATTTAACTCAAGGACCGACTGGACCGATTTTCGTTTTTGATTTGTTATATTGTATTTAAGTGTCTAATATATATAACTAGCCACGCCCCGGGGCTTCGCTCCCGTGGGAATCTCGGGATAAAAAGTACCATATGTGCTATTCCCGGTATTTTTCTACCCGTATACTAAATTTCATCGAAATCCGTCCAGAAGATTTTGCGTGATTGAGTAACAAACATCCTCACAAACTCACATCCAAATTTTTGCATTTATAATATTATTAGGATATTAAGATAATATTAGAACAATAGCATTGCCCCACAGCTTCGCTTCCGTGGGAATTTAGAGATAGCCTATAGCCTAACTCTAATTGTTGCTATCATATCATACAGTTACAGAGATATGGGCACTCTATAAAACAATAAAACTTTTCAGTTTTACATATAAATGTAAAAATAGATTTCAAAAAGGCTGATGATTATTTTAGTTATAATTTTACTAGCTTTTGCCCGCGGCTTCGCCCGCGTGAATTTCCCACGGAACAGTGCTTTTTCCCGGGATAAAAAGTAGCCTATGTGCTATTCCAGGTCATTATCTACCTCTGTACCAAATTTCATCGAAATCCGTCCAGTAGATTTTGCGTGATTGAGTAACAAACATCCTCACAAACTCACAAATTCACAAACTCACAAACTCACATCCAAACTTTCGCATTTATAATATTAGTATGGATTAACGCTGGACTGGCATGAAACTCACAGAGCCAGTTAGCATAATAATTGTGAGAAGCTCAGCCTAGTGGTTAGGGCATATTCATAGTGCTATCACAAGTCAAGCAGTCCAGGATGTAGCACGACTTGGATTGGTCGCCGTCACCAGTAGTAGGTCATTACCAGTAGTATCTCTCCATACTTACTCCATATTCGTAAAGTTCATTGATACGAACTACTATTGTTAAAGCTAAGTCAGATTAAAATTAGGTGTGTATCACATATAATACGTATTTCAAAAGAACGGGTACAAAATGTCCATCCTGCTGTGGCTTTTTGTCCAAAATGCACAATACAAACCTCGTTTTGTGTAGACTATAACGTATAATGGCGTCATACTCTTGAAATGATGATTTTGATCTTTCAGTGATGATAAATATAAAACAAAATCGAGGAAGTCTTAATGATATATATATAAATAAATAAATAAAATATAAATATATACGGACAAATCACACAGATTGAGTTAGCCCCAAAGTAAGTTCCAGACTTGTGGTATGTAATTTATAACAAATACATATATAGATAAACATCCAAGACCCAGGTCAATCAGAAAAATATCATTTTCCATCTTGACCTGACCGGGGATTGAACCCGGGACCTCCGGCAGTCCGGCGTGATGACCGTTGGGCCACGGAGGTCGTCAATAGTCGTATATAGGTAGATACTTTGATTCGATTTGACCAACAGTCTGCAGCATTATAATATTTAAGTAAGATTTGATACTTAAATCGTTTCTTTTGTTTTTGGTCCAACATACGTATGACAAAAATTTTACAATTATGAGCAACCAGTCGATGTCAGGTTCAAAATTAACCAAAAAATCTGTTACACTTTCAATGTGTGTGTGAATTAATTGTTTACCGTTGAATTTTGTGTATAATATTCACGTGTTTTGTGTTAGTCGTCATTATTGTAGTTAGTAGACGTTTTGAGACAGTGAATTCGTAATAGTTATAGATATTTTACCTTAAGAATCTGATGACCTAATCCTTCGGAAAATTTTAATGTTCGCTATTTTATACAATTAATTATTTATGAATTGTATAAAATAACTATAGTTTTGACTGAGTTCCATTGATAATTTAAACACGGTATTACTGAATCATATTTGTAACAAAATCAATGGAAAATACTTGGATATTTAAAATAATGCTTGCGCACTAAGAATAAGTAGCGTATAAATTAACGTTATCCACTGCGGTATTGGTTACAACCACTTGATTCTTGACATCTTGCATTATTTACTATTCTCGTCACGTGGCGCTACGTACCAGATGATTAATTCATATTTATTAAACGAATTAACCATACAAGTGTAGCATTAGATACGCAACAACTAATTGTCATACTTGTGACGTCCGTGGAATGAAAAATGTCGATATTTTTGTTATACCGTGACGTTCGTTTGAAATTGTACCAACAAAAGATCGTACGCCAGTCTTGTAGATGTTTCGTTTGTAAAACAAAGTCCGAGCGCTAATGGAAAGACAAAAAGTAACGCGAATCTAATGGACTTTAAAATAAGTAAGTTGTATGTCTCGCTGACAGCGCGAGCCTTGAGTCTGGTTTATTTTCATGTCGTATTTGTTGGCGAAACTATTTGGTTTTTAGATAGTGATAGTATTATTACTATATGAACTTTAGATATAATATAACCGTAACTATCATTCAATAACCATAAACCCAAATATTAGTGAATGAACTTCTTCATTCACTAATATTTGGGGTTTTAAAACCCTTCGGTTTTAAAAATACCTTTGGCTAAAAGCTTAAAAATAAAACTAGCTTTAGTTATTGGATCTGTATTTTAATTTGTGTTGCACACATTGCACAAGCAATTTGTGTTGCACATAGTGCTAAATAGTTGGACTTAATGCAGAAACACTTATCAAATGTTTAACCTTTGGGTCAGACGGAGAGTGTGGGTACATAATAGAGATAAGTGATCGATTAGAAATTTTACAAAATATCTATAGTTAACTATATTTTTTTAATATCCTCTTTAAAAATGTATACTTATCGAAAACATTATTGGGTCACCATAGCGAGTTTAGAAAATGTACGAGCCATTCACAGAACATTTTCCAAAAACCTAGTGAGGCACAAAACTGCCGTGTCAATTGACGTTAAATTTGTATGACTATTAGTAAATGACTGACATCCTCCAATCAGATCCCGCACAACGTTCGGCTCAATACAGGTGATTAGCTAAATTAGCCTTATCTCTATTAAACGTGACCATTCTAACTGGATTATTAGTCTGCATCATCCGATCCGATTGCAGTTGCAAATCACCGCTCATTTGTACTCGTAAAAAGCTATTTTAACTACCTAGTACTACTATACTAATACGATAAATGCAAAAATATGTTTTTGTTTGATTATTTGTCAAAGAATAACGCCAAATTGGCTTGACGAATTTCGATGAAATTTGGTACACAGATAGAGTATTAAGTGTTGTAATAAATAGGATACTTTTTATCCCGAAATTTCCACACGATCAAAGCCCCGGGGCGCAGCCAGTATGAAACGTAAAATGTTGATAAACTTCTTGATAATTCCGAATATCTTTATTGGTGCCACAAACATTTTTACAATGTGTAGTCTATAAAAATATAAAATGTATTATGTAAAACTTAATAAAAGTAACACCTATATCGTAAAAGAAAGCTTACTTTGTACGAACATGTGATGTGATACGATAAAGTTACAATATGTATAAAGATAATAAGCAGATAATATAAAAAGGTAACTCACCTTTTTATATTATCTGTTGTAATAGGAGATTCATATAGGTTTTCCCAATAAATATCCAATCATAGTTTACATAACCTCCTAGTTCATATGATTATAAGACATTAATAAATAATATATGGGTGGGTGGATGGGTTCCCCTTTTTATATTTTTAATGTCTTTATTTTTTGTAATATTTTGTATTTAAAAATGTAAAAAAGGAGATGATAAATAAATAATAATAATATATGATAATAATAACCTTTATTTAAGAAAAAAGTAGCAAAAGAAATTAAAAGTAACGAAGAAAAAATTTATCGCTGAAGTCTCATTCTAACTTTTCACTACCACATATTTACTATAAAAACTTTGTGTGTTATCTCGATATCTGTCGATGACAAACACTTAATGGTGACTTAAACATCCAACAAGAGTTAGGACTTCGTAGAACTTCGTTGTTATCTACCAAACAGCTTTCATTGGCTTTAAGTTTAGCCGCAGATATCGTAGCTTAGATGTACAAGTTAATATTTGTTTGTATTAAATAATATGATTTCTACATCAAGTTTGCTTTAAACAAAGTTACATTTAATCATCAAAAAAATCGTAAAGGAAGAACCGTTCAAAATGATTTACGAAATCATTTAGATTAATTAATAAAGATTAAAAATACATTCATCATGGGTCATAAATGATAGTAATATATAGCCATATTTAGCTTTTTTTTTATAAAACAATAGGCTTTGCGCGCCAAAATTTCCCACGCTTTTTCCCAGGATGAAAGTTGCCCTATGTCTTCGCAGTACTTCTAACTATGTGTATGCGAAATTTCAGAAAGATTGGTTCAGCAGATACAGCGTGAAGAGGTAACAAACAAATAAATAAACAAACAAACTCACTTTCACATTTATAATATTGGTTATGATTAGGATAGGATTAGGATTTGTACTAGTTAATAAGTACGGACAACATAACTTAATTTCATATGAAACGAATTTCACGAATTTATTTTCCTATGGTAACTTCGTGTAAGCTTTAGATTTGAAGCTCCATCATAATCCCACTATAACCAAATACTTATTTATTGATTACATACCTACTGTTTGTAAGTACAAGTCGGTACATTATCGATAAAAGATCGGGGCCTCAGACCTCGTCTGTTTATCGATATATCTGCACTAGTTCCGAACCCACGGTGGAATGGATCGCGTGACCCTCCACGTCGAAACACAGGCCAAGGTCACCGGGGTTATCGCTAATCTGTATATTTATAGAACTAGTTTTAATTATATCTCTTTAGTTCTGTTGTTTAAAGCTGAATTTACTTTTGGGTTTAAGTTTTTAACAGGCCTATGAAATGGTTTTTAAAATATTTTTACTTGCAAGACACGGAAATTAAGCCCAATACCTCCGAAATCACTGAATTAGAACTTGACAGTATTTATACATACATACATATATATTATCACGCCTTTTTCCCGTGGGGGTTGGCAGAGACTAGCGATATCCACCTGCTACGACCCATACAGATCTCTCTTGCTTCCTCTACACTCTTCACTCTCTTCATACTTCATTCATGCTCTCCGGTTATGGGTGCTCCTAATATCTTCATTTTTAAGGAGGTCCGCAATCTGGTTGGAGTGCGTTCTTCAAGGTCGACCTTGACCAACTCTTCCATTCACCTCTGCTTTATAAATACCTTTCGTCAATATCTTTTCATCCATCCTCTCAACATGCCCAAACCACCTTAATCTTAACATTCCATTTTCAATTTTGTCTAGTCACTACATCCTCTATTATATAGTATTTATATACCGAAATTAAAAATTATATTATGTATAAGTATACTACTTACACACATATAAAGACTCATTTAATTCACACACATAAAACAGGTAAAGTACAGTAAAGTACCTACCGACTCGGTCTATTCTATACTCACTCATGGTAGGTACCTAATTACCTAATTATAATAAGTACAGAATTTACGGAGTATAGCAGTAAGTAGCAAGTATTAAGTAAACTATTTGCAGTGGTTAACCTTCTACATATTTGCATCGAAACATCGATTGACTTAACTGGTCTTTGAACTGATAATTTAAAAAAATGTTTTTTGTTGTTTTTGGTAATTTGCCTCATTTTTCTTCCAATTAGTCTATTAGCTATAGGTATAAAGATTTTTTTTGTATAGGTTTTTAAAATTTTAAATTAATACGTTATCGTGTGTATTTAATTATTATTATCTCGTAATCGTTAATATTTTCTTAAACGCATAAATTATAAGAATTCAGAAATAACCACGTCCGATTTTTAACGTACTTTTTAACTACGTTAACAGAAAGTTTAAAAGTAAATATACAACTTTCATATCCTTGAAACTTTCCATATGTGTCGTCATAATGTCTCGCTAATAAAATAAACAAAAAAACTCACCCACACATGTGAGCAATGCGTCACTAATGCATTTAACATTCACATTATTCTCATCCATGTATCAAACATGTGTTTTCACCTTTATTAAGGTACTTGTACACGAGGCAAGTAACTGTCGAATGTTTGGTATTTAAGTATACTGCTGCTATAGGTATTTATAAATAAGTACATACATATTTGTAATTTTAATGATATAAATTTAATATTATTGCATTCAGACAGATAACAGATACAGCAAAAGGACTAGATATATCTTAAAAGCACTAAGGATTAACTAAATATTGTGTAAACTAAAAACATACATAAGTCCAGCAAAGAAACAAATTACAATCATCGATGATCACAATGAGCGCAATATAAATTAAAAAAAATCTAGGTAATTGATGTTAACCAATTTTATTACCTATGTCAAAAATTAGGTGCTAAAAAATAATTTTATTGATAAACAAAATTACGAGTAGGTAACTACTTTTTATGTGTTAAATTTACGTGAACTAGTTACTTGCGCCGTGTATTAGCACCTTTAAAACCATATTATTTGATGAATAAATTAAAAACTTAATAAATTCCGATTGGTATTCAGTATCGATTCAGCTTTTAAAGAAGCATGACGTGTGTAAATGTAAAATTTTATTCAATCGCGTGGTGTTTTTTTAAACGGAAAAGTTGATGAGTATGACGTTAAAACAGTTTAGTGCGTCTCCCAATATGAAGTTTAGACGAATTGTGCCCAAAGCGTTTGGTTCCGGTGTGACTAATTATTCCCCAAGTAAGTTTTTTTTTATTTGGTACATATTTTGCTAATTTGCAGGGTCGCCTGACCGTGATATTTGGTATCCGAGTTTGTCGACATTGACATTAAGTATTCCTTGCAATTAAGTAGCTCATGTTGTATCAAGTTATTATACTTATTGGCCGACATTTATGGCCAATGAATTTCATATTTATAGTTAAATTTAGATACATACATATTATTAATTAAAACACTGACAAATTAAGAATTAATTTATTTTATAATCAAATTTTATATCATCAGACGTAATCAAAAAAGGCACAGACAACCTTGATAACTAGTTATTACTAGATTAATTAAAACCTCGTACTTAGACTAGTCCAGATCAAGTTTAGTAAAATCACAGATTAAAAATTCGTAGATTAAAAACAAAACACGACAACACGTATGTTTCACTTCACATGTGTCCCAAATGTTGCAGCTTTCTTTAACCATGTGTTATCGGTTGTTTAAAAAAAAGGGATTGTTGAAATCCCCTGGTGACGCCAGTTCCATAGAAATGCTTTGACAAATGAGGCCCTGCCATTAGCCACACAAGAGGTACGGTTCGCAACATGCAAATAGGGTTGGCAAATACATTTTTTTTATTTCGTAAGCGATATGTTTTTGTGAATAACAACGGGCAAAGAGTTGTTTTTTTAATATTTTAAGTAATCGTAGTTTACGTAAGGTTCTTTTAAAAATAATAGTAATTTTCGGCACTCATGTTTTCATAATGTTGTGATTTTAATTATCTATGTATTAAATTATCATTTATTACTGCTACCTAGTTATTACTTAATCATAACTTGTTTTGACTTTATTTAGTACATACCTATCTATATTACACACTAAGGTACTTTAATTACTTGGTCAATGACTAATTTTCTAGGTATTTCAAAACCAATCTCAATATTTACTTTCATTAAACTAATCACACATTAACCCAATCAACTGACTTTTCTTGGCTCCGATTTAAACTTTCTTGTCGTAAGGGAATGATCAATATAGTGAGCTAGTGTATTATCTGTTTCCATTACAATAAATAAATGAGGAGTAATAATAACCAATAATAAATATATACGATCCTTATATACATACAAAGTTTGACCGTTTGTTTGGAAGCGCTAATCTCGGGAATTTAGTTTTAGTTAAGTTGTTGTAAAAAAGAAATGTGTATTGTATAATAGCCAATTACATGCGTAGGCTGCGGGCACGGGAGCAAGCAACAGGTACCCCTATTTTAATAATAAATTGTTGAATAATTGAAAATGAAATAAAACGACAGATTTTTCGAGTTTTGACAGCCAAGGAAAAGATGGCGCGACGACCTTGACGCTTTCCAGCCGGATTGGCCGAGCGCTACTATGGACAGGGATAGGTGGAAGCGAGTGGGAAAGACCTTTGCCCAGTAGTAGGACAACGTAGGTTAATAAAAAAAATCAACTGTTCCATCGAAGCGGTCTTCATGTTTCCATTACAGAGTAGCACAGCTGAACTAGTAAACCAACATTCAAGCTACAGCAAAAGCAGCGACATAGTGCAGAAATTGATCGTTTAACAATAGCATTAGTATGCACGAACCGACGCTACACAATCGCTTTTCGATAGAGAACCGAGTGTTGTAACAAGCGAGTTATATGATACTATATGTCCTCTTTGAATGTTACATATTGTTAGAGCTTAGATTAGTATGGTAGAAAGGAAAATAGAGCTTAGAATTTCTTATGATTAGGATTCACAAGAGGTATTTCATTTTACGTCTAAACCGCGAATTATTTATAATGATTAAGATATAGTTAGGAAGGCCAAGATATTTTTTGGGTCACCAAACTATTGAAGTAGTAATAAGCAAACTATAAAAATGAATGAAACCCATTTGGGAATTTATCCAAAAATTGGCCAAAATTATTCAATTTTAGTACTAATCTACCTCGACACCACAACCATGTAGAAGATTAAGAGCATCAATTTCATTGAATTTGAATGAATAGTGCCGACTTATTATAACTTTAAAGATCTAAAGGGATGGCGCTGTCAATTTGTCAGGATCGTACCCAACTCAAGTCGCGAATTAGGCGGTTCATGTAAAACAAATAAGATTACCATGTCACATCCAGGGCTAACCCTAAAAACCTCATTTGCCCACTAACTAGAGCTTGTTATCGGTACCAAATTTTTCATATAAACATTTGGAAAGTACCGGTACTTTATATGAGAACTAGCTGGCGCCCGCGGCTTCGCTCGCGTTAATCCTTTCTTAGCGGATGCCTATATACGTCATAACATCTACCTGCATGCCAAATTTCAGCCCGATCCGTCCAGTGGTTTGGGCTGTGCGTTGATAGATCACTATGTCAGTCAGTCAGTCAGTCAGACACCTTTGAGTTATATATCTCTCTCTCTCTCAGCCGAAAGACGTCCACTGCTGGACAAAGGCCTCCCCCAAGGATTTCCATAACGACCGGTCCTGCGCTGCCCGCATCCATGCGCATCCCGCGACCTTCACCAGGTCGTCGGTCCACCGAGTGGGAGGCCTGCCAACACTAAGTTTTCCGGTACCGACCGGTAACAAGCCCACCAAACAACCCACCAAATCTTTGATTGAGACAGATTTTTTAAAAATACAGCCGACTTGATGTCCTCTTTTTATTGATGTCGATTTAAAAATACGGGTTTGAAAGCTGTCGGGGACATTAGTAGGGTGATAATAGGGTAGAAATTAGTGCTATTATTATAGATAGATCAACACTTTATTGTACCATTTACAGAAAAGAACATACAACATAGTAAAAGTAAATACATAAATAAATAAATGAGCACTAAGGCGGGCTCATCGCAAATGCAATTTCTATGTATGGTTGTTTATAAGAGAATGCCGAATACCATCGGTACAGTGTGTAGCAAACCTAACGGAAGTAAATTCTTCAAACGTAATAAAACGCCTAAAATACATTTATTAGGGCTATTGTGTTGCATTCTTAACAAAATTACCATATCGCCATACAATAAAGACGAATCTCATTCATCAACATGAATATTGTAAAATACAGACAGACAACATAGGATCAAAGTAAATAGAAAACCTAGTTTTTCCCTAGATTCTTCATTTTTTTGTAATAATATTATCCGAATACATTAGAGGAATACTAATTACAGTAGAATATGTCTACGTAAATGTCATTTCTAATGATAAGACGATTGATAAGTGACAGGGTTAACACGTGGTTAGCGTTGACACTTGCACTCTCTCTAAGGTCAAATGCGTGAATAACCTTTCACTGTATGCTACATGCAATGAGGAAGAAACCAACACGCGAAGGACATTATATACCATACACTGGAAGCTTTGACTGCAAGCATCAATTGAAAAAAATTAGAAAACCATATTTTGGAATTATTTAGACGTGTAAAAATAAAATTTAATCACTGCCTGCCCCTGCGGGAAATGCAAAATGTATTTTTTTCTTTATAGAATAACTAGCTTTTGCCCGCGGCTTCGCCCGCGTGAATTTCCCACGGGAACAGTGCTTTTTCCCGGGATAAAAAGTAGCCTATGTGCTATTCCAGGTCATTATCTACCTCTGTACCAAATTTCATCGAAATCCGTCCAGTAGATTTTGCGTGATTGAGTAACAAACATCCTCACAAACTCACAAATTCACAAACTCACAAACTCACATCCAAACTTTCGCATTTATAATATTAGTATGGATAGGCAAACGAGCATGCAAGTGAATGTATGTATGTGTAAAAACGGCAAAAGCATTTTATAACATAATAATAATAACGATAAACCTCAACAACGGCTATCTCTGTTATTAATTCAGTTGAATGAAATTGTATTAAATATTTTTACGTTTCAATCAACCGGAAACGGTAGTGGTAAGTAAATAAATCGCATAAATGTATTGTATGCACTGGCCAAATGCCAGTGTTATGATCTCGAAAATGGGATCCCTGGGATTTAATTCAGTCACCACACCAGTAAATATATGATCCTGTATTTAAGCTATAAATGAAAATACTAGCTGCGCGCTGGTGCTTAATTCCCTTGGAAATAATAAAAAAGGGCAAAGTCAACAATGTTATTACAATTTGACTTCCTACGAAACTTTATTTATTTATTTAAAACTTTATTGCACAAATTTCTAAAATTATGTAGAAGCTTAACTAGAAAGAAACTTAACTAACTTTAAAAAGTTTGTCTTTGTTAAGCGTTTTCTTCATTTTTGCATGAAAGAAGGCGAAAAATAATATAAGAGAGAGAGCATAACCACTGCATATTTCCATCTCAACTGTAAGAAAGCTATCATCATAGCCATTTGGTCTCCAGTAATAGATACAGTACCCCAGTACTGGCCTGCCTTGTGGATGAATAAGGCGGATACGCCATGATGGGTCATGGCCTATCCTATCTACCTTATACACACTCTATATCTCTTATATCTTATGTGGTGTACCATTCGGGTCCAATGTGAATTATTGGGTTTTAACAACTGTAAATATAACATCAAGTATGTATCTATAGATATTATAAGTAGCTATTAGTCAGGCTCACGGTCGCAACTTTGCAATTTGTAACAACTTAATTTGTTTACTTAGGTTTCTTACCTTAAGGTCAAGCTTTACTCGTAAGTTTCCGGTGCAAAGTTTGCCGAAAGTTTCCAAGGTTGCTAAGTAAACATTGTATAATTGAAATTTCCGAGATGTACTAAATGTTGGAAGTAGGTTGCT
This sequence comes from Ephestia elutella, assembly GCA_018467065.1. Taxonomy (NCBI): domain Eukaryota; kingdom Metazoa; phylum Arthropoda; class Insecta; order Lepidoptera; family Pyralidae; genus Ephestia; species Ephestia elutella. Next base: position 6,783,706 of record CM031582.1, read on the forward strand.
TGAGTTCTTTTTATCGACTTCAAATTTTCGATCAACATTTTTCGATAACATTACATACAGTTAGTAAGTCCTGTCACGGTCGCCATTTTATGGCTTTGTAGCCTTTTTCTTTGGGTTTTTATATGCAGGTTCTAGAGATTATTTGAGATTCAATAAAACAACATACCATTTGTCGAACACAATTCTGACCTTTTTTATTTATCTTAAAAGTGACAGGCAAGACATATGAACTGTCAGTTATTCGACATTGACATCTCGTTGACGTTTAAAAATTAAACTACTCTATGATCATCAACACCATGGAAGTAATAAGTACTTTTGTACAAAGTACTTATTACTTCCATGATCAACACACAAATCTAGATTAAAGGTGACAGCTGTTTTGAAAACGGCCGGGCCCGAGAAATATGAATACACAATAAGCGTCAGCTCTAGTGTGGTGTGTTTTTTTCGCTTTGATTTTGTATGAGACCTTTAATCTAGGCAAATGGATCTCCATCCATTCAATTAATTTCGTTCGTTTAATCTATGGCTCATCTTTTAACATTCCTCAACTGCCCTCCCGCGTGTACCTTGGAAGACCTGGATGAGGCCAACAATAGGGCGGTGGAAGTGCCCAAATACTGGTCTAAAGACAACCTAACTTTTGTTATTTCGACTCGAGATAATGATGATGATCTAGGCAAATTTACACATAGAAGGCTTTTAATTCATATGTATTTTGCCGTATTACTATATTAGTGTGTATCAATTCTTGGAAGCTTATCTTGTCGAGTCGGAACAGCTATTTAAATATTTTGGACCAGTATTTGGTTACACTAATCCTGTCATTGGCCTCGTAATCTGGAAGCTAAATTATTTCTACAGCTTAACATTCGATTCCACAGCCTAACATTCGAACTTTGGTATCCGACAAAGTATAGAAGACAAAGCATTTTTAAAATAAGCATTGTTTGGTGGTCCATCCAGGATCTCCCAACTTGCTATGAGCAAAAGTATTCCTCAGCGATTAATAGCACGGCCATAACACTCAGGTGGACCGGTCCTAAATGGTTACATAATAATAAAATTTCTTACCCTGGCGGATGGACTAAGTGGTCCGTTGGTAACAAACGAAATTTATTAAACAGTAGTGGTGTAAAGTCAAAGTCAAAGTCAAATTTTTTTATTGAAACTTGACCTTCAAAGAAGGCTCTTTTTCACGTCGATAACTAATTATTTAATCATAATATATTATGTCTCAAAGCTACAAACTACTAGCAGTGTAGTTACTATCTCCGCTTCAATGATCACTTATCACTCCAGTTAGCTGGGGTCCTATTGGGAAAAGTGCTACAATTTTAGGTAATGAGATACCACATAGCTTGGGATGTTATTTGACCTAAACTGACTTAATCGAGCTCGTTAGCCACTCGCGATCCCGCGTCAGGGGGGCGGGGGAGGGGGTCAAAGTTCCAAGCACCCTGCGCTCGAAAAAAAAATCTAGTGGCTACATTTGAGATACAAAGCCAAGTTTGGTGTCGTTTTCGGATAAATCAATGACGGCCAATTCATTAGGCATAATATTTTTGTAGGTATTCATACAAAAAATTGACGTAACGCCTAAACTTATGTAGAACCAGTGTTACAAAATTACAAACAAGCTCGTATTTTTTAAGATTTTTATATAGAAGATGATTAAAAAAAAAATAGCACCAAAAAGCCCAACTAATGTAGATTATAAAAACATAAATATCATTAAACTTTTTTACTAAAATGAATGTAAAAAAAAATTGAACGTACGCGTGGTCTATGCTGTTTCGCGTCGAACGAGATATAGCGAGGGCTCAATTGTCGACTCAGTAGAGTTTTTTCTTCATAAAACTCTCAGTAACAACCTCAATTTTGGTAATTCCATATTATAACTAGCATTTGCCTTCGGTTTTGCCTGTATGAATTTCGTTTTTTACTCATTTTACCACCTTAGGGGTGGATTTTCTGAAATTATTTTTGAGCATTCATTTTGATGAATTTAAGTAAAGTAAAATAATGATAGAATATGTTTGCACCTTAATTCCAACAGGAACTAACTGGACAGGTGGTGCCCCGTTTTACAAATGCGGAAGTAAGTCACAAAATTTCAGTTGGATGTTTGCTACTCCCTCACCTGAAATCTACGACGAAAGTCTGTTTGTCTGTTCGCTTTCACGGCTAAACCGCTGGACCCTTTTTTATGAAATTTGGTATGAATATAGTTAAAGACCCAAGCTTAAATATAGGCTACTCTTTTTTCAATAATCAACCCCCAAGCGAGTGCAATAGGGGGTGAATTTTTGAATCAAAAAACACTTTTACGGCTAAACCGCTAGACCGATTTTGACCAAATTTGGTATGGATGTAGTTGAAGACACGAGATCAAACATAAGGTAAATTTTTTTTCAAAAATCAACCTTCAAAGAGTAGTATCAAAAACACATCAGGTACGCTTTTACTACTAAACCGCTGAATCAATTTTGATGAAATTTAGTAGGGATATAGTTAAGAACTCGAGGCCAAAAAATAACATAATTTTTTTCAAAATTCAACCCTGATGGTCAGCAGTGGGGAAAGAAAGTTCGTGTCAAACACACATTTGTAACACTTTCACGACTAAATCGCTAAACCAATTTTGATGAAATTTAGTACGGATATATAGTTGAAGATCCAAAGTCAAACACAGGTAACTTTTTTTTTTTAAATCAAACCCCCTATGGGCCGAAGTGGGGAGATATAAGTTAGTATCTACAACACATCCTGTTACGCTTTCACGGTTAAACCGCTAAATCAATTTTGATTAAATTTGGTGTGGATATAATTGAAAACACGAGGTCAAACATAGGGCACTTTTTCCAAAAATCGACTCCCAATGGAATGCAATGATCTGTCTGACTGGCTTTTCGAAGCAAGTTCTGTTAAGCATTCACGAATATACCGCTTGGTTGATTTTGATTAAATTTGATATACATAGGTAGAAATAGTTATAGGACTCAAGGTCAATCAAATCAAAAATCAACCCGCAAAAGGCCGCAATGGGGGGTAAAAGTCTGTATAAAAAAACATAATGATACTTTTTGCTGCGGGCAAGTAATCATTTATCTCAACATCGTCATTCTTGCAAATTTTATTCATTGTTTTGTGATTTTTATATCATTCTATATACCCGTAATCTATGTACAGTACATTTGTAAAATTGGACGGTGGCTAAGTATATCAGCTCAGAGATGAAACCGCAACCACTGAATGTAGACATTTCAAATATTGTAGACAGATTCTTTATACGTACCGGTAAATGAAAATAATTTTAGAAATACCACCCCTAAGGTGTAAAATGAGTAAAAAACGAAATTCAAGCAGGCAAAGCCGAAGGCAAAAGCTAGTAATAATATGGAATCACCGAAATCGAAGTTATTTCTGAGAATTTTATGAAGAAAAAACTCCACTGACTCGACAATAGAGCCCGCGCTCGTATCTCGTTCGGCGCGGAACAGCATAGACCACGCGTACGTTAATTTTTTTTTACATTCATTTTAGTAAAAAAGTTTAATGATATTTATGTTTTTATAATCTACATGAGTTGGGCTTTTTGATGCTATTTTTTTTAAATCATCTTCTTTATAAAAATCTTAAAAAATACGGGCTTGTTTGTAATTTTGTAACACTGGTTCTACATAAATTTAGGCGTTACGGAATTTTTTTCTATGGATACCTACAAAAATATTATGCCCAATGAATAGGCCATCATCGATTCATTCGAAAATGACACCAAACTCGACTTTGTATCTCAAATGTAGCCACCAGATTTTTTTTTCGAGCGCAGGGTGTTTGGAACTTTGACACCTTTCCTCCCCCTGACGTGGGGTCGCGAGTGGCTAACGAGCTTGATGAACTCAGTTTGACTCATATAACATCCCAAACCATGTGGCATTCCATTACCCAAAATTGTATTCGTCCCCATACATTGCTGCCCAATAGGACCCCAGCTAAGTAGTGTCGTATTGTATCTCACTTCGTTCATAAATCCGAATTCCGAACGCAGGTGTGAGAAACATTTTACGAGTCAATAACTGCCAGGTACCAGTTTAAATATTCAGTACATGAATGAGGTCACTAGGTAAACGTAGGCTTTTCTGTTGTTCTGCAAACGGAATGCTTCAAAGAGTTCTCCTTACTACAATTACTTGTACTATTATGTATTCTGTGCTATTTAATGAAACTAGCTCTCGAACGCGCCTTCGCCGAAGGTATTTTTTATTGTTCCGAAGACTTTTTTCAGACAAGTTCTATTTTGTTAATAGTGATATTGGTGCATTGACTGCATACAAGTAAATTGACGTCCACGCCGTAAGTTCCGATAGGAGTTCTTTCATTGGGAAGTTTGGGAACTGATCCTGGGAATTCGAACTTACAGAGAAACTTTAGATATATTTTACAACCTTTAAAGACCTTAAATTATACTTTATTTTTATTTTATAAATAGTCATAAATGAAGGAAATTGAAAATTACGAGAACTTCTATTTTTTTTTAATCGGACCTTATTTAGGTATGTACAATAGGTTACTGTAAAGTACTACTTATATACTTGTACGCATGCCCATTGCCCAGATTTATCTTCCAAGATCAATATTGAACTTGAAAACAATAATTTAATCAATAAGATGGTTATGATTGTGTTCAATGTTCAATAAGCTAACGCCTGATACATTGTATTTATAGCATTTATATAATTACGTTAGTTAATGCAATTTTAACATACGTAAATACTTAATTATTCTGATTATATTCAACATATACTATTTCCTTCTTATATTATAAACAAGAAAGTTTATGAGAATCTGGGTGCTTAAATGTTTGTTTCTTTTTTACGCAAAAACAGACTGGACGAATGTCGACGAAATTTGGTACACGAGTAAAATGATACCTGGCAGTGGCGAAGCCTCATTTAGAACACGATTCCTACCGGCTTACCTTAGCAGATTTAAATATATGTACAAATATTATTTTGATTCTTGCATAAAAATCTATACCCATACCATACACCTATATGACACTGTCTTACTATAAGCCGAGGATCGCCGGCATTACACATTAAGGTAATTTTATATGAGAGCGTGATTAATTAAGCGCACATAATTACATTGCGCGCTTTGAATATATATTCTTCAATATGCTGGACACAAAATACTCAATGTATTTGAAACCGCGCAAACGCACACATACACGATTTCACTATCGTAGGACGTATGCCGCGGTATCGCGGCTGGGGAACCCGCTCATAATATTGGGAATTCGAATTTTAAAAATGTATGCAATTCACGCACACATACAAATTACTACTACATACAACCACACGCCGATATGTCAGCGATTTTAAGCCGATCTCAGATAGCTTACCAAAAGTTTTCGTCCAATCAGAGCAATTTATTCGCGCTGCCGATTGCCTCTGTCAGGTCAGTCACCCTACCTTACCATCGTTTCGCGCGCATTCGTATGCTAATTTATAATTGTGATAAGTGATTAGCTTGATTGTGGTATATTACCAATAATGTTTAGTGTTTGTTTGATTCTTATCGTCACGTAGGCTGTTAGGTGAGAAATTGCGGCATTATCACAAATAGGTTGTAGTCTACCTACACACTTAATTAATGGTAGGTATGTAATTTATTGCATGTTTTTGTACACGTTACAAATTAAGATAGAAAGCGTAGAAAGTATGTGGACTTGGAGACGAGCTACATTTTTGTGCCCTTTGCGGTAGAGACCATGGGTCCATGGGGCCCAGAGGCAAAATCTTTAGTATCTGAGGTTTCAGCACGCCTCCGCGACGTAACTGGCGATCCGAGGGCGGGCAGCTACTTTGCACAGCGTATTGCTATAGCGGTGCAGAGGGGTAATGCTGCCAGCCTTCTGGGAACCCTTCCTCGCGGCGACGTGCTGGAACCTCTATATTATTTATGATTTTATGCATAGTTTTATTTTTAGTTTGGACAACATGACAATGTGACAATGTATTAAATAGAAGTAAATAAAAAAAAAAAAATGAAATAGATTGAACCTAAGATAGATATGACCCGGCTTTACCTTTATTTTTTATTTACCCTACGCCACTGATACCTGGAATATACGTAGGGTACTTTTTACCCCGAAATTCTCACGGAGGCGGAGCCCTAGGGCGCAGCTCGTAGATAAATAAATTTACAAGGTTAGGGACCTTTAAAATCGCAAAGATCAGGTTTATTTGAATTTTTTAAACATAACAAAAAATAGGAAGCTTTATAAGTTTCATTCAGTTTTCCACAGAACTTCATTCGAAGGTAATTAAAAATATTTAATCAGTCCATGTTTATCCAGAAGATACTACGTTTATTATATCGGAAAAGTCGTGTTATGTATTGCTTTTTTTACCTCAAAGATGAAGAATCGCAACACAATAGCTAACTAATGTAAACGTAATAAAGAAAAATATTTAGAAAACCGGCCGGCCTTCAAATAAGATCTGCTTCTGATTGACGATTGAATCAAAAATAGCGGGAACAGTAGCCATTATGGGCTAAAATAGAATATCTGCCGGGAATTTATTTCATGGATGATTGATTCCACTTGCCATTTAGGCAAAGGAAATCTTTACATTAAACATTTAACTGTACCTATTCCTTCCTGTGTTACCTAAAGTCCATTTATTCATAATTGTCCTATTATGTAAACAATGTTACCATGTCTTTTTTGATTTTACAACAATATAAATTAAAATAGACTTTTTAGGAAATTACTTTCGTGGTTAATAAATGTTTAACTTTAGATTGTTTAGGTTTGAACTAATATTTTATTTATTTTCAACAAAATTCAACAAAAAGTACTGTGAAGATTTTTTTATTTATATATTTATTTCATTTTATACAGCGTGTCATTACAGGCTTAACCTACTTAAACATCGCTAAATATATAAAGTAAAATTATAAATTTGGTACACATAATAATTTATTTAGATTGTTTACATAATAGGACAATTATGGATTAATGGACCATACATTGACATTTTTTCTTTTAATTATTTTTATTATTACCAGATCAATAGATAACAGTAATCAGATTTGAAAACTCATAATTAGGTGCTTACACTATGTATATGTTCAAAAACAGTAGTTTCCGATTATGGACTCTCTCGAAACAGAAAAACCCAAAGTTGATATGCAATCCCCGAGTTCGTGGAATTTTAAATAAATAAACCACACAATTTATCCTCGCTGAATCATGAGTGACTTTAAAATTATTTACTAGTATTTTACCTGTTGGAAAATATACTAAGTCATAGAGCAACACGGACCTCCATGCTCCGAACCATGTTGTAGATTTTATTTTTTCAAACACAAAAAGAAATAGGGAAAATTTTCAAAAATAGCTTTTTATATACAACACCCTACTCTTCACATCTTCGTTATTAGGTCAATAATAGGAAAAACTGATAGCACCTATAGGTAACAATTTAGAACAACATATGTACCTACTTACCATATACCAAAGTAAAGCTTATTGGTTACTAGCTGCGCCCCGGGGCTTCGCTCCCGTGGGAATTCGAGATAAAAAGTTCTAAACTGTAGTAAGTTAGTAACCTAAACTCCAGTACTCAAAATTTCAGCCATTTGGTTATCCCGTGTCCCGCGGGAATATATTAGGTACTCGTAATACAGTCGCGGTGTTAAAATGAATCAAGTGATATTCCATTCAATAAACGATCTTCGTCTGCTCGTTATCTACAATTTCCCATGAACCAACACTCCCACCCCAAGTCTCTCTTTGTCCTGTCTATTTATACGTCAGCAGAAAATGCTCATCAGGTTGAACGACTTTTGCTAAGGCACCATTTCCATATATGTAATAGTGTAGCTGGTCTCTTGGAATTCTTCATCAGATGTTCCATAATCTTCAATTTTCATACGTCAGCAGAAAATACTCATCAGGTTGAACGACTTTTGCTAAGGCGCCATTTCCATATATGTAATAGTGTAGCTGGTCTCTCAGAATTCTTCATCAGAGATGATCATGATCTTCGATTTTTATACGTCAACAGAAAATGCTAAACAGATTGATAAACTTTTGCAAAGAATTCATTTCCATATTTCTCATAGTTTAGCTGTTCTGTTGAGGTTCTTCATCAGGTGTTCCAGTTTTCAAAATAAATTATAGCCTATACTAGCTGTTGCCCGCGGCTTCGCCCGCGTGAGTTTCGCTTAGATGAAAAATCTTTTTGTGTTCCAAACTGTAGTAACCTAAACTCCAGTACTCAAAATTTCAGTTATTTGGTTATCCCGCGTCCCGCGGGAATATATGTTGATGAACGGGAACAGATGTTCCAGATCTTCAATATTTATACGTCAGTAGAAAATGCTCATCAGGTTGAACGACTTTTGCTAAGGCGCCATTTCCATATATGTAATAGTGTAGCTGGTCTCTTGGAGTTCTTCTTCAGATGATCCTGATCTTCAATTTTTATACGTCAACAGAAAATGCTCGTCAGATTGATAAACTTTTGCAAAGGTACCATTTCCATATTTCTTATAGTTTAGCTGTTCTGTTGAGGTTCTTCATCAGGTGTTCTAGTTTTCAAAATCAATTATAGCCTATATGTTGCTCAGGCTTAATAGCTATATAACAAAAAAAGTTTCATTCAAATCCGTCCAGTAGTTTTTGCGTGAAACGCGTACATACATACAGACAGACAGAAAGACAGACAGACAGACAAGAAATTCCAAAAAAATATTTTTGCTTTCTATTATTCTTTTTAAGTGTCCCTCTATCCATTTCAGTCAAAAATACTAAATGTACAGACAAAATATTTTTACTGTTTTATTATATGTATAGATGTTGCCCAGGCTTAATAGGTAGCTATACAACAAAAAAAGTTTCATTCAAATCCGTCCAGTAGTTTTTGCGTGAAACGCGTACATACATACAGACAGACAGACAGACAAGAAATTCCAAAAAAATATTTTTGCTTTCTATTATTCTTTCTAAGTGTCCCTCTATCCATTTCAGTCAAAAATACTAAATGTACAGACAAAATATTTTTACTGTTTTATTATATGTACATAGATAATTAGTAGGATTAATTTTGTCAATTGCTGACACTTCTCAGATTTTACATACCCCAAAATATATATCAACGATATTGAATATTCAGTGACTAAAATCATGAATTAGGCATCGACGTGGGAGAGTTCGCTCATCAGTCAAAAATAAATGAATGACGGGCTCTGATGGCCAAGGGTGAGCGGTTACGGTTACGGATCGCCGACCTTTTATCTCGAGCTCATTGACTAATTGGCCGGAAGAGTTTCGGGGTTTCAATATCACGGTATTATTTAATATACAAAAACATGGATTTATATTATTAGTAGCCACAAATAAAATACTTTTTGGCGATGTTTCTCAATAATTGGTAGATGCCTTCGCTTTTTCTACGTCTATGGATGGAAGAATTCCTAATCCTAACTAATATTATAAATGCGAAAGTGAGTTTGTTTATTTATTTATTTGTTTGTTACCTCTTCACGCTTTATCTACTGACCCAATCTTTTGAAATTTTGCATACACATAGTTAGAAGTACTGAGAAGGACATAAGGTATAAGGGACATCTTTCATCCCGGGAAAGAGCACTGTTCCCGGGGAAAACTCACGCGGGCGAAGCCGCGGGCAAAAGCTAGTAATAAATAGTTTATATATATATAGTATAGTTTGATTTCGTTAAACTCTAAAGTTAAAAAAATTTTGCGCACTTTAAAGAAAAGAAAACGATGCTAATCAAATAAATTAAAATGATCATTGAACTTGAACTTCCATACAATGGTCTCGTGATGCAGTACCGTTGATAGTTTTATAATTGTCGCAATTTGCACATAGTAGAAGGGATTGTATTTCCTTGCATTTATCGGTCATTCAACTCCATCTTTACTCTATTGATTAACAAAAGCATAAATAGCTAAAAGTCGACGGTTACCTATCCATCACGTAAAAAGACCGCTGGTAGGGTGAGGAGGGGGTGAAACTTGCGCATAGGTACGACTGACGAACCGGATGAGATCGGGCGGATGAGACCCGCCCGACCCCCGCTCACCGCATAGACCGATATATCGCCTACTGCGCAGCTTAACCGCCAGCGTACTTTTTACGTGACGAGAACTATACTACGAAGTAATAAGAAACTAGCATGGGCCCGAGACTTTGTTCCCGTGAGAATTTCGGAAAATCCTTTCTTAGTGCTCCATTACACTCCCTAAGGAACCTACATGCCAAATTTCAGCTTCCTACGACCAGTTTTGGCTGTGCGCTGTCTGCTGAGTCAGTAACGGTCGAATTTTTTATACAACTAGCTATCCCCCGCGGCTTCGCCCGCGTGAATTTCTCACGGGAACAGTGCTTTTTCCCGAGATGAAAGGTACCCTATGTCCTTCTCCGTCCTTCCAGCTATGTGTATGCGAAATTTCAGGAAGATTGGTTCAGTAGATAAAGTGTGAAGAGGTAACAAACAAACAAACAAACTCACTTTCGCATTTATATTAGTTAGGATTAGGATGTGTCCTGTACTCCTGTCATCAGTGTCGGAGCCTTTAATGGTATGTTATAGGCATTTTTTATGGACAAATCACCACTCAAAACATTTTTTTTCTTTTTACTTTCTTTTTTAACACATTGTATATTAATTCATGTTATATTTCATCATGTTTCATCGAATATCAAATGACTAGATCACAATATAATCCGTTTCCCTTACGAATTCAACACAATATGAATTCCTCATAGTTGCCTTTTTAGTTGATTTTGAATAAATAATTCATCTTAATAATACATTAATCTACATAATTAATTAATCTTATAATTCATTACAATGACATTCAACTTAATTATCAAGATTTTACAAAATATAGTTCTGTTCAAAACCATAAATAAAAAAATAAAGAATGTTTTTTTTCTATATTGTTAAAACAAATGTACGGTAAAAATATTATTTTATAATTATAACGTTTCGCAAACGCTGTCAATGAATCAATTTATTGAGCATTATTATAAAAATATAGTTATGTCCACAAACACATGAACAATACTATTCAATTGGTCTTTACAGTTTATACAACCTATTGATTTCCTAAGTTATTATCCAACTCTATAATGAGGATTGTTAATTTAATGAATGACTAGTAATTTATAACAAAGAAGCAATTACAAACAATTTAACAGGTTTGCGAGATGTTAGAAGTACGTTACATTGTTTCAAGAGGCTGTCACTGTGTTTCAACAGCAATTACAGTAACAGGTCAAAAATGATGGAATGGAGATTCAGATATAGTGACAAGTTGCTAGCCCATCGTCTATGAGTGGAGGAATCCACAGTTTAAAGCCCTTTTCCTTATACAATACGGAATAATATAATTTGATACTAGAATATTTTCATTCATTTGTTAATTCATAGAAAAATTTAAAGTCAAATAGCAATTTCCAAATAATAATATATTCTACACAAATAATAATATGTGGTGGCAGGAAGTTAACTATAATTAAATATTATTTACACATTACAAGTACATTATTTAAGAAAAAACTAAGGCGTAATTACAACGTATAAATTTGTCATGTTAGTTAGTAGCAGTGTAGTAGTAAGGTAGTTAATTAGCATAACAAATATAAGAACGTTGTAAATTTTTCGGCAAACAAAATCAATGTTAAAATCGTTAAATTATTCTTTACACACGTACTATTTAACGTACTTATAAATATACTAGTAGTTCCCTGTGATGAAACTTTGCCTACGTGAATATTTAACAAAAATATTTGGCTACGCTGTTATTGATTTTCTGAGAATACTAGTCATTCTTTAAAATAATTAAACTAAGCGTAATTTCAGGAAATCTTTTTATAATAAATCTATGTTAATATAAGTTAAATTTTCGGACTAAACTTAAAATATGCCTAGATATTAAATATTTCTAAAGAAAGGATGTTCAAATCACAGATTTAAATAGGTACAGTAAACATAACCTAAAAACTTATTTTTTAATTCGGTTTTATTTGATTAAAAATTATGTGCTTACTTTACTATTGGAGCAAATAATTTCGAGGTTCATCACTTGGCAGAACCTTTAAGAAATACTATTAAATTTTGACGTAGGCTCATAATATAGGTACTTTTGTTCCTTCTTATTTAAGGTTCCTATGTGAGGAATAGTACATTGTTAACAAGTGGGTGAAAGTAATTTTAACGTCCTGAGACGGGGTTTGGCGCCCTCGCTACGCTCGGGCGCCAATAGTTCGAGGGACTTGAAAAAGTCTTTCACCCGAGGTAAACACTGTGCTTTTCATTACGAATACAAGGAAAGTAAAAATAAAAACATGAATTAGCTAAAGAAATGATGATCGAATTATACGGAAGCATAAACAAAACTCTAAACTTGAAAAAAAAAATGATCGGATTACGGCTTTAGCTTCCAGCATATTTTTATTTTTCTGTGGCCGACCAACTATTTAGCTTTTAGATTCTTTTCATTTGGTTCCATCATTAAAAAAATAATAAAAAAATCTATGTTATAAAAAAATATATTCTTTAACTTCATGTTATTTCAATTTTACACAATACATATGTTGAATGGCTGTATAGGAAGTTGGAATATGGTTCAATAGAATAACGTGAAAATAGAACTAGTTTTTTTTTGTATAATTTGACAGCTGTCAGTTGAAAACGATTCTCCCTAGGGCTGAAAAGTATTACTTTCTCCACGCTCCTCAGGCAACTTCAGACTTACTTTCAGAGTATGAGTAATGAAAAACCTATTTTCATATGAATTATGTAATATTAATTCGTCAAATAATTCAATAATGCTTGAAAACACTTTATAACACTGAGATTTAAACAAATATAATAAAAATATATCAGCAATGAGGATTTTACAAAAGGGAATCAATTCTCAATTTCGGTCAGCAGGCTTCCACTCTGTGGTCAGCATTAAATTGCCCGCACAGCAATTCTGATACCACCGATTATACGGTGGAGGGGTTTCTGCTAAACTTGGCAAATTGTTAACACTTATTTGTGGTACATATTCAAATTTATACCTGCAACATTTTTTTTATTATTATGTTGATAAGCTTAATAGGAATTTGAAGTACGTTATGAAATATAAACATAATTAATACAATTAATTAATGATTTAATATTTTAATCATTGCGACGAATGCAACTCCATAGTAGTTCTGCATATTCTATTTTTTTTTTCAAATACGAGTACTTATCCTTGCGTTGGTACTCATTTACTTGATTCTTTGTAATGATATAGACATGGACTGGACCACATCAAAACCCCCACATCTTGATGCAAACAATTTTCGAAGTAGTTCAAATATCAATCATCATGTTCTTATTTTCCAGTCAATAGAATTCCAACTGTAATACGTACCCAGTAGCTATTTTAAGTATTTATAAAAAATCGTAGTTCACTGAACAGTTGTAACAAAAACTCCCAACAATTGTAAAAAGTAGAAAGTGACGGAATAATCAAAGCCCAAAGTCCAGTCACAAAATAAAAAAATCTTAGTGGTGACACTTTATAAATCATACGCAGTACAGTCTGCAATACAAGATACAATGCATGAAGTCTTATGTGGTGCTATATTAGAGGCCTATATGCAATGCATTTAAGTATGTGGTTGGCTATTAATGGCCTCACATTGTATGGTGAAACCAGATGTTATTGAACAGATAGTAAATACTAATTAATACTTATACAAACACTTGTTTTTAAGCGGGAGAGCGATATTCAGTGTCATATTCAATTTCAAGTTTTATATTATTTAGATTTCTGTGCTTCGGAGTATATTTTTAATCCGACTGCAAAGGAAGGATTATGTTTTTCGCGCGTATCTTGTATGTATTCTTTATTTCCTACCTCTCGAACGGCTACCATAATTAAGGTATCGTTAGATTCGTCTCGATAGCCCAAATGTTCTTAGGTTAAAATAGAACCCACATAGCGGCTGTGAGTTGCTATTATGGGAAGTGGAAAAAAAATATTTTTGTTAGTTTACTACAATATGGGTATCAAAATGAAGAGCTTCAAAAGGATTTCAAAAATGTATATCATGCCTTTAAAATTTAAATGCAGGCGGGTTTTTAGCTTTTAAATTTATGACTTGTTGGTATCAGTGTTTGTTGCGTCTTCTCCGACCGACCATGGAATGTCTTCCATCATGAGGAAGCTACCTAAACATTATCTTGGGTTCCCTGTAAAAAAAAAATAAGTGTTGTAGTTCTGTATATTCCTTACTTTGTGTCAGAGTTGACATATTCATGAGGACCAGCGACCGAAGTGACCACTTACCGACTCAGTGGGCTACTATCTACTATGCAAATGTCACTCTTATGAATACGTTTTGTTGGAGATTTTCACCGCATTTGTAGTTCGTAACCCTTTGCTCGTGTCCCAGTTACTTTTAGTTAATGAATGAAATGAAAAATCGCACATATTGAGTTAGCCCCAAAGTAAGTTCGAGACTTGTGTTTAGTAATGTCGGATGGCTCGGATGCTATGTCACCCAAACTGTGCACCCAAAGTAAGTTCGGGACTTGTGTTTAGTTACGTCGAATGCTATATCATGTTATGTTTTTATTATTGCTAGTCTAATTTATTCAGATCATTATAAAAATATAAGTCTCAAGACTCAGATTGACTTATCTTGGATGTTAAAAGCAGAACATTGCGATTAAAACTAGTTAGTAACAAGATTGTTGATTAAAAGTGCAATTATTAAAAAATAAAAAACACGACTGACAACTCACATAGCCTATGCCACTCAGGGGAATGCAAGGAATCTAAAAATACCTCTCACATCAAAATCTGTTCAGCCGTTCAAGACTTATGGTGGAATAAAGAAACTTACATACATGAACCCTGAAAACATAACACTCCTTTTTTGGTCAGTCGTGTAAAAAGAGATTGCCCCCAAAGGATTGTAAAGGCAAATTCTAACAAAAGTCGTTTCTTATAGACGATTGGCTGTCGTTCTCTTGAATATTTGGTACTTAATTAGGTTTCTAAATACCATTTCTCTAAATCTGAACTCTGAGTCTCACGACTCTTGGCTCTGTCTACCTCGTAAGAGATAAAAACTTCGTACTGTATCTGTAATTAGGGTTTCCTATTTATTGTTTTTCAATCCGTTAATCCAACAATCATTTATATATTCTCAACTGAGGTATACAATTGCTTTATAATATTTAATAAAGACTAGCCTTAGGCAATATTATAAGCACAGATTATTAGTTACATAGTATAAGCACAAATATATAGATAGATAGATCAACACTTTATTGTACCATTTACAGAAAAGACCATATAAAGTAGTGACTATAATAAACTAGCTTTTGCCCGCGGCTTCGCCCGCGTGAATTTCCCACGGGAACAGTGCTTTTTCCCGGGATAAAAAGTAGCCTATGTGCTATTCCAGGTCATTATCTACCTCTGTACCTAAATTTCATCGAAATCCGTCCAGTAGATTTTGCGTGATTGAGTAACAAACATCCTCACAAACTCACAAACTCACAAATTCACAAACTCACAAACTCACATCCAAACTTTCGCATTTATAATATTAGTATGGATACATATAATATAACGTAATATATAATCCTAATCCTAACTAATATTATAAATGCGAAAGTGAGTTTGTTTATTTATTTGTTTGTTTGTTACCTCTTCACGCTTTATCTTCTTAACCAATTTTCCTGAAATTTCGCATACACATACTTGGAAGTACTGAGAAGGACATAGGGTACCTTTCATCCCGTGGGAAATTCACACGGGCGAAGCCGCGGGCATAAGCTAGTACCCTATATTACATTGAATGTCATGTCACATGACAATTAAAACTTGATGAGAAAAATTACATTGACAATATGTGCTTACCAATTACCTCCGGAAGAATCCAGTATATCCCAGGATAGGATAAACCAACGAGGATAAACATTATATAATTTCTTAAATAACAATTCATAGGAAGTATAATATTTTGGCCTACCTACGATGAGAAGAAGTAGAAGAATATCCAACAGTAGATATAATAAAGATGCATCATGCATTTTAATGCTTAGACAGCAGTGAAACAAATATGGATAATTCCCACAGGAATTTGCTACTCTGTTTCAGGACACTGTTCTAAGACACAGTTATGAACGTTAAAAAAGAACGTCTAAATATGATCCAATCAAATCCAATAAATAAATGAACACGAGAAACTTAAAATATTTCGAAACACTACATCTCAAACTAAACGTGCTTAACTTACCATAGTGTAACCACTGAATCACATAAAATATAATGTCTTAGGTAAGTTTTATTGTCCCAATCACATAGGTAGTTCTTTATTGCCTTAATAACATAAACAAAACCATAACGCGATGGTATAAAACCCGGTACAATGTCGTAAATTAGCAATTATTGACCGAGAAAAACATCTGATCTGCTTCGGTTTCGTCAGTCATTGACATTAATTGCTCTTTGCGTGGTAAAAAATATCAGTGCATAGCAGAATGTCGGCGTGGTCGGTCGTGGAGTGATTATATGGTGCGGGTTCACATCACAGTGTGGTTCAGAGGCCGCGAGTATAGAATCCATTCAATTGTGGTGCGCTATGAACGAGGATCGGTTGTGTTCCAGTCGCCCGCGCAGCATTCTCGCCGCAAAAATGACTTTGCCACCAGTCCTGCTTTGACTTACAAATACAAACAATGTCGTGTTCGAGGTTCAGTAGTTCCATTTTCCGAAGTGTTGTGAAGTACACATGTGGGCTAGCCAGTCGAGAGAGTAAGTTTACTTGTTATTAGTTAATTGTGGAAGTTCTTTGTCGGACATACCGCGCTATTTCTGTTCAACAACTTCGCTCCTGTTAGCCGAGTGGTTTATGGAATATTTGCGCTTGTTATCCACAAAATTTTCTAGAACTGCCCAGAAACCATAACAAATACACGTTCACACGAAGCTTATTCAATAGATAATTGTTTCGTTTGCTTCAATATGTAGCTAATTACCAAAACAATGTCAAGAAGATTGGTTCGCCGTGAAATTTGATGCGGTTGCGAATATCCGTGAAGAATTTTGTGATGAACGTGAAATATTAATTGGGTAGTGTAGCTATTGGCCATCGGAGTCATTGTGCAAACATTCATATAGGCAGTTCTTTAAAATATGTAATTTATTATAGTTAAGATGGTTTATTGTTAAGATGGTTTGGGCATGTTGAGAGGATGGATGAAAAGAGATTGACGAAAGGTATTTATAATGCAGAGGTGAATGGAAGAATCGGTCAAGGTCGACCTCGAAGAACGCACTCCAACCAGATTGCGGACCTCCTTAAAAAGGGAGATATTAGGAGCACCCATAACCGGAGAGCATGTATGAAGAGAGTAATGAGTGTAGAGGAAGCAAGAGAGATTTGTAAGGATCGTAGCAGGTGGAAATCGCTAGTATCTGCCTACCCCCACGGGAAAAAGGCGTGATAATATGTATGTGTATGTATTAGAGTTACCTACTACTTAAGTATGTCTGCAATGCACTCAATGAGATTATGATACATTAGATCTATATTAACATTACGATGTTTATAAATATTCAATACTGGACTTGATTCTTATAAGGTGTGCAGAGCAACTACGCTCTGCTGCCAGAAAATGTGCGCAGAGCGAATCCGGACAAACGAAGCGGCGGGAAGAATTCTGTACCGGAACTTTACCGGGAAAAAATCTACCGGTAAAATTAAGTACCGGGAAAAAATCTCCACGCGACACCACGCTTGTCCGACTAGAATCTAACTTAAGCTATACGCAGTCTGCTACCACCGTAGCTTATGAAGGGAGCTACAGGGCCCTATATGATAACCTAACCTATAAATTAACTAGAATTGAACACTTACCAAACTAAATCTTCTTTCTCTTCGGATCCAAACTTGAGTGTCTTCGGGAAGGGGGAATTCCTAATTACCCTACCTAACCCTTGAGATCTCAATTCCCCATAACAACTAAATAGATTTCTTCCCGTAGTTTCACTCGGGAACAGCCAGATGTGAACAGCCAGCCACGTTTCACCTCTCACAAGAAAAAGTCACAATAACAGAGTTTTTCACAAACACAAATTCAATAGTGATTTAACAAACAGGAAATTCACAATTATCACTCAAACTAAACAACAAGCAAAAGACGCGAGACCGCTCGGCGTATTAAAATCAAACCGATATCGCCCTGGACAATGCAATGGCGGACACCACACGCGACGCCATCCACGCTAGCAGTGTGAAAAACCCCGAACGCCCTCTGGCGGCAGCAATGCGAAACGCCTGCGTTTAGTTTTACCCAATATATTACAAACATCCCCCCGTCCCGGTCTGAGAAGCAGACCGCTAGCTTACTCTACGGGAAGGCGGGCGAGAGAGGTCACACCTCTCCTTAAAATCGAACCGTCGACCAACACCTCAGCCACACGCGGAGTGCCATCTCCGCCAAGAATCAAACGTAATATGCGAGCTCGTCGCCAAAGCAATGAGGGCAAATTTGCCTCTTTTAACAATACTAAATCACCCTCCCTGGGAGGCTCAGTCCTGTCTGTCCACTTCACTCTTTGCTGCAGCAAATGCAAATATTCAAGCGACCAGCGACGCCAAAAGTCCTGGCTCATTTGCTGCAACATTTGAAAACGCGACAACCGATATACGCGTTCATCCTTCCACGGGTATTCGGGCAGGGCATTCAACGGCCCTCCCACCAAAAAATGACCAGGGGTGAGAGCTTCCAAGTCATTTGGATCTGGAGATAGCGGACAGAGAGGACGAGAGTTGAGGACCGCCTCAACTTTACAAAACACTGTGGCCAGCTCTTCAAAAGTTAGAGCCGTTTCTCCGATAATGCGGCGGAGGTGGGTCTTTGCGGATTTCACAGCCGCTTCAAAAATCCCTCCCCAATGGGGGCAACTTGGGGGACTAAATTTCCAGGTTATTCCCCTTTGGGCAGCAATTTGACTTAAACTAGTACAATTTTTATCAATAAACACGGAAACATCCTTAAGATAATTTACAGTTCCTTTATAGTTTGTGCCATTATCAGACCTAATAAGGGAAGGTAGACCTCGACGCGAAACAAAGCGATCCAACGCGGCGACGAAGGCCTCCGTAGTCAGAGCCGATACCACCTTCAAATGGACAGCCTTGGTGGCCAAACAAACAAATACACACAAATAGCCCTTCACAATACGGGCATTACGAAAGGGAGAAGCCTTGATCGAAAAGGGACCGGCAAAATCGGTTCCAACGCCGTCAAACGGCCTCGAAGGTCGAATTCGATCAACGGGCAAATCACCCATCTGTGGTTGCATCGTGGATGCCTTCAACCTATAACATGCAATACATCGAAACAGAACACTACGGATTGCTCTTCGGGCAGACAATATCCAAAATTCGCGTTGCAAAATAGCCAACAAAGCATTGCACCCAGCATGGGCGTTACGAATGTGTCGATCAGACACCAAAAGCTGCACCAAGGGTCCGCCCTTGGGCAACAACAGAGGATGGCGAGTCTCATATGGAAGATCCGCCTTCCGGAGCCTGCCTCCAACCCGAAGAAGCCCATCCGAGTCGATGTACGGGTTCAAACGAGCGACCGCGCCCTTCAACTTAGCGCGTCCGTCGCGCAAAATCGGAAGCTCTGACTCAAACCGTCCGGTCTGCACGACACGGACCCAATGCAACAATGCGCTCCGGCGCTCTTCTGCACCTGCAATCGGCTCCAACCGCTTTGCCTGTGGGTTTCTACAATTATGTATGAAACGCTTAATCCAACTGGTGACACCCAGAAGCTTATCCAAGCTGCTATACCGAGCAAGTAGCCAATCCGGCTCCGACGTCGTCTCAGCGACTACAGCATGTACACGGAGCCCAGTCAAACTCAAAGAAGTAACATCTGTCTGACAGACAGGCCAAGAAGTTTCTGATCCCATCAGCCACTCTGGGCCCCACCAGAGCGGGTGTGACACCAATTCTGGTGCCGTACAACCTCGGGAAGCACAGTCCGCTGGGTTAAGCTCTCCCGGCACATGTCTCCATGTTATATCAATTCCGATATTCTGGATTTGGGAAACCCGATTTCCCACAAAAACCTCCAAGGTATGTGGGGCCGCGCGCAACCATGCAAGCGCGACCTGGCTATCCGACCAGGCGAAGATGTCTCGTATCTCGACCGTGGCCGCCAGCTCACTGGCAACGTGATGCAACAATTTAGAGAGAAGGTGAGCTCCACTCAACTCAAGCTTGGGAATAGTCAGCCTAGTCCTGATGGGGGCGACCTTGCTCTTTCCTAACAAAAGCGAGACATTGACCCGGCCATCGGCGTCAACTGTCCGCAAATAGACTGACGCGGCGTAGCCTCGCTCCGACGCGTCACAAAAGCCATGCAGGCTGGCTCGATATTTCCCGGGTGGCAATATTCGACGAGGCAAGGCAATCCGATTGACTTCCTTAATCGATGAAAACAACTCGAGCCAATCATCCAATGGAGAGCCAAACAGCGGCTCGTCCCACGAGACGCCCAAAGTCCAAAGTCTCTGAAGAAGACACTTTGCAGAGAATATCACTGGACTGATCCAACCGCTTGGATCAAACATACGGGCTATTACGGACAACACCGTTCTCTTAGTCCAGACCTTTGGTATTTCCAAGTCCACTTGGAATGTGAAAATATCGGTTAGCGGCTGGTACTGCATGCCCAGCACCGCTATCCTGTTGGGATCATCCACATCCTCAAACAGGTGAGGGTTCTGTTGGTGATCCTCCGGGATCCCTTCTAGAACTCTAGGCTCATTGGACAACCACTTACGTAGCTCGTAGCCACCTGTCTTCAATATTTCGATCAATTCATCCCGCAGTAGGAGGGCCTCCTCAATACTTTGGGCTCCGGTGCACACGTCATCTACATACAAGTCACGTGACAGCACGGAAGCCCCACGGGGAAAGCGGATCCGTTCCCGCTCTGCCAATTCAAGCAATGATCTGATGGCGATATAGGGACTAGATTTCAAACCATACGTGTTTGTGTTGAGTTCATACACCGTCACAGGATCCTCAGGGCGCTCACGCCAGAGTATCAACTGGAATCGCCTGTCCTCAGGATGTATGACTGTCTGGCGGAACATCATCCGGATGTCCGCGCCACAAACCACTTGATGTCTTCTAAAGTTCAAGATGATGTCAATTATGTCCCTATGCAATTTGGGACCTGAATGCAAACATAGATTCAACGAAACTCCGTTCGAAGTGGGTGCGGACCCATCAAAGACAGTCCGCAACTTGCCCGTTGAGGCCTTCACCACCGCGTGGTGGGGCAAAAAATAATGCTCAGTTGAGCTCCAATCAACTCGAGCCGGAGACATGTGACCCAAATCCTCGTACTCGCGCATAAATTCAATATATTTATCGCGAAGTACGTGGTCACGCTGCATGCGTCGCTCCATGGACAGCAGTCGTTTCTCCGCAAGCGCCCTACTTTGCCCTAGGCTAGGACGAGAGGCAACAAAGGGTAACCTAGTTACAAACCGACCGGAGGGCAACCTCTCCGTGGTCGATCGAAAAAGGGCTTCGCACTCAGCGTGTTCCGGATCCATCCTGGAACTCATAGGTGGCTCCTCCACCTCCCAAAACCTTTGCATGGTCTTGGCCAAGGACGCAGATGCGACAACCGGTGGCTCCTCCGCGGTGCCATTATCAAACACAGGGCCCATCAGGGCAAAACCAAAAATCGTAGACACTGCCATCAGTGAAGACGAACCCAGAGCCTTCTGTGTATCCAACAAAATCCAACCCAATACGTCCGAGCCCAGGAGCAAGTCCACTGGGCCGGGATGAAAGACAAAGGGGTCGGCCAAATCCAGACCCGAAACCAAAGACAACACACCCGGCGGTATGTCTGTCGAGGGGTGCCAACCCGCAATGGTATCCATTACCATAGCCGAAGTCGTGATCCTCATTGTGGAGGACTTCAGCGAAGAAAAGGTGACAAGTGTCTGGCCCGTCAGACACTTCACTTGTATGCCACCAACTCCAAGAAGTGGCACAGGCGAGTCTTCCACGACTAAACCTAACTGGCGTGCCACTCGAGTGGTAACCAAACTGCTTTGAGCCCCTGAGTCCAACAGAGCTCTCAAATTAATGGCTTCTCCCCCACGACCCCATACGCGGACCACCGCGGTAGGGAGCAGAACCGTCCGCGGCTCTGTCCCAGCAAGGGAGCAAGCTAGTTACGGGCTCCCCACTCTCTCCAAACCAGGGGCGCGCCACTGACCCGGATAATATGGCGGGCGAGTGCACATCCCCATCTGAGGGGGGGCATAACCCGCGGCCCGGCCATACCTATGGTACGGCGGGTGGTACTCCAGCCGTGGGTACTCGTGCAGCGGCGGAGAAAACCGCTGCGGCTGCATGTGGTGGGTAGTGGTAACCCGCGTGGAGGGGGGTGTCCCCACTCTCCCGTCCGATCTAGGGCCCCCGCCCATGGGGGCCCTATCCGGGGCCTGGCCAGCTACATACTGGCCATGACCTTGGGGCGCGTGGTCCCGGTCCGCCAAGACCCGCGCAGGTACGCGACCCTCCCGAGGGGGGTGCGACGAGCGAAGCCGCGTCCTCCGTCCGGTGGTGGAGGGCTTCGCGCAGGAGCGCCCCCGCCCATAGGGGACCCCTGCCTCAACATCCGGGTGCCATCCCCGTTGCGGTTCATGCAAAGCATCGCGTGGTGCCGCCCACGGCATGCACTGCATGGTATGGCACTGGGACAGTCACGTGCATAGTGACCGCCCAAACAATAAAAGCAAAGTTCATGCCGCTTTGCCATGCGGCGCCTATCTTGTACTGGCAGTCTCTGCCAGTCCCTGCATTGTAGCAGGCTGTGGCCCATCCGGCCACATTGCAGGCAGTCCGCGTCCCTCGCGACTGCTGCCGTGTGCGCAACCCGCACACCAGCTCCACGCGGTGGCGGTTGCCGTCCCTGTTGGGGCCTACGTTCAGGCGCTCTGGATGGCGCTGAGTCCGTCATGGTATTCTCAGCCGCCCGTGCCTCAAACTCCAAAAACTTCACCAAGTCAGTGAATGTTGGTAGGGTGGTGCTATCCCGTTCCGCATTCTCGCGCTCAAATCGCGAGCGGATGTCATTGGGTAATTTGCCCAATACAATGTGCACCAGCAAAAAGGACCATTGGTCCACCGGCAGCCCCAGTGTGCGGAGCGCGTTACAGGCCACTGTAACGGGCGTGAGCAACTGCAGGCGCAACTGTGCCCTGTTGGCCACCTTGGGCAGGGCCATCAACTGTGCGGCGTGCGCATCCGCTAACGAACGTAAGTTTTGGTAGCGGGAGTTCAATAACTCCCAAGCCGTATCGTACTGGTCGTCCTCCACCCGGAGGTGCTGGATGAGCGACCGCGCTTCATCCTCAAGAGTGGAGAGGAGGTAGGCCATCTTCTGGGCCTTCGACAAATCCTGTCGTGCTACGACCAGGGACTCAAACATATTTTTATATGCTACCCACTCCTCCATCCTACCCCCAAAGTGGGACAGCTGAAGGGTGGGGAGCCGACCAGTAACCGCTGGTCCTTCCTGTCTAACAGGTGTGCGAGGGGCTGGTCCGCCAGCCTGTCTCGCCCTTATTGCGGTCACCGCCTCCGCGATATCATCGTGCAGACTCAGGATCTGGTCCATGTCCGCCATGTGACCTGCGTAGACCTCCGGGGTAAGATCGGCTTCGGTAAGCGCCGCCATGGCCGCTTCCGCGCTAATCAATCGTGAGTGGAGGTGATCCGCTCTTAGCAGTATGGCGCCCTCCCTGTCCTTCCGGGACAGGAGTCCTCCGGCCGTCACAAACCATCTCAATTCGTTGGCGAGTGTCGCCCTAGCATTGGAGGCCTTCGCCATCGCGTCAAGTCACAAACAAAAAATAACAAAAGGTAAATAAAAAACAACAAAATCAAGCAACTACACGAAGAACCGCGGTAGGTATGAGAATGGCACAAACCCGGAACGCACGGTACAAACCGCAAACAAATACAAAAAGGGTTACAAATATTCTTATACAAACAAACTAAGAAAAATCTAATAATTTTTACAAACAATTAATTATTTTTTACAAACGAACAAATAGAGGGTAGATAAACTACGCTCTGCTACCAGAAAATGTGCAGAGCAACTACGCTCTGCTGCCAGAAAATGTGCGCAGAGCGAATCCGGACAAAACGAAGCGGCGGGAAGAATTCTGTACCGGAACTTTACCGGGAAAAAATCTACCGGTAAAATTAAGTACCGGGAAAAAATCTCCACGCGACACCACGCTTGTCCGACTAGAATCTAACTTAAGCTATACGCAGTCTGCTACCACCGTAGCTTATGAAGGGAGCTACAGGGCCCTATATGATAACCTAACCTATAAATTAACTAGAATTGAACACTTACCAAACTAAATCTTCTTTCTCTTCGGATCCAAACTTGAGTGTCTTCGGGAAGGGGGAATTCCTAATTACCCTACCTAACCCTTGAGATCTCAATTCCCCATAACAACTAAATAGATTTCTTCCCGTAGTTTCACTCGGGAACAGCCAGATGTGAACAGCCAGCCACGTTTCACCTCTCACAAGAAAAAGTCACAATAACAGAGTTTTTCACAAACACAAATTCAATAGTGATTTAACAAACAGGAAATTCACAATTATCACTCAAACTAAACAACAAGCAAAAGACGCGAGACCGCTCGGCGTATTAAAATCAAACCGATATCGCCCTGGACAATGCAATGGCGGACACCACACGCGACGCCATCCACGCTAGCAGTGTGAAAAACCCCGAACGCCCTCTGGCGGCAGCAATGCGAAACGCCTGCGTTTAGTTTTACCCAATATATTACAAACATAAGGATCTTAGAAATTACAAACGAGAAGATGTACTTAGATAATTCCTAAGTTTTTATATAATGCTTGATTAGATTGCACGGACCACTACCTCCTCTGAGTTCCTCTGTGTTCCTTCATCTGACTCTTCTTATGCAGAGGCAGACAATATTTTATAGCCGCCACACACGATCAGTTTTAACTGACAGTTTTCACTGAACAGTTTTAACTGTCAGTGAAAACTGAGCGTGTGTACCATGAAAACTGTAAAAAAGCTGACAGTGTGTGGCGGCTATTAGTCAACCTCAGAAAATCACTGGGTTAGCCATTATCATAGTAATTGTATTTATGTTATGTATATTTTTTAGAATGTTGATCATTTGTCTTTATAGATCATCAACTGTTTGATACAGCGTCTGTAACTTAAATTTAAAATTAATGATTACCTAATTGCTTGATATTAACTCATGTTATTATACTTACATATGCAATGTTGTACATATTTCTTATCATCGTTATGGTATAATACTGCTTTATTTCCATAACTTATTTTACGAATACAAATTCATATTTTATAAACACTGTCGTATATTTTGCAAATAAATGACTATTACAATAACACGTACTATACATACTATATTTCTATAGGTACCTTTATAGCACTCGATGTTTAGAAAGATTATGAAATGGATAGATATAAGATATATTTATTGGTTTAATAAGAATTGGTAATTGATAATAAATTTTATACAAACAGAAATAGTCAAATTAAGACCAAATAAAAGGCACATGTACGGAATTTGTGGGGCACCATGTGAGTAATTGAGTAATTAAAAATAATGTAACTCATGATGACAAGTACAAAGTTTAATGAATGAACCCTGCTATATCGACTGCATATACATTAGATGAACATAATGATAGTAAAACTCTTCTATACTTCACATACAAGTAGCAAGTAATTCCAAAGAAGTAGACAACAAGCTAATTATTAAAAACAAAAAACACGACTGACAAGTTTTTACTAAAAAAGTACATACAAACATATAAGTTATATACATTTTCGAAATCGCCTTTTAAAGCCCTTCAATTTGATACCTCACTCGATAAGATTGTTGAAATTTTATTTTTTTGGTCTGCTATTTATCGCATATATAATCCGCCATTTTGTTTTTATGATGACGTCATATAGCCTATGTCACTCGGAGGAATGCAAGGAATCTAAAAATACCTCTCCCATCAAAATCTGTTAAGTCGTTCAGGACTTATGGTGGAATAAAGAAACTTACATACATACTTACATACATACATGAACCCTGAAAACATAACACTCCTTTTTTGGTCAGTCGTGTAAAAAAGGATACGGGTTAACATGGAATTTAGATAATAGCGAAGACAGTGGTCCATCGGGTGATGGTCTATGCGTTCGATAACACAAACGCGATTCTTCCTATTCGCGATTCCCATACAACATGGATTCAGCACAACTGTAGTTTTCTACATTCGTGATTCGACA
This sequence comes from Ephestia elutella, assembly GCA_018467065.1. NCBI lineage: Eukaryota > Metazoa > Arthropoda > Insecta > Lepidoptera > Pyralidae > Ephestia > Ephestia elutella. The sequence goes on from CM031582.1 coordinate 6,810,181, forward strand.
CAGTCGTTAATTCAACGCAATCGGGATTCTTCCTATTTATTATACACAATGGTCAGGGCGTAACAGACCGATGATACCTTCTCGTGGTCTGAATTTCTTTATTGGAACTCTTAAAATTCCTTCTTTATTAATTGAAACAATATCTCGAAAATATTTACGCCGTAGTTTGACATTGCGCACTGAGTTCCATTTCACTTTTCTCTTCACCGGAAGCAGTGTATTTTACTTTGCCGGAAGCAAGCGGTGTTGGATTGAAACTACCATGAATGAGTCAGCCTACAAGCTCACGGGGTAATATATCATCAGTCAAATAAAGATCATAATGTACAAGTCACGCAAACTTGCAAAGTAACTTTAACACATCCTACTTTATAATATTACTAGCTTTCGCCCGCGTGAATTTCCCACGGGAACAGTGCTTTTTCCCGGGATGAAAGGTACCCTAAGTCCTTCTCCGTACTTCCAGCTATGTGTTTGTGAAATTTCAGGAAGATTGGTTCAGAAGAGAAAGCGTGAAGAGGTAAAAAACAAACAAACAAACAAACTCACTTTCGTAATTTATAATATTAGTTAGGATACCTTCTTGCAAAAGAATGGATGTCTGATTGGCTCTTAACCACACCAAAACCGGTAGACAAATGTAGATGAAAAGTGGACCGGTATAGAGTGAAACCTAGGCACGATTTATTTCAAAATTTTCACAGGCTTGGAGTCTAGCCTGGGATGCAATTTCACAGTGAATTCTGGGAAAAATCAGTCCAGTCAGTCAATTGGTCCATTCACAAATAGGTATATTCTGGGTAGCATCAGTCGAGGCAGTCAATTATGCGTGCCGTCAATAGTCCGCTCACTCCATTTAGTTGGTACGCTATTGACCAGAACAGGAGCTCAATAAAACCTATACAAAGACTTCAGCTGCCAGTGATTGCAACAGTTTACTGGACTGAACATAAGTCTGAAACTTGTTGATACAAGTTCAACTATCTTTATTTCTCAACTGGGTTTGCCCTCAGCATCGCCTGCTCTAATAGAGTTTCTCACCCATTTGATTCCCTTAGGGGTGGAATTTTCAAGATTCCTAAATTAGTGCGTATGCGTAAGTGTCTTGATAATGTGGATCGTATATTCAAGTAAAGTGTAAACAATAGTCTAATATTGTCCTATATTATATGTATAGATAACTAGCTTTTATTAACGTGTAAACAATAAGTTATTTAAGTGTAAACAATAGTCTAATATTATGTTATAATTATATGTATAGAATCTATATTATACAAGTAACTAGCTTTTGCCCTCGGCTTCGCCTGCGTAAATTTCGATTTTCATCTATTTCTCCTCCTTGGGGGTAAAATGTCAAACTAAAGTTCTAAAAAATTTCAAGTTTGTTAATTAGTCAGTGTCCAACTTCACAGATTACGTATATTCAATATCATTTCCTTTTTTCTCGTAAAACATTTCGTAGCCACTTATTGTAATCAGATAAAACTAACACTTATGCAGCAAATGTACATGAAAAATATATACATTTTTCAGTCCAGCGTGATTTTATGATGAAAGTCTATGTGGCTATTCATGCTGTGTGGGATTTCAATAGCCATTTACGTAGCATTCCTAAGTGCTACCTATAGGTCGTACCACACACTGGGAAGTCGTTACGTATAAAAGCATACTACACCATGCATAAAATTCCTTCCATATAAAAAGTATCGCGATTACTTATCGCAATTTTCGCCGGTTTCACCGATGACGTAGACTGGTTCGCTATTCCTCAAAAATGCAAAATTTCCGTGTAAAGAGATCTGAGAAAATGTATCAATAAAAAATTACATATGTAATTACAAAAAAATACACTACTTTGCACTACACTAATACATCTACTTATTGGAAATGAATTTCACTAGGGTTCTTCTGGAATATAAGAAATATATAAATACAAGTAGGTAGTAAACAAAGCTAAAATTACATTTTGTTGCGTTTTATTTTTGAATAATTTAGATTTATTTAAGATTTATATATGTTTGGTTTATAATGAAGTGGCAAATGATTTCCATTGGTTATCGAGTCAACCAAACGCTTTTCCAATCATGCAGAAAAGTAGGTTTAATTAATTACTTAAAAATGAATGAATTAATCAGGCAAGTTGTATGACTCTCTTTTAGAGAGTATTGTTTAATAATAATATCAATAGTAGTAAACAAATAATAGTTTAAATCGAAATTACAAATCATTACACTTACACATACACTCATACATATATAAAAATATTGTTACTCCTTGGGCTAGCACGCATGCTTGTATAAATATTTATTATTGTTAATGTTACCAAGTGCATACTTGTATCATTTGTAAAGAGAGGAGTCCCTGTAACACAAGTTTTTACTTAGCGCAGGGCTCCAGTACTTGTAATTTGTAACTTTTCTTGGTAATAAATGATTTATGATTGATTTATGATTATGACTCAACGAAAAAATATTTTTTAATCTCGGTTTAAAAGAAAAAAAATTGCAACAATCATGGAATTTTTTGTTAGACATTATATGGTAGGTATGTCTTTTAAGTTAAGCTTTTGACTTTAGAAAATTATTTAGGTAATTAGAAAATTTATCCTAGAAACAAAAACAGTAGGTTTTTGCTCATCATCAGGTGAACAGTTATAATTAGCTAGACAAAAATATACATACTTGTATGTAGATTTGATTATTACTACTTTATATATTCTTTCTCTAAATGGTGCATTCAAGTGTTGATCTATCTAGCTAGATTAGACTCTCTCTCTCTCTCTCAGCCGAAAGACGTCCACTGCTGGACAAAGACCTCCCCCAAGGATTTCCACAACGACCGGTCCTGCGCTGCCCGCATCCATGCGCAACCCGCGACCGTGTCGGTCGGTCCACCGAGTGGGAGGCCTGCCAACACTACGTAGATTAGACTATGTAGGTACGTTTAAATTTTGACGAAGCATGTTGCGGATCGTAAGATATATAATTATTAATTAGAAATAGGTTGAGCTTTTAAAATTAGATAATTAGGTACATAATTGTTAATAGGACAGAACAGGAATGTCAGACGAACTTTGACCACAAAAGGATCATCAAACGACCATAACTACAATAAAATCAGCTTCTCATAGGATACCTCCGGCAGTAATTTTATACCTAGCCTATAAACTGCGTAATACGCGTCTCAGTAAATCATAAGGCCATGAATCATTGTCGATATTGACTTATATTGGTACGACAGTCATAAACATGCACTCGAATGCATGTTTGGAAAAAATATGTATTGTGTGTATGTGTATGTATTTATGTAAGTATGTTGTGCCTTTTACCACGACTTTAGGAAACAAGCTAATTATTAAAAATAAAAAACACGACTGACAAGTTTTTACTAAAAAAGTAGGTACATACAAACATATAAGTTATATACATTTTCGAAATCGCCTTTTAAAGCCCTTCAATTTGATACCTCACTCGATAAGATTGTTGAAATTTTATTGTTTTGGTCTGCTATTTATCGCATATATAATCCGCCATTTTGTTTTTATGATGACGTCATATAGCCTATATCACTCGGAGGAATGCAAGGAATCTAAAAATACCTCTCCCATCAAAATCTGTTAAGCCGTTCAGGACTTATGGTGGAATAAAGAAACTTACATACATACATACATACATGAACCCTGAAAACATAACACTCCTTTTTTGGTCAGTCGTGTAAAAACAATAACAAGTACAAAGTAGTCCATTATAAGAGATCCATTTTTACAATTTAAGGTACTGAACTTTAAAAAAAATAAAAGGGTGAGGTCAGAACCTTGCTGACTAACTATTGAACCGTAACTATATCAGTTTCATACAAATAGGTATCGCGAAATAGTCACTTATGAATTTGTGATACCATTGCTAGTATCCTTATTACACGAGTCTCAAAAGTGCGTCCAATCATCATTTCCACTAATTCGCCTCTAATGAAAAGACTTTAGTTTGAGTACCTAAATCTACTAATCATACAGCGTCAAGCACGTCCCTAAAACTTTTATATAAGCTTTTGCCCGCGGCTTCGCCCGCGTGAATTTCCCACAAGAACTGTGCTTTTTCCCGAGATGAAATGTATGTCCTTCTCAGTACTTCTAACTGAACCTATGCAAAATTTTAAGAAGATTGGTTTAGTAGATAAAGCGTTAAGAGACCTATCGCATTTATAATATTGGTTAGTTTTATTTTATTTAGCCAAAGGGTCCCACTGCTGGGAAAATAATAATAATAATAATTTTATTTCGGAAAAGTCCATAGAAATTTCAAAAAGTCGTACGCCTCCCCCAAAAGCCTCTCCCTTATCTCTCCAACTACCTCTTATTTCTCGCTACCTGCTGCCACCGCCTATAAAAGGCCGACAATTCGTCAGACCACCGAATGATCACATTCTAATTTGTTAGTTAGTATTATGTCATCTATATACTGTTAAGTATACCTTACAAGCTATCAACACATTATATAAAACAAAGTCAGAATCCCACGCACGCCTGTCTGTCTCTATGTTCTATGTCCACTTATATAAGATCTTTTTTACATAAACGTAACCGATTTAGTGACGGTTTTCACAATCATTTAGTTAATCTCTTCCGGATAGTTTATACGTATAATACCCACTCGTGCAAAGTCGGGGCAGGTTGCTTAACAAGCCGGTTACTATTACTTCCCACTACCTAATCTCTTTTATATCGAACCCCAAACTATTTAGTTTTACAACTGAAAATTGCACAATTCACGTCGATAAAAAGATCGTAAAATGTATCGATTCGCTAAACAATAAAAATAAATTTAATAAATCTAGTAGCGTGTCAATTTTTATTTCCAATTGAAAGAATCAAGCTAACCTTGACATGCGGCCAAACATTATCCTTTTGTCTCAATTGCTATAATTGACGGACGTCTTGTGCTATTCTCAGACACAATTTGCACTTGTATTGTCAAATTGCACCTTAACTGGACACCAGGGTAAAACTCTCTTAGTTACATCGTGGCCCGAAAACGTGGATTTTACAACCTAACCCAAACTAGTCTTCAATCTCACTTTTAAAATTAATTTTTTTGTGTTGAGTTAGTCATTTGTCTCATATTTTAGATGTCAGCTTCTAACGGAAAGTTTTTCTACTTCTAATAAATACTGAAGTAATATAAGTTATGGTTTCCTTCCACATCATTATTATGCTCGTGCTTATCAAAAAGTTCCTAATTAATTGGAAAATATTTAGTCTTATGAGACAGAGTTGTTTCATTAAAAGTTCTCCATAACAACGATTTATTTTTGATAAATGAATCGGTATTCGATATGATTTACTAAGCCAAAGCCTTTTAAAGTTGTAAAATTAATTACAGACTTCATAAAGTTGTTTAATTAGTATTATTCCGATATTATTTATTAGAATTACCTAAATACATAAATATGTTTATCCATACATAATTTATCCTTAGCTTGCATACCTATGGACTACGGTTAAAGTGACCATACGTTCAGCTTTGGGCAGGGCTGTCCCGCTTTCGGCTGTCTTTCCCGCCAAAATAATTTGTCATTCATAAAAGTATACCGCTATCAAAACAAAAGTGTGCGACAAAAAAGGCATTCACAAAAAAATGTCCCGCTATGACACAAATAATGTGATGACGTTACTATGGGTAACGTTTAAAATTCTCACGTATGACCGTACGAACAAGTACGTATAGGTGGAAAGCAGAGAGTGACAGATACTTTTTGTTGAGAGAAACAACAAAGTATTGGTAGGTACTAATTATTATTTTCATAATATAATTCACTAGCTGTCGCCCGCGGCTTCGCCCGCGTGTGTTTCGCTTAGATGAAAAATCTCTCTTGGAGCTTTTCGTCAGATGTTCCAGATCTTCAATTTCTATACGTCAGCAGAAAATGCTCATCAGGTTGAACGACTTTTACTAAGGCGCTATTTCCATATATGTTATAGTGTTGCTGGTCTCTTGGAATTCTTCATCAGATGATCTTGATCTTCTATTTTTATACGTCAACAGATAATGCTCATCAGATTAAACGACTTTTGTTAAGGCACCATGTCCATATTTCTTATAGTTTAAATGTTCTGTTTTGGTTCTTCATCAGGTGTTCCAGTTTTCAAAATCAATTATAGCCTAAATGTTGCCCAGGCTTAATAGCTATACAACAAAAAAAGTTTCATTCAAATCGGTTCAGTACTTTCGGAGATTAGCGTGATCATACATACAGACAGACAGACAAGAAATTCCCAAAAAAAAAAATTTGAGTTTAATCGTTCTTTTTAAATGTTATCCATTTCAGTCAAAAATACTAAATGTACAGACAAAATATTTTTACTGTTTTATTATATGTATAGATAATTAAAAAGACTTTACTTCATGTTATGAGAAACATGTAACAACCAATAGCTGCATCAATAGGAAAGCAAGAGTACGACACGTACTTTTTGAATGTCAGATTCAGAATTCTGTGAAGCGTCGAGGTTGCAATTTGGCTGTGTTTTCGCGTACTTCGAGATATGATTTCTTATATTCATGGCCAAAGACAAGGTTAGATTTCCAAATCGATAAGGATAAATATATACAGACAAATCACACAGATTAAGTTAGCCCCAAAGTGAGTTCGAGACTTGTGTTATGGGATACTACCTCAACGATACTATATTTTATAACAAATACATATATAGACAAACATCCAAGACCCAGGCCAATCTGAAAAAGATCATTTTCCATCTTGACCCGACCGGGGATCGAACCCGGATCCTCCGGTATGACAGTCAGTGATGACCGTTGGGCCACGGAGGTCGTCAAGGATACGTCATACGTACTACTCAATTACATGGATGATGTCTGCCTATCCTTGACGTGCTAAAGTGTAACTTCGGTGTAATTTTGATTATACTATTATTAAACAGCTGCTATAATCCTTTAAATTGTTGTTGCTAAGAAGTATGGCCACAGTTTAAAGAGTAATTTGAGTAATGACAGTCTTATCGCGCAGATGTCAGCATTTCTGTTACTGTCATTAAGAGCTCTGGATGCATAGATTATAAACACATGAATGACATCATGCTTTAGTACTGGAGCGCCTGTACACTTATAGCACTCCTCAGACCAATCGCACTCTATAAAATACCTTACACAGCAAACTAATCAAAATTCCTACTAATATTATAAATACAAAGGTTTGGAAGTGTATGAAAGTTTGTTAGGTACTAAATCAAGCCTCAACAACTGACAGAAATTTTATATACGGGTAGAGTATATTATCACGATTTTCACACTTGGAGCGAAGCCCTCTAGCTAGTCTTTTTTTTTCTGAGTTTATACAGCCGACTATATGTTTATTATTGTAATTTTTTGTCTATATACATTATGTATGTTTGTTCGAAATTTTAAGAAACAAAGTGTATGATTTTCTTTTTCAATCTCTCACTGCTCAAGTATTTTTTATACTAAGGTGTATAAAAATATAATATTGTAGAATGTAAGTAAGTATAAAATCAATATAAAAGTTGTTCAATTCAGTTCAATTGCATTGTCTTATACTATACCTCCACAATTGTTCCACAAGTTTACTTGACGTTTAATTAAAGTTGCCGACAGATAAATTAATATCTCGGAAACATTTGAATTCGAAATAGCCGAAACAGAACCAAGAATTCCACGATGGTTATTTAAATTAATTGGAGTATTTGCGTAATTAAAAATTACAATTGGTAAAATAGTACCACTCATGGAACGCTTTAAATTAATGTTATGAATTGTTACTTGATTTTGGAAATTATACGCATCATTATATTATCGATAAATCTTTTTTTATTTTTATTTATGTAGTTTTAGGTTTAAAGAACTTTATTATCATGAGAAATTTACATTTTATTATTTTATTTGACTTCCGTATAAAGTCGAAACTAGTCGGCGGTTCCGGCTAAAAACACGCGTGAGTATCCGTATTAGAAAATCAAAATAATGGTTGATGTTTAGATTCAGTATTACATAGAGTAATTACAAATATAAATTAAATAAGTATTAATGTATGTATGTTTGTAAAGTTCTATGTACTATTTTAGCACTTTGTAACGTGGTGGTATTAGCGCAAATATGCTGAACGGTTTGTCAGCATTATTATGTGACATTGTTTGCGTAAACACGAACATGAAAGCTAAGCTCTACAACTGACATAATTGACAGCAAACAGTTATTCAATCTTCTGTTTATATTCCCACTAAATAAGTGGTATTTTATACGCCATTTTCTATATACAGTGCGACAAGGATCTTTTTGCAAGTGGTAGAAAACGGAACTAATGTCTAAACTATTAAAATTTCTTATTTAAAACGTTGGTGGCGCCCTCACTCACGTGCAAAAAGATCCTTGTCGCACTATATTATCTTCTTTTCTCTGTCTATTTTGTCCTCTTCTTATGTTTTAGAATAGATTACAGCGACAAATAGCGACTGCACTTTCCCTTTAGAAACACGGGAAGCATTTCTCATTATGCAATCAATTTTAATCTGAAAAGACAAAGGATTAGAACTCACGACTTCTAGATTACACAAACACTTAAAAGACAAGACCATGAGGCAGAGACAGTTATACCGGATATAATTACATCATTCAATAGTTTAATATCACATTACGTATCTGTTGACATGACTCATACGAAATGATACCGAAATCTATACTCAGAAATACCTAGTCCCGTTATTTTGCTAATCTATAGGTACATATAATAAAACAGTAAAAATATTTTGTCTGTACAATAAGTATTTTTGACTGAAATGGATAGAGGGACACTTAAAAAGAATAATAGAAAGCAAAAATTTTTTTTTGGAATTACTTGTCTGTCTGTCTGTCTGTCTGTATGTATGATCACGCTAATCTCCGAAAGTACTGAACCGATTTGAATGAAACTTTTTTTGTTGTATAGCTATTAAGCCTGAGCAACATATAGGCTATAATTCATTTTGAAAACTGGAACATCTGATGAAGAACCATAACAGAACAGCTAAACTATAAGAAATATGGAAATGGTGCCTTAACAAAAGTCATTTCAACCTGATGAGCATTTTCTGCTGACCTATAAAAATTGAAGATCTGGAACATCTGATGAAAAGCTCCAAGATACCAGCTACACTATAACATATATGGAAATGGCGCCTTAGCAAAAACCGTTCGACCTGATGAGCATTTTCTGCTGACGTATAAAAATTGAAGATCTGGAACATCTGATGAATAACTTCAAGAGACCAGCTACACTATAACATATACGGAAATGGCGCCTTAGCAAAACTTGGTTAATCTGATGAGCATTTTCTGTAGACGTATAAAAATCGAAGATTGGAACACAGGAAACAGTTTGGAACACAAAAAGACTTTTCATCTAAGCCAAAGTCACGCGGGCGAAGCCGCGGGCAACAGCTAGTCAAATATAAGTTGGCTCGTGGCAGAAAAGCGAACTAATTTTTACATTATTAAATTGCTTTTTTGAAGCGTAGGTGGCGTCCTCACTGGAACGCTAACTTAAAAGAAAAGACTATCATGACGTGATTGGCTGATTGGTGGGTTACCGACGCCATTTGAATCAATGGAGTGCTATTGGCTGATTGTTTAATCATCTGTTTTATCAGCTGGTTGGTCTGCCATGTGCGCGGACGCAACATAATGACTGGGGTCTCTAGAGTGCACCAAATCAGCTGGCATTGAACATCTTTCTTTCTCAATACAAAAGCTTTAAATAAATAAATAGTAATCATTAGAAGACTGCCTATCTGATCTGACTCATGGGTTCCACGTGATAGTTTAAGGAAGAAAGGGAGACCGAGAATGAGATGGTCTGATATTTTGAAGGAATTTCATAAGAACTGGAAGGAAAAGACGAAGGACAGAGATGAGTGGAGAGAATTAGGGGAGGCTTTTGCCCAGCAGTGGGACATAAATAGCTAGACAAAAAATTATTAAAACATAAAAAACACGACTGACAACTCACATAGCCTATGTGGAGGAATGCAAGGAATCTAAAAATACTTCTCACATCAACAGGACTTATAGTTACTACTTTGAAATAGCTCCCGTTTTTGATATCCTGCCAGCTGCCCATCATCTAAATTACAGATTTTTATCTTGTTCGGGGGTGGACTTCTGGTTGGTGAAGAGACGGGTGCATTTTATTAAATCCATTGCAAAGCCTGTATTGTTGTTGGTTACCTGTTGTTGTGTGTTACAAATAAAGATTTTTTCATTTTTTTATAGTGGAATAAATAAACTTACATACATACATACATGAACCCTGAAAACATAACACTCCTTTTTTTGGCAGTCGTGTAAAAAGAACCCTGTTCGAGATATCTTAAAACCGTAAGGCAGGGAACTATCTGGCACCAAGGATTGCCATTCAACTCGGCAATTCTGCCAGCCTTCAGGGTACGTTGCCGCGTACAATACATAAATAATAATACCAAAATAAATTCAGGTAAAAAAATACAAAAAATATAGGTAATTGAAAGAAACAGCTTAAGCAAGGTTATTAAAACATTGTTCTCCTGTTTTGTTTTGGCCCGGATGATGTTTCACATCACGTGTGCTTTAAACGGCGATTGATTAAGAAGCGGGAAGGCACGTGCGAAATTACTCATGTAAGAACGAAGAGCATGCGTCATTTGGCTCCTTTTTTTATTTGCTTGACAATAAAAACTAAACTAAGCTCACAGCCATTCCCACTTTTAGATATAAGGTACAGAATCTGTACCTGCCTACCTACATATTGCACATCGACTTTTGGATGGAGACATGCCAAAGTACTTTATTATATTATTTAGTTAAAATTGAAATAAGTTTGCAATCTCGCATAATACCGGATATAGAAAATTTACATATGATATAATGATGATCTATTTATATAAATACTGCAAGTTCCGGTTGTCTGCGCACGTTTAACCAAGGTTTAACCTTTGCCTGACATAACTTATAGCTATATGTCATAAGCAGCAACAAATTATCTTTGACCCTGCTTTAATCTCAGACATAGAGATCTCAGCCTCAAATATCACGTTTGGAGACAATATTTAACTTAATTTTTGCAAGATAAAAAAGTAACTTTATCCGTGTTTCTGAATTCACAAAATTTGCAAAAAATTGCGATATTCATATCTTTTGATGGCGTTGACATATTTTTTTTTTCGTACTTGATAGAGTACAAATATAAATTTCATCTTGACCTCCACACATTGCTGAGATAAAGGGTCTTGAAGAAAATGATCCTAATAGCGTGTTTTTACTTTCTAATTCGTGAAATCGGAAGTTTCACATGTTTTCAGAATTCACTTAGATTAAGAGCTATTCTGAAAATTTCAACAATATTTGGTGATGATAATTAAGACTAAAAGCAAGTATATAAGCTAAGTATGCTGTATCTGACACGTTAAATCAGATGAATACTTAGATGTAGTTTAGATGTAGGTTAAACATGAAATTGTAATGTAACACTAGTGTCACAATTCTATGTTTATGTTGATGTCTGTAACCACAGTATAAGTAATAGTACCACAATAGTACGTACGTACAATCAGCTTATCAAGTGACCCTTCTATGCTGCGGTCATAATTTTGGGTACGTTGAGTTGAAGTGCTACTGAACATACTACGAGTACTATACTAGATCTCTATAATACGATCATGTGACGTTCGTATTAAATTAATGTGTTCATCAATAAAGTCTTTTATGCTCTCCGCGGGCGGTGGATTGAGTACGCCCATTATCATTATAGTTAATTTATAAAATACTCATTTTGTTGGAATGAGCACCAATCATTCACTGCAGATGGTCATTCAAATATTTAATGCAACTAAGTATCTCTATTATCAAGACTACATCGCATTTAGCTGATTCATCCTGAAATTGCAAGAATTTAGAATATTTTTTATATAAAACATATGGAAGATAATTTGCTTAAATCATTTAACGGTGATTGTTGACGTTCTACGCGAATTGTCTTACCTATATTTTATTTAAAAAATATTCTAAAGTCTTGCTCTTATTGTGTCCACTGATGCACAATGGCCTCTGTTCTTATACGGCACTTTTCCGATCGCATGTCCCGATTCATATACGAAATAAAACTTTTTTCCAAAAAAAATGAACCGACTTCCATCATAAAACTTAAAATCATAAAATAACAATAAAGAAAAATGTATTAGCATTCTACCTACTGAATGAGGTGAAGTCGGTGCCAAGTGCAGGAGTAAGGGTGTTATGTAATTGTTTAGCTAGGTATTATATACATGATTCTAATGTTATTTAATATTCAATTTGGCACCGACTTCACCTCATTCAGTAGGTAGAATGCTAATACATTTTTCTTTATTGTTATTTTATGATTTTAAGTTTTATGATGGAAGTCGGTTCATTTTTTTTGGAAAAAAGTTTTATTTTATCATTTTTAGTTTAATAAAAACCTTTTTTTTCACTGGCCGAAAACAAAGAATTAAGAATTCGAAACTTTTTATGTCTAAGTAAGTAAGTTTGATTTGAAATGTCACAACATGTCAAATTGTCTATTATTTTGGCAGATAAATAGACCGAGAGCCCGTGACGACCAAACCTTCCTTATTTTAAAAATGCTGAATGTTTCTCTGCGTGGTATATACGGGTAAAAAATATTAGCGACTAGGTATGAAGTTTGGATCTTAGTTGCTTATGCAGGTTATATGGATAGTAAGGATGATTTTTATAAGTAAAAAAAGCAACCATGGGGCCTCCCAAAGTAATATTAAATTAAGCTTTTATAATAAAACAAATATAACTATAATTTAGTATACTAGCAGGGGTTTAATTAGCAATTGCCTGGTAATGGATGGCGTGATTTCTAATATTATTAGGAATAAAATCTTTAAAAAACTTTATTTTGAGGAAATTGAGTTACCACTTTAAATGTTATTGCTACAAGTAATCTGTCTAAGTAATCATGAACCAACTTTTATAGTCGCTAATCGCTATTTCTATGTTGGGGACATACACAGAAAATCTTGAGTTTTAATAAAATAAGGAAAGGCATGCTGTCGCGGGCTTTTGCTCTATAATGCAATGTTGTTGTTTTTATATTTTGTTAGGTATCTTTAAAATTACCGAACAGATTCTGACGTGGTTAAAATGGGACCAACTTGGGAATACACCATTACGAATAAAAAAACAATTTTGGAAATCAGTCCACAACTGGCGGAGAAATCGGCGAACATACATAAAAAAAAAACATACATACATCGAAACATATAACCTCCTCCTTTTTTGGGAAGTCGGTTGAAAAACGCTGTTCATTCAGTGTTGAATAAACTCGAATGAGCTACATAAAAGGCAGCAATAACATTCACTCTGATCGCCTGAATCCCAGCCTTGTAGCAGTGTGCCTCTATTGATTTTGATACAATGCAGCTCCAAACGACCCTGGTACTTTGTTCAGAGGCCGAAACACGCTGCCTTTCTCACGTCAGCGGCCGATTACATTAAACCCATGCTTTTGGGAAAGGTTGCTGATAAACCATTTTACATAGCGTCTGTTGTGATACAATCTGCGGTGTCTGAAAATGCTGTTACACTTTTGTAACTAACACAAAAGTGTAACAGCATTTTCGGACACCGCCACAATTACAGTTGATTTTACGATTTGCGAAAGTCTGTGGCTGGAAGATAATAAACTGAATATCTTTCTAAGTAAGCTTTAATTTGGAAGTTTGGAGTTCGTGCACACACCATGGCATAAATGGCCTCTGAGGACGCTCTGTGTTATCTGTAGTAAAACGTAAAATTAAACAGATATTTAATTTTTTAGAAGATTTTCGTGACATGTAATTTGTATTTAAACTTAGTCTTATTTATAGAGACATCCAGGGATGTATATCAGCAGACATTTTTTCTGATGTCCATACTTACATATAACATTTTTGTTAACAGGCGACGCCGACATGTCGCTGAAGCAAGGCAGTGGCACCGGCAAGGTCCACTTCGGTGGTTTGGACGATGTGTCCTTGTACGGGACGCCAGTGGAACCTGCCCCGCCGGCGCCCGATGCCAAGCAAGGCTTCCTCCGCAACCAGCTACAGGCCCTCTTCCAACCCACCGACAACAAGCTGGCCATGAAACTCTTCGGCTCCAAGAAAGCGCTGATGAAGGAGAGGATCCGGCAGAAAGCGGCGGGACACTGGGTCATACATCCGTGCAGTAGTTTCAGGTTAGTTTTTAGAAGTTGCTGTTGCAACGTGCTATAAAAATACGGCGCCATGTAGTCAAATTTTCAGGTTATAAAATCTGTTCTCGTTGATTCTATTCGTCGATTAAAACTTCAGATTCAGATTCATTTATTTTAACTCATCAATCAAACTTCAATTCATCTTATGGATTTTGAACCCTGTTAAGATTTTGTACCAATTTCAGTTTATGTGAGCTTATTTTCGATCAAATTAAATTACTCCTAAACATAATTTAACAATATTTTAATGAGTCGATAAACTCCATCCTAATATTTTACATAAATAATTTTAAAAAATGCGAGTTTTATACTGGAAAATAACCTAGGTACATCGAATTTTCACGTTGTTAAAGTTAAATTTGCGGATATAAATAATGACCTATGAAAAATTAACTTACAATGGCAATAATGTTTCATTTTGCGCCACAACACGTAATATATTCGTATGGTGTGTCATGAATAATAAAACATCCTACTGAATATTCGCAGATTTTAATATTAGGGCCGGTTCCGTTTAGGTAAGTAGGCAAAACATATTCTGGTACAGATATAATGGCTTAATTTTTGGTGGCAACATTCATTAAACGATACAATCACATAGATTTGCATCAAGTAACATTAATTTTAGCTATTTATCAATTTTTAACTCCTGACCCAAAAGGATTAGTGTTGGACCCTATGTATCTTTTTTCTTCACTTACGGGATTTTTAATAACAATTGTTTAACAATAGACGCAATGCCTAATTGGTCATCTTCGTTGTTGAAGGATTAACTGATTTAAAAGCTATGTATTAACTGTTAAAAGTGTGACTTAAATTTGTTTTGTCGTAGTGAAATCTGAAAGTGATGGACTTTAATAAAATACTGCTGAAACATCCGGCTATTCAAATAGCAATAACTCACAACCAGTCCCTTATTAAGATACTATATCTTCTGAAATAGTTATCTCAATCTTCTAGAAAAGCACTAACTGCGACGGAAGCGCAGCTGCATTCGAGGGATTAAGAAACAATGGCTCCAACTTCAGATCTCTGAACCGAAGCAGAAACGCATGGGTTGACTTCTGAATAGAAAATGTCGCAACATGTGTTTCAAGAAAAATGCGGATGTTTTTAAATATTCTCGGGATTGTAGAGGTATTTAGGTTATGATAAATGTCTGGTCTTTCACCTTTATATTAAACTGTATAGACAAGAATAAAAGCTAAACAATTTTGACATCAATATGATTTTGATTCCGGATTTTGCTCTTCGCGCTAAATCATCTAGGCTTAGCTATACTAAAGACAACTAAGTATACTAATGAATATGAAGGATTTGTTTGTTTGTTTAAATGCGCTAATATCCGAAAATACCGGTCAGATTTGAAAAATTGTTTCTGTGATAAGAAGTATTCATAAGAAAGATACAAGAAGTTCCTAAATTCCCACACGAGCCAAGCCACTGGGCACAGTTAGTAATTAGTAAATAGTAACATTATAAATGCAAACGATGAGATTTTTGTATATTTGTGATTTTATCTCGCACAGATGTTGATGATGGATGGATTACTGGAAAAGATTAAAGAAATATATAAATTTGCTTCTTTATCAAATATAAATTCTTTAATTTTTCACTTAAGTTAATTGTATTCACGTACATATTTCCAAAGTATGATTAGGTAGTAGTATTAAATATCTGTGGTATGTTATGATCCGTGCGCGTTAGCATAGATGCGAGTTCCTAGTCGTAGTTATTAAAGATCTAGGATTTACGTTCGAGCTCCACGTTCAGAATTATAAATCCATAGACATCACAATGTAAGGTTAGAGATCGACAATGCGTTATCATAGGCTAATTACACAGCTCAACACTTTTGTCCCGCTCCGCTCCGCTGAGCAAAATGCCCAGCAGCCAGCAGTGATTAATAGCAACGGTTTGCGAAATACTGCAATATGTCATCGTGTGATACTCTCTGTTTCTGATTCAAACTATATGCGAACAGTTTTGTTTCAGTTATAAGTATATTTTCATTTATCTATTGGCTTTTGAGTTGATATTGGACAGTCATGCACACACCTCCGTCAGTTCAACTCCATATAGATTTAGAATATTCTAGGATATGTAGGGTAACCCATTGAAATACAACTACATACACAATATCTCGATGGGGTAACATCAAATACTATATAAACTCTACTAGAGTTTTTATAGTATTTGGTAACATGCACTGACTTAACTGACATCCCAGTGTAATCCAATATTACATAGATTTTTTGGTAATTTGCTATAATAACGTGAACAAATCGTCTACCTATACCATTTAAAGAAAGTTCAAAAATAAATAATGATTTATTTTCTGTCCATCTGTCAGTAACTTCTCCCTTATCCTCATAAGCAGAAGTAATGAAATTAAATTGATTTTTGATCGGGAGGAGTCAATGTTTTTAAATACTTAAGTAGTGGATTAAGTTTCCTTCTTAGGTAATTCTTTCATGATCCAATGTTCTTTAAAACGGTGGAAGCTCCATTAAGCTCGACTGAAATTTTAATGGTCTACATTATTGTGCCGCAACACAAAGGCTATGTACCTACTGCTAATTCTGCCTAAATAGTAATTAGCCACCACGAAAGGCTGTAAAACAATGTTTACATTGGTACTGTAATAGCTGAATTTGGGGTCCACAGCCTAGTGTCTGAAAGAGAAATTCAACAATTTTTTTATAATAATCGTTACTACCTGTTTTGTCTTATGGTTGATTAGTAGAGAATGCCATATGGCAGTCCACCATTTGTACTTCATTTTTGTAATTTCTGCAATAAGTTTTTAAATAATAAAATCGTGAATTGCAAAGGAAAGAACGCACTACCAAAGAGACCAACTAGCAACTAATAGATCGTTGTTGGATCACTGGAAAATATTAAAGAAACTTATTTTACTTTATTAATATTACTAGCTTTCGCCCGCGGCTTCGCCCGCGTGAATTTCCCACGTGCCTTTTCCCGGGATGAAAGGTACCCTATGTCCTTCTCCGTACTTCTAACTATGTGTATGCGAAATTTCAGGAAGATTGGTTCAGTAGATGAAGCGTGAAGAGGTAACAAACAAACAAACAAACTCACTTTCGCATTTATAATATTAGTTAGAATAGTTAGAATTACTACTTATTTTATTTTTCTTTTTACTTTTTATTTGCCAAAGAAGCAAATATCATCAGATAAATTGATAATAATTATTTCCCCGTAAGGGATATCTGAAAATCCCCAAAATCTTGGGGGAGACCTTTATCCAGCAGTGGATATTTTGCGGTTGTAATGATGATGATGAAGGGATATCTGTAAATTGATATTGGCCAAAGGAATTTGGTCGCGGGCGATCCTTTCCCGCCCACTATGTGTCATACCGTAATCTATCATACACGTTGTATGTTAGATGATATATACACGTTTCCCTCCATCACGGGGTAGGCCGAGCCTCGGCATTATAAACCCAGAAGCAACACTTAGGTTAAAAAAACTTAAATATTGACAGGTTTATCATTCATCATCATCGCGCCCATTAGAAATTAATCTTAAGCTTTATCAGCGCGGGGAAAATATTACATACATATGTCATATTTCCGAAGTATGATTACCACTAAGTAGTATTGTGTAGTTATTGGGGGAGGCCTTTGTCCAGCAGTGGACGTCTTTCGGCTGAGAGAGAGAGAGAGTATTGTGTAATCTGTGCTGTGGTTGGTATGATCCGTGCGCGTTTCAATACTTTCAATCGTCAAAATTTCCGACGCCTATGTCAAATAGATAGTGTAGGTCACAACGGGTTTTCCTGGACTTTTCACTCGCCACTTTACTCCCCAATTGTAACGGCCTAGTGTGAATAAGGCAGGACGTCAAAATCTTGTTAGCCCCTCACAGCAATTAAACCCCCTAATGAACTCTGTAAATTATTTAACGGGTCACTAAAAGCAAACCAAGACGTTTTGATGAATATCTTATTGATTGGCTCAAAATAGACCCTAATTAACAAATCATCCCTTTCAAAATCTGAGCTTTAGGGCTGAAAAATCATTATTTAAGGAAAAAAAAACAACCTAAATAGTTAAAATTCTGGGAAGTGTTCCAAAATTTAGATCCAGTGGGATATGAATTCTGATAAACAAAGTTTTATTTCAATGGGTTTATCAGTGAGGTTGTTAAGATATTCGACAACATTAAAATAAAAATTCTTTTCAGAAGCTTTTTTTTTCAGGTCCTTTCAAAAATTACAAGAAATTACATTTTAATATACATAAAGTAACTAAAACAAGAAAAGAATAACTAAAACAAGAAAAGAAAGGAAGATGCGCAAAAGGCGGCCTTATCGCTGAAAGCAATTAAGCTGAAATTACGTGACAAAAATCGACCATTTATTAAATTTTTATTTCCATCACTAGACAACTTTTGAAGAATATAGATAGATTCAGACTTGCCATTGCAGCAACGAGGTTATTTACAAATATCATCCTCTTCCTTCCTAAGCATAATATGAACATATATACAATTGGTATATTGGCATGTAAAAGCCATTAGGTGAACTATGGTTATAAATAGCTGCTCAAATTGCATGTACCGAGAACACAAAAGACAATAAGGAACCGGAATATTATCACCTAAGTACCTACATAGTGCAGAGGTATATACTTAGGTATGCTAAGCTTAGACTCTTGGTTGAGGTTTTATTTTTGAATCAATTTCCCCGCATAGACTCGCACTTGGCCATTTAGTTATTTAATGAAATTTGTAGTCAAAAAATTATGTAAATCAAATTAATTAAAGAAAAACTTAGTGACTGTAATATTATGAGCAAGCCCTTCACTTTTTGATACATAATCAGAATTTTTTGCCATATCAATCAAGCCAAAAAACTTATGTACGTTTTTATCTAAAATCTGAGTATTTTTATAATGAAAATGGTAAAAAAGAACTATTCATATTTTTTATTGTGATTTGTAATCCATAATTGTTTAAAAAAGCGAAAGTCTGTCTGTCTGTTACGCTTTCACGGCAAAACCGCTGGACGATTTTGATGAAATTTGGTATGGATATAGTTGAAGACCCGGGGTCAAACATAGGCTACTTTTTTTTAATCAACCCCAAGTTTCTTACGATTATTTATCTGTGGTTGGCGTTTGCTTCATATCGTTGTTTATCGCCGAGTGCCGTCCGAGTGACAGCTTCCGCTCGAGTTACTCGCAGCGATTAGATACAATCGAATGACTCGCTGCCATCGATTCAGACACAGATTATTAATAAATCTGAATTTCATGAGGTAATAGATATCTTCCATTCAATTAGATATTGTTTGTTACTACTTGTAGCAGTTGTTGTAGCTCAACCATTATCAACATCAATTTATATTCCCTGGCTAGTGTGTCTTACAAATTTGTATCTTAATTTCAATGTTTTATTATATTTATATATTATTTATGTTATTATTGATGGTCATGTAGTTTAATTTGTTGTTTTTTTTAATTTATGTAATTTTAATGTATGTATTGGCCGAGTGGTGGCCGAGTGGTTAAGGCACCCGCCTGTGGCTGCAAAGTTCCCAGGTTCGAATCCTGCCCGTGCTACATGAGTTTGTATACCAATCTGAATCATGTACCTATGTTAGTTTTCATCGTCCACCCCTTGCTTCCGGTGAAGGAAAACATCGTTTGGAAACCTGCACTCTGGTTGATGATTATCAGCTAGTGTGTGAAATGGAGAAGGCAATAGCAAACCACTCCATTAACATTGCCAAGATAGCCGTTGTGTGTTTCATTCCATATAATGACCACGACCCTCAGTCATGAGGAAATACGACTAAAGAGAGATTAGTTTTAAGTATAATTAGTCGGTTTCTGTAGAAGTCCATCGTTGTGGATCGTACCACGGTCCACGACACATGCTGAGAAGAGACCGTTTTGTTTTTTATAGCCAAATAAATGATTTTTCTTCTTTCTTTTTCTTCTTACTGCTGGGCAAAAGCATCCCCTTTCTTGCACGTCATCAATTTTTACAAAAAAAAAACATCAGTAGATTTTTTTGGTCCCATATGTACTTATTAATCCAAAATTAAGCAAATATCCTTTTGATTATCAAAAGTTGCCAATGTTGCTCAAAAGGGTCAAATTCCTGTAATAATCTGTATATAAAGGTAATAAAGCGAAGTAAGGTCCATTAATGAAATCAAAAATGTAACAATGTACATCAGCCGCCGTGATTGGAGAACAATAGCATCCCGGTTCCCGGCAAATGGCGTAATGACCGCTCAATAGCAATGTGTGACGTCATGCGGTTTCTGTGGTAGCAGGTAGCGGTTTTCCAGTTTCAGTGAATTTCAGCTTACTTTTTGTAAACGGTCGAAGATTGAAGATGTAGGGAGATGTGTAGAGAGAGAAAAGAACCTTGATAGCAGTGGTGACACCCACTTTAACACAAAGATATGTATTTTTAAACAAATACGTCGTCCACACAATTCACAAAATCAATGTGGATTATAGACCTCATAACTACCCGCTAATGTTTCCATTTGGTACAAGGTACGTACAGTCAAGGATCATAAATGTAGTCATAACTCAAAGATCATATTGCCTTGTAGATTCTGACTGCGCTTATAAACCGTACAGTATGTAGGTACCTATAATATATAAGTGACCAGGAACCGTTCTTATTGAAAGGAAACACAACCGGTTACCACAAGTGCAGCAATCCTGCCAATGTCAAGAGCTAATAGACACTTTAATAGATCGCCCCCATCCTAGAATTTCTTAGTCGCGAGAACCCGTATGCTGTAAGGAATTGAATTTAGATGGAGACTAGCTGCAACCCGGTGCTCCGCTCCCATGGGAATGTTGGTATAAAGACTACCATATGTACCATCGAAATCAATACGGTAGATTTTGCGTGATTGAGTTACAAACATAATTTGTTATCATGAACTCCAATTTCCTTAGACACGACAGTCACACTTTAAAGATGCTTTAAAGTAACTGTGTTATATGTAAATTTTCAAAACCATCAATAAAAATTACCAACTTCACCAAGCACGGTCCATGTCGACATCGGTTATTCATCGTCACTGCTTAATGATCCAGAAAATTCGAGTGTTTCATTCTAAATCGAATATCAAATCTGCTTCGGATATAGGTAATGAAGTATTAACTGAACTACATTTTCTATTGTGATCTTTACGTAGATAGTAACTTTGCCAAACCCAATTTTGCCAGATGTTTAAATTTTGAATCGTTTCTGGCCTGCGAATAAGTTGAGACTATTCCACCGCGTGGTATTTTATTTCGGCGCGCGGCCTGTCGCCAACATCCTCCCTCCGGCGAAGGAGTCTCGTAGCCCTCTCAGTAAGACAGCCGCGTGCCCGTCGTGCAGCGCGTCCTCTCCCTCTGGTCCGGGGAGAGTGCGGTTGTAGAATGTAGCACGACGATCTTCGACGTTGGCCGACGAAAGGTCCCTCCTTTGGTGGAGACCTCCACGTTGCGTACCACGCCGTCCGGTCCGGGGAACGTGCGCTCGATGGTCCCTCGCGGCCACGTGTTGCGAGGTAACGTGGGGTCGGCGACGATCACTATGTCGCCGACTTTGTACTCCCCGGCGCCCGTTGTGGTCGAGGCGTGGCACGATGGTCGGCAGGTATTCGTGAAGCCAGCGGCGCCAGAAGGTGTCGGCTAGTCCCTGCGCAGCCCTCCATGTCTTTCGGTCGGCCGTGTCGCATGGCCCGGTGAAAGGTAGGCCCGTCGATGACCCCAGCAGAAAGTGATTGGGAGTCAATGCTTCTGGGTCATCAGGGTCGACGGGCACATGCGTCAGAGGGCGGGAGTTGACCGCATGCTCGGCCTCGGTGAGCAGCGTGGCCAGGGTTTCCTCCTTCGGCGCCTTCTCGTGCAGCGTCGTGGATAATGCGGTTTTGATCGACCGCACCATCCTCTCCCAGGCGCCTCCTTGGTTGGGCGCTCCCGGCGTGATGAATTTCCATGTTGTCCCGTAGGTGAGGCCCGCCCTGGCGAGTTCGGGGAGCCAGTGGTGATAGGCCTTCCGTAGCTCGACGTCCGCCCCCCTGAAGTTGGTCCCGTTGTCGCTGTAGATGACGGCGGGCCATCCTCTTCGTGCCGCCATTCGTCTCAGCGCCATGATGGCTGAGTCCGTTGTCAGCGATGCCACCAGTTCCACGTGCACGGCTCTTGTGGTGAGGCACGTGAACAGTGCGCCCCACCGCTTCTCGTGGCGTCGTCCGATCGCGACGGTCATGGGGCCGAAGTAGTCGACCCCGCAGTAGCTGAAGGGCCGCTGAAAGGCGCGCAGGCGCTCGGCTGGCAGGTCCCCCGTCGGCGGGCACGTTGGGCGCGCTTTCCTCAGGCGACACATCTGGCAGGACGCGGCCACAGCTTTCACCGTGGGTCGTAGCCGCGTGATGTAATACTGCTGGCGTAGGTCGTTCACCACCCGCTCCGGATTGGCGTGCCCGGCTCTCTTGTGAGCCCGGGCGATGAGCAGCCTGGTGAAGTCGTGGCGGCCGCTCAGTACGACCGGATGTTTGGCCTCGTCGGGGATGTCTGCCTTGTTAGCGCGCCCGTTGATTTTCAGCAGGCCGCCGTCGAGTATGACGTTGAGACGGCGGAGCGGGCTGGATCGTGGCATGGGGTGTCCTTTTCCCAGTTCTTCTAACTCGCGTTGAAACGAGTCTTCTTGCGCGCGTTGTAGCCAGAGCCGGGTTGCTTTCTTGATGTGCTCCTGGCCCAACGTAGCGGTCCGGTCCCGGCAGCGTTGCGGGAACAGGAGGACTTGTGCGGTGGCTCCGATCAGGCGGTCGTAGCTTGAGAACCGCCCGATGTCGGGTAGCACGGAGTCTCCCCTCGTTGCAACGACGACGTGTACTTCTTCTTCTACGATGTCTTCGCGGCCGGTGTCCCACTGCGGCCATTCAGACTTCGGCCGCCGCAGGAACTCAGGCCCGGTGAACCACACGTCGTCCTTTTGCGGCATGTAGCCGCCCCTGGTAGCGATGTCGGCGACGTTGAGATGGGTCGGCACCCATCGCCAGTCCGACGCTCGCGATGACTCGGTAATCTCTCCGAGTCTGTGCGCGACGAACGGAGTGTACCGGCGGCTCCCGTTGCGCAGCCAGTGGAGCACTGTCTGCGAGTCGCTCCAGTAGCAGGTGTCGTCCACTGGCACTCTGTGATCTTCTTTGATGGTTTCGGCCAGTGCCCCGCCGCCCGCGCCGCCCGCAGTGCAGCCGACCGTTCGCCCTGTGCAGTCCGACGCACCCCCACCACCGAGTCGACACAACATCAGTGCCGTACACAAGTGGGTGGGGTCGCTCGCCAGCCGCTAGCCGTAGGCTCTCGGTCTCGGACTGCACGCTCTACGAAGTCAACTGCGAGCGCCGCGGCACGTCTGCGATATGAAGCCGCAGAACGCCAAGCTGTAATCCGACGCAAGGAACTACAGCTCATAGAGGAGATACGCCGCAAGGAGCTACAGATCGAGGCGGACCTAGAAGAAAGCGTCTAGCCGCCGACCTCCTTGCGCTAGAAGAAGACGACAGTGCCTCAGAAGACGGAGAACCAGTCGAGAACATTGAACGAGTTCACGCCTGGCTGGACACCGCTCGGGCGTCGCCATCACTTCGAGAGCCGCCGTCGCTACACGGAGGGAGCCGAAAGTCAACCCCGTGCCTGTGCCGCGACCAGTCGACGCACCTCATCTGCATTCGAGCTCCGCAGCAGCCACCGCCGCCGCCGCTGCAACGCCCGCCGCCAGCAGAAGGATCGACTGGACACATCCGACAGAAAGGGTTTGGGTAAAAGTTGGCGTCATTTTCAATTTTCGCGGCCACTCACCAAACTTGGTTATTTTGAAAGAACATATCAAGGAGATCAAACTTTATTATGGAGTACATATAGCTAAACTATATCGGAGCTGAGATATAAGGAATTTTATTTTTCATATTTTTGACTAACAATTCAATTCGATTGTAACAATAATGCTAATAAAATGTAAAAACTGGCTTTGTTTATGCTGGTTTTAAACATGCGGCACGATTAGAATGAAATAAGTTTAGTTTCGAACGATATTCAGATGTTTTTATACCTGCCGGGTGTCTCATGACGGCATACAGTTTTGTTTGTTATGAATCTACCATTCTTCAATTCGTTGCACTTTTTACGTTATAGCCATGATTCATACAAAGACCTGTGCCCAAAATAAGACGTATAGAGACCTTCAAGGGCGGATCCAGCATTCGTGTCAGGGGAGGGTCACATGGTCGAGTGAATGTTGTTAGCCCGGCACTGTTCCCAAGGTATATTTTTGTATAGAAAAAATATGTATACATCCAATTGGAATTTATGGGGGCATGCCTCTTTATCGGAATGCAATAATAAATCACAAAATTAAATTAAATGAGACCAGTTTGTGACCACGGCTGGATTCCGCTCCAACCGCTTTTGCGAAGATCAAATACATTCACTCCGAATCATACTCGAAGAAGTAACCGAATGGAAGCGTGAAATCAATTTACGTTTGTCGTCTTTGAGAAAGCTTTCGATACATTGCATTGGCCTAGTATTTGGCACCGGCTTGACGACATCGGAGTCTCGCCCAAGATTAGAGACCTGCTAAAAGTTCTATATTTAAATAACTCCTGCAAATTGCTCACAAAGAACTGATCTCTCAAGATATTGCAGTTTACGCCGGAGTCAGACAAGGGTGTCTTCTCTTGCCTCTTTTATTTCTTACCGTCCTGGGTGCATTATGCTCATAGGAAACGACGGCAAGCGACGCAGTATAGAGTGGGGGTTGTCCGATTAACTATATGACCTAAGACTACGCTGATCACTTGTGTCTGCTCAGTCACAAGCACGTCGACATGCAAGCTAAACTGGACGAGCTACAGCGAGAGGCCGCAAAAGCTGGGCTTAAAATCAATGCGAATAAGATGCAATATGTACTCCTATCTCGGAAGTGTAGTCTCGAAGTCTGGCGGAGCGCAAAAGGATGTTGCTGCTAGAATGTATAAAGCTCGGGCTGCCTTTGAACAACTACGGCCCGTGTGGCGTTCCAAAAAGTAAAGACCTCAGAATAAAACGCAAAATGTTTCGGTCAAACGTCCTATTAAATGGATGTACAACCTGGACGCTAAAAAGTTCACGCCGCCGACCAGCGTCTTTGTGAACCGCTGCCTGCATCAAATACTTGGCATTTTCTGGCCGGAAAGGATTTTCAATGTACAGCTGTGGGAACGATGCCGGGACATGGCAATTGACCTCCAAATTAGGAGCCTCAAGTGGTCATGGATTGGTCATATACTGAGAAGGGATTCCTCATATATCCCGAAGCAAGCTCTGGAGTGAAACCCTCAGGACAAGCGCAAAGTTGGCAGTTCCAAGAAAACCTGGCAATGCACTATTGCAGCGGAGTTCAAGACAATCGGGCTGATCTGGCTCGAAGTGGAGAGCGTAGCCCAAGACCGAGGAAACTGGCGAAACACTGTCGACGCCCTCTGTGGCTACGGTAATTGCCTTGTCGTTGGCTTCGTTCCGGTCCTCCATAGTGAAGGAAATGGGGCAGATTTGGGACATGGCAGAAGGTGGTCCATTGACTGAATCGTACCACAATTTCACGGGTTATGATTAGAAAAGCTTCTTTTTTGCGTTTTTCCACCAGCCCGGAGTCTGTTTAAGAACTTCCAAACTGTCCAGGGAGATCGCCACCCGGTGGGAGTTTCTCATCAGGGAGGATATTGGGGTAGGAAAAAGGATATTTTTTGTATCCATAGCTCCAGACTAGTGTTCTTTGCCTTCTGGTCTTAGACGCCAAACTGTCTAAGGAAGCTGTTTTAGCTCTTTCGACGACATGGTGGGGGGGTATCTGCCCATACAGGATATGCCGTTGGTTCTTGAACTGTTTTCACTGCGCAAGTTCTTGAACTGTTTGCACTGCGCTAGTTTTGCTGTTTTCACTGTGCTGAAAAACGTCAAACAGGGGACAATCACTAACAATATGCGCAACGTCCTCTACTGCAGCTCCACCTTCGCACGCCGATGACTCTCGGCAACTACACTTAGCCACGAAGTCGTTCGAATCCAGTTTGTGCTCTATTAAGCTGACACCATACACTCCAAGGTAATGAGGATCCGTTGCAACAAGTTTTTAAATGGGATTTAAGTTGACCCCATGGTTTTCGGAATATTAGCATTTTACTCCTACTTACTAGCTGTGTTCAGCTCGGTATTGAGGAGTTCGATTACGGCTTGGTGGGATATTTGTAGCTTCACAGAGCAGTGTTTATTCTTATCATCTGATTTAGCTGAGTGTCTACAGCCAGTTTGTGCAAGATATTCTTCCTCATTAAAAGCTTATTACATAGTTTGTTTATGTGTGTCGGGCGTAAATGTGACTGCGGCCAAAGATAACTCCTAGATATGTTGGTGCTGGTGCTGGGTTATAATGAAGTTTCCAGTAAACTCGACTGTGGGTTCGTATTTCGTCATTTGGTTGGAAAGGTGGAAAGGCATAACTTCTGTTTTGGTGGCGTTTAGCACTAGTGTCCACTTATAACAGTTTAATGCAGAAGACAAAATATGCAAGCCATCTTAGCGTTATGATCGGGAAGTTAACGTGGAAGCTACAGCAGATCAACCTGTAGAAGTTCTTGCTGATCCACCTGTAGAAGTTTCCGCTAATCATGATAATTATGAATACCTTCGTGACCAATCACTGGAGCACTACGACGTGGTTACATGAAGAACTTGTGAACTTAGCCGCTAGCCACAGCGCGAATGGACGCGCGGCCTCGACGACTAATGCGCGGGAAGATTCTAACATGATGTATTGCTAGATCGTCAATAGCCTAGATGTAAAAAAAAATATCCAATAGGTTTACTTTAATATACACAAGGTAGGTGCATCACAAGGGCTGATGCGAGGGGGGAGGGAAGGTTGGGGGAGCGTCGACCTCCAGGTCATAGCCCTCCTTAGAACAGAGGCACGCGAATGTTCTCAGGATTATTTTGAGCATCGACCACTCATTCGACCATATGACCCCCCCTGACGCGAAAGCTGGATCCGCCCTTGATTAAAGGAAGGTTTTCTTACCTTCTTCTCCTAATTCTGCGTTTTTCTACAGCTGTTAGGTAAGATTAGTGCCATAGTGTAACGTTTAATGTGTATTATTCTTGTGAAATTCAAGCAAAAAATAAATATTTAAAAAATCATACCTCAGCTCCGATATTACTTAGAACAATAATTACCACTACGATATGTTTCTCTATGAGGGTGCTATCAAATAGTAATATAATTATCCCTGGCCGCGAAAAATAAAAATGACGCCACTGGTCCATACAAAATTACCCAACCCCTTTACAGTTTAACATCGATGATCGTAATCCATTTACATTAAATAGAGAGACCGATACTGTCTGATCAAATGAACACCTCAATCACTTTAACATTGATAATAATCATTAATCGGAAGTAAATATTATATACGCCGCCAATTCGTATCATAAATTATATTATATATACAGTTCACATATTAAATGTGAGAATCAGTGAACTGTATATAAGGTTACAAATAGCTTTAGGTATTTAAGGATAAAACTAGCAAGTTTTATCCTAAAATACCTACCTTATATACCATACTATTTCAGTGAAATTAAGTGCCTAAGTTTAAAAATACTATCTTAAAAATCGTATCAAATCTAGAAGAGTACATCTGCAATAGTAATCTAAGGTATAACAATATCGGTACAGTTCGCATAGCTTGCCTTAATCTTAAGCCCGTGGACGAAGACGCAGAAAGAATTTGGTGGATAAACAATGTAATAAAACGATCCATTTGTTCTAAGTAAACTGCAAGAGACAATCGATTTGTATTATACCTACAAACACTTAATCATATACATTCGATTGAATATACCGATTGTAGCAGCAAACAAAGGCTACTAGGAAGCAAGAATGCTTATCAATGTTTCATACGGGAAGCGTGTTTTATAAACATTTGACGTTCCGAGTCATAATGAGAATTTACTTGCGTGAAATTTTCTAATGGTTTTATCACACTAGTCATCTGCTAGCGTGATTCAGGCTGGGTGTAGATTAGGACACAGAATAAGTTATAGTACTAACGCAGATGAGATTACAGTATGCGTGCGCTTAGTAAGATCACAACCATCTGTTGTACCCATCGAAATACAACTACTTCGTAATATCTCGATGGTTGTACTGTACCTAAATCCTATAGTACTAACCCTGAAATCATTTATTTTATGAATGCCTTTGTTATTCTCAAAGTTGTATCAAAGTAGTGTATTTTTTCTTTGATCAAGGTGAATTAAAAAACAAGAAAAGGAACTTTTATTATAATGTATCCGGCAGAATGCTTCATCTAAGAAGAAAACAACACGGCTGTTTGTGCAATGCAAGCACGTTCATATTTTATATGCAGATCCGCTGCAGGCGCATTTCTCCAACTTAACATATTCGATTCGTCTTGATACCAAATCCTATTTATCTTGTGTTCCTAAGATATTCATTTTTTTACAAACATATCAAGCTTCTTTCGTATAATTTCTTTTTATCTACGATCTATGTTTTCGAGTTTTAGATAACACTTACGCTCTTCTTTCTTATAATTTCTTTTTATCTACGATCTATGTTTTCGAGTTTTAGATAACACTTACGCTCGCCTAAAAGGCGTCGACTACCGCCATCCAGTGGCAGAATCAGATCTATTATAGCTAGATTAGCTGATCCTGATAGATCGTCTATGTACTTTATGTAGGAAGCAACTCCCAAAACGTTAAAAGGACGACAAAGTTTACAAACGCTCTTAACTGTAATATTACCAGGAAAGATGCAAAGTTTGATTTTGAAATCATGCATACATAATTTAGAGAAACCGACTTCAGGTAATCTGATAAATGATGTTATTGAATGAATGAATGAATGAAATAATATTTATTCAAGTAACCAGGACTCATAATGTTAGTAAACTTATGCTATGTTAGTAAATTATTTACAAAATTTATTGCGGAGGCCACTCCTTCACCATCCCCCCGGCTATATGGCAGCAATGGCCTACGTATGCACAGTCCAGCCTGCTTGCGATCATGCGCAAGATGCTGTTGTTGCTCTCTCGCACTCGGCGCACCAGGGATGCACACCTTTTACGCATTATTGTGTTAAAACAATCCACCCGTGCATCAGCGAACATTCCTGATGCGCTACAAAAGCGAGGTAACCTCAACAGCATCCTGAACGCATTGTTGAACTGCACGCGAAGAGCTTCATAAGGTTTTTGAGTATACCTTGCCCACAGACTGCACGTGTAAAAAGAACAGCAAAAAGCTTTAAACAGGGTAAGTTTTACTTCCCCAGAACAACGCGCAAATCTGCGAGCAAGCATGTTCGCTCTCACTGACAAAGCCCTCCGCTCCCTCTCGATGTCCTCATCGTCCTTGAGGTCGGGAGTCAACATATGGCCGAGATATTTAAATTTATACGCCCTCTGGAGTACAGTATTGTTGAGGTACACTGGTGGAAATTCGTCATATAGCTTCCTCCCGTCCCCAAAGACCATGACTTGACTTTTCTTAACATTGTATATTAAGCCATGAGAGAGGGCGTTATTGAGATCCTTTACTTCATTTCTACTTGCCAACATACATATTTTCGCTAAATAGATGTTATTTCGTAAGTCATTGACCTATAAATTGGTTATCTTCAGCAAACTTCTGATGGCTATTAGCAATCAGTACACAAGTATACATGTAGCGCACCGGTATTGGCCCTCTTAATAAGAGAGGACACTGGAAAAGTTTTAATTAAAGACGTCCATTGCCACTACAGACTGTTATCTTTGTAGTTTCTTGTGGAGCGGGACCCTCGCGATGAGATATCTTGAATGTTCTGATTAACTTGCAACTTCATTGTTTTGTGCCAATACAATTGTTTATACAAAACTTGGCTCTATAATCATCTTTAATCCATACTAATATTATAAATGCGAATGTTTGGATGTGAGTTTGTGAATTTGTGAGTTTGTGAGGATGTTTGTTACTCAATCACGCAAAATCTACTGGACGGATTTCGATGAAATTTGGTACAGAGGTAGATAATGACCTGGAATAGCACATAGGCTACTTTTTATCCCGGGAAAAAGCACTGTTCCCGTGGGAAATTCACGCGGGCGAAGCCGCGGGCAAAAGCTAGTTAATATAATAATGCTGAAAAGTTTCGCCTTTACAGCATCGGGTCATCTTAAACGTACAAATGGTCTAAGCAATCGTTAGCTCTCACTGCAATTCTGATGTATAACCCAAATGCCATGATTGATAGACGCGCAATAAAATCCGCGATATATATCAATAAATCTGATCCCCAAACACTCTGAATGATACATGAGGGCTGTGAGGTCGCTGGGCCTCTAGAGGACTTAAATATTGACACTTTAATCTTGTGCCAAGTCATTTTTTTATAATAAAGACTTTAATAAAAAAAGGAGTTTAATTAGCGGTAATATGTACCGGTGTTGTTAATCTATATCATGATTTTAACTCAAGATAGAAAGGAGACGGTACCTTACGATATCCTTGGGTGAAATTTCATTTAGGTATTTTATCTTCCGTCAATTACAAGGTTTTCATTGAAATTTTTAAGAAAAAAGCTCTAAAGCCTTTTATATTTCATTGCGAAGTGAATTAATTCGTAACACCTTACAGTAACTATAAATCAATGAATTTGTGGTAATTTGGTGTTAATTCACAAACACTTAAAACGGAATAGATAAATACGTGGTAGGTATTTTATAAATAAAGAAAACATCTAAATTCGTAAATTCCCTTTGGGAAGCTTTGCACTATGCATAAACCATCGAACAACAAGTCAAGCTGCACTTGGCACAAGATGAAAGAAACAAACAAACATAAACGCATAATGCCTTCTCAGTTACATTGTTGGTAAAAAAATAAATAATGAACTAGAGATGTTATTCAACCATGTTCAGCACAAATTGCACAAAATGTTTCATGCACAAAGCTGCGGTTCCTTTGGCTTTATAACTAAAACATATATTTACGTTGTTAACACAAACGGCTACTTCGTTAGTTATAACGTTTACGTACGACAAGGAATTGTGACAAGCATATGGCGTTTTTGGAATTAAATTCACAAAAAAAAACACAGCATGGTAGGTACATTCATTTATTACAGAAAACAATTCCAGTCATCATAATATATTTTCGATACTAGAATTGAATTTACAAAATATCATAATTTCAATGGATCAATTTGTCAATTTTACAAAACAATAACAGTCATCAGAATTTACTTTCGATACTTATGTCATTGATAGATTAACTCCATGATTAGTTTAATGTATCGACACAGATTCCATTGCAGCCGAGTAAAGGTGGCAGTGGCAACCGTTACTCGGCCGGGAATAGTGTCTTACCATCACCGTCATGGGCCAAGTACGCAACAAGATCTTTTCATTCTTCTCACGCAATATTTAATCTCGTGCTAAGTACGGGCAAATACTATAAAAACTCTATATATACGGGTCACATACAATTGCACTAAGCGCCCGATAGAGTTAATCGCTCATAATAATATGTTGTTCGATATCTTTTGCGACTGCTCGCTACGCTAAACCATAGTCAGTCTCTGATCCCGCAAGCACCGAAATGTTATTTGGCATGATTCTTGAATTTTGTTGCGTACTTAACTCGCACTTAAAGGTGGGCAAGAAGCTAAACGAGCCATAGCTTTTATTTCCGCCTCTTTCATCTTGTCCAAAACGTCCTGCATCTCAGGCCAAGGTTCGTACCTCTGGGCTATGACAAAAACCTTCAGTACTCTGGGGTTTCGGAGGTCCATAATCCGGGAGTTACTGTTGCGATTACGCGTCGTGAACACTACGTCCGCCTAAAACAGTAAATGAGTAATGTAGTAATGAACATACTATAACATATAAACTTAAATTCATGAAACGATCGTGACAACAATGGAGAGCCAGGCTATAATATTAAACAGTATCGGAGCTTACTTTTCAAGGGTATTTACGTACCTAAGGGTATTTTTCCAGGGTTTCCAAATTATGGATATCCGTCATGGCTTTTACAAGAATACAACATGAAATTTTGAATGTAGATTCGAAGAAATAGATAGAAAACAAAGAATGGAAAATTACAAATAGTTCAATTAGCTAGTAGTTTGTAGCTTTGAGACATAAACACTATAATTATGTGACGTGAAAAAGAGCCTTATCTGAAGGCCAAGTTTCAAAGAATTTCTAATTTCAGCACATCAAGCTAAGCACATTAATTGTGAATTCATAGCTATTAACGCGGTATGCAGGCAGGCAGCATTCAACTCTGAAACTTACCTTATTGATACAAGCATTGTAGATGGAAAAGAATAGAATGGCCAAAGCAATGGCGGTACAAGTGAACAGAGGAATGGTTTCCCAGTAGTGTACAACGACGTAGAAGAGGTTTAGCCTCTTGGACCATGGCATGTCGTACTGGTTGGCAGGGATCATGTGCGACGACATCGCCCGGGCATAGTATTTCAGAGGCACTACTCGCTTCCACTTACTCAATACAGGCGGGCATCTTGCCGCCGTACTCAAAAATTTTGATAACATTTAAAAAAATAAAAATAACTAAAAATTTTAAGTTGCTACTGTCCTCCTGTCGACATTTAGAAAGAATGACAATTCAGTCTGACGTCGTCGTTGATTTTTTTATTTATAGGTACATAGTCAAAATATTTTAAACAGACCCCAGACCTCATTATGCGATAAGTATGTGCTCTTTCGTGCTGTTTGACCAGTAGAACTAGCATATAACTTGTGAATTCCCGAAGTTTATAACATTTTGAATAACCTAAGTATTATACCACGAAAATTCATTGACCCTAATTCAGTACGGCGAATTACAGAAGTTGTGCTGACCGGGAATCTTTGGGATTAAATAAAAAAAAAATTACAGGATGGGTACATTCATTTATTACACAAAACAATTCCAGTCATCATAATATTTTCGATACTGGAATTGAATTTACAAAATAACATAATTGCAATAGATCAATTTGACAATTTTACAAAACAATATCAATCGTCAAAATTTACTTTCGATTATGCCATGAATAGGTTTACTCCATGATTAGATTTATGTACCGACATCGATACCATTGCAGCCGAGTAAAAGTGGCAGTGGCAACCGTTACTCAGCCGGGAACATAGTCTTACGATACCGTCATGGGTTAAGAGAGGGCCAAGTACGCAACAAGATCTTTTGATCCTTCTCACGCAATATTTAATCTCGTGCTAAGTACGGGTCACATACAATTACAATAAGCGCCCAAAAGAGTTAATCGCTCATGATAATATGTTGTTCGGTATCTTTTGCGACTGCTCGCTACGCTTAACCAAAGTCGGTCTCATCCCGCAAGCACCGAGATGTTATTTAGCATGATTCTTGAATTCTGTTGCGAACTAAACCTATATTTAAGGTGGGCAAGTAACTACACGAGTGAGAGCCCTTCTTTCTGCAGTTTTCATGTCGTCCAAAACTTTCTGCATCTCAGGCCAAGGTTCGTACCTCTGGGCTATAACAAAAACCTTCAGTACTCTGGGGTTTCGGAGGTCCATAGTCCGGGAGTTGCTGTCGCGATTATGGGTCGTGAACACTACGTCCGCCTAAAATAGTAAATGAGTTATGAACATAATATCCTAATCTTTACTATCCTAATCCTAAATAATATCATAAAATGCGAAAGTGAGTTTGTTTGTTTGGTTGTCTTTTTCACGCTTTATCTACTGAACCAATTTTCCTGAAATTTCGCATACACATAGTTTGATTTGAAGTAACGGGACATAGGGTCCCGGGACCTTTCGTCCCGGGAAAAAACACTATTCCCGGCAAAAGCTAGTAACATATAAACACAAATTTATGATACCATCGTGATAGCATTGGAGCTAGGTTAGGGTATTTTTCTAGGGTTTCCAGATTATGGATGGGTATCCATTTCGTCATGGCTTTTACGAGAATACAACATGAAACTATGTATGTAGGTAACAAAGGATGGAAAATTCCAAATATAATTCAGTCAGCACATCAAGCTACTCACATTGATTGATTAAATTCATAGCTATTAATGCGAAAGATAATAAACCAAAAAATGAAACTTAACTTATTGGCACAAGCATTGTAGATGGAAAAGAAAAGAATGATCAAAGCAAAGGCGGTACAAGTGAACAGAGGAATGGTTTCCCAGTAGTGTACAACGACGTAGATGAGGTTTAGCCTCTTGGACCATGGCATGTCGTACTGGGTAGGAGGGATCATGTGCGACGACATCACCCGGGCAGAGGATTTTGGGGGCACTACCCGCTGCCACTTGCTCATTACAGGCGGACATCTTACCGCCGTATTCAAAAATTTTGATAACATTTAAATAAATAAAAATCCTAAACAAGAACTGAAAATTTCAAGTTCAATTCACGTCACTTTTTTCTAACAGAGAAAAAAAATTACTACGTCAAAAGTTTTATGTCCCCATCGTTCAACCAAACGATGATTTTGCCAATGTCAAAATGTCCTATAAAATGTTCGACTGACGACATTAAGATTTATTCAAAATTTATTTCTGTGGTTTATTCTAACGACGTTCTTATTTTTTCAATGGTATAAACAGATCCTAGACCTCATTTTACTCAAGTTTTACTCACTCTTTCGTGCCATAGAGCAGATCGCGGAAGTCCTTGATGCTTGAAGTTTCGTGCTGTTTGAACCATAGTGCAGAAAGTTTTAGAAATCTTGAATAACGTACGGCCATGGAAGTAATAATAAGTACTTATTACTTCCATGCGTACGGCATATAACGATGAAATGCATGGATTCTATACGGCGAATTACAGAAAAGTTGTGCTGACCGAGGATCAAAAGAATATCAAAGGAAATTTTAGATAATGTTTCTTGGTAAAAAAAAAAATCTAAAAACTCGAGTACTCTATTGTCTATGTCCTCCTTATTTTACACTTTGGGGTTGGGAGACGCACCTGTGTGTTGGAAACAAACATTTGGATAGCGTACTCGCTCCTCGGGCACTTGGGACGGTCGCGGCCTTTTAACAATTAAAAGCAGACAAATATTTCTCTTTCCTGTTCCACATTTTGTTCTTGACGTCAGAAGTTTATTTATATGTTTTAAGTGTACAGTACACACTGTTTTATAGTGGTTTTATAGCTTCACATTTTTTGAAACAAAAAAAAACACATCACTTTATCGTAAACTGAACTGCTTACACACCGAAATCGGAAGATAATACGTTTTTCATAGAAATTTTGGCAATTTAGACTAAATTTTTAGGTACCTATTTGATTTTCGATCAAGATAGTTTTATTATAAATTATTTCTTTTGTGTTTGTAGATGGACGTTGCAGTTATTGCTACAAAATTGTCGAAAATACTGATAATGGTGCTCCCCACACAGGAAATTATAAATTAACAACATTTATTGGCTCTTTACCATAACATTTGTAGTCTCTTTTTTTCATTAACTTGTAACACAAGTGTAACAGAAACAACAGATGTCATATAACAATTTATAACTGCCTGTGTGGGAGCATTAAGATATTAGCCCAGCTTATTGTACACTAAAAGCATAACTAAAAGCATCACCACGATCTAATTAGCGATAGTATGTCCGTAATTTGGATAGCGAAAACAGATTAATTAATCTCAAATGAACGCCATCACCAATCCTTCCCCGCTCATCGCTAATCCTCTTATATTTCACAATGGCTGGAACATGTACTGGAAATGTGCTTAAATTGTTTTGTATTTTAGTATTTCATTACCCTATTCAGCTAAGCGTGGCCTTCGAGTCACACGACTCTTGGCTCTGTCTACCCCGTAAGGGATAAAGACGTGATTCTATGTATGTATGTATGTATTACCCTGTCCACAAAAGAAGAGTATTATCAATGTAACATGCATACGTATGTGACTAGCTTTAGTAGTAGTTCACGCAATAGGTACTTCAATTGTTAAATAAGATTACTGATATTCGTTTTTTTTTAAAGACTGTTGAAAAGCCACTTTATTGAGAACTAGCTTTTGCCCGCGGCGTCGCCCGCGTGAATTTCCCACGGGAACAGTGCTTTTTCCTGAAATGAAAGGTACCTCCTTCTCAGTACTTCTAACTATGTATATGCGAAATTTCAGGAAGTTTGATTCAGTAGATAAAGCGTGAATAGGTAACAAACAAATAAACAAACAAACTCCCTTTTGCATCATCACTATCACTATCACTATCACTTCACTATCACTACATAGTATAAAACAAAGTCGCTTTCTCTGTCCCTATGTCCCTTTGTATGCTTAAATCTTAGAAACTACGCAACGGATTATGATGCGGTGATTCAAGAGGAAGGTTTTAGTGTATAATTTGTTTAGGTTTTGTGTATATTTGTTGAAATATGACGATAGTTGTTAAGGAAGTCGGAAAAAATTTAGCCGCCCGGCAGCTTTCATCGAAAACGCCGTCCAATCCCTAAGAGATGTATCAAAACCATGTATGGAAGAATTGTGTATCTATAATAGGTCTACAAAAAAGTCCGCGATAGCATATATTTAGCTTTTATATTTCAGCCACAATAACCACTTTTATGTTTTAAAAATAATTAAAATCCTTAGGTGTTTTTAACTGGTGATAATAACCACAGTTTATTAATCCTTATCAAATTAAACAAGTCTATCATCACAAGTACTTAATATATTTAATACTAGCTGTCGCCCGCGGCTTCGCCCGCGTGAGTTTCGCTTAGATGATTTTTGTGTTCCAAACTGTTTCAGATGTTTCGGATTTTCGTTTTTTATACGTCTACAGAAAATGTTCATCAGATTAATCAAGTTTTGCTAAGGCGCCATTTCCATATATGTTTTAGTGTAGCAGGTCTCTTGAAGCTTTTCATCACATGTTCCATATCTTCAATTTTTATACGTCAGCAGAAAATGCTCATCAGGTTAAACGACTTTTACTAAGGCGCCATTTTCATATATGTTATAGTGTAGCTGGTCTCTTGCAGTTCTTCATCAGATGTTCCAGATCTTCAATTTTTATACGTCAGCAGAAAATGCTCATCAGGTTGAACGACTTTTGTTAAGGCACCATTTCCATATTTCTTATAGTTTAGCTGTTCTGTTATGGTTCTTCATCAGGTGTTCCAGTTTTGAAAATCAATATATATATGTTGCCCAGAGTTTATAGCTATACAACAAAAAAAGTTTCATTCAAATCCGTCCAGTAGTTTTTGCGTGAAACGCGTACATACATACAGACAGACAGACAGACAGACAGACAGAAAAGAAATTCCAAAAAAATTTTTTTGCTTTCTATTATTCTTTTTAAGTGTCCCTCTATCGATTTCAGTCAAAAATACTAAATGTACAGACAAAATATTTTTACTGTTTTATTATATGTATAGACTAGCTGTCGCCCGCGGCTTCGCCCGCGTGAGTTTCACTTAGATGAAAAATCTCTCTTGGAGCTTTTCATCAGATGTTCCAGATCTTCAATTTTTATACGTCAGTAGAAAATGCTCATCAGGTTGAACGATTTTTGCTTAGGCGCCATTTCCATATATGTTATAGTGTAGCTGGTCTCTTGGAGCTTTTCATCAGATGTTCCAGATCTTCAATTTTTATACGTCGGCAGAAAATGCTCATCAGGTTGAACGATTTTTGTTAAGGCACCATTTCCATATTACTTATAGTTTAGCTGTTCCGTTATGGTTCTTCATCAGGTGTTCCAGTTTTCAAAATGAATTATAGCCTATATGTTGCCCAGGCTTAATAGCTATACAACAAAAAAAGTTTCATTCAAATCCGTCCAGTAGTTTTTGCGTGAAACGCGTACATACATACAGACAGACAGACAGACAGACAGACAGACAGACAGACAGACAAGAAATTCCAAAAATTTTTTTTTGCTTTCTATTGTTCTTTTTAGGTCTCCCTCTATCCATTTCAGTCAAAAATATTAAATGTACAGACAAAATATTTTTACTGTTTTATTATATGTATAGATTATTATTTTTCCTCGTACTGCATGTAATTTGGATCAATAGTTTACGAAATACTATGAGTTATCCAATGCGCCGCGTAACCACCTTGCACTCGCAAAGACGCTAGGCGCAGTAGGTATATAAATAAGTACTGCGGGCGCATTTTCGTATCTATTTATTTTAGGAGGTAATAATGTAAATATCATATTCATTCACATATTATCTTACATGATAGCTCTAACTAAAAGACCAACTAATTTCAAAAACAAACTTAACTTTGTAGTTCGATCCCAGGGATTCATACTGCATCGAGCGCAAAAATAAGTTTGTAACACTTTTTTTAGACTTACAACACCATATTTATGTTACGGCACAGAATTAATATAAGTACTTTACGGGCAACTTGATTAACAGGGCCGTATTAATAAGGACCGGGCTTATGAATAGTTCCCAAGAACATCGGGCTATTTGATAAATTTTAATATTTTAATTACTTAGACCGGTCCGTATTATAATGCCCGGCAGCCCGTGGTCCATTTAATAAATCAGCAGCAGTTTGAAATGATGACGATGATGATGATGATGACTATGAGTGGTCACAATCACAAGGCTATATATCTCCTGATCGCGTTGACGTATAATTTTGGTTATTTTTTTTGCTGAAAGAGACCGTGGATCCGAGTATTCGGTATTAATTTCAACTTGATACCTTTAAGCGTTCCTGAGAAAAAAGTGTGACAGACAGACGACGAGACGAGATCTTATATCGGTTCCATTTTTGCCTTTTGAAGCACGGAACCCTAAAAACCGGCCAATTGCGAGTCAAGCTCGCGCACCGAGGGTTCCGTACACACATAGCATCTCACATTATAGCTCTAACGGCCGGTTTACGACTTTGCGCGTCGGTCTAAGCGGGCGCGGCGCGGAAGTCTAAGCGGCAGGCGGGGCGAAAAGCAAAGCACGCCACGTAGCGGTTAGCGGAGCGGTTTAGGTGGACGTATTCAGAGAGTCGGAAATCATGTTGCTATACAAATTATCCCTTTTTGTTTTGAAAGTAGCAATTTTTTAACATGATATTCTCGATATCAGCAAGGAAGTGCACGAACTAAATAAAAATAGATACCTTCGCGGCCACAGAACATATAAAAGAGGTCGCGGCAATCGCGTTGACGTATAATTTTGATAATTTTTTTGCTGAAAGAGACCGTGGATACGAGTATTCAGTATTAATTTCAACCTTTAAGCGTTTCTGAGAATAAAAAAGACGGACAGACGGACAACAAAATGATCTTATAAGGGTTCCGTTT
This sequence comes from Ephestia elutella, assembly GCA_018467065.1. Classification (NCBI taxonomy): domain Eukaryota; kingdom Metazoa; phylum Arthropoda; class Insecta; order Lepidoptera; family Pyralidae; genus Ephestia; species Ephestia elutella. The sequence goes on from CM031582.1 coordinate 6,849,844, forward strand.
TTTACTTTTGATGTACGGAAACCTAAAAACCTGCCAAGTGCGATTCAAACTCGCGCACCGAGGGTTCCGTACACGCAAATCAAGTTTCAAAAACAAACTTAACTTTGCAGTTCGTTCCCTAGGATTCATACTGCATCAAGCGCAAAAATAAGTTTGTAACACTTTTTTTTAACTTCCAACAACATATTTACAACTTTCAGATTTATTCCTGTACAAGTACTGTTAGACCTTTCTTTTTGCCAAATTTCATAATTTTAGGTCAACGGGAAGTACCCCATAGGTTTTGATCGCTGTCTGAAATCGCAAAATATGCATTTACGGTACCAATAACTCCTGATCGCGTTGACGTATAATTTTGATTATTTTTTTGCTGAAAGAGACCATGGATCCGAGTAGGTATTCGATATCAATTTGATACCTTTAAGCTTTAAGCAAAGATTTAAATCGGCCTTTAAGCGTTCCTGAGAAAAAAAAGTTTGACAGACAGACGGACAAACAAAGTGATCTTATAAGGGTTCCGTTTTTGCCTTTTGAGGTACGGAACCCTAAAAACAAATATATTGTCCACCCGAGCGAAGCCGGGGCGGGCCGCTAGTTTATAATATTAGTTAGGATATTCAAAAGTTGTCAGCGGTACAAGATCATACAGCTTTATAAGTTCAAATAAAACATTCTATGCTAACCATAGAAATCGAAAGAATAGTGCTAACCGTACCTAGACTTGGTACCAGCCAGTACTCGGAAGCAGGCCGAAGCAGAATATAAATTAACTAAAAGTAACATCGGGACACGTAAAAGAGCTATAAGAATTTATGTCGACAATACACGTAATAAACAGAAAACCTCACGACATGACGACATGAATTATAATCGTAATTCTTAGATTTATCACACGTTAATCATAGATTTAATAACCAAACATTTTGATTTCTATATAGATTATTAAAAGTTAAAGTAAAAAAACGCAAGTATAAACAATTCGTTTAAGTGTACGTTCTTTTGACCCCTCTGAGAAATATATGCTTTTCTGTCTACAATTCGCATAATTTTTTTGTACTTGTGTGGGATGCTTAATTCTAATAGTCGTTCACTCAATAGTTTCTGCAGTAGTAAACCTTTCGACCAATTTAAACTTTTTGCAGTAAGAATTTAATCACAATATTTGGCGTATATGATCCCTAAATATAGCTACCAAATTTTGTAATAAAATTACTACCAGGCAAATTCACCTATACATCCAAGTTACTGCATACTGGTAAATTATCATCAGAATTCGATTTTTATCGGCGTGAGAGTGAATTTTTAAGTAAACAGCTGTAAATCAGGGAGAACTCAGTGAGCCGGAATAACTTATCATTTTCGGGGAACCGTGCCAACTCCAAGTATGCATTCCATTTTACACCCCATTTTATATTTGGTAGAAACATTAAATTCTCTACTTGCATCGTCTGAACCTATTTGATCGTTTTTTCTTCTTTTTAGTCTTTTCGACCTAGTAAATGACTGAGGAGAGGCCTTCTTTAGTTCTCGCCATTTCTTTCGGCTCTTGGCTCTGTCTAGTCTACCCCATATGGCATTAAGACGTGATGTGTATTTCTTTCGATCTTTTGCAGTGAAAATCTATTTAATGTTTATTTATTTAACCTTTATTGTACAAAAATACAAAGTAAACGTACAATAGGAGGGCTTAATGCTAAAGCATTATCTACTAGCCAACCTTTGGGTTATGCAGAAAATTTTCGGGGTGTATAATACTCGTAAAGGTACTTATAATTACTACACTTACAATAATAATATCATATAAAATTAAATACATAAATACAAATACCACAATCAGTAGCGGCTTTAGGGGGGGGCGCGTTTGGGCGACGGCCTAGGGCGCCGGACGTCAAGGGGCGCCGCAGGCGCTCCTTGTTGTCCAGTAAGGGGCGCCGCAGGCGCCCCTTGTTGTCGGTGAGGGGCGAGAAAAAGGAGAGGCGCCTCAAAGGGTCGTCATAAAGGGCCGCCGCAGGCGCCACTTTATTTATTACAGGCTAGCTTTTGCCCGCGGCGCGCTCGCGTGCTTTTTCCCGGGATGATAAGTAAGGGTACTTGGGAGTTCTCAGTACTTCCAACTATGTGTATGCGAAAGATGGATGATTGGTTCAGTAGATAAAGCGTGAAGAGGCAACAAACAAACCAACAAATTCTCTTTTGCATTTATAATATTAGTTAGGATTATTTTGAGTTGGCACATATTGGTCGTAAGAGAAATCCAAAAGCGCTTACGCTTAGGCCCTTTGTGCCAACACCGCCATTTTCAAAAATAATTTAAATAACATCACAAACGGCTGAAACAAAATTCTATGGATAGTTGCTACACGTTCTTAATATCATCGAAATTAATTCAACGGTTCGAGAGTTATCGCGGAACAAACATACATACATACAAACAATGTTGTTTTCGCCCCAACTTGAATTATAGCCTCGCTCGCTTCGCTCGCTCGGTCATTTATATAAAAAAAAAACTTAAAACTCTCAATGTGCTCGATAGTCGTCTGAGGCACGAAATCAATACATCAATACATATAATAAAATCGTAAGTGGGTGATGTCTGTACATGGAAGATAAATATGAAAAACTATTATAAGGAATATCTAATATCGTAACAGAACCCAAATCAACGATTTTTAGAATTTTTGTCTGTTTGTCTGTTTGTCGGTTTGTCTGTTTGTCTGTTTGTCTGTGAGTTTGTGCACGCTAATCTCAGAAACGGTTTGACCGATTAAGATGCAGTTTTCAGCAATATATTGTGCTAAGCTTCACTTAACATTTAGGCTTTGTTTTATTTAAATCGGTTCATAAATAAAAAAGTTACATTAATTTAAAGAAAAAGTAACATATAATTGCTTTAAGTTAATAACTAACATGATTAGATTTGCGTAAGTAAGTTTATAAATATATTTTTTTGTGTTCTTATTTATTTACTAGTTGTCGCCCGCGGCTTCGCCCGCGTGAGTTTCGCTTTAGATGAAAAAATTTCTCTTGGAGCTTTTCATCAGATGTTCCAGATCTTCAATTTTTATACGTCAGCAGAAAATGCTCATCAGGTTGAACGATTTTTGCTAAGGCGCCATTTCCATATATGTTATAGTGTAGCTGGTCTCTTGGAGCTTTTCATCAGATGTTCCAGATCTTCAATTTTTATACGTTGGCAGAAAATGCTCATCAGGTTGAACGATTTTTGTTAAGGCACCATTTCCATATTACTTATAGTTTAGCTGTTCCGTTATGGTTCTTCATCAGGTGTTCCAGTTTTCAAAATGAATTATAGCCTATATGTTGCCCAGGCTTAATAACAACAAAAAAAGTTTCATTCAAATCCGTCCAGTAGTTTTTGCGTGAAACGCGTACATACATACAGACAGACAGACAGACAGACAGACAGACAGACAGACAGACAGACAAGAAATTCCAAAAAAATTTTTTGCTTCTATTATTCTTTTTAAGTGTCCCTCTATCCATTTCAGTCAAAAATACTAAATGTACAGACAAAATATTTTTACTGTTTTATTATATGTATAGATAATATAATATTTCTAAAAATTTCATAATTATTACATTTTAATGTTTTTATCACGGTTGGTTCGGTGAACCATCACTAGATGGCGCTGTGCAAAAGTAAAACGCGCTATGGTTGGGTTTTCGGTAAGAATGACTCTGCATGCGTGGTCTGTTCTGTGCACTAGGTGTTTCCTGCGACTTCGGCTGCGATTATTGTTTGGAATGAAAATTGTGGTGTTTGTTTGATCGTTTGGTTAGATAGAATTGGAATTATTCTTTTATTACATAATTAATATTAATATTAATATATATAGATCCGAAACCTTACATACTGATGTCTCTAGGCTAACTGAAGAACAGCGATTAATATTCGATCGTGTATGTCGCAGCGTAGACAATGCGGAAGAAAAAGAATCCACAAACTACCCTATAGAATTTTTGGAATCCCTAAGTGCTCCTGGGATGCCAGCTCACAAAATAATTTTAAAAGTTGGAGTACCTATAATGCTCCTTAGAAATTTAAGCCCTCCTAAACTTTGTAATGGCACCAGGTTAAAAATAACAAATTTACAACGAAACGTAATAGAAGCAGAGATTTTGACAGGATGCGGAGCAGGTGAGAGTGTTTTTGTACCCCGAATTCCACTAATACCAAACAATTTTCCTTTTTAGTTTCAGACGAGTCCAATTTCCAGTAAGTTTATGTTTTGCTATGACAATTAATAAAGCCCAAGGTCTAACGCTAAAAGTTGCAGGTGTGGATCTAAGATATAGCTGCTTTTCACACGGTCAGCTTTACGTGGCTCTAACACGCGTGAGCGATCCTAGAAAACTTTTTTGTTTTGATCCCCGACGGCTATACTTCTAATATTGTATATAGAGAAGCATTGCTGTAATTTTTTTAAATATAAATAAATAAAATGTGTCTGTAATAAAGTTAATCCGCCCGAGCTTCGCCCGTGTTACATACGTAGCCTATATGGTACTCAGGAATAACTCACCTATTCAACGCTGAAAGAATTTTTCAAATCGGTCTATGCGTTTCTGAGATTAGCGCGTTCAAACAAACAAACAAACAAACTCTTCAGCTTTAATATTATAATGATATATAATCTATGTTTTTTTTATATTAACATCAGAGCTTTTAAATGCATATTAGAGACATCAATTTTCAAATCACAATGGTTTCAAATGTCCACGCGGACGAAGTCGCGGGCACAGCTAGTTTTATATAATATATTTTTTACGCTTTGCCTTTTTTCGTATGGGTTTGAATAGTATTTAGGGGGCGCCATAGAAATGTCGCCCAGGGCGCTGGTAGTGCTAAAGCCGGCTCTGACCACAATAAATATTAATATAGAGGAAAATAAAAATATATATATAAAAATATATTACAAAACATACAAATAATACAAGCAGCGAAACTCAAAGATAGAAGTTGTACGCGCGACTCGGAGCTCTTCTGATATCTTAGGGGAGTGCATTCCAAAGTCTGACCGCAGTGACAGCAAAGGAATTAGAGAGAAAACCAGTACGGTGAGAAGGAGTTGTAAGGGTCAGATTACTAGAAGAACGCAGAACTCTTTCGTGAGTAGAACTTAATAGTTGAAAAAGGGTTTTGAGATAATTAGGGGCAAGGGAATTTGGAAATTGAGAATATTATAAAGCTGAATGTTGATTATTAATGGCCAAAAAAACTTTCTACTGCAATAACAGTGCCTCAGTCTCCAGAAAAAAATCTAAAATATGTAATTATTATTAGACTGAGAAGTCGCAAAATCTTAAACTCACTACACCGTAGACCGCAAACACATCTTTAATAAAAAAAAATCTTAAATTACCAGAATTTTGTGCTTCTATTGACAGCCAAAACATGGCTAGGCGTCCAACGTAAGAGTGGGCGTAACAAATGTTTTTAAGGGAGTTTTGGGGTGTTTTATACGACGATAAGCAAGAATAATGATGCAAGCAGGAGCAAGCTCTGGCCTCGTGAAAAATTACTCACAGTCTTGATTGCAAAGTTTGCTACATGAAAGACCTTCACAGTAAGCCCTTTAAGTATTGAGAAATATTTTTATTTTCACGCAATGCGCACTTATTCAGTTTATATTACTTTGACCTAAAAAAATATTTACCTTTTAATATTTAGCTGTGAAAATATATCTGTTAAATTCCCTTAGAATAATTAGGGACCGTAAAAAGATTGACACAAAGTGATCAGGATGTTAGCAAGTGGGTGTTAACACTGTAGTCACGATTTTTGTGACAAAACTACAATAAATCTGAATGAGGACGTTTAAGAAGACCATTTAGGAATTAGCATCATTAAGAGATTTCAATATTCCAAAGGTTGCGTGTAAATATTTAATCTTATTTGTGGTTTTGTTGTTAAATCTATGATTCAAAAGACTAGGTTTTTAGGAGTCAAATACGTCAGAAAGTCTGGTGTTTGAAAGTTTTCGTGGTATTTTTTTCCCCAATGAGTGCTGGGGAAATCCATGATGAACATTTTATGGGAGACCCAGATATTGCCTAATTCCTTCCGGCTAAAACCATACACTCATCGGGCTCCCGCTAATTGATACAAGAGATAAATACATGTATACACAATATGTAAGGAAAATTTAATAAGTATAATAATGTATCCAGTACATGTACAAAGATATATTAGTCAAAGGTACTTTAATCACGCAGTCGCGTAAAGTTTATTTCAATTAAAATTGTCCAACATGTTACTAAAACCTGAATTATTAGCAAAATTTCAAGTTCAACTCTCGAGTAGGCTTTAACTTCGGTCTCATATTCAAATGCACTTAAAATGTATACCTACTTTCATGTTGGAACAAAGGTCTAGAAAATTGGGTTTTCAGTGAAAAGGCGGGAAAACACGTACAGGTGGCTCAGAAAACTTGAGGACCACCCTCGAAACCCCCACTTCTGCTTTCAAGCCTCCTCGAAATATCGAACTCAAAATTCTCAATACTTTATATAACGTTTTAGACAGCTCGAAATCAAACGAACTAGGTTTAAAAATTCAATTCCAACTTGTTAGTTCGATAAAAGTAGTTTTGGAATCCCAACGGGCCATTTTGTTTTATATCATGTTTTATTTTGGTTTCCTGTTACTGTTATCCTTATTTTTATTACCTATTGTTGCTACTAATTGAATTATATTTGAAATTATTATTTTTCCTTGTATACTCCTCTGTGGCGCAGTCATAAGTAGGGCCCGGGTTCTATCCCGGCCATGTCAAAATGGTTCTCTCTAGTCAAAAGTTTATAGATTCGTCCGTGGAGTGTTGATTGTTGGTATCAATAATATCATCAACAAACTACCTAGGGAGCTACGATGCCTCAGACAGACACAAAAATGAACACGACAAATCAACTGAGTTCGATTACCAATTTCTTTAAAAACTGTTCAGTCGTTTGACTATTTTGATTTGGTAGTTAATATAACTTTTAATCTGACATTTGCGGCAAGGATACTCTGAAAATCTAAGCAAATCCTGTACTTTTCCGCCAAGGTCGCATTTGGGCCATGCAAATAAGATCGTGAATAAAATAGCAAGAACGAACTAAATAATCTAAAAGGGCAGAGTCCCCGCAATTCCCTTGCTAGCGACGCGCCCTTATGAATAGAGTTTATAATGTAGCTAGTTTTATTCATCAAGTATGACAAAATTAGGTAGTTGTACCTAATTTAAAAAACCTAACCTTGTACCTAATTTAAATAAAAAGACTGAAATTTAAGCTGAACTTATGCTTATGTCTATAATTTTAGTTAGTTTTTTCATTTGATATTTATATAATTTTTGTCGAATACAACACTCATATTCAAACTGAAATAAAATATACCTATATTTATAACATACTAGCTTTTGCCCGCGGCTTCGCTCGCGTGAATTTCCCACGGGAACTGGCTTTTTCCCGGGATGAAAGGTACCCTATGTCCTTCTCCGTACTTCCAGCTATGTGTATGCGAAATTTCAGGAAGATTAGTTCAGTAGATAAAGCGTGAAGAGGTCACAAACAAACAAACTCACTTTCGCATTTATAATATTAGTTAGGATTAGTTAGGATACCTATGCAAAAGAATGCTTGTACGATTTATCATTCGGCGCATTTGTTGATCACTTGATTTCTCCTCCCGCCAAATTTTATATGTACTCGTATTAATATTTTTGAGCAAAATTTAATTCTTTTGACTAAACTTCTGATACAGACAAATTGTGCCTAATTCATCAACGCCAAGCCAAAACCCTTAGACTTAAAGCTGAAATGGCGCACAGACCTTCCTTTGTACACAGGGTGTATGTAAATGAAAGGATTTCCCAAAATTCTTATAGGAACAAGGTGGATGTCATTTAAATCCCCAGTGATTCCAATGGAATGTTTAATTTACTAAAAATAAATAAAAGTGAACCAAAAATGGCGTTCAATAGTATTTTTAAATTTGTATTAATCATTTTGTGGAAGTTTTTCTCAAAGATTTGCTGGACAATAAACAATACATTTATACGATGAAAACCTGTACCAACTACAGTTTGCTGGCGAGATTTTTAAAATTTTTGATCTGTTGCGAAAAACATGATTTTGGCGCTTCCTACATGCACCCGTTATACCTATAGTTATCCTAACTAATATTACAAATACAAAAGTGAGATTGTTTGTTTGTTTGTTACCTCTTCACGCTTTATCTACTGAACCAATCTTCCCGAAATTTCGCATACACATAGCTGGAAGTACGGAGAAGGACATAGGTAAGGTTTTCATCCCGGGAAAAAGCACTGTTCCCGTGGGAAATTCACGCAGGTGAAGCCGCGGGTGAAAGCTAGTAACCTATAAATAAGCTAGGCCAGACATACCTAATAACTTTTACTAACCCAGGGAAATTAGAGTGTTCCAATTCAACATGACATTGCTAATCTGATCTCCAACAGGGTACAAAACATGCAGGTTACTGCACACTGCATGCACTAACAACGTTAGCAAACCTGACATGAATCCACTAATACTAACCAGAAACATGGAAACAAGTTAACTGGATTCTGATCTCTGCTTCCTTGAAATAGGATTGCATTTTTATTGTTCAACAGTGATATTCTGCAAATCTGGAATACAAAGGAGCATTATCTTGATTTTTGTTCGCATTGCCTTGTACTGGGGATAACACAGGTAAACGAGAATATATGAGTTCCTTTTGTTAATGTTACTTTTCATTCAAAGACAGTTACTCGTTTTAAACTACAGTGATGCAGTGTACTTAATTCTAGGGAAATAAATCGCTATGTAAAATTTTATGAAATTTTTGTGTCATACTTTTCTGGCGACCAAAATGTTCTTGTACCCACTTAAAACCGTTTGCTACCAACAACTTGCTATAACCAGGTACACATTATTTATTCCTTATCAATATATGTTAGTTGTTACAGAAAGAAAGAAGAAGCAGTTTAAAACTTCTCCGACCAAAAGTAAAAATTAGGCTCCTCACGAATTAACTTAAAAGCCATTTTAGTTGTAACAGATTAACACAAGTTAATGCAAATTTTACCTGCGTTTCACGTGACCCGGCTTATTATAATAACAAGTTAAGCACCTACTATTTTTAGGAACTGTCGTAAGCATCCGCGAGGTTACAAATTATTCTCTGGGCGATTTTCAGCCAACGTCCCTGGCGAAAGGTCAAAAATATTTTCCTGACATTTCGCTGAAATGCGAAGAACGATTCGTACACGAGATGTTATGTAAACTTCGTATCGTCAGTCAATAAGTAATGATCTATTTGCTTATTTAGTCTTGAATCGCATGGACTCAAATTTTATAAGAGGCCTATAGCTAGAAAAGAATAGAAGGAGAGAGAATGCGTCGTAAATGTGCAACAATAAACAGTACCGTTTATTATTTAAGGGCTTTAAACTGAGGATTCCTCACAGAGGATTCCTCCACTCATAGGCGATGAGCTAGCAACCTGTCACTATACCTGAAACTCCATTCCATCAGAGAGCCCACTATTCAGCTAAGCGTGGCCAAAAGTCGTGAGACTCGAAAGTCTCACGACTTTTGACTCTGTCTACCCCATAGAGGATGACGACGTGATTCTATGTATGTATGTAGTATCGTTTAATTTTAAAACTGTACCACCAGGGGTATGACCGGTGGTAGGGTCTGAAGAGCTATATTCATAGACATGTTACATCCATATGTGTGCAGTAAAGTGGGAAGTGTATATTGGGAAGTATATTTATATCCCGAAATTCTCACGGGAACGAATCCGCGAGTGCAACTATGAGTAATACAGAACAAAGTGCAAGCAAGATATCTACTGACATCGCGTACAAGTTGCTCGGGGACTGTAGAGTGTAGGTATATCCAGTTTGCTCTGAATTCGACAAACTCGACTCTAGATATCAACTCCCAGGAGCCTAGTGGTACTCGTTGGACAGCTAAGTGACGTCGCGATCTACTGATTCTGTTCCGTTCCGATTGTAGGTGTACGGAGGACATATAAGTTACTGAACTAGTTAATGAAACGGAATTTAACGCTATTATTTTATTTTTAAACCTAAGACAAGACGGTTGGACGAAATGACATTCGACAGAAAGTGGATGGAAAAAACCAGGGATAGGTGAATAGCTATCTCTGGTATTTTCTCACTTATAAGTACTTGTATGGACTTATGGAATACAGCTGTGGGGCTGTACCAAAAAGAGTGATGTAGAAATTATCCAACGATTTCAAAACAAGGTACTACGGGCTATTGTGAACGCGCCCTGGTATATAAAAAATGTCGACCTGCACCGTGACCTGAATATACAGTTCGTCGATAAAGTCATACAAAAAATTGCAAAAGCGCATGAGAATAGACTGCTTCATCATGTAAACGTTGAGGCAATTCAACTCCTCGATAATACGGACATAGTGCGACGGCTCAAGAGAACTAAACCGTTCGAAAGTTCGAATTAGTGTAGTGATTAAGTGAATATTAAGAATAACATAGTGCAATAAAAGTGCGAATAAAGACACAACAACAAAGTGACTTCTTCTTAATAGAGACATTAAGAAAAGTGCCGATGGAATGGACACATTCTTATTCAATTTATTTATAAAACTAGGTTAAAGTAAAATTACTTATTAGCTCGTAACTGGCTAGATTGTAATAATTTTAACATACTTATATAGTATGTTATATAAACAAAAAAAAACTTATAAGTACTACAAACATTCGGTGAACATGAAATCCCAAGTGGTCTAGACCCGATTTAAATCTTTGGTCTAGACCATACGTGAGTCATGCCACCCGAGCGTTCTCGGAATCGGATCCGATACGAAAAGGGAAACTAAATGGACTCGTGAAACTCTTTTGTTGTTTAACAGCTGTACTGAGAACCATTATGTAACTTTGCTTTCTAGTATTGCACGACTGCCAAAAGAAGTGTAATATTTTCTGGATATGTGAGTTTTTTATTGCATATCTCCTAAAAAACGTTTTCCTTGTTTAGGAGAGGCAGTTGAATTTAAAGTAGTTTTGTTTTTGATCCGTCTGTGTGATTTGTTCTTATATGATATTACTTAACTCTAAAAGTTGCCTGGAAGAGATTGCATATTGAGATAAAGCTGCCTTTTGCATATCATAGGTATTTTTATTTGTTTCTGCATCATTTGGACATTAAAGGGTTATCTATTTACCTTCTTCTCTGAATTGAATAACAAACAAAAAATGAATACCTAATTCATTTGTAAACTAATCAAATTTATTGTGCTCGTCTGAAATTCAACCGCAGTGTTACCGCACACCTAGATTTTCCATTGTTATCATAATTAAGCTACCTGACCTACTTTGTTCACTTAAGGTTCGAAAACCAGCCACGTGTGTATGACAAACTCGTCCGAATTCATATTCTACAAAGGAATACATTTCCATATTGTATTCCGTGTCATGACTTGGCTGGTCATCAGATGCCTTTAGGCGACTTGTAAAAACTAACACTAAGTTATAAAACCCGCACGTAAAGAAAGAAGCTCTAGTAACAGTTAAGCTAAGTAAGAACAACTCTACTTGCCATTTATTTTTGTCAAACTTCAGGGTAAATGAGGAACAAAGATATAAATAGTAGTATAATATTATTGTACAAGTCTGCCCTAATTAGTAAACTAACATTTTACCCTCTCATTTGTTTTACATAAACATTACGTCATAGTCGAATTAAAATTCACCTTGATCCTTTCCCAAGAACCTATTACATTTTCACAACTGAATAAATATATTCAGTTGTGAAAATGTAATATAGAGACAGAGACCCAAGTCACCTTCGCATCATAATCCTACTAATATTATAAATGCGAAAGTTTGGATGCGAGTTTGTGAGGATGTTTGTTACTCAATCACTCAAAATCTACTGGACGGATTTCAATGAAATTTGGTATACGGGTAGAAAAATACTGGGAATAGCACATAGGGCGCTTTTTATCCCGAAATTCCCACGGGAGCGAAGCCCCGGGACGCGACTCGTATATCATAAATTTACCAGCGGTTTGTTTTAAAAATTAACAGTCAGAGTTGAGTCAGAGTTACTTCAGCATTGTAATACGAACATATGAAGCTGTCACACAAGCTGCATCAAACATAAGCGTTTGAATGAATGACGTGTATACTTGTATAGTCACATTAAGTTGTATAGTTGGTGCATCGCACAATGCATGGGACGTCCTACAAAACAGCGTATTACCTGTGTTTACCGTACTTGAACATTATGCTCTAACATCAGTCGTTAACTGAATTGTGACGTTTATTTCATGGTGTCATTTAGTTTTGACACGTGAGAAAATATGTCAAATGAGGTATCATTAACTTCATGTGTTAAATACAAATAAAATCTTCAGACTGACAGCCTGATTTGTAGTTTAACTATAAGTAGTCTGTCGGCAAAGTAGGAGTTTTTTTTCTTTGCTGACAGACTATTTATAATTTGATATTGCTTGCTGAAATTTATGTGTGGTAATTAAAGTATTTCCCATGCTTTAGGAAGCTCGGGTAAATTTAATGGCCGTCAGTTCAAAAACTCTTGACTCCAAGACGCATGAGTAGATTGATTTTAGAGCCAATTCCATAGGTGAATAGTTCAATAAAAATAATAATCCGGTTGAACTGAGAATTTATTATTCCGATTCGTCCAAGAGCCGTTTTAGACCTATAGCGAAACTTTATTTGGCTTTGTTGAGCAGTACGTTCGGTGAATGTAGCTCATAATGAATGCTTTAGCAACCATACGTGCTTATGCAATGTTTGCTTGAAAGCGCATCGAGGCTTTGGCAAATACGGCCATTTCTATTGGCTGTATCTAAGGTCTTTATCACACACAAACAATTTTTTTTTAACATTTTTTTTCGTATTTGTGGGCGTAAAATAAATAACAGATATTTTTATCAATGCTATTAACGAAATGAAATCAATAAGTTAAGTTTATTACTTTTTTTTTGTTTGATTTACCATGCAATAATTTGTTTAAGTTTAGTTAGATAGACACAAGTACTCTTCCCTGCTAGGTATATTGTGATTGTGACCCCTGTATATTAATGCATTTTATCATACCACTACTACTACATACTACTGCGGCGCAGCGACCCGAAGGCCTCTTGGCCTCCGACACGAGATGACGCCATTTTTTGCGGTCTTGCACCAATTCTCGCCAGTTTTCCGCTCTGAGGCTCTGTAGGTCTTTCAGAACCTCATCGCTCCAGCGGTACCTAGGGCGCCCGACTGGTCGACGGCCCCGCTGTCGACCCTCGTATGCTCTTATCAAAATCAATCAAATCAAATATCTTATTAATCTTGCATTTTATCATACCATTGTTTTTTCGTGTTTAATATCTTTACCATTCTATTGCTTATTTAACATCAAACCAAGACTGCTTTTTAGTTTGTAGTTACATTACATAAGCACAATGTTTAAAAGTGTGTGTAAATAAATATTAATAGTATGTACGTACTTACTAAGTCAAATACACACTTACCTACGCAACTGTATTTTTACACACATTTACGCAAGGATTGCTTACTGATGTAACGATCACATTTTTTTTATGTGAGTATCTTTATCAAGATTTTCCACTCGGCCACAGCCTCTTTATAATTCAATACATGTTGGCCAATAAATTCCGATATCATCAATGCTCGATAAGTACATTGTTTCAATACTAAAGTGCTTACTAGAGTTAGATGGAATTCTATAGATTTCCTTCTAAGTTATACCTACATAAAAAAAAATTTAAACGGTTTTTTTGTACTCGCCGTCTCAAACCATACATTGTATAGCGCTAGACGAACAAACAGGATTACTGATAGTTGGTGCACTTTCTTCTTTGAAACAATCAGAAGTGGGATTCGAAAAATTCGCGCCAAATCACGGATCAATTTTCCTTGGAAAATGGAACGTGTTTTTTGTTTTTACTAATAAATTCTTTTTCACTTCTCATGCTCTGAAAGTGCTTATTTGTGCAGGATATAGGCTGCACAAAATCGAATTTTGTGCACAAGGGCATTAACGTATCTACTCATAAATGTATCTATATTAAGGCACAGATAATGAACCATACAGCCAAACACGATAAAAAGTTCATAGATAGAATTTGTCATTTTATAATATTTACTTTTAATTTATTTGCCTTATGTGTTTTTAAGACATAAAAAATATTAAAATTTAAATTCAAGTACGGTACATATGTTATTTAATTAATTTAAGAAAAATATTATTACAAAATTAATTTTATAGTAGGCTGTATGGTGTGCAGCCCAAGCCTATCAATGTCGTAAGATTAAAAAATAAAGCGGCGGGAAACAGCTCTTGAATTTTAGTGCGTTTATTAATTTCTTTAATTTGATTTATTTCCTCGCAATCGAAGTGAAAAGCAGAGTTTATAACTCGTCCACAAAACGATTTTTATCCTCGACATTACTATCAGCCCTCGCCTTCGGCTCGGGCTGCTAAAAGTCTCGGATAAAAATGATTCGTTTTGTGCACTTGTTGTAAAATCTACTATTCATATCCTCCTTTTTAAAGGTGGCCTCAAACGTACAACGAAGTTTCAGGTCAGAATGAGTTTAACTGTCCGAATAATGTATATCTGTGTATTGTTTGAGACATCATTAAAAAAACGACGAAATGCGAATCATCAATAAAGAGAATGTTAAACATCGCGAAAATATACTTACCTCTATTTTTTTATTTATCAAAATGGAACATTCAGCCTGAAATCATTCACTCACTACAATAGCTAATCAGTTTCCATAACACTGCATTCAATACATTTCAATTAGCACAATATTAACAGATACAGATAACATTATTATATCTGTTGTCGTGTTTGCAATATTTAGGTCAAAATCTAATTAATCATGCGTTCATAATTAAGTAGATTGCATACAACAATTTGTATGCAATCTACAACATTATCTATTTGCATCTCTATCACATGATGAGAGAATAATAACATCGGTTCAGGAATCAAATACGAAAGGAATTTGTACTTTTAGATGCTTATTTTTTTCTGTTTTTTCTTTTATTATTCAGAATTTTAAGAATACTTAGGTATTTGTATATAATTAAAAATAACGCTATCACTAATGAGCGATTTTCTGACAGCTAAATTAGGAAAAAAAAATCAGTAGATATAAAAAATTCTCAACAGATAGCGTTTTATGAAAGCGGAGTCGTTATAATGGCTGAACCTGTGCGGTGCGCTTTTTCTTGTCAACCAGAGGCAGAAAAAAATCACCTAACAGTTTGACAGTTGCACAAATCACAATATTTTTAGATGTTTTTTAGGGTTCCGAAGTAAACAAGGAACCCTTATAGTTTCGTCATGTCTGTCCGTCCGTCCGTCCGTCTGTCAGCGGCTAATCTCAGAGACTACTAGTACTAGAAAACTGTAATTTGGTAGAGATATACATATTTATTACGCGGAGCAAACTGTAGAATAAAATTAGGAAAAATTTTTTTTTTTCGGGGGCCTCCCCTACACCTAAAGTGGGGATGATTTTTTTTTCTCTTGATTATACCATCGTGTGGGGTATCATTTGATAGGTCTTTTAAAAATATTATGAGTGTCTGAAGAACATTTTTTGATTTAGGGATCCGTGTGTGAAATATTTAACTTTAAAGTGATAAATTTTGTTAAAGTCAAGTGTCCCCCCCCCTCGAACAGGAAAATGGTGGAGGGTGGATACATGAAACAAATTATAATAACTAGCAAATATAATGAATTTAAAAGGAAAATTATCACGGCTATGTAGACTTTACACGTTAATGAGTAATAGACGATAAACTTACAAAATTGATTTTAGTATGAAAAATATTCGTAGGAACAATTTTCATTCTATATGATGGTATATACTTAGGTTATTTTCATTAGTTATATAAAAGTGGAAGTAAATATAAGTTCATGTGTCCGCATTTCTACAGGATAGGTACTTTCGGAACCCTACATTGTTCGTGGCCCGACACGCACTTTACCAATTATTTTTTATTAGGTTTAATTTTTTAAAAATGCCAATCCCGTAAATTTTTGCGTTTTGTATGGACTCGTCTTTTACTTAAGCGCCATCTATGAAGTAGTCTGGAATTATTTGTTTTTTTTAATTGAGGTCTCGGAAAATCCCTCATTACAAAATTAAATGTAGTTTCATATTTTTAATGAATATTAAAGAAGAATCTTTTCTTGTAGTGAAGTGAAGTTGAATCAAATATATTACAGTGGTTTATTGACAACAAACCTACAACCGCTTCAAAAACTCAGATGGAGCCAAATGTCAAAAGCGCACAATATAGGTTCAGCCATTATTACAACTCAGCTTTCAATAAAACTCCATCTGTTGAAATTTTTTATACTGATTTTTTTTTTCTTAAAATTGCTCATTATAATCCACGCGATATATGGTCTCAAGTTCTCAACATATAAAAGGTACACTTGCGAATATTCCCAAAAACCCAAATGGCTACATTTTATGAGCATTTCGGCGATGAAATTACCAATCACGTTTTAAATGGCAGTCATGATGAACCATTCAGTATAACGATCGCTAAAACAGCCGTATGCCTTCTTAAAATCTCCTCGTTAAACAAGTCATCTCGGCTAATGTACTGATTATAACTTGATGTGTCTTTTTTAGGGTTCCGTACCTCAAAAGGCAAAAACGGAACCCTTATAAGATCACTTTGTTGTCCTTCTGTCCTCTCTGTCTGTCAAACATTTTTTCTCAGGAACGCTTAAAGGTATCAAGTTGAAATTCATATCGAATACTCGGATTTACGGTCTTTTTCTGCAAAAAAATAATCAACATTTCAACGCGATCAAGAGATATTACCGTAAATGTTGCCAATTTTCAAACAAAACATATGGGGTACTTCCCGTTGACCTAAAATTATGAAATTTGTCAAAAAGCAAGGTCTAACAGTACTTATACATATAGGAATAAATCTGAATGTTGTAAATAAGTTGTTAGAAGTCTAAAAAAAAGTGCAAACTTATTTTTGCGCTCGATGCAGTAAGAATCCTAGGGATCGAACTGCAAAATTAGGTTTGTTTTTGAAACTAGTTGGTCTTTTAATTAGAGCTGTAATGTGAGATGCTTTTGTGTACGGAACCCTCGGTGTGCGAGCTTGATTCGCACTTGGCCGGTTTTTTCTATAGCTATGTCTGAAATTCGTGGAGTTGTATTCCTTTTATTGACTGTATACAATTTAGTGTATGTATAAAGTTAATGAATAGCCCCTCTGGCATGCTAGGCGACCAAAACTGTTTTATGAGTTTCTTTCGGCATTTCTTCTCAGCAGTGGTCGTTCCGAAATGCTAGTAGTTTGTAGCTTTGAGACATAATATATTATGATTAAATAATTAGTTATCGACGTGAAAAAGAGCCTTCCTTGAAGGCCAAGTTTCAATTTAAAAAAAATTACTTTGACTTTTAGAGCGCTTAAAAGACGTTGTGCTTATTAGACACTCTGAGATTTTGACGATTGGCTATCATTTGTCTTAGCACATGCGATTTTTGTACATTATGTTATTATTCTTCAACATCATTCCAATATGTTTGTCCAATAAGGCAAGTAGACAAAGACCAAAAATCTGTGTTCTTTAAGAAAGCGACTACTAATTTGTCTGACCAGCGAAGTTGTTTTAGGCAAATAGGGATAGATTTTTAATCCAATTATTGACATTTTTTACATGGACTTGATGTAAAGAAGGATCTTTTTATATGCGTAGTTAATTATTAAAAATGTAAGGTCATTTAAGGGGAGCCACGCAGGTTACAGATTCATATATGGATTTTTGGTAAATATATAAATTGAAACGAAATTGTACTTCAAAATTTTATCTGTTTAGCTCGAAGTCTTTTCTACATTACGTAATATTTTTAGTCTAGACAAATTGGATAAAATTATACCTACATAGTACACTAGTAATATAAAACTGCTTCTACTAAATCCGCGTCACACGTGATTGCGCTCAGTGCATACAATAAGTGCATCGAATTAGGGTTAATTAAAGCAATTTACATTCGCTTCGACAAATACGGGCTTATTATACAAGTCAGATTGAACTCTGTTGCTGTAGAAATAAAGCCTTTTAAAAAGAATTGCTCATCAGCATTGACCTTTGCTATTGGAGATTTTTGTAACTATTTGTATCACCAATGGAACTATAGATATCTAACTTCTAATCGAACATAACGCTAAAAGGTACGTTATACAAATGATCACGCTTTTTTTTATAAGAAATTTTGTAATACGAGAGTAAAGCTACGAGGCGCAGCATACTATTAATATTAAATGCAAATTGCGAAAGATGATGTGATGTGAGTTAGTGAGGATGTTTGTTACCCAATCACGCAAAATCAACGGATTTTGATGAACTTTGATACACAGACGTGTAGAAAAATAGTACCTATTTACATTTAATCCCGGAATTCCCACGGTAGCGAAGCCCCGAGGCTCATATTAATAAATGAACAGTTACTTAGTTCAAAACATTATTAATGGAAGCCTTAGATCCCTCCATTATAACATTCCCCCAATAGAATCCGTTGCCATAACTCCTACCAAGTTTACGAGTGGAGATGGCCTGTTTTACGGCCACTATTTGTACAGCACAAAGGAAAACATTGACATTCCTCCGGAACAATGTAGGTACGGGCACGGAAACATTGCTATAAATATTTTATTAGTGTACACTTTTCAAAAAGGTCAGGGAAATGGGCAAATGCGAGTTTTGCTTAAAATCATAAGAGCATCTAGGACTGCTGTTTGAACCCTAGTTCCTAAGGGTAGTTTCGATTGGGGCATATTGCACACTAGTTTGCTTTTCTAAGTCAATAAACTTGGAGTTACAACCTTGCTACTCAGGGTACTCAGTTCATTCAAATCTGACTATTAGGAAACCATTCTTCACAATGTGTCAAGCTAAATTTATTCTACCTATTTACAAAAACTATTCTTCCTGTCAGGGTTTAAGGATATCAAAAAAAAAATTCTAAATGCAACAAAAAAAGACGAAATTCCATTTCTTTCTTGCAACTGTGCAGATAAAAATCTCATTAAGTGTGGCAATAAAGTGGCAGATGCTCGGAAAGGGGCGCTCTGCTTTATACAAAATACAGAAATCCAAGAAGTCCATGAAAAGAGATGCCTTATTCGATATTATTGGAAATCCTACTTTCAGGTTTCAGAATATCTATGTAGTATAGAAGTTTTCCGCTATAATTTTGTTAGAATTATGTCTCATTTAAGAAAACTATAAAGGACAGTGCCTAGGTGCCTACTGACTTTCATTTTATGATTGTTGAGTTTACTGTCTTTCCTATTGTCCTTTTCTTTTGATAAGTATAACCTGACAACTATGAAAGTCTGTGACTGATATGTCAATTGCTTTACTTTTATATAAGTTGTACATCTAATCAGTCATCTACCCAAATATTACGTTTAAGGGCCCGTACTAGGTCAGATTGCTTCACATGATCGTCTGTAATATCTACATTAATGTAAAACTGAATGTAAAATTAAGATATAGCAAACTTCAGGACTAGCACGAGGGATTATGTTACTCAAAAACACGATTGCATAAAATTTTCTCGATAGAAAAAAATTGCGAAGTTGCCTCCAAATCACCTATAATTAACACTTTAAACTGCTATTATTCAAGCAATACATTAAAATAAAGATTGAAAAATTTTGTATAAAGTACTCTATAGATAAGGCAGGGATTATGTTACTTACTTTTTTAAATATCTTTTTATAAAGCTTTTAAAAAAATAATACGTATAATTGCCCGCATGCTTTAACCATCCGCCTCTGAGCCGCCGCGCCGCCCGCGCCCCGCCAGCATTTTATTTAGAACGCGGATTGGATGCGTGCGGGCGAACTGGGTAGCGGGTAGCGGGGAAAAATCTTAGTTGTCATTGGCCTAGTGCGGGCTCTTAATCGCCATGACAATATTTATTCCAAGTGTTATTTCTGTATATTTCTTATTTGTGAATTCCGTACTGCCGCTCTTTCGTCGTTAAAAATGCGCAACTTCGCGCCAAAATTGAGCCTTGCGTCTGACAGAGCAGTAGATTAGGACATTTTATTTGTAAGTAAAAATAGTATTACGTACGATTAGTATAACAAAATGCACTCTGCTGTATATTTGTGAAAAGGAGCTCGGTGGCTCGGTGCGATTGTGTTGGTTAAGCAACTTTCGCAATGGTCGGTCACAGGATTGGTGACCATAAAGTATTATCTTGAGATTACGTTATGCTTGGCGTGGCTTGGCGGGACCAAGCTGTATTTGTAGTCATTCTTCTTCTTATAGTGCCACTTTTAATCGAAGACTGGTGACCATCACGGCTATCCGGACTTTTGAAGCTGCTGCACGAAAGAGCGTCCGGGTACTCAAGTGAAACCAGTCTCTTAGGTCCTTCAGCCAAGAGGTTTTCTCCTTCCGGGTTGACATTTACCCTGGATTTTCCCCTGCATTACGAGCTGAAGAATGCGGTATTTTTCTCCTCTCAGTCAGTCGCAGTCGTTAGAACCCACTAATCCGAATTGGGACTGGTGGATCACCCATGCTCAGTGGGGACATTAAAATAATGATGATTAAATGATAAATTAAACCTACCTTGTTTTTAAGTAAAAATACTCTTTGCGCTTTTAGTTTTTTCCTTTATTTTAACATTAAATCAGTTAAAATTAAACCTATACTGGAATAATCTTCTAATTTTCATGTTTCGCAGAAAACAATTGTGAATTTATTATCTAATACGATATGAATAGAACATTACCCACAGTTTTCATGTGTAATTCAGTTTGACCTTTCTCGCACCAACTGCATTATTTAAATTTCATTGCGCTGGGAAGGGTCATAGGTAAACAGGCTTATTGTAGCAACAAGCTATGTAGCAGTAATCTTTGCTTATACAGGCTGATTAAAAAAAAAATTGGAGATGCATTTTACTTTTTGGCTTGATTTTTTATTTCCTCTGAATAATTTTGTTAAACATTACTGTTTCCAGCCTTTAAAATAGTTTAACGTGTTTCATTGTTTGTTCATGATCAAATCTGGCAAGTTTTACTTTCAGGTTTTTGATTGATATGAATTCATGTATGGATATTCCAATCGGATGACAATTTATTTATTTTATATTAAACATATATTGATGACTTAAGTAACATAAAAATGTTACATAGAGTTGATCTAATGATGGAGCCCTGTAAAAACACAAATCCATTCATTGAGTTTGAGCTGACGAGATGTTGACGAGTTGTTGCTGACGAGGTTATATAGAACCCCAAATCTTTAAAATCACCCATGGATTGAAAGGACAGTGTATTTTGAATACCTGATATTTTTATTAGGAATCAAAAACTAGGTTATTTTAGTCAGCCTATGCTAATATTGCGTCGCAATGTCTGAGTCTATTTGTTTACCTATACTTAGATACCCGCATATTGGTCAAATACTTGGGCGGTATTGGATTTTGGATGAAATTGAACTGGCTGGGTAAACAAGTAGAAGAAACACTCTATCTTGTGTAACATCTTAACTTTAGTAAGAAAACACTCGCAGTATGTGACGCTGTTTCTATAACAGATGTGTTGTATGATGATTTTTGTGTTCTCTTTAGTCGTATTTCCTCATGACTGATGGTCGTGGTCATTATATGGAATGAAACACACACAACGACTCTCTTGGCAATTTTAATGGAGTGGTTTGCCATTGCCTTCTCCATTTCACACACTAGCTGATAATCATCAACCAGAGTGCAGGTTTCCTCACGATGTTTTCCTTTACCGGAAGCAAGTGGTGGTCGATGAAAACTAACATGAGGCAGTTTGGTATACAAACTCATGTAGCCCGGGCAGGATTCGAACCTGGGATTTTGCATCCACAGGCACCCTACCACTCGGCCACCACCGCTTCCGATTTTTGTATGATTAATGAAAAACTCTCGCGAGATTGTAAACTGAAACTTACTTTTCGATAGTTTATCATTTACGAAAAAAATTTTAAAGCTGTCATATGGTGACATATAGACCAAAATTATTTCCTCCAATAATACTCAAATGATAGTCATAGGTAAGCGCCACTGTCGCCCCGCTCAGATTCTATCTACTCGTACACCCAATTTCATCCGTTGAGTAATCCGTCCAGTGGTTTCTGAGTGATTGAATACAAATTCTCATATCCAAAATTTCGCATTTATAATATTAGTAGGGTGGGATTATTTAATTTTCTTCTGTTACTTTGCCTAGGTACCTCAGTGACTCGTTACCGTGATTACTTTTTTAAATATGATGTCAGCGCCAAGACGAAAGATGTAATTTCATCCGTTTCAATGCATTTCGAAATAGGAATGTAGGTATGACCTATTTCTAGACGCTTCATTCACACTGGCAGAAAATAATTAGAGTTCGTCTTGTATTAGTTTTTTCACTGTTAGTTTTAGGTTGAACATTATTCATGCTAGAAATCAAATAAATATTTAACTAAAATAAGTTCCTATGTAAATTATCAAAGTATTTACCATTTATCAAGTAAATTGCTGATATTTTGCATCCTACTAATATTAAGAGGAATGGTTACTCAATCACTCAAAGATCTGTCAATCTGTAAATAAATTTGATTCTATCTGTAGATAATTTGTACGTTATGTCCTAGACGTACTTCCTATCGAATCTGCGCCAGTGTGGATCAAGCCTTATCAAATACTTTGCGAAACACCACGTGACGCCTATTAGTGGCAACGTGAACATTCCTTACAACATATTATACATATTTATGATGGATTAATTTAAATGGGTAGCATTCTTGAAACAATCCATTCCAACCCCCGACAGGCGACTTATTGTAGACATTTTTCTGGCTACTATTGTACGAAATTACCGCCATTTACCGCCATTTTAACCATATTGTGGTGAGCCAGGAAACTGGATTCTTTCCGGGGTAATCGCTTACCCGCTTCGGGCTTGACTTTTATGAAGTCACTTTAAAGTCTTAACTCGAGCTTGAACCCAGCTTTATTGGTGCTTTATTTTTAAATTCTGCCCTTGACTTAGTTTACGCGCAACTTTGCGGCTTCGGGCTCAGAATTTATTCCAAAACTAGTTTTTGCTCGCAATTCCATAAATCTATTACCTACTCGTAGTATTTTTGCATTTAATTTTCTTATTATGCACAAAATAGGGTAATTGATTGAAAAGACAATTTTTTCCCAGAATGCATGTATCTAATAACACTAAACACTTTATAATTATTTTCACGTCAACTCTCAATAGGAAAAGCAATACATCACAATTAACCTTAAATTATATAAGTATAGGTATTCGAAGTTTAGGTAAACTCTTACATAGAGTTGAGACTCCTATTTAATTTTCATCCTAACAGTGGAGTAATTTAGCATTAGAGCTATCATAATCAGCAATGATCCAACACAATTACCCAATGAAGATATGATGCTCCACAACGTAGGTACGTGCGTGAATGATCTCATACTATGGAAGTACTCGATCTAGTAAGTCCAAGAATTGGGGAACAACAATGTAATTGCAATTTGTTGATGTCACTCTCTATCTACACCTAAATCACAGATATACGCATATGGTTCTAATAATCAATCTAACGTACTAAATAACATAATAAACTGCACCATTCTTGGCAGTTTTATGTGCAAAAGATGTCTAGATTGAAACGTTTTTATATTTAATTATAAAAAAGCGTATCTCTTTTAGATCCAGAATAGTTTTTGCTTCAAAGCTCAGCTTCAAAGGAAACTATTTTATTCGTCATTTTCTGCTCATCGACCCTTGAAAAACTGAGGTCTTTTATGCTTGTATCGTCCGGTTCCAGGGAGGTCTGAGAATTAAATGAGTGACAATTTCATGTCCGTTCAGTTAACAGAGAAACCTTTGAGTTCCTTTGTTGGAAGTCCGTCCTGGGTGCACTATCAAGTCCTGCTTATCATAGTAATGCATTGTCATCGGAACTGAAGCCACATGTAAATTTCCATGTCCATTCCCTTGAGGGTTAACTGTACTGTAGTTACTCATTATTTTATTAACTCGTGTTATGAGCATCAGCTAATTGCCAATGCTACCTACTAATGTGTCTTGCTCTTTCTACACATCTTCTATCTTCCCACACCGACAGTTGATTTGATTAATGATTCTTCTATGATACTCGTACCTATCTAATGTAGGTAATAGAGAAACATATTTTGCCGCTATTTGTATTGCGTGTGAAACAGCACATTCGTTTGTACGATTTCAGTCGACCATTTGATATGCAACCGATCCAGCCTATAATGTCTTTAATCACATCGCTCCACTTTCACAGGCAGTAGTTTATAGCCTTTAATAGCTTTTCCAGGAAGCTATAAAAACTTCATTAGGAACGCTGTTAACAAATACTCTGGAAGTTTTCAACTTTCTACTTGAATAAGTTTAACTATGAATAACGGCTTCTAGTAACGTGAACATAGTGAGCTTATGAAGATTTATAGGATAATGTGAATAAATATCCAAAAACACATTCAAAAACTTGTTTGCGCGTGTTCATTTAGAATAAAATTATTGAGATCAATCGCATAGCCATGTAAGCCATGTTTAACAAAATAGTATTATAAGTGTGGTTCAGTTTTTTTGTGGATATAAACATAAGATCCTTCAACAATTACAACGATTACTTAGTATTTAATACAGCAAAAGCATTAACACTCTAAGGTTGGGTTGCACCGTCTTGCTTTGACAGTAACATTAACCGTACCGGCAAAGAAAAAATTAGTACCGGTTAGGAAAAATATGACTTGCACCAACTGTCAAACAGCTTGACAAAAGTAAACGTTACTATTACCTCGCTAGAGTTTAGGAATAGTAGCTGTTACTGTTAACTTATAATATAAATAATAATAATTAAGTCGAACGAATGGCTCAGAAAAGACGAACTGTTCCCGGAGACTGAAGGCTTCATGCTCGCTATTCAGGATGAAGTAATAGCCACCCGTAACTACCGAAAGTACATAATTAAAGATTTGAACCAACCTACAGATTTATGCCGACATTGTAATTCCGCTTCAGAAACTATTCAGCACATAACCGGTGCATGTAAATCGATCGCTCAGACCGATTACAAGCACCGGCATGACCAGGTAGCATCAATAGTCCATCAACACCTAGCTCACAAGTACCATTTCACATCACAGATGGTTCCATACTATAAATATACCCCTGCAGCAGTATTAGAGAACAATGACATAAAAATTTATTGGGATAGGACTATTATAACCGACAAAACTATCCACTATAATAGACCGGACATTACTGTACACGACAAACCAAATAAAATAGTATTCCTTATAGATATCGCAATCCCTAACACCCATAATCTGCAGACCACTATTTCTGAAAAGTTAAGTAAGTACCAGGACCTAGCAATAGAAATAAAAACACAATGGAAAGTCCAGACCGTCCATATAGTACCTATAGTATTGTCTTCAACCGGCATCATACCAACATCATTAAAACACAGCTTAAACACTTTAGATATTCCAGACCATTCACTTACCTTGATACAGAAAGCCGTAATTTCACTCACAAATTTCTAACCTCATCTACACTTACATCAACTTATAGCATATAAAAAAAAAACTTCCCTCTTATGCTTGGCTTTGGCCCGCATATTAGGTGTATACCCTTTTTCATAAAAGGAGAAAAAATATCTAAAAAAAATAATAATTAATAATTGTTGTTTTTTTTCTTGTTAATATAGTATCGTTGAGCTAGTATCCCATAACACAAGTCTCGAACTTACTTTGGGGCTAGCTCAATCTGTGTGATTTGTCCATATAAAAAAGAAAAACTTTGACACTAACTTTAACACTAGTTTGAAATTAAAACTTAATTTGCAATAACCCTGCAACTTTTGCGTCGAATGTAAAACCCATCTCTCTTGTTGCAGGTTCTATTGGGACCTGTGTATGCTGCTGCTACTGGTCGCGAACCTCATCATCCTGCCGGTCGCCATCTCCTTCTTCAACGATGACCTCAGCACGCGCTGGATCGCCTTCAACTGTCTCTCCGACACTATATTCCTTATAGATATCGTTGTTAATTTTAGAACAGGTAATTCGTTTTTCTTCTCTTTCATTTCCCCCCATGCCATCCATTCGCACCAGAAACGGAATTCCACCATCGATGTTGACTCCTGTAAATTTGATGGAACTATATAAATTTTAATCCGCCGTACAAAAACTAATTCTCTTTCATCTATCCATACATTGTGTATTGATTTAAGTCCATACATTTGATTAAAATTTTGTGGTCAGGTATTAATTATGACTACAAACTACGAAAGCATAATCGAAATGCGTGATTTATCGAATTCACCCTGATAACATCGAAATTCGTTTATCCATATTTGTTGTTTATTTTAATTATAAATTTTGTGTTAAATTGAATTAATATGCAAAACATGAATCAGCATGTGATCAATAACAAAATTGGAACGCTCATTCATTTGCAAAATTCATCCATCAAGACAATACTTACATATAATGTTTCAATTCTCTTGTTTTCAGGAATAATGCAGCAGGATAATGCAGAACAAGTGATATTAGATCCCAAGTTAATAGCGAAGCACTATTTGAGGACATGGTTCTTCCTTGACCTCATCTCTAGTATACCACTAGATTATATATTTTTGATCTTCAATCAGGTAAACGTACGTTGCAATTTGGTTGTGTTGTTCTATTACTAGTTTTAAACCTGTCTTTTATGTTATGGATTCTGTTTCAGCTTGGGATTTAATTTGTTTATTAGACAGTATTAAGTTGTTGTTTTCGTTGTTTTTTGTTTTGTTTCTCATTGTGAACTTTTGACCAACTGCCACGAGAACCTACGACATCGTGTGCTCGGTTTTATCTCGTATTTTAAGGGTCTAAGAAAACATGTGAAGGTTTGATTCAAGCACAATAGTTTTTTATTCTTCATCAAAACTTTTTCCTATTATTTTAATATTAACAATTTTCGGCACATCCTCAGACTTTATGCACGTTACTTTCAGTACCTACCCATATGATTCTTCTATTTCAATACTATTTTTGTTATAGTTAATCGATTCATTAGAAGTTTTAAGATTGTATGGGATACTTTCCTTTCTTACGATTTTTATGCTTAAAAGCACACATTTGAACTTTTGGCACTGCCTGTTCTTCTTTATATCCTTCAATCGCACTCCTATTACTAAGTTCCTATGGTTGTATTTCCTTTTTTTCTTCATTTATTTACGTCCTCGCCCATTTTTTTTTTGTACTGTTCCATAGCATGATTTCCTTTTATGCTTTCCCTGTGACACAATGATTTAAGACTCAATTCTCGAAGTAATGATTATATTTCTTAAACACTTCTTGAGATTCAGTTTAACAACACGACCGAATTGCATTTTTATTTATTTTAAACAAGAACACTAACTAAAAAGCAATTGTTTATATGCATCGACAAAAAGCTATCACAGGCAATGAATGCCTTATAAATACAATATGAAGCTTTCACATAAGTATGTTAATATCTCCCACTCAAATTTCAGAGATATTACAGACAGAAAAAACATAATTATAACATGTTTATGGTTATGCTTCAGCACTTTTCTTTGGCTGATACTTATAAATCTTTCAAATCAGCAAGTCTGCATGTACACTTCAACTGTATAAAACGCTACCTTCGACGCTCTTTCTCTTTAGACTACCTCTATGTTAATTGCCTTTATTAATCATGATTTTATATTGACAGGACTTTAGCGAAAGCTTTCAAATCCTTCACGCGGGTCGTGCTTTAAGGATACTGCGGTTAGCGAAGCTTCTCTCCCTGGTGCGGCTGCTGCGACTGTCCCGACTCGTCCGATATGTGTCGCAGTGGGAGGAAGTATATGTAAGCCATCATCTCTTCTAACCCGGCTCTCTGGGTTGCCCTTAACTACTTACCCACTGACACTGCTCTAACACCATTACGCTCACATCTACTAACACAATGACTAAAACGCTACTAAAACTTATTTATAATATTGGATTTAACTAAAGATGCAGCATAAACTAGAAGATGAAATTGTGACCAATAATGAGGATGTATAATGTGATTTGGAACTGTTCTAGCGAGTAGTGAACCTAAAGACGTAAATGGAGTTTTGTTGTAATCCTGTATTATACCATTGATCCCGCCCCCACTGTATGTGAGCCCACGTCCCGCTCTGCACTTCTCTACTGCTTCTCTGCAAGCTTCTTTCTGCCTGAGCACGCTCTTCCGCGACGTCTTCTTTCTGCGCCCGCGCCGCGCCCGCGACCGACTCCCGCCGCCGCGACCCGATCCGACCTCACCGCCAACGACTATTATTTGCGATATTGATATTATTTTGCCGCTTTTTCGGAGCCTTAGATGATGCGCTGACGCCGAATAATGCAAACCGTGTTAGCAAAATCGAGCTTATTTAATTGCGCGACGTAACACATGGAATTCCCAAAGTATTTACATAAAGACAAGGATGTCCATAAGCTATTAGGTAATATAAAAAAATATTCATCTGTTTCATCATTGTCAGTTTTTACATTAAATCATACATAGAACTCTCAACCATAAATCAGAAATGTAAAACAGTTAATTATACTTAGTTCCCAAATGAAAAAAACGTAAGAGGCACATAGAAGACAACATTAAACCAAGAGCCAAATCGAAAGCGGAGAGTCAGTGAGAAGTGGAGCACGGGGAGGGTGGTGGCGACACCACACCGCAGTGACGGCGTTGTGTGCAGATGAGCCCCGGGCCGCAGCCGCGCGCGCCCGTCGAGCCCGCCGGCGGGGGCTCCCGCGACCTCGCCTCCCAGGTGCCGCATGCCGCGTCCGGCGCTAGTGTAGGGGCCTAGCCCGCGCCTAGTCCCGCTCGGTGTTAGTGCATCCTGTGTGTCCGCACGCGATCGCCCCCAGCCCCCAAACCCGCGTCGACCTTCGCCCGCCGATCCCGCCCGCGCTCTGGGCGCGCCTGGCTCTCTTCCTACTATCTCGTGTTTCTCGCTTGTTTTCTAGATCTTGCAGAATCTTCAAAAAAAGCGCACCGAACGGAGGGGACGCCTCAGCTCCGACGTTACCAAAAAGAAGGGTGGCACCAAAAGCAATCTGATCTTCAAGGTAACCAGGGTCGGCACGAGCCGGCGCGCATGTGCTCGTTCGCCCGCTTAGCATGTTGCCGGTGTCGCCGGCGTCCTTAGACCGCTGCGTTCGCTTTGCTTCCTCTCTTTCTTTGTCGTTTCTGTTTCCGACCCTCGTCCCGCCGGCGGCCGCGCGGATGACGCGCCAGGCGGCGGCTCGCACGACCGCGCGGCGGCCGCGGTCGTGCGACTCGCGCTGCGCCATCACCTCGCATGCTCGCTCGACTCGTCTCACGCGTTCATATTTTATTTCTCACTAATTTACGAACTCATCGGTAGAGAATCATCGCGATGCTTGAACTCGAGCGTCCTTGTCGCGCGCAGTCCGCACGGCTTCCTTTAGAGGCGACTCTGCGTTGTGACCCAACCCTGATCAACATTTCATCTGTTCACAGTTCCTCAACATGGCGTCAGTGTTCATGCGGATATTCAACTTGATCTGCATGATGTTGTTGATCGGACACTGGTCCGGTTGTCTTCAGTTCCTCGTACCTATGCTACAAGGTTTCCCACCAAACTCATGGGTCGCGATAAACGAACTTCAGGTATGTGTACATTCATCTCATCACAACGAATATTATAAAACATATAAAATCTGCATACTTAATCATATGCAGCAAGAGTACACATCAAATCTTCAAGTGTATTGATATAACTTAACTTTTTATAGATAAAGTAGGATAGGGCAATGTTATATATTATTTACAAGAAGATTACATATCCTTACTGACAACAAAAAGAACTGAATACAAGAAGTTAATAAAGTAAATGCAAATGAATTCCAGGATGCCTTCTGGTTGGAGCAGTACTCATGGGCGTTATTCAAGGCGATGTCTCACATGCTGTGCATTGGCTACGGCCGGTTCCCCCCACAATCCCTAACAGACATGTGGCTGACCATGCTGTCTATGATATCTGGAGCCACCTGCTACGCCCTCTTCCTCGGACACGCCACCAATCTCATCCAGAGTCTTGACTCCTCGCGCAGACAGTATCGTGAAAAGGTAAACAACGGATCTCATCAAGATTTGATACTTGGAGCTAAACTAGCTATAGTTTTATCCTTTAGATACCCACGCATGGATTGATAGAAATCTGGCCTTCCATTCTGGGACCAATAAAAGTCTAATAGTTATTCAGTAAACCGTTATGAACACCTGCATTAAATGGATATTAATGCAAACCATTGATTAGCTTCAAGACATTATCAGTAGACATTATCATATCTAAAACATCCATTAAATTAAGCATGTACCTAATTCATATACATAGTCATGGACAATCACTAAAAGCTTAATTACCTGTTTCAGAGATTAGACGTGAGTACAGAAAGAATGTGTGTCAGTGTGTCACTGTTGTGCTGAATTCATTAAGTCATTACCATCGCACCAAACATTATCACGGAATTTAACGGGTGTTCATAACAGTTTTGCTCATCAGTCGCACTAACAATCATTATTTGTTCCTATGAGTCCTGATTCCTGAACTCACAGTCATTTCTGGCTTCTTGTCTCTGTACATTCAGAAGTAATAAAAGTATCAAGGACATTATTAGCAATGTTCTCGTAGGAATCTAACCTTATAGAAACAAAGGCTATCATTAATGTAAGTAGCGGGATTGATTTCTGTATAAATTAAATATTCCTAAGTGTGCGCAATTTATGGGTTTTTATACTTTAATAACTTGCATGACTACTAGCTTCCAGGTCTATTATCTACTTCATATAAAATTGAATCCTATTTCATAAGATGTGTTTCGTAAGAGACTGCGATCTTGTTAACTTTTGTACTGAACTACCATATCGTATAAAAAAATAAAACGAAATCCAAAATAATGCAATCTCGTATTTAAAAATTTACTTTGATCACAGTAGAAATACATCTTATGAAAGCCACAGCCACGATCACGAGTCGGAAACTGAGAAAGGAAACATTGCTTGTCATAGGAAGACCTGATCAAAACAATGCAGAGCAGTCAATATGTGCCAACGTAGATAGCTTTCGTGGTGGTGACTTTGTATAGTATCACTGGTTGGTTATGTAATCCCATAGCATGAACTCTTTTTTAACCTAAATTTTCTCTCAATTCCAGGTGAAACAAGTAGAAGAATACATGGCATACAGAAAACTACCTCGGGAGATGCGGCAACGCATCACTGAGTACTTCGAGCACCGGTATCAAGGGAAATTCTTCGACGAGGAGCTGATCTTGGGAGAACTGAGCGAGAAGCTTCGAGAAGACGTCATCAACTACAACTGCCGGTCGCTCGTCGCCTCTGTGCCTTTCTTCGCCAACGCAGACTCAAACTTTGTGTCTGACGTTGTTACTAAACTGCGTTATGAAGTCTTCCAACCTGGTAAGTCATGGTTTTTTATCTACTGCGTTCAATTCTTAGAATTAACACTGCTATAAGAAGCTTACCAAAACTGCGGTCAAATTCAATTCAAGATCCTGAAGGAAATTACAGGTTACAATGGTTCCCAAAGTCAGAGTACTTCTGATGAAGGCTTGCAACTTTTGCAATAACCTCTTGTAGTAGATCGGTGTAAAATAAACTCGTCCTGTCGAAGGCATCATCATGTTTTATGTTTTTTTTGTTACTACTGTATTGTTTGTTTGGAGGAAAATAAAATTATCTTTATCTTCAAACACCCTGTCAATAAGAAGTGCGAGTGTGATTATAAGTTACACTTCTTCTGTGATCATTAGATCTTTGCACTGTACTTTTGCTAGCATTTGGATGTTCTCAGTGTTTATGATTGTTGACAATGTTCACTAATCCACTTTTATTGATACTTTCCAGGTGACATCATTATAAAAGAAGGAACGATCGGAAACAAGATGTATTTCATTCAAGAAGGGATAGTGGACATTGTGATGGCTAACGGTGAAGTCGCAACTAGTCTTTCAGACGGATCCTACTTCGGCGAGATCTGTCTGCTGACCAACGCCCGCCGCGTCGCGTCCGTCCGAGCCGAGACCTACTGTAATTTGTTCTCTCTCTCCGTGGACCACTTCAACGCTGTGCTCGACCAGTATCCACTCATGCGGCGGACGATGGAGAGCGTCGCCGCCGAACGGCTCAACAAGATCGGGAAGAACCCCAACCTGGTAGCGCATAGGGAAGACGACACCACATCAGAAGGGAATACCATCAACGCCGTGGTGAATGCGTTAGCCGCCGAGGCCGAGCACGTGAGCTTGTCAGACGACAGCGTGGCGCGGCTGTCGGAGCGCTCGCTGGGGCTGGCGCTGCAGCCGCTGCAGGCCGCGTCGTGCCGCATGGCCGGCGTGGCGCTGCCCGGGCTGGGCGTGGCGGCCGCACTGCCGCGCCCCAAGTCCGAGCACGACTTCAGCTCGGCGCAGACGCCGCACCCGCCGCTGTCGGCCGCCGGCGCCGCCTTCCACAAGTCGGACGCCGGCATCGCGCCCTGACGCCGCACCGTGTGCTAGGCCGAGCGCCGTGAGATAGCAATACTAGGCTTAGTGCGAGCCGCCGGCGCCGCAACGCCGCGCCGCGTCGCTGCGCCGGCGCCTCGCTAGTTGTAGCGTAGACACGAGTATTATAGCTGCGACTTCGCCGGGCACGCACCGCGCCCGCTGAATCTCATTTTGTGATCTTATACTTAATTCTCCTGTGTTATAATTTAGGTTAAATTTTATATCATTGACGCTGTGAGGGATCGACGAATACGCGACGTATTCCGATTGTATAGATATACCTGTTATATATTGAGAATGATAACTATTGAATCTTTATAGAGATACCTTGCCATTAAAAGAGAAAATAATTATATAGACTAGACTGATATGTAAAGATATCACTATTTTATGCTTTGTTGGCGTATGACATAGACCTCTATTGTTGAATTGGAATATTAGTTCGAGAGATTACGACGTTCGAAGTGTATAAACGTTCCTGATAAATCACGATACGGATATTATATTTGAAGTTTGAAGTTGTTTATAAAATGTATAAACGTTGGATCGTGGGGAGTGTAGAGCGCGGGTGTGCAGGGCTGGGCGCGCGACGTAAATATTTTGTTTAATTATATAAGCAGTAAAAATAGATTGGCTACATCACGAATTACTGACTTGATTAAAGAAAAAGAGCTTATGCTCATGCCCAACTAGCACAAGATTCTAAGTAGTAACAATCTCTTTCTACTCTTCGTCACAAGGGATTGAGATCCCGCGCCCAGCGCCGCAACTGCGCTCCCTTGACTGCACAAGCGACGCACAACAGAACGAGCCACACGCGATTCCAATAGCACAGGGTTACTCAAAGTGGAGGGGGTTACTTAAAGGGGGGTTTGCGATCCCCAGTGGGTTCTACATCATGGGTGATTTGCGTTAATTATATCATGGCGTTGTTTTCTTTAATCAAGTCTAAACTGCACAGCGCATACATACTTAAATAGACATGCACAAGATATATTTCATTATTATAAGCTAGGCAAGATGGGGTGTTAAAAGGAGTCCTGACCCGTGCTTCACCTTGGTTAAGGGTTTCGCAGTCGTCTGGCAAAAAGGGGTTCGTAAAGCTACAAGTTTGAGTAACCCTGCAATAGCACACAGTTGCTTTAAATCATTTTAATTATAAGTAGTCATATCTACCGATAATCGACATAGTTAGCGCAACATTCTCTCGGTTTCTCATGTAGGGATCAGTAGCGCTTCGAATCTTGAGAGTTTCTTTGTAAATATCGTATTATATCGAGGATTCGCCAAGCGCTCGTCGGATTGAGGGTTTGGTCCCATCCAGCTCAGTGACAGGACCCGGCTGAAGTAATTATTAAGTTATTTATTTATTCAGCATACCTATTTACATTAAATATAATTAGCCCATAGATATAGACAATCAAGATTTTCTTTAATAGTCCAGCCCAGCAAACGCCAGCATTAGCGGCTTGGGCAAGACAATTTACACACCAGAAAAAGATTTATAGGGTAAGTTGGACCTACCCTATAAAAGTCCGGATAGGACGTTCAATTACGATATAATACTCACATCGATTTATGATACGACTCTAAAAATAAAGTTTTGGTTATACTTATGAGTTAGTGACTAATGCAGGTATCACGATCACGTTCCAAGGGCATTTCAAGACTAAGATTAACATTTAGCTATAACTTCCATGACCAACGCCTTAACCTCGATGTGCCTTGAGGAGCACAGAGGAACTTACCAAACATTTATCTACAAATTGCAAACTACTGGACAGAACGACATACGATACGACATAGATTTAAGTCCTAGACCAGTAAAGGCCTGCCTAATCGTTGTAAGCAACTCCACGAGCATAGGGAGCTTGATTTAAACCGAAAAGCAACGATAATAGTTGTCATTTCTAAATAATCTGTGGTGAGGACCACCAGACTGGATGGGACCACTAGGGATGGAGTGTGTGTCGCCTGGCGCCGCGAGCGTCGACCGGTCCAGTCAATTATTCCGTGCGCTCGCTAGGATGCCCATGACTCTCGATGCACTACACTTCATACCTTGTTTAATTGTAGGTGAAAATAATTTATTGTCGATAGTGATCATTTCGTAGGAATAAGTAGGCCGGAGCGTTAACAAATTCGGACGAATTACGTTATGTGATAGAGCAGCGTTGGCTGCGCGGCCGCGGCCCGGCTCTCCGACCCCTACCATGTTAGCCACAGTAGATTGACTGCCATAAAATACTCGCTTCTATTCTCAAATTCAGTCTATCTTTTCCTTCTACAATAGCCTTAGTTGACTTTCCGAAATGGCTTCACGCAAACGCTTACATTCTAATTTTAAGTTAGAAATTAGGTACCTTAACTAAGTATGACATATCCTATAGTGAGTTTGGGGAGTCGGCGAGCCGACCGCCGCCGGCCGCCGTCTTGGCACGAATCATCGTTGACTATTTCTTATAGTGTCATGACAATTTGTAAAGATGGTTTTGCAAATGTTGACTTTTTAGCCAAAATATAGTTAAAGAATGACGAACCAATACGCGGTAGCTTACTAGTAGATGAATGCAGCCTAGTTCTGTTTGGCGACTAACACCAATAGTTACTTTATACTGGTAAGATATTTATATACAATTGGTCTTAGCAGAGTGACTGTCTGTCAATTTATCTACAAAGAGAAAATATATTTGCGTTTAATCCCGAAAGCATTTATTTACCATTGTTTTAACTACTTACCTAACATTACAGCTTTTGTAAATTATATAAATTTTATAGAAGAGGTCTATTTTTATTGTGAAGTTAAAACTACTGATTGTAAGTGAAACCTATACGAAATCAAAGTTTTTTTAGATCTGGATTGTTATTTATTAAATATTTTACTGATTTCTGGTATCTATTTTCACCAAAAGTGCTCATCGCTGTCAAGAAAATTAGAGAAAAATGCATTAAAGAATGAAGAAAACTGTTACGTTGTTTCAATCATTTTGCTGTTCAAACTGCTGTTTCTAATAAATGATCTACAACCCATCTTGAAAAGTACTTGTAGAAACCAAAACTTTTTAAATCCTAACTATGCGAAAGTGAGTTTGTTTGTTTATTTGTTTGTTTGTTACCTCTTCACGCTTCATCTACTGAACCAATCTTCCTAAAATTTTGCATACACATAGTTAGAAGTACGGAGAAGGACATAGGGTACCTTTCATCCCGGAAAAAAGCACTGTTCCCGTGGGAAATTCACGCGGGCGAAGCCGCGGGCAAAAGCTAGTACTTAATATAGCAAATCCATTCAAGAAACCCACGTCAAATCACGTACAACCTAAACGTCCAACGTATTGGAAAAAATGCCAATTTAGACCACTCACTTGAAACTTACTATCCCATGCATTAGCAGTCATAAAATGACGAGAACTATGAAAAAGATGGAGTCCCGTGTACCTAGTTATTTCCCTTTTCTTACATCTACTCCTTGATATGACGTTCACTTTTTCATAATCTGCTTCATTTTATTCTAGTTAGGCCAACCTAGACCTCTCAACCTAGGCTTCCGTTGCGCGCGCGGTAGTCCTTTTTGCTCGAAGCCTCTCAATATTGATTCATTTTCCTCCAGGTTGTTCCTAAACATTTCCTAAACAAGCTAAATAATTTCTATGTAATGTATCGTAGACGTAGCATAGACCACCTACGGGTGAACTTCGTTGTCTACGACATGCTACGCCGTAGCACCTGTAGTCGTGGCTGCTACTACAAGTGCTACGGTGTAGCTAAACTGTCGCAACTATAATAGGAGCGTTATGTTTTCAGGGTTCTTGTTGTATGTATGTTTGTGTGTATGCATCGAGATATTATGTACTATGTGTATGTAAGTTTTTTCATTCCACCATAAGTTCTAAAAGGCTTAACTGATTTTGATGTGAGATGAGAGGTATTTTTAAATTCCTTGCATTCCTCCGAGTGAGTGAAGTATCAAAATGAAGGGCTTTAAAAGGCGATTTCAAAAGTGTATAATGTTTGTATGTATGTACTTTTTGTTGTATAAGTTATTTATTTATTTTTTAATAATCGAACATTTTCCCGCCACCCGTTCTACTGCCGGCCAAAGAGTACAGTAGGTACCTACCTATAACACTGCCAGCATCAGGGGTTGACAGGTACACGTGGTATCAAGTGCATAAAAAAGTTGAGTGTTTGACTCGCCAATTTCGGTGGGGGGAAAACAACGCGCCTTGTTAGACAACATAATTTATACACGCACACAAAGATCATGCCGACCACTAGCTTAAAAACTACGTACACAATCACAAACAGTATGAGTATCATATGAGAGGGGGATGCCTGTGGTGACCTCTCCTGTTGGTTGAATGCTCTAAGCAAAAAACCTATATATTGTAGGCAGGAGCGAGAGTGGGCGAAACCCCGAGATATCGAACGAGGAGATGCGAGAGCTACCCACTCCAGTACATTATCGCACTTGGCTTATCTTGTGAACTTTCCACAGAAATATTTTTTATGAGCATTTATGTTGGAACTTTCATAACAATGTGTACAGGCGCCATCCATAATATCTATGGATAGAATTCGATAGAATTTTGGGGATGGAAACACTGTGATAATTGTCAAATTGACTGTTGTCAGTGTCCATGTGTCAATCAACTGTCACTGTCAGAGCAGGTGCGTACCGTGCAGCACCAGTACCAGTGCAACATAAAATGTAAAGAAAGAATTCCAAGTTGCAGCTTCAGCAGCAGATTGTGCCCTATTATTGATAATTTATTCATCTTTTACTTGCTTTCCTTGTGCAAAAAATAATTGCAGTCGTTGAGAGAAGTCGTCTCATGTTCGAGTACCTGCGTAATCATAATATCTCATGAGTGTTTGTGATAATTAAATACCACGTCGCGGAACTTCCACGATGTCGACCCGAAGAGCGAGAATAAAAGCAGTTACCTCGTTACCTCCGCGAAGGAAAAATGCAGATACAGATAAAAAACCAACTACATCAAAGGACGATGTCGAAAAAGCGTTAAAAAGCCCCAGAACTCCTCGATCTCATGTCAAAAACGATGGTATTAGTGAAAAGCCTTCTCCTGTGCCTAGACCTCCACCAGGCCTGTTACCTTTACGTTCAGCATCACCTAAAACACCTAAAGTGCCCTTGACTCAGGATAAAGTACCAAC
The DNA here is from genome assembly GCA_018467065.1 of Ephestia elutella. Taxonomy (NCBI): domain Eukaryota; kingdom Metazoa; phylum Arthropoda; class Insecta; order Lepidoptera; family Pyralidae; genus Ephestia; species Ephestia elutella. The sequence goes on from CM031582.1 coordinate 6,887,730, forward strand.
ACCAAGAGAAAACCGGCCAGCAACACCGAAAATCGCTGAAAAAGTTTCAGTAATAACATCTGTTAGTAAACCCAGTGTATTTGCTTCTCCTCAATTGAGACGAGACAGTCCAGATAGACGACGAATAGCGTCACCTATAACACCTAGGTTAGGCAAACATGTTGTCAAATCTACCCCGCCACATACTAAAGTAGTTGATAGAACTGTTGAACCCCAAAATGTGAACAAAACAGGAGCTAATAAAAATGAAGTCATTGATGGTAAGCTGTTTTGTAGTCTTTGTTGTATTATTGCTTATGTATTACAGTGAACTTGCTAGCATTTATCTGTAGCTTATTATATAATAATTGTATAGTATGACAATTTCAATATATAGTCAACCAGGGTAATTGTATATGCTTTTGATTTTTTGGTTACCTTCATCAATATTATGAATCCTATTTTTTTCATTTATTTTCTATATTAACAAAAAAATATATGTCAATGACAAATAAATATATGTCAATGATAAGTTTGACTGACAGACAGACAACAAAGTGATCTTATAGGGTTCCGTTTTTGCCTTTTGAGGTACGGAACCCTAAAAACTGAGTTTAGACAGCTGTTAAAGATACACATACATAGAATAATTGGTCAAGTGCGTGTCGGGCCACGAACAATGTAGGGTTCCGAAGGTACCTATCCTGTAGAAATGCAGACACATGAACTTATATTTACTTCCACTTTTTTATAACTAATGAAAATAACCTAAGTATATACCATCATATAGAATGAAAATTTTTTTACGAATATTTTTCATACTAAAATCAATTTGTAAGTTTATCGTCTATTACTCATTAACGTGTAAAGTCTACATAGCCGTGATAATTTTCCTTTTAAATTCATTATATTTGCTAGTTATTATAATTTGTTTCATGTATCCACCCTCCACCATTTTCCTGTTCGAGGGGGGGGACACTTGACTCTAACAAAATTTATCACTTTAAAGTTCAATATTTTGCACACGGATCCCTAAATCAAAAAATGTTTTTTAGACACTCATAATATTTTTAAAAGACCTATCAAATGATATCCCACGCGATGGTATAATTGAGAGAAAAAAAAACATCCCCACTTTAGGTGTAGGGGAGGCCCCCTAAAAAAAAATATTTTTCCTAATTTTATTCTACAGTTCGCTCCGCGCAATAAATATGTATATCTCTTCCAAATTAAAATTTTCTAGTACTAGTAGTCTGAGATTAGCTGCAGACAGACGGACGGACAGACATGACGAAACGATAAGGGTTCCTTGTTTACTTCGGAACCCTAAAAATGTTAGGGGGAATGTTTTTTTCCACTTCCAATAATAGCACATTGCAGCCGCTATGTGGCATATTTTAACGGCACTTACTAAGAACACTTTTGATAACAAAACAACGAGACGAGTTCGAGAGATATGAGGTAAAAAATAAAGAATCTTACATGCATACAAACATACAAGATATGCGCGAAAAATATAACGCTTCCTTTGCAGTCTGGTAAAAACAACATTTACAGGCATGTTTTATGTAGACGTTGCTTGTCTATATGATTTTCTTATCTCTATAACATCTTTGACTGCATTAGAAATATAATCTAATGAGTACTTGGTTTCTCTTTTTCAAACATATATTGGCATCCTGTACATTATCTGAAAAACAAAGTGTTTACTTTTACCCACTACCACCTACTATGCATTTTATATATTTGTTTCCAATTACCCATACCGTTTCATGATACAATTTACTGATGGGTAATTGTAAACATCCATTTACCATGTACCGGTTTACTATAACTTTTCAAAAGCGATGCAAAAGCAAAGCTAAACCTTATATTTATATATCAAAACTATAGGGGTTAACTAAAACTTTAACTTTCATAAACAAATTGAAGTGTCAAATATTTGTCGCAAATTGTAAAACCACTTTATTTTAACGACTTTTCTTCACAACACACAAAGTTATTTTTGACGTGTGATAGATTTTGACAGCGACAATAGAACAAAGTTGTGTTCCGAAATAAATTACATTCTTTTTATTCATATTATAAAAGAGTTATGCTGTCTGTTTCCAATCACCCCTGTTTATAATTACCTGTTAGTAATTATTGGTAATTTATTTTTTTACCACAGATTATAATGTTCCAAGTGTACCAGAAAGTGTTTCTGAAGATGGAATGGATGGTATCATACCACTCCAGCCTACCAACTCAGCTCCGAAACCCATAGATCAATTGAAGAATGAAATCATTTCGGAAAATGCTGAAGTCCTCTTTGATCCTATTGTTCCGTTGCCTTCTCCAAGTAAAGTGAGGCCTAAACTCCGACCAGCACCGCGCTTGGGCCCACATCGAAGGAACAGTATACAGGTAGTGTAAACATTGGCGGTCCATAATATACCACTATCTACCAAAATATTAAAATTAACTTTAATTTGGGAAAATGTAAGTGAGCTAAGAAAAAATGTATACCAAAAAATTTTTTTTTGATAGGTGCTGTGGTTACAATCCTTATGTTATGTCATCTTTGTTTTTTTTTAATACTTGTAAATAATGGTTACAATGAAAAGTGAGAAAGAAAGGCGAGGCCTTTGCACAGCAGTGGGACACTGTTATCCTAATCCTAACTAATATTATAAATGCGAAAGTGAGTATGTTTGTTGGTTACCTCTTCACGCTTTATCTACTGAACCAATCTTCCTTAAATTTTGCATACACATAGCTGGAAGTACGGAGAAGGACTTAGACTTCATCCCGGGAAAAAGCACTGTTCCTGTAGGAAATTCACGCGGGCGAAGCTGCGGGCGAAAGCTAGGCTTATAAAAATAACAGTTGAAGTACACCACATTTCAAGCATAGACATTCCTTACTAACTTTAACTAAAGCCACTCTTATACAGGGTAGTGCGAGCGAATCAGAGGATGAAAGTCGCCGAGCGCTTCTCAACGCCGGGTCGACGACCCCGGCCCCACCCCGACAGCGGCATGATTCACATACATCCTCGCTTAACACTCTTCTATCAGCACCAGCCAGGTATCCCTTATAATATTACTAGCTGCGTCCCGGGGCTTCGCTGCCATGGGAATTTCGAGATAAAAAATACCCTATGTGCTATTCCCGGTATTTATCTACCCGTATACCAATTTTCATAGAAATCCGTCCAGTAGATTTTGCGTGATTGAGTAACAAACATCCTCACAAATTCACAAACTAACATTCAAACTTTTGCATTTATAATATTAGTAGGAAGTAGGATAAATACGAAAGCAAGTTTGTTGACTCTTCACGGTTTATCTACTGAATCAATCCTCCTAAAATTTCGCATAGGTACACATAAAAGTACCTACTGAGAAGGACATAGAGTACCTACCTTTCATCCCGGGAAAAAGCACTGTTCCCATTGGAAATTCACGCGGGCAAAAACTAGTTGGATTATATTTTCTTACCTGCATAAAATCAGAGATTTAAATCTCTGCATAAAATATACTATCAAGCCTGTTTCCTGTAATCACATTATTTTTATAAATGTGCTAGTTTAGATATGTGTGTATGAAGATGTATTGATGTTTGTTATGCAGTGACTCTAAATCTACTGGATGGTACCCACTTCCCGCGACCCATTTATGGTTTTGAGTTAACTGGTAACTCACGTTGAACCCTCTAAAACTACCTGTTACTTTGTATAATTTTAATAACTTCCCTATTGTAATGTCGCTCAGATTAGCGTTGCAGGACTATCGATAAGTGACCTTAAAAAATAGTCATACTATCGCTAGGCCTATCGATAGCCAATAGTTTGCAATACTATTGATGATTCCCAAAACTATCAATACTATCGATAGTATTTCTTTTCGATAGTATCGATACTATTGATGTTTTCTAGTCAATACTATCAATAGTATTGAATTACAATACTATTGAATTTTTACAAGCTATCGATAGTGATAGTATCGATTGTTTGTTGAAATATAAGTGTCAATACTATCGATAGTTTTGAGTATCATCAATAGTATTGCAAACTATTGGCTATCGATACTATCGATAGTATGACTATTTTTCAAGGCCACAATACTATACTATCGATAGTCAACACTATTGCTGCAACGCTAGCTCAGATCCTAATGGTACTTTACAGGGAAATGAGCCGCATACGAAACGACTCAGTTTGCTCAGGTGTCAGCCAGCTCACGGCGCAGCCGCCGCCGGCGACCTCGCCCGTCAAAGAGAAACATGTGTCCAGGTTAAATCCATGTTTATTCATAGCTTCATTTTACTTACTACATTTCGTAATTGGTTTATTCGCGCTGGTTCTTTTTACATTTGTATGATTATGTAAATTTAACATTGAAACATATAAAAATACATACCCCTAATTTCTTTTTTATTAAAATTGAGTAATCAGTCCCACGTAATTTACTTTTTTTTAAATTATATGAATGACCTGAAATAAAAGACGGAAGAAATTATCTAAATGATAGTTAAAACCGCATCAAAATCTGTTGCCTAGTTTAAAATATCTTATTGTACAGACGTGACCATATTTGATACCTACTATTAATTGATTAAATCCAATTTAATTGATTTTTTATAATGTAATTGGATTTTTCAAAATCAAAATACCTTTATGCCTTAGATCTCGTCGTCAAGACATGAGTCGTCGGATGTCGGCGATGCGGCGGCGACATGAAAACGTACAGAGGGACAAACTCACTATGTACGACCTCATATTCTACAATCCTACCACGAACCCTATTGTGTAAGTACCCACCCACTTTTGTATTCTGTATTTGTCGCCAGATTTTTTTATGTTTCATTTTAATTTTTCCGAAATATAAAAAAAAAGGAAAAAATAATCGAAATAAAAATCAATAGATACATATAAAATTCTTCTATTACTGACTGTACGGGACTACTAAATTATCGCTAAATGAATTCCACACGATAATCGTGGTAACTGATAATTTTCATACATTTCGAAAGTGTTGTTAGTAAAATCCTAATCCTAACTAATATTATACATGCGAAAGTAAGTTTGTTTATTTATTTATTTGTTTGTTACCTCTTCACGCTTTATGTACTGAACCAATCTTCCTGAAATTTCGCATACACATAGAAGTACTGAGAAGGTTATAGCACCTTTCATCCCGGGAAAAAGCACTGTTCCCGTGGGAAATTCAACTTTTAGGCCACATTAAATGAGGAATCATTTAATGATTAAGAACATTCGACTTTTCCCAGTCAGACAGAAGACGAGATCTTAGCCAAAGAGGCCAACGAGAAGGAAGCCAAGGAGAGGAAGGCCAAGGAAAGCGAGGAGAAGGTCGATGACCCCCCCGAGGCGGAGGACTCGGCCGCGCCCGTGCCGCAGATCAAACTCGGACCGAATGGGGAGATTGTTATAGATGAACAGAGTCTGGTGAGTAGTATAGCTATAACGGGATGTAGGGTTGCCAGGTCGCCAAACCTAATAGCCGGACAGACCAGCCAGTTTGGCCGGACATTTGGGTAGAAAGGCCGGACACCCTATAAATATAACCCCATTATTGAGGATTTTATCTCAGTATTAATAGGTATGGCACTTCGGCGGCCAAGCTCGGCGCTCGCTCGTTTGCGAAATGTAAAAGGCCTCCTAACAAAAGCCGGACAGGCCGGACACCGTTTATTTTGGCCGGACACGCAATTAAAAAGCCTACCTATATCCGGCTTTATCCGGACACCTGGCAACCCTAACGGGATGAAGATGAGATGGTAGGTAAAGAGGCCAAGGCGAGGAGAAGGTCGATGACCGCCGGGGCGTAGGACTCGGCCGCGTCCGTGCCGCAGATCAAACTCGGCCCGAGTGGGGAGATTGTCATCGATGAACAGAGTCTGGTGAGTAGTATAGCTATAACGGGATGAAGATGAGATGGTAGGCAAAGAGGCCAAGGAGAGAAGAGGAGAAGGTCGATGACCCCCCCGAGGCGGAGGACTCGGCCGCGCCCGTGCCGCAGATCAAACTGGGCCCGAGTGGGGAGATTGTCATCGATGAACAGAGTCTGGTGAGTAGTATAGCTATAACGGGATGAAGATGAGATGGTAGGCAAAGAGGCCAAGGAGAGAAGAGGAGAAGGTCGATGACCCCCCCGAGGCGGAGGACTCGGCCGCGCCCGTGCCGTAGATCAAACTAGGCCCGAATGGGGAGATTGTCATCGATGAACAGAGTCTGGTGAGTGGTATAGCTCTTTGAGCATACTATTAAGCCTGGAAATTTGTGGTCGGATTGTAGGGATCCCCATTCCATCTCTAGACACAGAATTAATATTAGTACTACGTACAGAAAGGAAACTCCCTGCCCCTCCCGCAATATGGCACCCCCCCGCTCCTTCCGCACTTCTCCCCCGTTCTTGTGTAACTGTGGGACGTTCGACTATGAAAACGCACATATTGACGTGTTACTGACGTGTTCACGGATATACAGTTTCATTTGTAGTAGTAGTAGGCATATTTGACGCGCCGTTTCTATGAAGCGCCCGCCCTGTGCTCTAGATGTAAATCCGCAGATAACTTACATGAAAATGATTTCACTATTTGTAGGCTTTAGTTCTGCCCTCGACAAAAAGTATCTTATGTGATTTTTGTACAAACTTTCTCACACAATTACAGCTTGAGGGTGATCTTCTTTTCGAGTGTGTTATTACTAACACTGGTGTCAGATTTTATTCAAGTCGCCTAAAGGCATCTGACATGACTTTTACGACTACCGCCATCTAGTGGCAGTAGCCGTATACACACTAGTAAACTAAACAGTCAGCCAATGTGCAGGTTTCCTCACGATGTTTTCCTTCACCGGAAGCAGGTGGTGGTCTATGAGAAAACTACCATACATGAGTCAGATTGTCTACAAACTCATGTGACACAGGTAGGATTCGAATCAGAGTCCTATCCGACCTCAGGCGGGTGTCATTACCACTTGGCCACCACCGCTTCAGTGAATTGAGAGGGTGATTTAAAAAAACAAGTATCCTATATTTGACCCCGGGTCTTCTACTTCTTAATGCCTTTAATCAAAATCGGTTCAGCTGTAAAGGCGTTGTTGCAATAACACTTACAAATTTACACAGCTGAACCGATCCAGTGCTTTCACCCTTTAACCTGGAACAAAATTAATATTTATATTTGTAACTAATGTCATGGAATGGAATTCCATTATAGGTGATAAAACAAACAGACAGCACCCGCAAGCTATCCTCAGTGGTACACGAAGGTGCGTGGAGCGGGTCCGGCGGGCGGTACACTCGTGCGCAGCGCACGGGCGACTGGAGCGAAGCGGAAACAGTTCGGTTCTATCGTGCGCTCGCCGCCATTGGCACTGACTTTAGCCTTATGGCGCCGCTGTTCCCCGACCGGAAGCGGAAGGATCTGTATCTGAAGGTCAGCGGAGGATATTTATAATTTGTTTAGATCTTTAGAACAATTTTATTATTATAACTAGCCGCGCACCGGGGCTTCGCCCTCGTGGGAATTTCGGTATTAAAAGTGATCGTATGTGCTATTCCCGGTATTTTTCTACCCGTGTACTAAATTTCATCAAAATTCGTCCAGTTTTTGTAGTAGGATGTTTTCAGAGTTCCTGTGAGTTACTTTATTTAGTCGTTTGTATAGTAGGGAGTATTTTATTGAATTAGCTGTCTACTTGCTGAAATTTTAAAACGTTTTGAGTCATTTGATCAATCAATGTATGTCTGGGTTATGTATTTTGTTACTCGTACAATAGAGATTCACATTATATAATACAAATTCACATTTATTATGTAGTTTGTTGAGGCCTTCAGCCTCCAATTTTATATACATAATTTCTTTTTTCTCTTCAATTCGGTAACAAGGCACCTTGGTATCGCTGTCCCTTTTAGCGAGCAAATGAGAGACCGAGATGGAGGTCTACTTGCGCCTCGCGGAAGGAATCGCATCGCCAATGATCGCAATTCAGTCTCGTTCCGTATGTCATTGAGATTGCGTGTGTCCCGCGCCTCCAGTGCCGCGCGCGCGCCCTTACGAGATTCCCGCAGATCTTCCAGAATCTTCTTGTCACTGCTGTACTCCGAAGAAAACTGGTGATCACCAAGAGAAGCCTTCAACTCGCGAGCAAGGTAAGCGATTATCGAGCCCCGTCAAGTTGCCGAATTGTTGAAATCTTCCCTTTTATATACACACATATAGGCCGTTTAACCGAAGTCTCATCCGAGTCTTAGGTATATCTTTAGGTCCTCATACCGCACAAAAGGAGTCAACCTATTTACACGGTTGCCACTCCATAATTTGGTCCTTTACGAGCGGATTTGTCCAGCTTTTAATATTATATGTACTTTCGCTTCGGCGTTAGTGCTACGAACCGCCATCTTGTTAATTGCATTTTTTGCTAATTCACCTTCCATATACTTTCTTTATAGTAATTTCCAATAATGGCTTCTAACAAACTCGAAGCCAAATTAAAACAACTCATTGCCAAAAAAGAAGCTATTTATGAACGAATTAATCGTTTATACGATATAAGCAAAGGCATTTCCAATTACGATTATCGTTCGAATGAGTCATTTCTAGCCCAATCTGAGACTATCAGCGAACTTTATGACAAATTTGAAGTAATCGTAGAACATATTAATGAGTTGAACTTTGAACTGAAAGAAACCCCACCTGATTACGCGGCTTTAAACTCGTTCGAAGAATTATATTCAGCTATTAAATACAAACGTAATCTAATTTTAGCCAGAGATAAGACTAACGTTGGCGTGTCACTTAAGAAAGGCCCTATAAAATTACCACCTATCCAGATACCTTCCTTTGATGGCAAAATTGAAAATTGGCCGATATTTTACGAAATATTTCGTAGTAATATTCACGAAAACGCCGATCTGACTGACTCGCAGCGTGTCCAATATCTCATGGGCAAACTTACCCACAGTGCTTTAAAATTAACTGCAGGTATTGTCCCCACGGGAGAAACTTATAATACAATTTGGGATTCTCTCGTTAAGAAGTACCAAGATAATCGCACTTTAGGTATTCATTATTTAAACAACATTTTGGACATTAAAAATTGTGTCAATAATACCGCTAGCTTAAACACTTTTATTGAAAAATATTCGGCGTCTATTGCAGCGCTCAAGCAGCTAAAGATACCTAAATTATTGAATTTCATTTTATTACATTGTGGTTTACGAAAGGTTGACTCTCAAACAGCCCAGCTGTTCGAAACGCATATTAGTGGAAAAGAATTGCCATCTTATACAGAATTTATATCTTTTATACAAGATCATATAAAGGCACGCGAAAGATCACATACTAATAATTGTTCGCGGTTTGAAACGCGAGTGACAAATTCCACTAATACTTCAAAAACTTTCATATCAAATAGCGCGCCACGGTGTGAAGTAGAAACGCCCTGCCCAATATGCACAGGCGAAAAACATCCATTGTTTAGGTGTGAGCAATTTAAAAATATGAGTACACCGCAAATTCGTTTCGATTTTATTAAGTCAAAGCGTGCCTGTATTAACTGCTTAAGCCTAACCCACACATTGAATAAATGTAAGTCGCGTTCGACATGCAAGTTTTGTAAAAAACAGCACCATTCATTGTTGCATTTCTCTGAGAATAATAAACTAGACTCAACTCCAGGCGACAGCAAACCGGTTTGTTATCTCGTAGACGCCGCGCAGTCTGCGCACACCCAGTCCGCACCGCCCGTAGAAAATACAACTTCTGTCACATTAAACACAGGAATGCGAAATTCAAATTATGTTTTATTATCTACGGCCCAAGTGTATGCGACTCATAACAATGGTCATGATAAAATTGTGGTCAGATGTTTGATAGATAGTGCGTCTCAGAATAATTTAATAACTTTGAATTGTTGTAAGCGTTTGAACTTACCTATAGTTAAGCTACATAACTCGTCGTTACAGGGTGTTGGAATGTCCACGCAGTTAGTGCATGGCTACATACATATAACAATAGAATCGCGCGTTAATCCCGAAGATAAATATTATATTCATGCGTTAGTGGTAGATTGTATTACAGGTAAGCTACCCGCGAATTATATTGAATTAAATGACGACATGTCGTATATAAATAAATTACCACTAGCCGATTTAACTTGGAATGTGCCGGGAAATATTGACATTATTCTCGGCGCGCAACTTTTTCCATATATTTATTTAGGTAATATGATTGAGTCGGGCGGTCGCGCGCCTCCGGCTGTTTCGACTAGCTTCGGGTAGACTAATGGGTAGTGCGGCAGGTCATTGTGACTCGTTTTCTCAATCGTCCTCGTTTACCGCGCTGACTAATGCTGACATTGAGTCGGGTTTACAGAAGTTCTTTGAATTGGAGGAAGTACCATTTTCACGGCTTATTAGTCCATCCGAAAAAGAGTGCGAAGATATTTTTTGTTCTTCCGTCACGTTTAAAGACAGTAGGTATTTTGTTGACCTACCCTTTTCGCGGAACCCCTCTGAGTTGGGCAATTCTCGTGCAGTCGCCCACCGCCGCCTGTTGGCCCTCGAGCGTAAATTTGCGCACGTGCCAACCCTACGCGAAAATTATAATAAAACCATCACCGACTATATATTTTTTATTCATCACCGACTATATATGGTTATTTATCGGAAGTACCTGATTCTGAATTAACAGAACAGGGCTATTACATACCGCACCACGCGGTCATTAGGCCAGACAAAGATAGTATTCGTGTAGTTTTGGACGCCAGCGCTAAGACGCACTCAGGGTTGTCACTCAATGACATTTTACATGTCGGACCTAATTTACAGGCCGACTTATTTTTGTTATTACTTGATTTTCGTACGTTTCCCATAGCTATGACCGCAGATATTAAACAGATGTTTTTAAGAATCGGTGTTAATCCGCATCACCGCGAATACTTGCGAATTTTATTCCGCTTCAATAAGAATGAGCCTATTCGCACCTTTAATTTCAACCGCGTGCCTTTTGGGTTGGCGTCTAGTCCTTACTTAGCCATGCGCACACTACGCCATCTGGCGTGTGAGCATAGCGACCGCTTTCCGGACGCATCCAAATTGGTAGAAACCCAGTTTTATATGGATGATTATGTTTATTCTGTTCCTGATGAACAAACCGCTATAAAGTTGTCACACAACTTAATTGATTTATTTAAATTAGGTTCCTTCGACCTTGTCAAATGGGCTAGCAATTCACCCGCTTTGTTAGAGACCCTCCCTGGAGGCCAATTCTCGCGTTTGCGATATTTTATCGAATTTGATAATATATCAAACTTCTTTTATCGAACAAAATTATCACAAAATCCTCCAAAATGGTATTCTCGAACCTATTCGACATAAAACTCGATATTATATCGAAAACTAGGGCTTCTCTAATTGAAAACACGTTCCTTTTTCTCGATTATACTTAACTACAATCGAGAAATTTATGTTTTACTTGTTTCATTAAATATTTTATATAAAACCAATGTTTTAATAGTGAATTTATGTAAAAATAGTTATAATACTTTATTTTATGTAACTTAATAAGCTCCAATGCAAATTTATAAAATGCAAAGAAAATGAAATATTTTAGAGTTGATGGAGAGAACGGAACGCGAGGATACTTGTCATTGTTTGTTTATTGTGTGTGTGAGGTTATGTGATATTTGTTATCGGAGTATCAATTATATTCTTATGTATGATATTGTTTCTTTACGAAATTGAATCGAGAAACAAATAAGGTATGGTACTCGAGGCAGAAAAAAGCAAAGTATGTATCTATCCAATCCTCTATATTAGGCTTCAATAAAATAATTTTATGTAAATAAACAACGATTTCCAATAAAATTGAATACAAAATCATCAGCATTCATATTTTACTAAACCATAGCTGAAGAAAAATACAAAGCGTCTTGTAAAGTACGAATATTATGTTATTCAATAGCTTTGAAGCAACAAATATCACACACGATATGGTTTTCGGCCACGCTCGACCACTCGATGCGTATCGAGGGCTGACGCTGGATAAATGTCACATTTGAAATCACGAGAATACGCAATTTCGATATTTATCGATATCCGCCATGTTTTTTCGATAAATGTCGAAATTGATATTATATCGCAGACCCCAGAATTGCCTCCCTGCGTCTCACCGCTTATCAGTTAATTTTTCTAGTATGGATAACAATATTCACAATTTTAAAATCCTTGGTTTAACCTGGGAGCCCGCTGAAGATACTTTTTCTTTGACAACCAGCCCAGTGGACAGTAAATGTACAAAACGCACCATTTTATCATTAATTGCTCGCTTATTCGACGTACTTGGCCTTGTAGCACCGGTCGTTTTGTACGCTAAAATACTTATTAAAGAACTTTGGTTAGCCAAGATAGATTGGGATGATGTACCTCCGCAGCCAATCATAGACCGCTTCACTGCTTTAGCACGGGATTTTCCCGCACTATCTTCTCTTAAAATTCCACGTCATGTTGGAGTTTTTGCAGAATCTGTCGTAAACATTGTAGCCTTTTGTGATGCTAGCTTTAGTGGTTATGGTTGCTGTGTATATTTACACATTTCTGATACTCAAGGTAATATAACGGTCCGCCTTCTTTGTGCGAAATCCAAGGTTTCCCCGCTAAAGTAACAACACTAGCTCGATTAGAACTCGTTGCTGCTTTATTGCTGTCTAAGCTTGTTAGGGTTGTCAGAGAGAAGCTTTCTGCCCGCATTCCTATTGCCGGTACTTATGCGTTTTCGGATTCCACTATTGCGCTCTCGTGGATCCATTCTGCCCCTCATAGGTGGTCTATATTTGTTAGCAACCGTATTGCAAAAATTCAGGAAAATTTACCTGCCGCTTGTTTTAATCACGTATCAGGGAAAGAGAATCCTAGCGATTGTCTTTCACGTGGCATGCTGCCTTCGGAGTTAATTGTACATTCCTTATATTATAACGGCCCGTCCTGGCTTCGTCAGCCTATAATGTACCGAGTGATAGGAAAGCAGCTTCTCACTTATGAGGAGCTCTTAACTGTCCTCGTACAGATAGAATGTCTTTTGAACTCACGGCCTCTTAATGTTTTATTATCTGATCCGCATCCTGACGTTCTCACGCCGGCTCATTTTTTAATATCCAGTCCCATTACTTATTTACCTTCTTCTGAATTGACAGAGGAAAGTATGAATTTGACAAAGCGTAAAAAACTTTTGGATCAACTCGTGTTATCATATTGGAAAAAATGGCGTATTGAATACCTGCATACGCTGCAAGTCTGTCAGAAATGGTGCACTCACGATCGTCCCATAGAGATAGGCACTGTCGTTCTCTTGGGTCAAGATAACGTACCGCCCTTGACTTGGCCATTAGGTGTCATAAAGGAGGTGTTTCCTGGATCGGATGGTATAATTCGCGTGGCTTTAGTCAAGACTGTGTCAGGCACATATAAGCGTCCTGTCACAAAGCTGTATCCTTTGCCTACCCAATAATCAAACCGCAACTTAATCAAACCGCAATTTAATTAAACCGCTTATTTAATCATAATTTCTACCGTAGATATCGATTCGCTGATATTCTCAGACCGCTATTACCTTAATCTATCCACCTAGCTTCTTGTCTATATTTTAATTTGAAAGCTCTGGACCTTTCAAGGCGGGGAGCTATGTTGAGGCCTTCAGCCTCCAATTTTATATAATTTCTTTTTTTTCTCTTCAATTCGGTAACAAGGCACCTTGGTATCGCTGTCCCTTTTAGCGAGCAAATGAGAGACCGAGATGGAGGTCTACTTGCGCCTCGCGGAAGGAATCGCATCGCCAATGATCGCAATTCAGTCTCGTTTCGTATGTCATTGAGATTGCGTGTGTGTCCGCGCCTCCAGTGCCGCGCGCGCGCGCTCTTACGAGATTCCCGCAGATCTTTCCAGAATATTCTTGTCACTGCTGTACTCCGAAGAAAACTGGTGATCACCAAGAGAAGCCTTCAACTCGCGAGCAAGGTAAGCGATTATCGAGCCCCGTCAAGTTGCCGAATTGTTGAAATCTTCCCTTTTATATACACACATATAGGCCGTTTAACCGAAGTCTCATCCGAGTCTTAGGTATATCTTTAGGTCCTCATACCGCACAAAAGGAGTCAACCTATTTACACGGTTGCCACTCCATAGTTTAAGTATGAAAGTACAGATTTAAGTATGTATTTCCAGTTCAAAAAGGAGGAAAGGATAAACGGCGCGCAGGTCGACAAAGCGTTACGTTCAGTGACGCGTTGGGACGTCGCTCGACTGATGGAGGAGTTCGCGCAGGAGCGGGCGGAGGCGGCGCTGGCGGCGGCGCGGCGAGCGGAGCGGTTGAAGGAGATCAAGAGGGCGGAGCGGGAGCGGGCGAGGAGTGCGCACCAGTGGCAGCAGAGACAGAGTGAGTGTAGTTCATGGGACACAGCGTTACGTTCAGTGACGCGTTGGGACGTCGAGACTGATGGAGGAGTTCGCGCAGGAGCGGGCGGAGGCGGCGCTGGCGGCGGCGCGGCGAGCGGAGCGGTTGAAGGAGATCAAGAGGGCGGAGCGGGAGCGGGCGAGGAGTGCGCACCAGTGGCAGCAGAGACAGAGTGAGTGTAGTTCATGGGACACAGCGTTACGTTCAGTGACGCGTTGGGACGTCGAGACTGATGGAGGAGTTCGCGCAGGAGCGGGCGGAGGCGGCGCTGGCGGCGGCGCGGCGAGCGGAGCGGTTGAAGGAGATCAAGAGGGCGGAGCGGGAGCGGGCGAGGAGTGCGCACCAGTGGCAGCAGAGACAGAGTGAGTGTAGTTCATGGGACACAGCGTTACGTTCAGTGACGCGTTGGGACGTCGCTCGACTGATGGAGGAGTTCGCGCAGGAGCGGGCGGAGGCGGCGCTGGCGGCGGCGCGGCGAGCGGAGCGGTTGAAGGAGATCAAGAGGGCGGAGCGGGAGCGGGCGAGGAGTGCGCACCAGTGGCAGCAGAGACAGAGTGAGTGTAGTTCATGGGACACAGCGTTACGTTCAGTGACGCGTTGGGACGTCGAGACTGATGGAGGAGTTCGCGCAGGAGCGGGCGGAGGCGGCGCTGGCGGCGGCGCGGCGAGCGGAGCGGTTGAAGGAGATCAAGAGGGCGGAGCGGGAGCGGGCGAGGAGTGCGCACCAGTGGCAGCAGAGACAGAGTGAGTGTAGTTCATGGGACACAGCGTTACGTTCAGTGACGCGTTGGGACGTCGAGACTGATGGAGGAGTTCGCGCAGGAGCGGGCGGAGGCGGCGCTGGCGGCGGCGCGGCGAGCGGAGCGGTTGAAGGAGATCAAGAGGGCGGAGCGGGAGCGGGCGAGGAGTGCGCACCAGTGGCAGCAGAGACAGAGTGAGTGTAGTTCATGGGACACAGCGTTACGTTCAGTGACGCGTTGGGACGTCGCTCGACTGATGGAGGAGTTCGCGCAGGAGCGGGCGGAGGCGGCGCTGGCGGCGGCGCGGCGAGCGGAGCGGTTGAAGGAGATCAAGAGGGCGGAGCGGGAGCGGGCGAGGAGTGCGCACCAGTGGCAGCAGAGACAGAGTGAGTGTAGTTCATGGGACACAGCGTTACGTTCAGTGACGCGTTGGGACGTCGAGACTGATGGAGGAGTTCGCGCAGGAGCGGGCGGAGGCGGCGCTGGCGGCGGCGCGGCGAGCGGAGCGGTTGAAGGAGATCAAGAGGGCGGAGCGGGAGCGGGCGAGGAGTGCGCACCAGTGGCAGCAGAGACAGAGTGAGTGTAGTTCATGGGACACAGCGTTACGTTCAGTGACGCGTTGGGACGTCGCTCGACTGATGGAGGAGTTCGCGCAGGAGCGGGCGGAGGCGGCGCTGGCGGCGGCGCGGCGAGCGGAGCGGTTGAAGGAGATCAAGAGGGCGGAGCGGGAGCGGGCGAGGAGTGCGCACCAGTGGCAGCAGAGACAGAGTGAGTGTAGTTCATGGGACACAGCGTTACGTTCAGTGACGCGTTGGGACGTCGAGACTGATGGAGGAGTTCGCGCAGGAGCGGGCGGAGGCGGCGCTGGCGGCGGCGCGGCGAGCGGAGCGGTTGAAGGAGATCAAGAGGGCGGAGCGGGAGCGGGCGAGGAGTGCGCACCAGTGGCAGCAGAGACAGAGTGAGTGTAGTTCATGGGACACAGCGTTACGTTCAGTGACGCGTTGGGACGTCGAGACTGATGGAGGAGTTCGCGCAGGAGCGGGCGGAGGCGGCGCTGGCGGCGGCGCGGCGAGCGGAGCGGTTGAAGGAGATCAAGAGGGCGGAGCGGGAGCGGGCGAGGAGTGCGCACCAGTGGCAGCAGAGACAGAGTGAGTGTAGTTCATGGGACACAGCGTTACGTTCAGTGACGCGTTGGGACGTCGAGACTGATGGAGGAGTTCGCGCAGGAGCGGGCGGAGGCGGCGCTGGCAGCGGCGCGGCGAGCGGAGCGGTTGAAGGAGATCAAGAGGGCGGAGCGGGAGCGGGCGAGGAGTGCGCACCAGTGGCAGCAGAGACAGAGTGAGTGTAGTTCATGGGACACAGCGTTACGTTCAGTGACGCGTTGGGACGTCGAGACTGATGGAGGAGTTCGCGCAGGAGCGGGCGGAGGCGGCGCTGGCGGCGGCGCGGCGAGCGGAGCGGTTGAAGGAGATCAAGAGGGCGGAGCGGGAGCGGGCGAGGAGTGCGCACCAGTGGCAGCAGAGACAGAGTGAGTGTAGTTCATGGGACACAGCGTTACGTTCAGTGACGCGTTGGGACGTCGAGACTGATGGAGGAGTTGGCGCGGAGCGGACAGAGGCGGAAGTCGCCAGTCTCTGCCTACCCCCACGGGAAACACATACAACGAGGTACCTTATGTAACACTTAACATGAAATAATTCACGTGCTCTCTTCTGTCCTAAATCCTCTACTGTCCAGGGGGCCGATTTTACAAATTACAAACGTAAATGTCGTGTCTCAATTGTGTCTCAAGAGCCAAAGAAATTAAAATGAAGTGACTAGATCTCTTTAAGACTTTTATGTTTTATTACGATTTCTATGGCTTTTGAGACACAACTGAAGCACGTCGTCGTCTACGTTTTTAATTTGTAGAATCAAGGGCCTGGTCGACAGACTTTTTGTGTAAGACCCCTGGTGCTGCAGTTGTTAATGGGCAACGGTGATCACTTACCATCTGGTGTCCCGCTTGCTCGTTTGCAAAAATTATAAATAAAATATAATTATTTTGTTCCAGGTCGAGGGGTGAAAGCGCTGGAGTCTTCAGTGACCCCGCACGAGGACACCAGCAACGTGGTGGACGAGCTGCTGGAGCGGGCACTGGCACACAAGCGGACCCAGCGGCGGAAACATAACGCTGATACTAATGGTAATTGCAGTGTTGGTTATATAGTAGCTGGTCGAGGGGTGAATGGCGATTTCATGACAGCTCAAATTAAGAAAAAAAAATCGATGTTAAAAAATCTTAATAGATGGCGTTTTTGGAAGCCGAACCGTAATTAAGGTTGTACCTATATTGTGCGCTTTTCCTTGTCAACCAGAGGCAGAAAAATCACCTAACAGTTTGACAGTTGCACAAATCACAATATTGATATTATTTAAGACGAGGTCCAACCTGAGCTGCAAAAAACAAAATTCATATGCGCTTAACCGCGCCGTGTGCGCGTTGCAATAAGATAGTTTTTTGCACAACACAATGTTCTACTTTCGTTGGCAGGATTGAACAGATTTTGTACCGATTTAGCAACTATTTCTCAAATATCTTTAAAAATATTAGTCTAAAAACAAAAGTGCTCGTTTAAAACTTTAATCCATACTAATATTATAAATGCGAAAGTTTGGATGTGAGTTTGTGAGGATGTTTGTTACTCAATCACGCAAAATCTACTGGACGGATTTCGATGAAATTTGGTACAGAGATAGATAATGACCTGGAATAGCACATAGGCTACTTTTTATCCCGGGAAAAAGCACTGTTCCCGTGGGAAATTCACGCGGGCGAAGCCGCGGGCAAAAGCTAGTATAGTATATATATTAACTAATAATAAAAATATATATATATATGTTATCGCTGTAAAATTGTAAGTTCCATGACTTGAAAGCTGAAATTTTTTCTAAATTTTCGGTGCCTTTATGAATTAATTAAGCCGAAAATATGTATTTTTATTAAAAAGTACACGATTAAAACCTTAATAAACATCATAATCTATATTATGTATTATTTTTCCACGTCATAATTAAACTCTAATTAGGAATATTTCTTCATGAAAAATTACTATTTTTTCGAATGTGTGCTACGACATGGCCTTAAATGTTTATTTTATTTAAAAGAAATGCCAATCCCGTGCATTGTTGCTTTCTGTATGGACTCGCCTTTTACTAAGCGCCATCTATCAAGTCATCTGGAACTATTTCTTTTTTTTATTTTGGATCGCGGAAAATCACCCAAAGAAACCGCTAGAGGTCAGTGACCCTGCACGCTTGTCTCTTTTGTTGCGAACAAACAAATTACTTGACCAATTTTGCAATATGTTTATTACGAACGGGGAGGAATATATGTTAGTAGAGAGCAACGTAATGTAATTCTCATGGTGTTTTTTTATGTCCACAGTAACCGACAAGGAGAGAAAACAATCAGAAACAGAATCGACCACGTCGACTTCCAAATCAAATATGGCTACACTGGCGCTAATAAACAGTGCATCACAAGACTTGTCAATATCCAGAATAGACCCACACGTTGGTAAGGTACCAATCAGTACCAACCCGAATTCAACAGCCATACCGGCGAACATAGAAGCTGGTTCTTTAGTGGTCCTACAAGTCAACGATCCAAATTCCCCATCAAAGAAAATGTTACAAACCTATATTTCAAGAGGACCCGGTCAATTAACGCCTGTAGCGTTGCCTCCTACGTTTTTGAACTCTGTGATAGGTTATATGAAGAAGGGTAAAGGTAATGCTGATGGGTCGCCGCAGCTGTCCTCGCCCGCTAGTAGTCAGGATAGTAGGAATAGTACGCCTAGTGTTATACAACTAAATCCTAGCCCTACGAAAAGGCAGAGGATCGGTTCGTACAATATTACCTCCCTTTAGCGTTTAGAAGAATCTTTACTGCTTGTGAATGTAACCTGCTGTCTTATAGCTCCGTATTCATGATTAATTTTGGATAAACTGCGAACATTTTCCTTTTTTTTTTTTCATTAAAAAATATCAGGGGGGCTAAAACGCCCACTTTGATGAATCGGAATATGATCAGTTTCTCATTTCCTAAGTATTTAAAAGTGAACCTTATATCACTATATATAAGATCATTTTTAAATATTTATGATCTTAAAGAAATGGGCGTTTTAACCCCCCTTGCTCTCACAAGACTGATTCTGTAATTGAACCCCAAATCTTTGGTTGTATAGACGTTTATTATCTGATGTTGCCTATAGCATAATAAGTACGATAAATATGTACATTTTTGTAATCTACTAGGTATTTAGAATCTAATGTAAATAAGTATTCATTGTGAAAGCGTCAGTACTTATATTGTTTGACGGCGCCTTATATGTAATGTTTTATAGCAATAAATATTGTTGGATCAATACACAGATTGAAGTTGTAATCTGATTAGCATTTACGGTTTATAAATAAATTATTATTTTACAGAACTGGTACTTTGTTTTACCTTACACCTGAATTGAATGACTCTTATTTCTTGCATTGGACAATATATTGTCCAACTGCTCCATTTTTACCAAACGAAGGTGAATATTGGATATTCTGCTAACTGAACAATCAGCTCCTAAACGTTCGCTGTCGTTTCAAAGGTTATGTTTAGCAACGATAAAAAATACTATTGTTTGGCTTACGATAAAATTTATTCCTATATGTACACAATCAAATCGTAATATCTATTTAAAGTCTAATGTACTTCGACGCCTTCATGCGGGAACCAGTGCGACGACTCCAGGCTGTCCCAGAGCCCCAATTCGGTGTCCAGAAACTCCTGGTTTTGCTGATCTACGTCTATAGTCTTCTTGTGCTCTGAAACATAAAGTAAAATAACCATTATTGCATGTTTATTTTAATTGTGGCTTGTTACCTGCAAAAAACTGTTTTTTTTTTTTATTAAAAATATTGATTTTACTAGCGGTAGCTAAATAAAACCTAAAGCCAAATATTTAGAACAGATTTATTCTCTAAAAAAAAATGTCTAGGCGACGCAGCACACTTTCTTTTTCACGATATAGAAAAATTAACTATTTTAGGGTACTGTTCGACGTAAATACACTATGTTCGACGTAAATACACTAATTCTAATTTTTAGCACAATAAAGTTTATTATAAACACAAACCATATATGGCTATAATAAATAGGTAGTGATAGGTATTTATTTACATTGTGTTACATTATAAAGGTTAAACTAGTGTTAAGTTCCACAAAACAAAAACTCAGCATTGTAATGACGTGTGTGGTACACATCCGTAAGACTTTTTGCCATCAATATATTAGACTGGTATATTAACTCCTTAACTTAGCTGCGAGCTGACACCTAAAATTCGCTACTGCGACGTGACTTAAATTAAAGGCCCATTTAGACGGTGCAAGTTTTTTGCCTGTTGCATACAATTAAATTAAAGCAATAATTTACTTGCATGGTCTAAACAACAGTTGCTTGCAATTGATAGTCAATTGTTGCACTGCAATTATTGCTCTTGTATGTACAAGAAGAAGGGTAGCTACTCTGAAGTGGAAATGGGCAGGTCACATAAGCCGAAAGGAGGACGGAAGATGGGGCCGAAAATTACTGGACTGGCGGCCGTGGATGGGGCGAAGAATGCACGGCAAACCAGCTGCCCGTTGGAGCGATGACATCGCCAAAATTGGAGGCCCATTGTGGAGAAGGACTGCAAAAGATAGCGAAGTGCGATCGAATCGTGCGTCGGAGGAGGCTTATGTCCTGCAATGGACGAAGTGAGCCGCAGAAGAAGAAAAACGAGAACCGCCATTCATATGATTCCAAAACAATTTTTTTTTGTGTGGTATATAGAGTGTGGCAATATTTACCAACGAGCGAGAGCTCCTCCAGCTGCGTCTTGGTGACGGTGGGCGCGGGCTCGGGCGCGTCGCCCAGCCCATAGTAACCCGACCACGCTGAGTAATTTGTGTGGTGGTGTGGTACATAGAGTGTGGCAACACTTACCAACGAGCGAGTAATTTGTGTGGTGGTGTGGTACATAGAGTGTGGCAACACTTACCAACGAGCGAGAGCTTCTCCAGCTGCGTCTTGGTGACGGTGGGCGCGGGCTCGGGCGCGTCGCCCAGCCCATAGTAACCCGACCACGCTGAGTAATTTGTGTGGTGGTGTGGTACATAGTGTGGCAATACTCACCGACGAGCGAGTAATTTGTGTGGTGGTGTGGTACATAGAGTGTGGCAACACTTACCGACGAGCGAGAGTTCCTCCAGCTGCGTCTTGGTGACGGTGGGCGCGGGCTCGGGCGCGTCGCCCAGCCCTTAGTAATCCGACCACGCTGAGTAATTTGTGTGGTGGTGTGGTACATAGAGTGTGGCAATACTCACCGACGAGCGAGTAATTTGTGTGGTGGTGTGGTACATAGAGTGTGGCAACACTTACCGACGAGCGAGAGTTCCTCCAGCTGCGTCTTGGTGACGGTGGGCGCGGGCTCGGGCGCGTCGCCCAGCCCATAGTAACCCGACCACGCTGAGTAATTTGTGTGGTGGTGTGGTACATAGAGTGTGGCAATACTCACCGACGAGCGAGTAATTTGTGTGGTGGTGTGGTACATAGAGTGTGGCAACACTTACCGACGAGCGAGAGTTCCTCCAGCTGCGTCTTGGTGACGGTGGGCGCGGGCTCGGGCGCGTCGCCCAGCCCTTAGTAACCTGACCACGCTGAGTAATTTGTGTGGTGGTGTGGTACATAGAGTGTGGCAATACTCACCGACGAGCGAGTAATTTGTGTGGTGGTGTGGTACATAGAGTGTGGCAACACTTACCGACGAGCGAGAGTTCCTCCAGCTGCGTCTTGGTGACGGTGGGCGCGGGCTCGGGCGCGTCGCCCAGCCCATAGTAACCTGACCACGCTGAGTAATTTGTGTGGTGGTGTGGTACATAGAGTGTGGCAATACTCACCGACGAGCGAGTAATTTGTGTGGTGGTGTGGTACATAGAGTGTGGCAACACTTACCGACGAGCGAGAGTTCCTCCAGCTGCGTCTTGGTGACGGTGGGCGCGGGCTCGGGCGCGTCGCCCAGCCCATAGTAACCTGACCACGCTGAGTAATTTGTGTGGTGGTGTGGTACATAGAGTGTGGCAATACTCACCGACGAGCGAGTAATTTGTGTGGTGGTGTGGTACATAGAGTGTGGCAACACTTACCAACGAGCGAGAGCTCCTCCAGCTGCGTTTTGGTGACGGTGGGCGCGGGCTCGGGCGCGTCGCCCTGCCCATAGTAAACCGACCACGCTGAGTAATTTGTGTGGTGGTGTGGTACATAGTGTGGCAATACTCACCGACGAGCGAGTAATTTGTGTGGCGGTATGGTACATAGAGTGTGGCAACACTCACCAACGAGCGAGAGCTCCTCCAGCTGCGTCTTGGTGACGGTGGGCGCGGGCTCGGGCGCGTCGCCCAGCCCTTAGTAATCCGACCACGCTGAGTAATTTGTGTGGTGGTGTGGTACATAGAGTGTGGCAACACTTACCGACGAGCGAGTAATTTGTGTGGTGGTGTGGTACATAGAGTGTGGCAACACTTACCGACGAGCGAGAGTTCCTCCAGCTGCGTCTTGGTGACGGTGGGCGCGGGCTCGGGCGCGTCGCCCAGCCCTTAGTAATCCGACCACGCTGAGTAATTTGTGTGGTGGTGTGGTATAGTGTGGCAATACTCACCGACGAGCGAGTAATTTGTGTGGTGGTGTGGTACATAGAGTGTGGCAACACTTACCAACGAGCGAGAGCTCCTCCAGCTGCGTTTTGGTGACGGTGGGCGCGGGCTCGGGCGCGTCGCCCTGCCCATAGTAAACCGACCACGCTGAGTAATTTGTGTGGTGGTGTGGTACATAGTGTGGCAATACTCACCGACGAGCGAGTAATTTGTGTGGCGGTATGGTACATAGAGTGTGGCAACACTCACCAACGAGCGAGAGCTCCTCCAGCTGCGTCTTGGTGACGGTGGGCGCGGGCTCGGGCGCGTCGCCCTGCCCATAGTAAACCGACCACGCTGAGTAATTTGTGTGGTGGTGTGGTACATAGTGTGGCAATACTCACCGACGAGCGAGCAATTTGTGTGGCGGTATGGTACATAGAGTGTGGCAACACTCACCAACGAGCGAGAGCTCCTCCAGCTGCGTCTTGGTGACGGTGGGCGCGGGCTCGGGCGCGTCGCCCTGCCCATAGTAAACCGACCACGCTGAGTAATTTGTGTGGTGGTGTGGTACATAGTGTGGCAATACTCACCGACGAGCGAGTAATTTGTGTGGCGGTATGGTACATAGAGTGTGGCAACACTCACCAACGAGCGAGAGCTCCTCCAGCTGCGTCTTGGTGACGGTGGGCGCGGGCTCGGGCGCGTCGCCCTGCCCATAGTAAACCGACCACGCTGAGTAATTTGTGTGGTGGTGTGGTACATAGTGTGGCAATACTCACCGACGAGCGAGTAATTTGTGTGGCGGTATGGTACATAGAGTGTGGCAACACTCACCAACGAGCGAGAGCTCCTCCAGCTGCGTCTTGGTGACGGTGGGCGCGGGCTCGGGCGCGTCGCCCTGCCCATAGTAAACCGACCACGCTGAGTAATTTGTGTGGTGGTGTGGTACATAGTGTGGCAATACTCACCGACGAGCGAGTAATTTGTGTGGCGGTATGGTACATAGAGTGTGGCAACACTCACCAACGAGCGAGAGCTCCTCCAGCTGCGTCTTGGTGACGGTGGGCGCGGGCTCGGGCGCGTCGCCCTGCCCATAGTAAACCGACCACGCTGAGTAATTTGTGTGGTGGTGTGGTACATAGTGTGGCAATACTCACCGACGAGCGAGTAATTTGTGTGGCGGTATGGTACATAGAGTGTGGCAACACTCACCAACGAGCGAGAGCTCCTCCAGCTGCGTCTTGGTGACGGTGGGCGCGGGCTCGGGCGCGTCGCCCTGCCCATAGTAAACCGACCACGCTGAGTAATTTGTGTGGTGGTGTGGTACATAGTGTGGCAATACTCACCGACGAGCGAGTAATTTGTGTGGCGGTATGGTACATAGAGTGTGGCAACACTCACCAACGAGCGAGAGCTCCTCCAGCTGCGTCTTGGTGACGGTGGGCGCGGGCTCGGGCGCGGGCTGCGCCGGCGCCGGCTGCGCGCCCGCGTCGCCCTGCCCATAGTAACCCGACCACGCTGAGTAATTTTGCCAATAGGCTGACGGATCATAATATTGGTTGTACTCCTACAATCATAACTGCTCATCAGTGACCTTATTCTCGTAATAAAATCTCGATATCGTGCCGACTTGCAGTGTGAGACCGGTGCGACTATATTCAAAAGTATGGCAGTTAGTGTCTCACCGCTCACACAATGCTAGTCGCTATGATGTCGAAGCTACTTTAAATACGAGAATTAGGCCACAGTATTCGTTGTTTTTTCAAGCTATTTTTGGCCAGATGAGCACTAATCTAAGCTTCACGCGAGCATTTTTATCTAAGCGTTGATACGTGCAGGTAAGCGAAAACTATAGTCTATCACGCAAATGTTTCGATACTCGTCGATATGCGATATTTTTGTTCGTAGCATAAGCCTAAAGATTCTTAAGAATCCAGAAATAGTGGCAAGCTAAATGTTTATAATAGCGAATTTGTCACATAACATTGTTAAATAAAAATCGGAGCGCATCGGCTTAAGAAACAAGCTTTCAAAATCATGGTTGATAAAGTATTTTAGTTTTATAATAACTTAAAAATTCCAATATTTTAGTAACATATAATCTAAACTCCATTTATTCTTACCAGTCCTATCATGTAAACAATCTTACCATGACTTTTTATAATTTTACAACACAGATAACCCCCAATAGATTCAGTATCATTCAATGCCTGTTCGCGTCGAAAGTCACCAAACTTAGAGGAAGTGCGCGGGGGTCGGGAGCAGGGCTTGCTAACCTGGTTAAAATTCTAAACCAGCTCACTCGATGCGCCATACATTTAAAAAAAGAGCGTTTTAAATCAGTTACGGTTGAGCAAAACCATATATTATTTCTGGTTATGTTCAAAGCGCGATATCATTTCAGTTCCTGTTCAAAATACCGGAAAGACCCAAAACATTTCGCTCTTTTCGACGATCGTGTTCTATCTCGCTCTAACTATTATTATTTCTCACTCTCGCTCGATATAAATCTAACCAATCTACACGTTGAGACTTGCAAATGCGTAAGTGAGATAAAACGCTGAGCGATATACCCGTTCTTGTCACTCGCCCGCGCGGGATTAACCAGGTAATTTCCGCTCGCGAGACCGATTCAAAAGGGTTTTCACTCCGATCGTAATGGCCCGAGCGTTACTGCGTAACCAGGTCAAAACACTTTTTTTTTAGGTTTTTTATTAACCGGTTTCAAGCCTTGGTCGGGAGCGGCAGCTGACGTCAACGAGAAAAGGACACACATATACTTGATACTTGGGAAAGAAAGAGATGCTTGCAAAAGACATCAACGTCACCCCATTTTGGTACTCTAGTTCGCAATGTTTCACATAGTTCGACCATTATAAAGTGAACTCTGCACGTAATTTTATTAAATTAATTAATAATTTTACCTGTGGAAAGTTATACCATCCTTTTGGAGATTTGATATCCTTAATGATTTTCTGCCCCATTTTACGGAACATGACTCATTTTTACACACTCAACAAACCTAATAGATTTTTTCGGAAATCTTTACGAAACAACCTCACAGGTCTGAGTTCTGGTCGCAACTGATGAAGCATTCATTTATACGTGCAAAAGCATGTAAGTGCGGTGACCGCAGACGCCCATACAAGCGGAATCTATTGGGGTTTATCTGTGTTTTACAACAATATAAATTAAAATAGACTTTTTAGGAAATTACTTTCGTGGTTAATAAATGTTTTACTTTAGAATGTTTAGGTTTGAACTAATATTTGATTTATTTTCAACAAAATTCATCAAAAAGTACTGTGAAGATTGTTTACATGATAGGACTGGTAAGAATAAATGGATTTTAGAATGCACGCGCAGAGGCTCAAGTTCACAATGACGTTAGACTGTAAATAAATGTTAATCATAATTTTTCAAGTAAATTATACTTGCAACCACGATTCTTGCTCTAAAATGCTTTAAGCTATACAAGAGTCTGAAAATTAGGTGGAACTATTAAGATTATCACATCCCTAGTAACTGATTTAACAATATCAAATTTAATTGAAGCCAGTTCTCAAGTTAAACTTTCAGTATCAATATAGAGTATCAATACTGTAGTGATACCTAATGAAGTTTCACCAAATATTTCCAGCTCTTATATATTAAGCAAACAAACACCATACCGTCCCGCTGTTATACGAAGCGTTCCCCGCTTGTCCCTGATTCTGCGGTATTGCTCCTTTGGGCTTTGGCACGGCGGTACAGATTTTCAGAGGTTTCGTGCCTAAGCCTGTGTACCCATTCATGGCATATAGAGCATTGCGCTGTTCCTCTTCATTGCCAAACCTGACGAAACCATAGCCCTTTGTGTACCCACCATTGTCCAGTATTACTGAAAAATAATAGAAAGTGCATCTGAATGTTGAATATTGAGCCACAGTTACAGTGCCAAATGTCCAAATGTAAAAATTTCAGGTAACTCATTTGAAAAACCTTAGGTCCCGAATTTACTATAAAAACAACGAGGACGAATTTACAGAAAGTTTTTAGGTACCTTCGGAATAATTAAGAGTACCTCAGTAGAATCGTCAGTAGGGTTCATTCGTAAATCGTTGCGCTTTGTTCCCGGGAAATCAAGCTCGGGAAAAGTCGAGAACTCGAGAAGTCATGAACCTATATAATTTTTTTTTTAATAGTTCCGTACCTCCAAAGGCTAAAACGGAACCCTTATAAGATCACTTTGTTGTCCGTCTGTCTGTCAAAACTTTTTTTCTCAGGAACGCATTGAATACTCGGATCCACGGTCTCTTTCAGCAAAAAATTAATCAAAATTATACGTCAACGTGATCAGGAGATATTACGTTTTTTTACATATTTTGCGATTTCAGACAGCATTCAAAACCCGTTGACCTAAAATTATGAAATTTGGCAAAAGGCAAGGTCTAACAGTACTTATATAGGAATAAATCTGAAAATTGTCAATATGTTGTTGGAAGTCTAAAAAAAAGTGTTACTAAACTTATTTTTGCGCTCGATGCAGTATGAATCCTAGGGATTGAACTGCAAAATTAAATTTGTTTTTGAGACTAATTGGTCTTTTAGTTAGAGCTATAATGTAAGATGCTTTGCGTGTACGGAACCCTTGGTGCGCGAGCTTGACTCGCACTTGACTGGTATTTTTTAAGATATTAACGTTTTCTTTCATGTTATTTTTTTTTGTTTTATAAAAGCTATTTTTGTTTCCAAGGTTTAAGTAGATTTTTTTTTTCTAAATAACCAGCCAAAAATGGTAGGTACTGTGATTGTAATTTAAATATAATTCTCTTTCATGTTGATTTTTTGTAGAAGCTACTTTTGTTTATAATTTCTAAATAACCAGCCAAAAGTGGTGCTGTCATTATAATTATGAGTCTGAATAATATTATTTCTATATTTAAAAAAAAATTACAGAAATAATAATATGTGATTTGAGACGAAAACCACACTTTGTTGACGTTATTGGAATCAAATAATATGAGAAAACGTACGTAAATATAAACTCGACAACCCGAGAAGCCCCGAGAAATTAGCCTCGAGAATTCTCGAAACCAGAGAAATTGAAAAGCTTGAGAAATCCTGAACCCTAATCGTCAGTGAAAAAAATATAAAAATTAAAAAGTGTGGATTCGATCAGTGTGTTAAATCGATCAGTGTTTCAAATCGTCAGTTCCTCGAAATTACCTATCTATAGGGACGAATTTACAATAACCCAACAAAATATGCATTTCAGTCTATAATATCCATTTACAGGACAATAATTAAATCTGATTGCTTCAAATTCATGTCACAAGAAATATATACTTAAGACTTAACTACCTTTAGCAGTTTTAATGGAATTGTACTTAGCAGCAAAAACTCTGTAGAGCGAGTAATCATCCACCTCCGGACTGAGGTCTCCGACCCAGACTGAGTACTCCCTCTCAGACTGCATGTTGGCTCTAGCTTCCCGAGATGCTGTGTTAAGTCTGAACCGCACCACTGGGAACGTGCCCGGTATAGGTTTGCCGTTCAACTTGTGCATGGAGTCAACGGCTTCTTCATCAGTCTGAAATTTGTAAAGGCATTTTTGTACTTTTTTACGTTTCTATACCTCAAAATAAAAAAAATTAACCCTTATAGGATCATTTTGTTGTTTGTCTGTCCACCAAGGTCCTTTTTCTCATCAACATCTGGATGTATCAAGTTGAAATTAACATTAGATACTACCTACTTGATGCCACAAAAATTCTAAAAAAAATATTGTTTTGGCTTCTATTAACCTTACAATACTTTTTACGGTTCTGTACTTCAAAATGTAAAAAGGAATCCTTATCCAGAACCCTTGATGTGCAATTTCAAATCATAATTGGCCAGTTTTATTGATTACATATCTCCTAAGTATGTACTGACATAGACCAGTAAGTATTTTTTTAGTAAATATATAAGCTATATATGGTTTTGGAAAGGACCTGAGGATACATAGACCACGTAGCAATAAGGAGTTATAATCATACCTGAAAATGCACAAAAGCATATCCAGCTGGTTCTCCGGTGAACTTATTCCTCATCACCTTCACAGCAAGTGGTCGCTGCCCCATGCGATTGAACGCAGCCATTATGAAGCTCTCTGTCATGTTGGGCTCCAACTGCAATAAAATTAAATAAATTAAAACACTCAAAGGCCAAGTTTGTGTTGTGGGTCCAATGGACACAAACACAGAAATGAGCATAATACACCCAAAACCACAGAGAAATATCTGTGAAAATAATAAAATACAACAAAACAAATATTTGCCTGGACTGGGAAAGGAACCCAGGACCTCCAAATGGTGGATGGGCATGGTGACAATCACTATGCCACAGAGGTTTTCATCAATCTCAATCAATAGTTCCAGATACACTATGAATATTAAACATCAAACATATTGTGGAACCACTTTCAATAAACATAAAGCCATTATTAACAGCTCAATCAAATATTTGACTCAAAAAAATGTTAGTATACTTATGCTAGGTATGTTAGTAGGGAAAATATATGTGTACTAGCTTTAGCTCGCGCCTTCGCCCGCGTGAATTTCCCACGGGAACAAATGAAAGTCCCTAAATTCTTCTCTGTACTTCTAACTATATGTAGGTATGCGAAATTTCAGGAAGATTGGTTCAGTAGATACCTAAGTGTAACAAACAAACAAATATACAATTTCACTTTCACATTAGTTGGGTTTCTTGCAGCCTAACTTCTTTAAAACTGCTTTTATGATTGATTCAGAGAGCAGAGTAAATAAAAAATAAATAAAAAGAAATTTATTGTCATGTTTCAATACAATGTTTTTATAAATAATACAAGAGTCGGCGCAGCTAGTAGATATATAAATACAGAGTAAATAAAAGTTATCTTACACTGCCCATCCAAAGTTGGCATTGCATGGCCATTTTCAGTAGAAAAGTAAAACAGCTTTATGTCAAAACTGTAGAGGTGGTAGAGGTACACTTCAAGCACTTATTTCGAACTTGGACACAGCTTTTGATTCCTATAACAAGTCAATATTATATCAATGGTAACAACAAACAACGTGCAAAATCAATCTTTCACGAAAATAAATATCACTGACTGACGGACGGACGACGCTTGCTTAACACTTGACAGACAAATGACAATGACAAGACAATATTGACAATATTTTTTCGAAATAACCACAGAATGAGTGAATGAAAAAGTACTATAGAATAGAACTAATCGATGTATCGATTTTTTGTCGACTATCATGTAATAAAAATTTATCAATATATCAAATCATACAAAGAATAATAGGAGGTATTTAGAGGTAATTCTATTTTTAAGTATCTAGATAATACTGTAGCTTGCATTAGTCGAAATCTATTCAAGTACCCAAAATGAAATATTGGAGCTTGCAATCACTCTTTGCTTGTAATAATTTTATTATAATCATGATCATGGCAATTTAAGTATGTGTCATCACTATCCGTCAGTCATGTCATGACGTTGCTGAAGTTTTCTTTTCTTTTACTTTTTGTGTTAATTTTATTTGCTAAATACAAGTACGAAACAAAAGTTATGTTACAAGAAGTTTAATTTTGTGTATAACAAAGAAAACAGTTGGCCAATTATCAAACGCCGCAAGCTCAGATTATTTTACATTTTGTAAGTAGTACCTACTTACCTTCCTTCTATTGACATAATAAAATATTATCAGGTCAAGAGCACTAATCAGAAAATGTCACGACCAGATAATGCAGAGGCTTTGGAAAAGCAATTAGCTAATCTACAAATGAGTAAAGAATCCAGTGCTCAAGTAAAAATAAAGAAGATACCACCAGCTGTGCCACCAAAAAAGAAGGCTCAACCACAAGTTCCCCACAGTGCAGTCGTTAACACACTTCGGGAACCTTCATATTCAACAAAAATATCGCCAGTTTTGAACAATAACCATAGCAGTAACACTATTCCTCAGCGGCAAATTCAAAAAGACTATGTAAATATTAATAATGCCACTGGACTTTTAAGTAATTCAGCCAGACAAAACATAATGATCCCATCAAAAACTTACGCCACATATAGTAATGTACCACCATACAGAAGTAACAATAACATTATACCACCACCACCTCCGCCTCCACCCCCTCCACCTTCACTTCAAAATTTACAACCTAAATCATTCAGAGACAATGAAGAGTATCTACCACCACCTTCACCAGTGAGCTCTAATTATAGTGAATTAGCCAGAGCCACAGCAAATATTAATTACAACCACGAAAGATTATTTCAGCAAGATAAACCTTATGCACATATTTACCAAAATGAATATCCAGAATATGGAGTTTCACAAGCTTCTACATATGAGTCAATCTACGAACCTATTAATCCACGTCCTCAAAGTACTTTATCCGCTTCACAGGGGGCACAAGGTTATCGAAATAATTTGTCTACTACAAACAAATCTCCCTTGCCTAAGGAAGAAGAGGTTGATGCCCTTACAAATCTTCTTGTTAAATCAATAGCTGACAGTCAAGATTTGGATGTATTCGGGATTTGTATCAAATGTAATGAGAAAGTTATAGGTGAAAACTCAGGTTGCACAGCTATGGGTAATATGTACCATGTGCAATGTTTTTGTTGTTATCGCTGTAACACTAATTTACAAGGCAAACCTTTTTATGCTGTAGAAGGGCAACCGTACTGTGAATCAGATTATTATGAAACATTAGAAAAATGTTCCGTATGTTACAATCCGATTTTGGACCGAATTTTAAGAGCTACCGGTAAACCATATCATCCTGCTTGTTTTACTTGTGTTGTTTGCGGTAAAAGCCTTGATGGAATACCATTTACTGTTGATGCAATGAACCAAATACATTGCATAGATGATTTTCATAAGAAATTTGCTCCACGCTGTTGCGTTTGTGAACTTCCTATAATGCCTGAAGAAGGCGAGGAAGAGACAGTACGTGTGGTTGCTTTGGACCGTAGTTTTCATGTGCGGTGTTACCGTTGTGAAGATTGTAGTCTTCTATTATCATCAGAAGCCGCGGGTCGTGGATGCTATCCACTTGATGGTCGCATTCTTTGCAAAAACTGTAACGCACATCAAATTCGTTTACTTACTAATGTCATGACAACTGATTTATAAAAAGTGATGGATGTATGATATAATTCTGTGTAAGAATGCATAACCATATTTTCAAACGATATATATTATTTGGTACATATGTAAATAATGGTGACATATTTAAAAGCTTATTAAGGATTTTGTTTACAACACATACTTAAATATAACACGCGTGATCATCCTCGTACTGTACAAATAAATGATTTATTTTCTTATATATTACAGCATCATCCACAAGTCACACAAAGAACTACTTGTTCCATAAAATTTTAATAATGCAAAACTATGAACTTAACAAATAATATTTCTAATTTCTTAATTCATTTATTGCATCATCGACAAAGCGAAAGTTAATTATGATGATGACTGATAAATGGGTAGAAACTGTAAACGCAAAAAGGATTCAAATTCTTATAATAAAACACAAGGGTTATCGATATCAATATACTATTTTATTAAGTGTAAAAAAAGTTAATTCCCCACGGGATAAGGCGTGATAATATGTATGTATTAAGTGTTGCTTTAATAATAAAATGTGATAGTTTAAAATGAAAACATTTATCACTACCAACAAACTTATTTATAACGTATTGCATTATGAATGCTGTAAAATGTAAAATTAGGTAAATAAAATGTAAGTAAATTTTAAAGTCATATTTTGAATAGGTACTCATAAAATAATTACGAAATGTATGTATACTTATGAGAAAACAACTAAGTAACTAATAAATGTAAGCTATATATTTAATAGAAGGCTTAGTTTTATTTATTAAAGTTTTATTTTATTACATTTTTCTTTTATTTTATATTTTTGTACCAAATAATTTTGCTAAAAATACTGGCAATTATAGTTACTGAAAGGCACAAACATCACAGATATTTAAAATTATAAACTAGGTACTTACAATAATAGTTATTGAAATATACCTACAAGGTTACTTTTAAAACATTATTTTTTTAGTAGCCTGTTTTTAAGGCTATGGTTTACAATCGTAGACTTACTTTATGCACTTATATAATAATTTTATATTGTATTGATGGAAGCACTATGTTCATATCCATGGATTATGTCATGAATCCTACTTGAGTTGACATAATATGAAAGTTAAATTGTCATGGACCATTCTTTCGATTACCTACTTAATAATGAAAGTACAATGACTACATAAGTAGTGAGATCTTTGTTATTTCAGTGATTATGACTCGTATTTTTTCTTTGTATCTTATACGGAAAAATCACATGTTAGAAACTTACATTTTATGTCTCAACTTTGTATTGAATTTCGGTGGGCTTAGAACCTGTTTCATAAAAAGAGATCTCTTTTCTTTAATACTTTTAGTAGACATGTCTACAGTATTAGAATTGGAATTATTGGGCTTTATGTCTATCCTAGAATTATCATCATTACAGTCTAAATCATTTTTCACATTGACAATGTTAGAATCTGAAGAATAAGATAAATTTTCTGTACCAAGACAAAGAACTTCCTTATCAGAATGTAAATTCATTTTTGGTTCAAATCTTTCTCTCAAAATTGAAAATTTTCGCCTCGGCTTACTTCTAATACTTTTTTTGATATTTGTCATTTTAGGTGCTGTCGGTATCACAGAAGGATCTTTTTGTATTAATGATTGCAAAGAAGTTGATATTCGATTTGAAGAAAGGTCTTCAACCGAACTATGTGGTAATGAATTTTCAGACACTATTTGCCATAGTATATCAATATCTTTATTTGAAAGATCTTGAAGATGTTCCGTTCTATTATTAATCTTTTTGCTTTGTGACCTTATATTGCACTCATTTAATTTCACCCGTCTTTTTGAATCATTATTACCAATGGGATCATTGGCAGGATAAAATAAATCTACTGGAGAGGCCATTCTTAATTTACTTGTCACTTTATTAGTATCGAATTTTATGCCGTGTGATATATTGCAGATATTTTCTTTTTCTGGCAAAGAATCCATTATATTACTGGAATCAAATTTGAAAGGTTCCTTCCACAGAGCCTTTTTTAAAGTATTTTCAATTGTTACTGACGTGCTTGAATGAGGGGATTCCCATAAATGATCTCTTCTGTGATATATGTGTCTGGGTGAATTGGTGACAAAAGCTTTTCTAATTTCATCTATAGTAGCTACTAAAGAGCTTTCCGAATTTAATTTCTTTTTAGTCGGAGAATCTATATCACACAGATCATCCAACTCCTCTAATATCGGTTCAAGATGATTAGGATCTTTATTAATATCTATAACACAAGGTTTCGCTAAGAAAGTTTCATCAATCGACTGGCAAATTGTAGAATTCGCATAGTCATCTTGATTACTTCTGTCACATCTCATTGATATATTAGAATAGGTGGGCGTTCTTTTAGGAAATGGTGGTGCAGATAAAATTACATTTTTCAATTCCTGAGATAAGCAACTACTAATTTCAGAACTTTCTGATGTAAACGTATCCGTCCGTCTATCTCTAACTACGCTTCCATCATGTTGCCAATTTTCAATGTCTGAGTAACCATTCCAAGATCGTAAACCCCAAGCTTCTCTTGCTATATTAACTGCGCAAATATTTTCATAATCATGTACTGATAATATTTCCGTTGGAGTGTCTAAGTCACGACTCTTTACATTTGAAGAATCTTTTACGATTCTACTTTTGCTTTTGTCTTTTTTTGTATACATTTCTTTCAAAATATCTAATGCTATTCGTTGAATATTTTCAATATCAGCGTCTTGATTTCCTACTTTAATGTTTTTTAATGCACTTAAGCACAATTTTTGTACAATATTCTCATTAAAAGTATTTATATCGGAACTGTTAATATCACTAAAACTTAAATCTAAATCCATATCAATGGAATCTGAAGAAGTCTTTTTATTGGAACCATCCGTATCGTGACTTATTTCCGAACTACGATCTGTTTTCAAAGTTTTCAGAAAAGCTTCGTTTACAATGTCTATGTTTATATTTATTAATTCGTCCCTCAATTCATCTGATGAACAAATACCTCTTCTTTTCTGTATGTTTATATTATTAGAAGTTATTTCATCAATTGAGCTTTCTATATTTTCAATTGCAGATAATTTCAACATCAATTCTGTTGGTGAGCATACAGTTTTGTACTTTTTCATGATTCTGTTACTACTTCTACTGTGTTCAATTTCGTCTCGTAATACTGACGCGGCCTGCGGGGTATTTTCTACTGTATAAACTTCTATATTAGAAACATCAATGCTTTTGTTAGTTGCTGGTGTCGCATTAAAAGTAGGAGTTCTGGATCCACCTAACCAATGTTCCAATAAGAATTTTTTATACGGGTTTTGCAATTCATTCACAGGTATTGAATGAGTTGGTGTTATTTTTTTAGTGTTTTTTTTCCTCCTTTGTCTTTTCGTTCTGAAAATTGCGTAAAATAAAGGTTAGAAAATATGATGAGAATAGGTCATTATTTAAAAACAATAACTAAAATTACATGTCTCAGAAAACATACCTTACGTTTGGGTCGGATACATTGGATTCCTGAATCGATCTCCCTTGCTTGGAAATAATATGACTATCAATATCCTTGCTTTTCTTATTGTTCAATTCAATATCATCGATTGAATTTTCTTCGTCTTCTTTTAATTCTTTTAAAGAATAAACACGATAGTACGTAATTAATGCACTAACACCTGAAATAAAATAACATTGATGATAATTTCTAAGTATGGCTTTATTCAATCAGTAAATGATATAACAAGTTATACCAAACAATACTTACCAGTTACAGTACCAACTATTATACAGATCGTAGAACTAATAGACCATGGCTTCATTAACTCAACTGAATCAGATATTGAAACATATAAGAGAAGGCTACCAAAATTTTCTGTTAACATGAGTGTATAGAACATCATTAAACTGTATTTTGTATTCCCTTCAGTTAAATCGATAAAACAAAAACAGTAAACAAATCCCATTACAAGATTATAAAGTATGCTTTCAAATTTATTCGAGCAAAATGTCGTTTTTTGTAGAATAATCCAAAAACTCATAGCCATCCAGTGTAAACCTGTGGAGATAATCATTATTTTATTAAACATCGTATAAATACTCAATTAATTTTCAGAAATATAGGATTTTAACATACCTAGAGGAATAAGAATCCATATTCCAAATATCAAAGAAAATAATAATATACTTGGTATTCGACCAATTAACATGCCAAAATTCCATACTAATTTTAGCAAAAATGTCAACCATATTTTGTTTTCATTTGAATGCATTGCTTTACTATAAATATAGGTAGTACAACTCCATGTTACTGATGCTATTGATGCACTTAGCGCAAATACTGAAAATTCAATTAAAAAATTAAACATCCGTCCGGTCAGTTAGAAATAATAGTTACTAAACCCAATATTAGTACCGATTCGGCACCCAAATTTATGAGTAATTAAACTAGTAAATTCGTAATAAACTAGTTTAAATAAACAATACGAATCTTATTAAGTATATGATCAATTATAAAAATCTTACCTTTCGTGTAAAAAATCCCATCTAAAATTACTATAGCATAAGAATGCAAAATAATTTGAGGAATGGTTCCCGTAAATACATATAAAAAATGCAATAGTGATAGGTCATTTCGTTGTTCAACATATTTTTTAGTTTTAATTGCTTCGATATTCTTACATGCAAATACTTTGTAGACGAATAAAAAATACCTGAAATTATAAAATTTCAAATAATTAAATGAGTACCTAATTATCCTACTAAAATATACGAAAGTTTGGATGTTTGTTTTTGTTTGATTTTGAACACCGGTAGAAAAATAATTGAAATAGCACATATGGTACTTTTTATCCCTAAATTCCCACGCGAGCGAAGCCCTGGGCGTGACTAGTTTTATATAATAATAATATTACAACATAAAACAAAGGTAATTAGGTATATGAACAAAATAACTTTATTTTTACCTTTCAATGAAGCCTACAAGTAACCCATGAGTGATCCAATGATGAAGACTGAATTTTTGGTCACTTTTAAACCATCTTAATGAAAAAGTATTTACTACAATGTTGGGTAGTAAAATGAATAAAATAGTAGCTAAAGCCCAATATAGTTGACCACCATGGCAATATTCGGCAAATACAAGAATATCTGAAAAAAACATATAACGTAACAATTAGTATGATGTATGAAAATTACTAAGATAAATATTGAAATTATACTTATCATGGTATTTGATAAAAGTAAGTTCTGATGCTAGAAATCAAAAACCAGATTGTAAACAATGAACTAATGAAAATTAACCACTCGATACATCCTTACCTGTTGTTAAGTCAGCAAGTATTGTGACGAGAGAAATAAACACACACAGAACATTCAAAATGCAATAATTTTCGTCTTGATTCGTTATTTCTTTACTTTCTTTATTATTCACATTGTATCGATAGGCTTCTGCCATTTTATTACATTATAAGATCATATCTAAAATATAATTCCCCGTTGTTCTTTTTACTCATAAGCAGTATCTTAAAAACTAATGGGTCTGTTATAAGACTGGGTTCGTTCAGGTAGATAAATGATACCTCTAAAGCTATAATGAAGGCTGGCAACCAATCAGGTTTCAGAATTCACAGGCGGCAGCGCAAACGCATGGAGCCAGGTAGGTGAGGTAGGTAGGTATACAACGCATACGTATGTCTGGATATGAATTATTGTAAAAAAAAAAACAAAAAATGTAAGAATGACAGACAAGCCTTTGTGACAGGCCACCAAACCACTCTAAAAATAAAAATGTATCAGGTATATGCTTATTATTCGGATATTTAATCGAGTTGTTTTAAGTGAACGAACAGAAAATAAATAAATGAATGATGAATGACATCGATGTCTTTTATAAATAAAATTGACTGACATTTATTTTGAAAAAATATTGTTTTGTTTTCGCTGGGGGTTTCGTTTTCTACGGATTTTAAAATTTAACATTACAAAAATTGAAAGAAGAATAAATAAATAGGTATTACCTACTTTGTGTTTGGGTTGAGGTAAGTTCAATTTTTAACAATTATTTACATAACTTTCGTGATACATTTCATTTATTATTCCAATCGATCCATTGTAAACCTAGAAATAAAGTATGTACAAATAAATCTTACAAGTATGTACAAATAATAAATCTTACTGCATTACGGGAGCGGAAGTTATTATTTAATTTTTCTATACTTAGTCAAAAGGTTAAGGTTTATAAGTTACTATCTTTTGCCGCGGCTTCGCCCCCGTGAATTTCCCACGGGAACAGTGCAATTTCCCGGGATGAAAAGTACCCTATGTCCTCAGTGCTTCTAACTTTTTGTATGTGAAATTTCAGGAAGATTAGTCAGTAGATAAAACGTGAAGAGGTAACAAATAAACTCACTTCCCCATCCATACTAATATTATAAATGCGAAAGTTTGGATGTGAGTTTGTGAGTTTGTGAGGATGTTTGTTACTCAATCACGCAAAATCTACTGGACGGATTTCGATGAAATTTGGTACAGAGGTAGATAATGACCTGGAATAGCACATAGGCTACTTTTTATCCCGGGAAAAGCACTGTTCCCGTGGGAAATTCACG
The DNA here is from genome assembly GCA_018467065.1 of Ephestia elutella. Classification (NCBI taxonomy): domain Eukaryota; kingdom Metazoa; phylum Arthropoda; class Insecta; order Lepidoptera; family Pyralidae; genus Ephestia; species Ephestia elutella. Next base: position 6,926,348 of record CM031582.1, read on the forward strand.
CGAAGCCGCGGGCAAAAGCTAGTTTATAATAAAGGATTGTTGGTGGAGTATTTTCCATTTCTGCCTCTTTTCTGCCATCGACTTTACCTCTGCCTTGTCTTAAATACCTATTTGAGTTGAGGGCTTTTGGTTTTAATTTCCTTATGGGCAACAAACATGGTAATTGTACCTATAATTAAATTAACAAATACATATCTACTTATTGTGACTTTCTTGCAATGGATTATTATTTTATTTTAAATTTGCTTTATATTGCAGGTTATAAGTACCTATATAAACCAAGTGGTATATGTTTCAAAGAACATCCTAACAACTGAAAATTTATGATGATCCATGATGCCTTACTTGTTCTTTGGGATTGCTCACAGGATACTGCAGAGTCGAAACATGTTGGTTGATGTATTTCCTTCCTTATATATATAATTATCATTTTACACATTAACCATATAGAACATGGCTGTGAGAATAGCTAAAATGCTTATGGGATATAGCATATAGTTATTCTGCCTCATTATTTATTTTTACATTTTTTTTAATTGTACAATTTTTTTGTATACACTTGGTACATACTTAATTAATAATCCACATTTTGTTGGCTGAATAACTGTATCACATATTCATAGTCTTAGATGCGACTGCAAAAAATTGGCTGTTCCATACATTTTGGGTGAGTAAGTATTGTAAAATAAACTCCATTTATTCTTACCAGTCCTATCATGTAAACAATCTTCACAGTACTTTTTGTTGAATTTTGTTGAAAATAAATCAAATATTAGTTCAAACCTAGTATAATATAGTAAAACATTTATTAACCACGAAAGTAATTTCTTAAAAAGTCTATTTTAATTTATATTGTTGTAAAATCATAAAAAGACATGGTAAGATTGTTTACACGATAGGACTGGTAAGAATAAATGGAGTTTAGTATGGAACAGCTCATTTTTTTTCTGTCTGATTTAGTCAGTCCCATAAAAAAAGTTGCTCATATTTATGAGTACTGTCGCAAGTAGAAAGGATGCCAATATTTTTGAATTCACCCATATAACAAATATCACCTTATTAAATTAGTTATTCTGAAATAGGTTCCCCAATCAAATCGAAGGATATTTTTCTGTAGACTTTTTGACGAAGTATGTTGCAAATATTTTTCTGTAGTCTTTTTAACGAAGCATGTTGCAGATATTTTTCTGTAGTCTTTTTGACAAAGCATGTTGCAGATATTTTTCTGTGGACATTTTAACGAAGCTTGTTGTGGATACTTTTTTGTGTATTTTAGCTATCGGTACCCCAATCTTGGTAATATTTGCAGGTGAATTTTGACAGTTATGTAGAAGCTGGCGACTCTGAGATATACCAAAGGATATGTGATGTTGCAAAGAGCCATCATAGAATTCAGGATTTTGTTGCAGAAAGTGGCTTTCATGCGAGGAAGTCTCATATTGGTAATATTTTTTTACTAATAACTACTAAGTACATATTTAAGCAAGGTGTTTTTTATTTATTGGTGCATAACTGCACAAACATAGCATGCTAAATATTGTTGATCTGACAAGAAAACCAGTTAAGGTGACAATATAGTGGCTACATACCAGTAAATAATTGAAATTTGTTTATCTTACACACTGAGATTAAAATTGCATATAATGTCTCTTTATTTTCCTTAATTTAACTTTAAAAAAATCACTTACCAAGAAACGAAAAACATACACAATCGAGCTTAGTATTCACTTGTTATTATCCCTCTCCCAGAGCATTTTCTGTGACTAATATCAAAAATATTATTTTTATTACAGCCACCATCCAGAAAAACTGTGGGTTATATTTGCAAGCGTTAAGCGAAGGAATCACAGAGGTTCTCCAAAGCTACAAGAAAACCCTCCTAGAAGTTGAAAGCTTAGTCATCGGTAACCACAACTACACACTCTCGTTTGTGTACAGCTATGTAGAAAAGTTTTGTGGTCTGTTCAACACTTTGAACAAAATAATCTCCACAATAAAGGAAAGGAGACTTCTGGGATGTCAAATATTAAGTTTGACTCACCAGTATATACTAAATGGAAATGAAATGGTGCATACAGCTATTGAAAAGTTAGTATTGAAAACAAGGTTTAAAATTTATTTTTAGCATTTAAATTTTTGAAAAAATTTAATTGAAAATGTTAAATGGTCAAATTAAACTAAATCATATATGAAAGCGACTGGGATAAGGTGTTTTTAATTTAAAGCTAAGGCACAGAATTAATATAAGTACTACGTACAGAAAAGAAGCTCCCTGCCACTCCCGCAATATGGCGTTCTCTCCCGTTCTTTTGCAGATTGGGACATTATGAGTATGAAAACGCACACATTGACGTGTTCACGGATGTACAGTCGACCGCACCTCAAGTTACCCTGCATGATCTCTTATGCCGCGGCCGCAGAGTCGAATATGCAATGAATTTGAGTAGGTTGATGTGCTGTTGACTGTACAGTTTCATTTGTAGTAGTAGGTATATATGACGCCCCGACTCTATGAAGTTTCCACCCTGTGGCTAAGGTTTCATATTTATTTGCCAACTAAGGTCTGGCCCACAAAATAAATAGAGAACAGGTTCTAGCCAAAATGCTGATCTGTCTGTATGTTCGTTCAGCTATAAAATTAACTAATCTATTTAGAGTGGAATTGCATTTTGGACATATGATGCTTGATGATGGTAATTTTTAATTAAAATATTAAATTTTGAAACTTTATTCCAGAATATTTACAAACATAAACAAAGTATTTATAAACCAGCTATGCACTTGGTTGTTGTATGGGGAGCTAAGAGATCCATATCAAGAATTTTTCATTTGTCGCAACAATGAGGGAGACTCTGACACATTCTTATCATCACCTTCAACGAATACTGGTGACAAATCACTGGTTTCTACTGTAAGTATCCTTGAAGTAATATGGCATATTGTTTGAAAGTAAAGCAAAGTATCACAATTTTTTTTATTAAGCTAATAGGTCCCACTGCTGGACAAAAGCCTCCCCTTTATTCCAACTACTTCTATCGCTCGCCAGTTATTGCTACTGTTAGACGGGAAGATAGAAGATTGCCCATCCCTATAAACACGGCACGTCACTAGTGGTGTGCTGTGATTGGAGCAGCGAGCAGCGTGGGATGTTAGTCGCCGGGATTATGTCGATACACGTTCTTTTCAGAGATTATCTTTTGTTTTGTGTAAAAGTAATGTTTAGCAGTATATTAAATGATAAATGTATATGTGGCATCCTAGGCTTTAATTTACAGCATATCTATTTCAGCGTGTCTAATACTACCGAACCCAAAATGTGATCATTTTTGTCCATCTTTCTATTTCCATCCTAAACACTAAAATTAATTGAAATCCACACTGTCAAGCAAATTAATGACATTTTACTCTTTGATCTATTTGAGTCATAATAGAGGACAGTAATATATACTATTACATAGTTTTTAGTATAATAATTATCATATTATTATAATATTTGATTATAATCAGGTACAGTCACGTGCAATAAATATGTAAACACATCAGTCCTTAAGGCAATGTGATAAGGTCTAAAATTGTATACATATGTATGAATGCTCGCGAGTCGCCACAGTACATTACTGTTACTCACAATCAGGTGTGTCAGTGGGAATAGTGATTCTCAATGACCACTGGCGGTGTGTGTTTCGTTTGGCGGTGCCATTTGGAATGAAGAAGATATGGGGTAAAGAGAGAAAGAGAGCTACCTATATTAAATTTTAATCATGTATGCAATGTTGCACAATTTTTTTACACTGTATAATAATTTCAGCTACAGGACACAACTCTAGACTGTGGGTACATGTTGAATGCGAATATGATACCCTATTTCGTGCCGTTGTCATTAGCCCAGGAAATACTTTTTATTGGTAAAACTGTCATTCTGTTTGGGTTTGACCCTCGCAAGGTGAAGAGACATAGCTTTATGAATAACAGGACAATGTTGCCATTGCAGAGGTTTAATGCAGATTCTAGGAGGTATGTTAACTTTAAATAAATCCTACTTCATACTAATATTATAAATGCGAAAGCTTGTTTGTGACCGAGTTTGTGAGTATGTTTGTTACTCAATCACGCAAAATCTACTGGACGGATTTCGATGAAATTTGGTATACGGGTAGAAAAATACTGGGAATAGCACATAGGGTACTTTTCATCCCGAATTTCCCATGGGAGCGAAGACTCGGGGCGCAGATAGTAAATAAATATATACGGACAAATCACACAGATTGAGTTAGCCCCAAAGTAAGTTCGAGGCTTGTGTTATGGGATAACTAATTCAACGGTACTATATTTTATAACAAATACATATACCTATAGATAAACATCCACTTTGTAAGCTTTATATCCTACCAAGTCTTCTGCAAGGCATATCCAGCCTTCGCATCAGAGGGGTCACATGGTCAAGTTAGCCGGACTTATTTTGTGTATAGAAAAAAATACCTACCTATACCTAGAAGGTCCCAGGGGGTGACCCCATGACGCCCCCACCTAAATCCGCCCCTGGTCCTCTGTTTGTAAATCTTGCAAGTTTAATTTGATTTGTTTTCTAATTAAACTACTTTTTCATGCATATGCCTATATCCAGCAGTGGGTTTATATTATAATGATGCCAACCAGTAGCCAGTTGTAACCGCATCGAGATTGGACTATTTTAATGGTGAGTTGTGATGGCTCAAAGATAATATGTAAACTCGCAAATTCCCTATGAGGCTGGCATAGTCGCATCACGCGCGACGGAAGCCACAACAAAAAAAAAAGGAAAAAATGGTGCCATAGCTTTTGCAAACTTTTGTCTAAAAAGTTTGACAAAAAAAAATATTTTTGATTGGTGATTCCAGATTTACAATTTGGGAGGAAAAGGAGGCGGAGTTCCACGAGAAACTGCAAACATTGAAGGATCCCGAAGTGTTTGAGTTTTGTAATTTCAGGGGAGTGATCAGAGATATAAAGGAGTGTGTTACTAAGGTATGCTGATATTTTCTTTACAGGATAGAATAGGACCAATTCATTTTATTACACAAAACTCAGATCTCTACCATTCAACCTTTAAAAAGTAAAATAAATTCCACCAAAAACATTTTCATGTAAAGTATTGCCATATGCACTGTCAAAAATTTATCAGATGTCGTGTAGAGCCAAGCTTCTAACTCTAGCAGCCCTAACTTCACAAACTCTACACCTTAGTCAAAATATGTGGCTTGGTCATTTCACTACCGTCACATGGGCGTAACATGAAAAAAATATTTATTTCTAAATTAAGTCCAGAAAATTCACTCCGAAAAATCAAAGGAATATCGACTCTCGGTACCATACAATAAAGTGCAATTCAAATTGCACAACGCTAATAACCTACAGTTGTATTCACCTAGACGTTCCATCTCTTTATATCGTGTTGAGCCTCTCTAACGCTTGCCTTTTCTGACCTACTGATTCTGGCTGCCGTACGTACTTGCGTTTTCAAAACCTACTACGGAGCGAGATAGGCCTGACATTAGTTATAATAGTAACGAAACTTTCATACAAATCTATAAGGTCTGCCTAAATTTTCCAGCATTTATGGTCCGTAGCAGTGGAAGAGGCACAGTTGTTACACGAATTAAATTTGATGAAGGATTTCTTCTTGCTCGGGCGAGGAGAGTTGTTCCTGGAGCTGCTCAGACTGACCACATGCTTGATAAGCCCACGACCAGGACGTCTACTAGAGGTACTTATTATTTGTTCAATCTCCGTTTTTTTTGGGCAGATAAATTGACCCCCTGCCTCACTGGATCCTATCTTGGGGGTTAGGTTAATCTGCCCCCGACTGTACATAATGTATGAGCTAAATCTGATGAAGGACTTCTTGCTTGGGCGAGGGGAGTTGTTCCTGGAGCTGCTCAGACTGACCGCCCACACCACATGCTTGATAAGCCCACGAACAGGACGTCTACTAGAGGTACTTATTATTTGTCCAATCTCAATTATTTTCTTGAAAATGGTATATAGTCTCAACAAGTACATAATGTATAAATTTGATATGACTACTAAGATACTAGCTTTTGCTCGCGGCTTCGGCCGGGTGAGTTTCCCACGTCCTCAGTACTTCCAACCATGTGTATACTAAATTTCAGGAAAATTGGTTTAGTAGATAAAGCGTGAAGAGGTAACAAACAAATAAACAAACAAGCTCACTTTCGCATTTATAATATTTGTTGGGATTAGGATTTTTTAAGATTAGGATTACAAATACAAATGTAGTGAGAGTGAGGTCTGTCAGATGGTAAATAATTGCAATAGTACATGGGCAGTGGTGATCGCTTACGATCAGGTGACCCGCTTGCTCGTTTGCCGCCCTATGTTATAAAAAAATCTGTCATTTGAATTTGACAGCGTTGTACCATCTGACAGACGTTACTCGCCAGTAGCGCCACCTAGTAAGCAGATAAACGTTAACCCTCATTTGATTTCTATTGTTTGCAGATATGAACCACGCATTCCAGTTGGCAGCCAGAGCAGTGTTTCTGAGCAACAGCGCGGATATTGAGAAATTCAGCTTTGAAATGCCGTACGTGAAGCCGAATCTGTCCAATAACTCCTTTGGAGATGATAGTAGCATAAGTATGTTGTTGAAATCCTACTATATCTATTCTTAATATTATCATCGATAAAATATTAACAAGTTATAGATGGCTATTCACGTACATTGAATCTGTACCTCACCAAATTTGTATTATATTTAGATGGCGCCACTGAGAAGTACATTATCTCGGTTTTCATGAAAATTCCGTGTGTCGCTGCAGTCGTAGTTCGAATACCATGCGAGTTAGTTTATATTGAGAGGCAATAGATGGCACCCATCTCTACAACTACAGTAGGTACCTACCTATGGCAATAGATGGCACCACCATCTCTACAACTAACAGTAGGTACCTACATAGACGAATAATAATCGCCGTCTACACACACGCAACGACTATAAAATTATTTATTTATATGTAGGTACAAGATGACATATAGCCTGGGCTAAATCCTTTGATAGAGCGATATAGTAGTATTGCGATTTCTAAATGAAAAAAGAAAAGAGTGGCGTGTTTTATCCTTATCACAAATTGCCTCACAGATTGCATACTCTTACCCCCGGTCGCTCAGTGGCAAAACTGGCAAATCTACGCTAGGTACTTTGTATAGTCTGACATTAGGGCTCATGCAGCGTGGCGTGCCGGCGATATCGCGCGACTTCGGTTGCTCCGACTCGCGGCGACTCGATTGACAGTATATAATATAACTAAACTAGCGGCCCGCCCCGGCTTCGCTCAGGTTGTCAATATATTTGTTTTTAGGGTTCCGTACCTCAAAGGCAAAAACGGAACCCTTAGAAGATCACTTTGTTGTCCGTCTGTCTGTCAAACTTTTTTTCTCAGGAACGCTTTAAGTATCAAATTGAATATGTACTCGGATCCACGGTCATTTTGAGCAAAAAAATAATCAAAATTATACGTCAACGCGATCAGGAGTTATTGCATATTTTGTGATTTCAGACAGCAATCAAAACCTATGGGGTTCCCGTTGACCTATAATTATGAAATTTGTCAAAAAGCAAAGTCTAACAGTACTTATACAGGAATAAATCTGAAAGTTGTAAATATATTGAAGGAAGTTAAAAAAAGTTTTACAAACTTATTTTTGCGCTCGATGCAGTATGAATCCTAGGGAGCGAACTGCAAAGTTAAGTTTGTTTTGCGTGTACGGAACCCTCGGTGCGCGAGTTTGAATCGCACTTGGCCGGTTTTTAGGGTTCCGTACCTCAAAAGTAAAAAAACGGAACCCTTATAAGATCACTTTTTTGCCCGTCTGTCCGTCTGTCTGTCAAACTTTTTTTTCTCAGAAAAGCTTTAAGGCGCTACTCAAGGCTAATCAGAGGGGGTGAGGGGCGGTACGTAAGCTCCGCCTTAAAGCCGACACAATAAGGTTACTTTTCGAATTTTCTATAATTTGTGTTTTTGCTAGCGAGTTTTCGTCAGGCTCTTAGGGTAATTATTTTAGAGGTTTTTTTTTAATTGTGATAAAACACTAAATATATTTAAAAAATAAGCCGATATCGTTTTAAATAATTGTAGTCTATATTTAATTCTTTTAAAAAATCTACTGTTATCGCTTAAATTACGGTGATTTTCGACGATAAAGAAAAAAAAACAGGATTATGTATAATTTTTTTTTATCTACTCTTATTTATTTTATTTGTCATTTGATTCCATATAATTTTAGTATAGTATTTTTCTCTTTACGGGATATTTTTACTGCTTCAGTACTTCTAACCTATGGTACACACTTGACGTTTAAAGACAGTACGTTTTCGGAAAATCCTGATTGGGTATATCCTTAAGGTATCAATTTGAAATTAATATCGAATACTCGGATCCATGGTCTCTTACAGCAAAAAATAATCAAAATATACGTCAACGCGATCAAGAAATATTAGGTACCGTAAATGTGGCGAATTTTCGTATATTTTGTGATTTCAGGCAGCAATCAAAACCTACGGGGTACTTCCCGTTGACCTAAAATTAAGAAATTTGTCAAAAAGCAAGATCTAACAGTACATACACAGGAATTAATCTGAAAGTTGTAAATATGTTGTTGGAAGTTTAAAAAAGTGTTACAAACTTATTTTTGCGCTCGAAGCAGTACTGCAAAGTTAAGTTTGTTTTTGAAATTAGTAGGTCTTTTAGTGAGAGCTATAACGTAAGATGCTTTGCGTGTACGGAACCCTCGGTGCACGAATTTGACTCGCACTTGGCCGGTTTTTTTAATGATATTTACGTTAATACATACATCGTACTAAAATAAATACTGATAAAAACATACGAAAACGCGCCCGCTCAGAGATAGGTACCTAAACTCCATTTATTCTTACCAGTCCTGTCATGTAAACAATCTTACCATATCGTTTTATGATTTTACAACAATATAAATTAAAATAGCCTTTTTAGGAAATTACTTTCGTGGTTAATAAATGTTTTACTTTAAAATGTTTAGGTTTGAACAAATATTTGATTTATTTTCAACAAAATTCAACAAAAAGTACTGTGAAGATTGTTTACATGATAGGACTGGTAAGAATAAATGGAGTTTACCTATACTGCGCCTTGAGTCTTCGCTAGATGGTTTCGCGGCGCGTTGTCTCGATTGTCGTTCTTTAGATAACTCGTAGTATTTCGGAAACTATTGATCCAAATTACATGCAGTAAAAGGCCAATATTAAATATATTAAGTACTTGTGACGACAGACTTGTTTATTTGATAAAGATTAATAAATTGTGGTTAATATCACCAGTTAAAAAACACCTAACGATTTTAATTATTTTTAAAACATAAAAGTAGTTACTGTGGCTGAAATATAAAAGCTAGATATATGCTATCGCGGACTTTTTTGTAGACTTATTATAGATACATAATTCTTCCATATATGATTTTGATACATCTCTTAGGAATTGGACAGCGTTTTCGATGAAAGCTGCCGGGCGGCTAATTTTTCCGACTATCTTATTATCGTCATATTTCAACTAATATACACAAAACCTAAACAAATTATACACTAAAACCTTTCTCATGAATCACCTTATTTATTAGTGAAAACCGCATGAAAATCCGTTCAGTAGTTTTTGAGTTTATTAATTTATATTGTTGTAAAATCAAAAAATGACATGGTAAGATTGTTTACATAATAGGACAATTATGAATAAACGGACTTTACTTGTTCGTCGCTGGCTCTCATAGTACGCATATACCTACGCAAGTTTCGAGTTCACAGTACCTTGTTAATAATAAAAATATTACGTAACTGAGAGTTACGTAAAGTTGGACTTCGGTTAATATTTTTATCATTTATCATTATCACCCAATTTGATGGGTGAAAACAGTTTATAATAAAACTATTTATTATTTTAGAATAATAAGTATACCATGTTCTTTTCAGTACTCCTAACTATGTGTTTACGAAATTTTATGTAGATTGGTCCAGTACCTAGATAAAGCGTGAAGTGAAGAGGTAATAAACAATATCATTTCCACATTTATACTGTTAGTTAGGATGACGTCTTCTGAGCTTCTACCTAATCTGAGAAGAGACAATTTTTTTCCAATGAAGAATACCGAATCATATATTCGTGACGAAAATTACATTAATATGTTACTAGCTTTTGCCCGTGTCTTCGCCCGCGTGAATTTCCTACATGAACAGTGCATGTCCCGGGATGAAAGGAAAAAATAAAATTTATACCATGTGGTAGGTAATTTAATGCAGATTAATTTTGCCATTGACAGTTTTCTTCTAGATTAACAGTTTTTGTTCAAAACGGAGAAAACCGTGCAATGACATATTTTTAATGAAAAGGGGGGGAAGGGGGAGGGGAATTGGTCTGACACCGGGCAAAATCGTGCTCAGCAGGGTCGAATTAGTCTAAAATTATCCGGTGTCAAACTGTTACATTCCATGCCGTTCAAAGTCGTAATTTTCGGAAAATTCTTTTAGTCTATATACCTAACGCGTGGAGATTAAATATTCAAAGCGCGTGGCCTTGAGCGAGTGATGGACGCCTGCCTGGCAGTGGCAGTGGTTGCTTGGCAACGGAGCCGTACCTCGCCCGTCGCCCCGCTTTCCCCGCCGTCAATAACTTATTAAATGTTGAGATTTTGAATGAAATCAGCGGGATTTTTAATTTGTTGGAATATAAAAGCCGAGTTCGACACACGACATGAGTAGGTTGAGTTTGTAGGTCTACGAACTTTTGTTATACGAGTATAATATGTACAGATAATCATTTTTCAAACAAATTTTTATTTGAATCACTAGCTGTTACCCGCGGCTTCGCCCGCGTGAGTTTCACTTAGATGAAAAATCTTTTTGTATTCCAAACTGTAGTATAACCTAAACTACAGTACTCAAAATTTCAGCCATTTGGTTATCCCGTGTCCCGTGGGAATATATTAGGTATTCGTAGTACAATCGCGGTGTAAGAATGAATCAAAAGTGATATTTCATTCAATAAACGATCTTCGTCTGCTCGTTATCTACAATTTTCAGTGTACCACTACCCTTTTAACTACTTTGTGGTACCACTACTCCCACCCCGAGTCCCTATTTGTCTTATCCCGTATCCTGTCTTTTTACACGTCAGCAGAGAATGCTCATCAGGTTGAACGACTTTTGCTAAGGCGCCATTTCCATATATGTAATAGCTAGTCTCTTGGAATTCTTCATCAGATGATCCTGATCTTAGATTTTTAAACGTCAACAGAAAATGCTCGTCAGATTGATAAACTTTTGCAAAGGTACCATTTCCATATTTCTTATAGTTTAGCTGTTCTGTTAAGGTTCTTCATCAGGTGTTCCAGTTTTCAAAATCAATTATAGCCTATATGTTGCCCAGGCTTAATAGCTATAATGTTTCATTCAAATCCGTCCAGTAGTTTTTGCGTGAAACGCGTACGCGTTACATACATACAGACAAACAAACAGACAGACAGACAAGAAATTAAAAAAATTTTTTGCTTTCTATTATTCTTTTTAAGTGTCCCTCTATTCATTTCAGTCAAAAATACTAAATGTACAGACAAAATATTTTTACTGTTTTATTATATGTATGTATAGATTATTCGAATAAAAATTTTATTTGTGAAAATTATCCGCGGATTATTGATTTGTAGAAATAACAAACATAAATGAAGAAGAAGATGATGGTGAAGAGTCCACCAATAAACTAGGTACCTACTTAGGCAACATTTTTTTTTCTTTTAATTTTTTAAACACATGTTGATTTATTTTGATTTTCATTTTTAAATAGGTGTTTCAAGTTTGTAGTAACATTTGACATTGCATGAAATGAAATATAGATAAGAATTGCGCCATCTATTGAATGTATGTGGTACTACTTTGTGGTAACACGAAGTTTGCTTTGATGATTATAATTTTTACGACAAATTGACAAGATTGATACTGGTAGCGACATCTAGTTAGTCAAGAAAAATAGTTATGTAAGGCACACTTTGATGTATGAAGAATATGCATCTATACTTTAGTAATATTTTATCGATGATATTATAAATGCGAAAGTTTGGATGTGAGTTTGTGAGGATGTTTGTTACTCAATCATGCAAAATCTACTGGACGGATTACAATGAAATTTGGAAACACTGTTAGAAAAATACCGGGAATAGCACATATGGTACTTTTTATCACATAATTCAGGGCACGGGGGCGCGTATATTGAAATTATACAAGGCCAGCACACATTCATAGTGTCCTAACACTACGGTTTCAGAATGTGTAACAAAATAAAAAAAATGAGAATATACACGATTTCGACGTAATGGTCGCGTATACTTTCTTACACTGATTCAGTAAATTAGTTAGGAGAATATACTTGGTTAGAATCCACATGTTCTGACTTTGTATAGTTTAAGAATGTAAACGTGTAGGTACAAGTATTACAATTAACTTTTTTTGCTTTGATGTCAATAGAAGCGACACATGCACGAGGAGCACGCATACGATTATGATCTTCCCTTTTCTTGTTAAAAGATGAATGCTGACACATAAATAGCTTGCGATAAACCAGTCTTTTTAAATTTGGAAAAGTTAAACGAACAATCCAATTAGTATTACTAAATGCAGAAAAATTTTGAATAAAGTCTGTAGAAAATCCACTAAGTCTTCTTTAAAATTACCGGGCTTGCACTTACGACAAAACTGATTTTTTCTTGTGTTTGGAAGTTCCATTCTAACTGTTTGTATTCACCATAATTAGCTATCAAAAACTGTTTTAAACTATCGGCCGTAATCATTTTAACTAAGTTGGTGTCACTCACAAATAATTTAAGTACAAAATTCAATCAATTACATTTTTTGAAATCAAAATAAACAAAACACTGCATACGAAAACAATGGCGCGTGGCTAATGATACAATAATCTTAAAAATAATAAAAACATATTCTTGGGAAAAAAGAGAAAGCAATAAATCAAAATGACTACCTTAAAACTCTTCGCGTATTGATTCCAAGTACATCATCGTGCGTAGCACTAAGAAAATATACACGATTAGTCCGCTATGGTAACTAACGCAGTATATTTTTCACACGAAATGTAAGTGTACGTAATTGGAAAATATACGCGATAAAAACGTAATAACCATGTATAGTTTAAAAAAAAAGTTTAGTAATGTGCCTGTGCGTACTGGCTTTGTATAATTTCACTATACTCCACGGGGGCACATGGAACAGACTGCTATTTTGTGTAGGTACACAAAGCAGCTTATTTTCAGCTGTAAAATAATAAAAAAAAATGTCAGTAGAAAACGATTCTCCCTAGGGCTGAAAAGTATTACTTTCAACCCCCTCCGGCAACGACCTACTTTTTGAGCATGAGTAATGAAAAATCTGTTTATTTATACCTTTATTGTACAAAAAATACAAGGGCTTAATGCTAAATCATTATCTACCAGCCAACCTTTGGGTTATGCAGAAAATTTTAGGTGGGTGTATAATAAAGATATTATTACCAAGTACATATACTTAGGTAAATAACAATATCATACATAATTAAATACAAATACCACAACAAATATTTATATTGTAATCATCCAGTGGCGGACGGCTGGTCGACCATAATCCTGAAGTACGACTTTAAATGGCCGCTGCACCTGCTGTTCACGCCGGAAGTGCTTGCGCGCTACAACGATATGTTCCGGCTGCTCCTGCGCATCAAACTGACGCAGCACCGGCTGCATGTGCTGTGGAAGACATACAAGCATTCCACCAGGCGAGTTATATTACAAGCTTTTATTTAACTTGTATTGTAATGGGGGACTTTCCGAGGCTACAACGATATGTTCCGGCTGCTCCTGCGCATCAAACTGACGCAGCACCGGCTGCATGTGCTGTGGAAGACATACAAGCATTCCACCAGGCGAGTTATATTACAAGCTTTTATTTAACTTGTATTGTAATGGGGGACTTTCCGAGGCTACAACGATATGTTCCGGCTGCTCCTGCGCATCAAACTGACGCAGCACCGGCTGCATGTGCTGTGGAAGACATACAAGCATTCCACCAGGCGAGTTATATTACAAGCTTTTATTTAACTTGTATTGTAATGGGGGACTTTCCGAGGCTACAACGATATGTTCCGGCTGCTCCTGCGCATCAAACTGACGCAGCACCGGCTGCATGTGCTGTGGAAGACATACAAGCATTCCACCAGGCGAGTTATATTACAAGCTTTTATTTAACTTGTATTGTAATGGGGGACTTTCCGAGGCTACAACGATATGTTCCGGCTGCTCCTGCGCATCAAACTGACGCAGCATCGGCTGCATGTGCTGTGGAAGACATACAAGCATTCCACCAGGCGAGTTATATTACAAGCATTTATTTAACTTGTATTGTAATGGGGGACTTTCCGAGGCTACAACGATATGTTCCGGCTGCTCCTGCGCATCAAACTGACGCAGCATCGGCTGCATGTGCTGTGGAAGACATACAAGCATTCCACCAGGCGAGTTATATTACAAGCTTTTATTTAACTTGTATTGTAATGGGGGACTTTCCGAGGCTACAACGATATGTTCCGGCTGCTCCTGCGCATCAAACTGACGCAGCATCGGCTGCATGTGCTGTGGAAGACATACAAGCATTCCACCAGGCGAGTTATATTACAAGCATTTATTCAACTTGTATTGTAATGGGGTACTTTCCGAGGCTACAACGATATGTTCCGGCTGCTCCTGCGCATCAAACTGACGCAGCATCGGCTGCATGTGCTGTGGAAGACATACAAGCATTCCACCAGGCGAGTTATATTACAAGCATTTATTTAACTTGTATTGTAATGGGGGACTTTCCGAGGCTACAACGATATGTTCCGGCTGCTCCTGCGCATCAAACTGACGCAGCATCGGCTGCATGTGCTGTGGAAGACATACAAGCATTCCACCAGGCGAGTTATATTACAAGCATTTATTTAACTTGTATTGTAATGGGGGACTTTCCGAGGCTACAACGATATGTTCCGGCTGCTCCTGCGCATCAAACTGACGCAGCATCGGCTGCATGTGCTGTGGAAGACATACAAGCATTCCACCAGGCGAGTTATATTACAAGCATTTATTTAACTTGTATTGTAATGGGGTACTTTCCGAGGCTACAACGATATGTTCCGTCTGCTCCTGCGCATCAAACTGACGCAGCACCGGCTGCATGTGCTGTGGAAGACATACAAGCATTCCACCAGGCGAGTTATATTACAAGCTTTTGTTTAACTTGTATTGTAATGGGGACTTTCCGAGGCTACAACGATATGTTCCGTCTGCTCCTGCGCATCAAACTGACGCAGCACCGGCTGCATGTGCTGTGGAAGACATACAAGCATTCCACCAGGCGAGTTATATTACAAGCTTTTATTTAACTTGTATTGTAATGGGGGACTTTCCGAGGCTACAACGATATGTTCCGGCTGCTCCTGCGCATCAAACTGACGCAGCATCGGCTGCATGTGCTGTGGAAAACATACAAGCATTCCACCAGGCGAGTGACGTCATCATCGCCAGTTTTCTACTACCCACTACTGCTGGGTATAAGCCTCCCTCTGTCTACGCCAAGCTTCTCTATTCTGGGCCATCGCAATCCCGTTCTTCCCAGCAATACTCCTTACATCGTTTGACTATATTAAAAAAAAAATTGTTTTCCACAACAACACAATACATGAAATATTTATTGGGAATTTTGGAGGTGGAGCCTGGAATAGGTTGAACCTGTATATCCCAGAGAAAATAAGGCATTAAGTTATTTACACAACTGCCAAAAAAAGAAGTTTTATGTATTCAGGGTTCATGTATGTATGTTTGTAAGTTTCTTTATTTCACCATAAGCTCTGAACGGCTTAACAGATTTTGATGTGAGGTATTTTTAGATTCCTTGCATTCCTCTGAGTGACATTGGCTATGTGAGTTGTCAGTCGTGTTTTTTACTTTTTATAATTAGCTTGTTTGTTTATTTATTTGATACTAGCTTTTTCCGTGGCTTCGCCCGCGTGAATTTCCCACGAAAACAGTGCTTTTTCCCGGAATAAAAGGTACCTTACGTCCTTCTCAGTACTTCTATGTGTATACAAAATTCCAGGAAGATTGGTTTAGTAGATAAAGCGTGAAGAGGTAACAAACATACTCACTTTCGCATTTATTATGTTTGTTTTTTAGTTAGGACCTGCTTGTGCCCGCGCTAGTAGTTTATAGCTTTGAGACATAATATATTATGATTAAATAAGACGTGAAAAAGAGCCTTCTTTGAAGGCCAAGTTTCAATAAAAAAAATTGACTTTGAACTTCGTCCGCGCGTAATTTACTATTGATAATATTTAACAGGTTCTGATTAACGTATCAAGATGAAACCACGCCAGATTTCAAGTTGGACTTTAAACAATACAACTGTAAAAACCGCATTAAATTTAGTCCGGTAGTTTTTGAGTGATGCGCGTATAAACATACTGACAGACAAAAAAAAATCAAATCAAAATTGTTTTGGCTTCTATTGGCCCTAAAAAGATATTATTTTTTCTTAAATATCTCTTAACCTTTTGTTGACGACACGTCATTTCGAAATGACATGCGCAAATCTCCTATAATTACCGCTGGCATGCCGAAATGCCGTCTCTCCCTCACGCTTTTCTAGTCGTTATTTCTTTACCATTTCGAGTTCTTTTGGCCTGCAGCGCGCAAAAAAACAAAAGAGCGCTGGTTGTCACGGAAACGAGGAAGTGGGAGGGGCGAGGTAACGCAAAGGATAAGACAGATCAGTAACAGTTTTATGTAATGATTGATTTTCCCGTTGGCAGCTTCTCCATGTGCCAGCTGCACAACAAGCTGATGTTCCTGATGGACAACCTGCAGCACTACCTGCAGGCCGACGTGCTGGAAACTAACTATTCTCGGCTGCTGGAGGCGGCGGCCAGCACCGGCGACTTCGAGCGGCTGAAGAAGGCACACGCTGCCTTCCTGGCTGACATTCTCAGCCAGTCCTTCTTGACTGTCACTACGGTGGGTCACTGCTTTTATCTTTATTTATTTCACTAGCTTTTGCCCGCGGCTTCGCCCGCGTGAATTTCCCACGGGAACAGTGCTTTTTCCCGGGATAAAAAGTAGCCTATGTGCTATTCCAGGTCATTATCTACCTCTGTACCAAATTTCATCGAAATCCGTCCAGTAGATTTTACGTGATTGAGTAACAAACATCCTCACAAACTCACAAATTCACAAACTCACAAACTCACATCCAAACTTTCGCATTTATAATATTAGTATGGATTTAAAAAGGTACAATCAGGGCTTGAAACCGGTTAATAAAAAACCTAAAAAATAAGTGTTTTGACCTGGTTACGCAGTAACGCTCGGGCCATTACGATCGGAGTGAAAACCCTTTTGAATCGGTCTCGCGAGCGGAAATTACCTGGTTAATCCCGCGCAGGCGAGTGACAAGGACGGGTATATCGCTCAGCGTTTTATCTCACTTACGCATTTGCAAGTCTCAACGTGTAGATTGGTTAGATTTATATCGAGCGAGAGTGAGAAATAATCATAGTTAGAGCGAGATAGAACACGATCGTCGAAAAGAGCGAAATGTTTTGGGTCTTTCCGGTATTTTGAACAGGAACTGAAATGATATCGCGCTTTGAACATAACCAGAAATAATATATGGTTTTGCTCAACCGTAACTGATTTAAAACGCTCTTTTTTTAAATGTATGGCGCATCGAGTGAGCTGGTTTAGAATTTTAACCCGGTTAGCAAGCCCTGGGTACAATCACAGATAACAGACCATAAATTACTTTTACAGAGTTCTACACATCTTTTTGATTTTCAGAATAAAGACCTAATCCTAATAAAGACTACACAACATTTCTTAGAAAATAAATTTAACTCGGTATTTAAGGTTAAAGAGAAGGGCTGTTCATTAAACAATTCCCGCTGGATGGCGTTGACAGCAACATTTTCCGTTTTATTTTTTTTGTTGCGTTGTTGCAGTACTTATAGGCAAACATTTTGAATTGGCGAGCGGTAAACATACTATTTTATTTATTTTATGGCCTACGATTATATTTCAGTCAACATAATGAAAAAAAAGCTTTAGAATAGAATCTGCCATGAATCTTCGTATCTCTACACTCACTCACACTACGACGAGAGCTTTCAAAATGACATTAAATATGGTGCAAAGCATTGTTATAAATTAAAAAATACGCTACTAGATGGCACTTATTTAAAAAGAGTGTCTAACTACAATAATGCCAATCGGACTGGCTGGCAGCATAAGAAAAAAGAAAAAGAAATTTAAAAATACAAAGAGCGAAAAATAACCTATAATTACTTCTTGTCATTGTCATATTTTGTAAGAAAGCAAAAAAATATATTTATAAGAATAGTTCAAGTTCGTATCAGTTGGATTCAGAAAGTCAGCTCTCCAGCGCGTTGCAATGTCTAGACTGTTGTTGCAAACTGTCAAAAAGCGCAAAGTTAAATATTTGGGACACGTTTTACGACAGATATCAGCTGCTTTTACTTATTATGATGGGCAAAATAGAAGGCAAGAGACGTGCTGAAAGACGCAAAAAATCATGGCTGAGTAATATACGCGAGTGGACCGGAGTCACCAGGGTTGAAGAGCCGTTTCGCATAGCGGCGAACAGAGAAGAGTTTGCGAAACTGACGGCCGGCCTCCAGTAACGGAGAGGCACTACAAGAAGAACTTCAAGTTCAATAGTGCAAAATCATAATTAGTACCTAATAACCTGTTATTTAATTAGTTCACGAACAATTTAATGCAAATACCTATCTACCAATAGTTTCAGCAGTTTGAATTTCACCACCTCTTAGATTCCCAACACAAATCTATCCATAGTTCGAACACCCATTTTCAAAAATCAATCTAACTTGATACCATGACTGGTAACAGGAAATACCACCGCATACGTCAGGTCATAATTTACTATTGCCTATTGCATTGTATGACTAGGTTTACATTTTTTAAATAAAACTAAATGGTATATCTTCACATTGTTGACTTTTATTTTTAGTAATGAAATGATCTTTTCCGAACTTTTTATTTATTAAAGAAAACAAAAAAAGATTACAGTTATTTCTTTCTTTCCCACATAAATTGTTAAATATTGCAGTCATTATTCTGTGCACGATGACTCCTTCATTGCTTGGAATGATGATGATAAATTCTTCATCACGACAAACCTCCGTTACAGTTTTTGTATTTGTATTGCAGAATTATTGTATAAAGAAACACTTGTGCTGTGCATTTCCTGCCACATAATTATTGTCCCTGGACCTTACCTGAAACATTGTGATAATAAGTATCTACTAACAGTTTCAATAAATAAATGCCAAACTTTAATTATTTTACAATGCGGTGATATATACGTGTGTGATATATTTATGTCTTTGCATTTTTAATGTACTTACGTCAAATCGGTATATTGTTTCAAATCTCCAAGCACTCGCTTCCTAGTCTTTAGCGGGCCAAAATATGCCTACATGCCTCTGATATCTCTTCCTATCAGATCTGGTAGCCAATATTCTCTAAAATTATCAATAAATAATAACGTACGTACGTAACACACCTAGCTGAAAAAATCTATTGCAAAAAAAGAAACTTCTATACAACAATACAACACGGCGGCCCGCGGCGCGGCGGCGGCGTCCGAGATAGATAGATATGTACTTATGTAGTGTAGACTTATATCGATACCACCACGAATATCGATATCTTTTATTATTGATATAAATTAATATCGTTTTTAAATATGCAAAAATAAATCTGCAAATAATAAATGCGTATTTTATGCATAAAAAGTAATACACAGGTCCCTTTAGTTACGTTTTAATTGATAATTTGATAATACTTATCCGAAGCTCATCGATTAGCTTCCGCACTGCCACCGGTCAATACATACTTAATCACACTTTCAATGAAATGTATTTAAATCATAAAAGTAATAAGTACTTATTTAAATAAAATGAAGAAAATTGGAAAAACAATAATTAAAATAAATCACAGAGCCAATACCTACCTATCGATACTTCAAAATATCGATAATTCATGCCCTAGAAGTTATAGGATTAAATTAGACGTTCAGAAAATATGTTGTGAAATTCAAACTAAAAACTAAAAAATAATTTATCAGTAATATTTGTTTACTTTAAAACTAAATATAAATGTATGCACACATTACTATACTTTCTTTTTTGTTAATGAATACGTGTATAATACCTACCTAGACCTACTATAATTTATTTTGATAAATATTTTTGCAAAAAATAAATTGTTTTAGTTTCAGAACGAACTCTTACGATAGAAAGAAATATCTTTTGTTGTTTTATCATACGTCAATGTTTTGGGTTCAAAAAAGCAGCGTTGCCATCTTTCACCTCGCACAGAACGGCAACGTCACGCAAGCGAGCTGACTGGATTTCTGTCTAAGATGAATTTTCACAAATATTTCCAATCCAGTCATATACGTAATGGCAAGCTTGTAATAATAAATCTAGGGTTCAGAACGAATTTTTATGAATTTTTTTTATGGTGAATTTTAAATTTGATAATTAGGACTTTTGGATATGAAGACAGGGATAACTGAATATGACATCTTGACATCTGGATGTGAAGACCTGGGTGTCTGGTCATGTGCATATGAAATGCTGGACAGCTGAATATGAAGACCAAAGCTTTAGGAGATGATCTCATGGACATCTGGAAATGAAGACCTGGACATCACCTGGTGATGTCCAGATGTCTAGGTCTTCAGCTCAACATGCCCAGGTCTTAATTTCCAGATGTACATGACATCATCTCCTACATATGAATTTGAAGACGTGGGAGTCTGGTCATTTGGATACGAAAACCTGGACAGCAGGACATAAAGTCCAGGTCTTCACATCCAGATGTCCAGGAGATGTCCAGATATCATATTTAGATAGCCTGTCTTCATATCCAAAAGTCCCAGTAATCAAATTTAAATTTGAACATAAAAATCTTTTCATAAAAATAAGTATATTGAACCCTAAATTGAATTTAATATTAAAACTTGCTATTTTATAATTTTGTTAGCATTTCATAATTTTCTTTTGTTTTTCACGTACAGCCGATGGCGCTGTCAAGGCTAGCAACATCGAGGTAGCATGCATTTAGGTCTCAAAGTGCTTTTATATAAATAGTAGTAGTCAGTAGTTTGTAATAAATCTGCTAGACGTCGCCCCTAAATGTCACAAAATATTACGCACACATCAACAAAAATCTCAATTTTTGTCGTATTTTAAATGCCGTTTTTCTCGTAAATTATTATACATTATTATGTTAAATTCAACATGAGAGCACAATTACTTCATAAGAATTGGAAATTCAATTTTATTATGAGAATCATTAACGAAGTTTAGAGCATTGCTGTAGAACAAAATGTATGGACAGCCAAAGCTAGGCTTTCACCTTAAATGTTATCTTTACCATTAATCATCATAGACATGGGTTCTACCCCGTGATGGATTGTATAATGGAAATTACGTAAATCATAATCATTTTTAGGGTTCCGTACCTCAAAAGGCAAAACTGAACCCTTATAGGATCACTCGTGTATCTGTCCGTCCATCCATCTGTCACAGCCAATTTGCTCCGTATCTACTGGACCAAATCATTGATAGGATAGTGTAATTCTATGACTCAAAAACAGATGTGTATAGTAAATAATTATATATATTTTTTAAAACAAGGGTCATTTTCGTGAGACAAATTAGGAAATTAAAAAAAGTTTTGCAAACCTTACTGTGGCCTGTGGTGTGGCCCTAGAATAGCACCAACCCATCTCTTCCCGTGGGTGTCGTAAGAGGCGACTAAGGGATTTAAAACACCGGAGGATGGGCAGCAGCATCTTTCCGCGTACTATGCCATCACACTACTGCGATCGCCAACCCGCCTACCAAGCGTGGCGATTACGGCAAAACCCCCATGGATAAAATCCTTTGGGGAGGCCTTTGTCCAGCAGTGGACGTCTTTAGGCTGAGAGAGAGAGAGACTGTGGCATATATCAAATGAATATTAATTTTTTGTTATTATTTTAAAATAAGTAGTTTTGATCTTATTCATGAAAGAAGACGACATAAATAGTACATTGTTACTCAGTGGGTGAAAGTAACTTTTATATGTCCCGAGACGGGGTTTAGTTCGAGGGACTCAAAAGTCTTTCACCCGAGGTAAACACTGTGCTTTTCATTACGAATACGAGGAAAGTAAAAATAAAAACATGATTTAGCTAAAGAAATAATGAGTGACTTATGGAGGCATAAACAAAACTCTAAACTTGAAAAAAAAATAAGATCGGATTGCGGCTTTAGCTTCCAGCATATTTTTTTTTCTGTGGCTGACCAACTATTTAGCTAGGTATTAGATTCTTTTCATTTGGTTCCATTATCGAAAAATTGATAAAAAAATCTATGTTATAAAAAATTAAAAAAAAATATATTCTTTAACTTCACGTTATTTCAATTTTACATAATATGTTGAATGGCTGTGTAGAAAGTTGGAACATGGTTCAATAGAATAACGTGAAAATAGAACTAGTTTTTTTTAATAATTTGACAGCTGTCAGTTGAAAACGATTCTCCCTAGGGCTGAAAAGTATTACTTTCACCACGCTCCTCAGGCAACTTCAGACTTACTTTCAGAGTATGAGTAATGAAATAGTACATTTTCTTGTTTCAGTCTTCAGACAGCGATTGCTCCGGCGACACGACTGACTACATCAACAACCCGGTGTTCTGCAACATCATGGAGCTGCTGAATCTGTGCCACTCCTTCTGCAGCATCACCGACGGGGGCGACCGCGAGTACCATCTGCAGGGCTACTCTGACAGGTGGCCACTGTGTGACAGTTATATTATAGTGGGGTGGGGTTAGTGGGACTAGGGCTCCAGCTCCCCTGAGAATTTCGAGCAACATCATGGATCTGCTGAAGCTGTGCCACTTCTGAAGCATCACTGACGTGGGCGACCGCAAGTACCATCTGCAGGGCTACTCTGACAGGTGGCCACTGAGCGACAGTTATATTATAGTGGGGTGGGGTTAGTGGGACTAGGGCTCAGCTCCCTTGAGAACTTCGAGCAACATCATGGAGCTACTGAAGCTGTGCCACTCCTTCTGCAGCATCACCGACGTGGGCGACCGCGAGTACCATCTGCAGGGCTACTCTGACAGGTGGCCACTGAGCGACAGTTATATTATAGTGGGGTGGGGTTAGTGGGACTAGGGCTCAGCTCCCTTGAGAACTTCGAGCAACATCATGGAGCTACTGAAGCTGTGCCACTCCTTCTGCAGCATCACCGACGTGGGCGACCGCGAGTACCATCTGCAGGGCTACTCTGACAGGTGGCTACTGTGCGACAGTTATATTATAGTGGGAGTGGGGTTAATGGGACTAAGGCTCAGCTCCCCTGAGAATTTCGAGCAACATCATGGATCTGCTGAAGCTGTGCCACTTCTGAAGCATCACTGACGTGGGCGACCGCGAGTACCATCTGCAAGGCTACTCTGACTGGTGGCCGCTGTGCGACAGTTATATAATAGTGGGAGTGGGTTAGTGGGACTAGGGTTCAGCTCCTGAGAATTTCGAGCAACATCATGAAGCTGCTGAAGCTGTGCCACTCCTGAAGCATCACCGACGTGGGCGACCGCGAGTACTATCTGCAGGGCTATCTGACAGGTGGCCACGACATTGATATTAGTGGAAGTGGGGTGGGATTAGTAGGACTAGTTAGCTAGCCGTGCCCAGGGGCTCAGTTCCCCTGGGATTTTCGAAAGTAGCCTATGTGTTATTGCAGGGGACCGATTCCACTAGTTACAAACGCGTACTAAAGCGACAAGATCTCTGATGAGAAGAGATGCTTTGTTTTGCTTGATGCTCACAATAACAATCTCTTCGGTTTTAAAGACACAACTGAGGCATGATATATATAGTTCGTTCGTATTTAGCAAATCATATCCGCGTTTCATTCTACCCATGTATCAAATCATCGAAATCCATCCTGAGTTTTTGCGTGAAAGAGGACAAATATCAAAGTACTAGAATAATGGTTCAGTAGATAAAGCGTGAAGAGGTAACAAACCAATAAACAAACTCATTTTCGCATTTATAATATTACATACCTAGTTATGATTCCTATTTTTCTGTTACGTTACGCCATCAAGTAAATATACTAGTGGCGACATCTAGGACTAATTTGAAAATTTAAATTTCAGATTCAACAAGCTAGTAAAGCAGCTGATGCAGCTGCTGGTATCGCTGCGGGACCGGCCGTGCGGGGTTTTCCTCGCGAGGCTTCTCATGAGGCTGGACTACAACCGCTGGCTCAGCGGGGAGGCCAGGCTGGCACAGTCCGTTACCAACATGCTGAGATATTGACCACTGTGATTATATGACCGGTGAAAAGAAACAGTGGTTAAACTTCGAAGCAATTTCCATGTCATTCATATACTCAAGAATAGTATGTCCTCGCGAGGCTTCTCATGAGGCTGGACTACAACCGCTGGCTCAGCGGGGAGGCCAGGCTGGCACAGTCCGTTACCAATATGCTCAGATATTGACCACTGTGATCTTAGTGACCGGTGAACCAGGCTAGCCCAGTCCGTTACCAACAGGGTCAGATATTGACCATTAGTGACCGGTGAAAATAAACGGTGGTCAAACCAAATGCAGCTGGACTACAACCGCTGGCTCAGCGGGGCCAGGCTGGCACAGTCCATTACCAATATGCTCAAATATTGACCACAGTGATCTTAGTGACCGGTGAAAAGAAACTGTGGTTAAACTTCGAAGATACGCGCGAAAAGTATAATTCTCGACACTCTTCTTTTGCAATCTGGTAAAAATTGGTTAAGCTATGTAAAATTTGCAATGAATGGTAGCATTTTCTCTACTTACATGTAAAAATGACAAATTTGAGTGATGAACTTACATGCTTGGATATTGAAATAAACTAAACTGTACTGAAGTGAACTCACAAGTAAACCAACTTTATTTCAATACTCAATGTATAACAATGTATAAATGCATTTCTATAATAAAAATTATACAACACTAACACTGGTTTCAATCGTTCGCGTCAGGTTCTTCTTCGATGTCGTCATCGCGCATAAGAGCTTTAAAAAAGCTGCCATCCATGTAAGTCTTGATAAGTATGCACTTCAAAGTCCGGCAATAACATGGCACAGGATGTTCTGTTGTTTCTGGGTCTAATAAGTCCACTTCTATTTTATATCTGTAATTATAAACAAAGTATTTTTTTATTACAGTCTACTAGCTTTCTTGGGAATTTTGGGATAAAAGTACCATATGTTATATTCTAGTAGCAGTCTATCATTTACGCCACGGCTCCGCCCCTTTCAAACATTCTCTTGCGAGTTTTTCATACAAACTTCAACAAGATATTAGTCAGGAGTTGATTTAGAAAAAAATGCCCTTGTTTGAGTGGCTCAACTTGGGTCTTACTATATCCATGCCAATATTCATCAAAATCGGTTCAGCAGTTTAGTTGCGAAAGCGTTATAAACTTTCATAATATTTTAGTATCAATTCAAGGTAAACCAACTAAGCAAGCTTACCTTCTATGATTCGTTTGATCCCTAGATATGTCCATTTTAAATGCAATAGGTTCGTCCTCTTCTATCTCTTGTTCATGTGGCAACACTATAACAGCTTGCTTCCAATGTGTTGCCGGGCTTTCGGGACCAGTATCCAGTTTCACTGGAGTACCCTCGCCAGTTGTATTTGGAAACACACAGTCGAACCAAACGCAAAGCCCTTGGTATAGCCCATCCCTTTTTGCTGCTGTGGATTGTAAACATTTTTTATTGATAAAGAAATTGCCTCTATACTTCAATTGATTTAATAGACAAATATTGTATTTATCTCAAGAAATTTACTATAGCTAATATAAATTTCAATCTAATGACAAAAAGTGTTATTTTGAATGCCTTTGCATTGCCTATCCAATATCCCTCCAATCTTGGATCAAAGTAAAATTACCAGTAACATGTTGTGAACTATATTTATCCAAGCTTTCCACTTTATCCTCCTTAAGGTTGATGGAACAAAGGGCCACAGTATCACCCAAAAGGTCTTCGTCTTCCAGCGTCATAATTTCTGGCTTGTTTCCTTTGCTTGCCCTCAGCTGTTTGGCGAAGGTAGCCATGGAGACTCCATGCACGTCATCCCACTGTGTGTACAATGATGGAAGACTAAAAGTTAGAAATACTATTTATATGATGAGAAAAGGCTGATTGCAGAAAACAGCTATTTTCATAAAATAAAATTATCTCCTAGCCATTAGCTTGAAACAGAAGAGGAAATAATTTGTACATGATTACAAAAAAAAAAGGATGTTAACTAGCAATAGTATTCTTACTAACTATTATCCCAGGAAACAAAGTCTAATATATTACATACATATTATCACGCCTTTTTCCCGCGGGGGTAGGCAGAGACTAGCGATTTCCACCTGCTACGATCCTTACAGATCTCTCTTGCTTCCTCTACACTCATCACTCTCTTCATACATGCTCTCCGGTTATGGGTGCTCCTAATATCTCCCTTTTTAAAGAGGTCCGCAATCTGGTCGGAGTGCGTTCTACGAGGTCGACCCTGACCAACTCTTCCATTCACCTCTGCTTTATAAATACCTTTCGTCAATCTCTTTTCATCCATCCTCTCAACATGCCCAAACCATCTTAACATTCCTTTTTCAATTTTGGTCACTACATCCTCTTTTATTCCACACATTTCTCTAACAACAATATTTTTAATTCGATCTTTCAAACTTACACCACACATGCTTCTTAATGCTCTCATTTCAACCGCATTCACTCTACTTTCATTATGTTTCTGCCATACCCATAATATAATATAGAAGAATTAGGGCTAGAACGTCCATGTCCCCTGAAAGACCACATCCCTTGAATGGCCACATCCCTAAACGGCAATTTCTTTCGATCAACCATATACTTGAAATGCCACAAAGTTGGCATTAACTGCCCGTATTGGCCATATCCCTGAATGACCATTTTCCTCGAATCACCGTAACCGACAAGGGCCACATTTAAAATTCATAACTGAATTTCATGAGCAACATGGACTCCTACATGCGGTAGTTGAGTGACTCCCAACTGCCCAGAAGACTGTCCTTTCAAATCTTTCAATCACAGCGATTTAGATGACAACTGTTTAACAATAGACGCAATACCATTATTTATCTCACCTACATGGTGCCACACGAATAGTAGCACTCTCAGGGAAGATAAGACCTCCTTCCTTGAGGAACTTATCTCTGGCCACCAGTACTGAGTTCAGCATACCTTCGTGTAATAAGAAGAAACCCATCCATTCTGATACTATAGCATCTACTTTCTCACCTTCTGGCAAAACTACATCTTCTACTTTACTATGTATGACCTGGAAAATAAAATATTTATGTTGTAATTAAAGTATTAAACTAACCTTGATGAAATTAAAAAAAAAATCTATTTAGTTTCCAAACCAGGGGATTAGCTAGGTGATTCTCAGTTGTTATGTAATAAATTGCACATTATTAGATAAGTAAACTCTATTTATTCTTACCAGTCCTATCATTTAAACAATCTTACCATGTCTTTTTATGATTTTACAACAATATAAATTAAAAGATTAAAATAGACTTTTTAGGAAATACTACTACTTTCGTGGTTAATTAATGTTTTACTTTAGAATGTTTAGGTTTGAACTAATATTTGATTTATTTCAACAAAAATCAACAAAAAGTACTGTGAAGATTGTTTACATGATAGGACTGGTAAGAATAAATGGAGTTTAGATATAAAATTACAAAGTAAACATTTTAGTTGTTTCAAGCTATGTGATACGTACCTGTCACAGATCTTAGAGATACTCTAACTCCATAATATTGATATCTGACAGATAAGGCATGTAGTTTTTGAGTTATGTTAAGCCAAAAAACAAATTTGTAAAATGTATTATTGAAAATGTTCAAACTACAAAACATACCTCAATAACATTTTCAAAATTGTTCTCCTTAATAATTTCCTTAGCCAAACTTGCTAAATCACTAGCTTCAACAGCATAAACCTTTTTCGCTCCAGCCTGGGCGCAAAATATAGACAAAATGCCAGTACCGCAACCAACATCCATCACAACTTTGTCTTTGAAAAAATCTTTGTTATCAAATATCGCTTGCTTGTAAGCTTCAGTTCTGGGACTATCTTCGATCATCAGTTTATGCACCTGTTGAAAATTTTGACAAAATTAAATATTTCTAAACAAAATAAGGTTATTTAGTTTACATTTACAATGTAAATAGCCTATTTGCCTACCCCCACGTGAAAAAGGCATGATAATATGTATGTATGTATGTATTTACAATGTCTACGATTACCAAAAACAATTAAAATTAATTAAAAAATGCCACACTGAATTGTACACAGTGGAAAAGCGCTCATAACATTTGCTGTGTTCCTTATCTGATGTGTTATCTCTCTGAACTAGGCAATGGACAATCTTGGAACCAGGTACTGCCCGGGGCAAAAAAATTTCAGCTGTCGTTATATTTTTGTATTTGAATAGCAGAGAATGTATTTTCGCCCCAAGCATGATGGGAAGAATGAGGAAAAACAAAGTGTTAAATTTTTTTTTGGAAAAGGTTTGGCCTAAAAAAGTTACAACAACTGTAGTTGATGGGACCCAGCAAACCCCAGTCTCAATGACTGTTGGCACCTAAGGAGTTACGATATAAACAATTTGATAATATTGTGCAATAGTTATTATTATGCAATAAATTTAGGATAAGAATTTCCTACTTTTCCTACTATTACTATAAATAAATCCATCATAGTTATATTAATAAGTTAGGCATACTTAGGCATTATGCTAATAATTATTTTTCGGATGTAAACCATAGCTGGTATGATTTCATTTTGTGATTAGAAAAGATGCCACAACACCTTACAACACAGACGTTTCTACAGGATAATTTTAGATTTCTAAAGATTGGATCTGACTAGCTTTGGTCTTCTCATTATTTCGATACTTTTCGAGCCGAAAATATATTTAAAAATAAAAAAGAATACCTCTAAGTCCTCATAGCTGGTAAAATACTCATTTTGAATAGTTGATTCCATTGTAAATAATAAGAAGTAATATTTAAGTTTTATAAGATTGTAGTACTACTTCAATATTTCTTCGTCTTAGCTGCGTATGATTATAATTAAAAGAGAATAAAAGGTACTCTGTGATAAGAGTGCAGTAAGAGCCAGTTTCATCAAACTTTTTATTTTTATAGTGAACTTTTATAACCTCAAACAACCAACTCCACCACCAAAAGTTAATCGATCGGATGACAGTGGCAGAGAGAGAGAGAGCCAGAGAGATTTTTTTTTTTTGGTTTATTTATCCGTAAGGAAAGGCAAAGGGATCTAAAGCCCATACAGCCAGAGCCAGAGAGAGAGAATCTAAAAATTATATAGAATGTCACTGTCAATGTGTCTCTTCTTGTCAGTTCAGTGCGGACCGGACTCTGAATATGGAAACTATTTATGTAACTGTTTTGGTTGTTTTGGTTTGCTTGTTGCTGGTTTGCTTTTTTCTCTGTGGTGCCTCTTAGGACTGTCGATAGTTTGACTGTCGATAGTCGACCTTAATAAACAGTCGATACTATTGGTAGTATCGATTGCCAATAGTTTGCATTGCAATCCTATTGATGATAACCAAAACTATCGATACTATCGATAGTAACGATAGTTTTGATATTGTTAGAAAGTATTGATATTGTTAATACTATCGATAGGTCTTCCGATAGTGTCACTATTTTTCAAGGTTACAACTTCAAGTCACCATTAAAATGTAGTGATTTTATACTCTTTGACCATGAAGGAGAAACACACTAGGCCCACGTACACAACGCACGCTACGCATTATGAAATCTGGATTCTTGATTTTGTATGGAAACAGTTGAATCAGAAACATACTTATCAACGTAAGACGACGTAAGATCGTCGATCCAGATCGGCGTGGGAAGGTGGAGGGGATAATCATATGCCATCACACGCGTAGACAGTGTTTCAGACCAATCAGCCTCCTGAGCGTGCTAGGCAAGCTCTATGGCCGGCTCATAGCCATCCGACTCAAGGACTACGTACAGACAAACGGACTTATCCCTGACGAACAGTTCGGCTTTCGCGAAAAGCACGACTGCGTCCAACAAGTGCACCGCATCACGGAGCACATCCACGAAAACCTTATGGCGAAGCGATCCACGGGGTCAGTCTTCTTCGATGTATCGAAGGCATTTGACATGGTCTGGCACGCAGGCTTGATATTCAAGCTCACTCTCCTGGGAGTGCCAGACGGTCTTGTGAACACCATACAAGACTTTTTGTCAAATCGCACCTTTCGGTACAAAGTTGAAGGCTGCCTCTCGTCGCCACGTCCCATCAAAGCAGGAGTCCCACAGGGCTCCGTGCTATCTCCGACCCCTGTACTCTCTGTACACGGCGGACATCCCCAAAACTCCCAATGTTGAGTTAGCCCTTTTCGCCGACGATACGGCTCTCTACACCTCCGACAAGTTCAAGGCGAACGTGTCCTCACGTCTCCAAAAGGCCATCAACGCGCTCGGTATTTGGTTCAGACTGTGGAGAATCGAGGTAAATCCGGAGAAAAGCGCAGCAGTGCTCTTTTCAAAGGATCCCCTCGCTTTGTCCCGTCAACAAAACCAGCGCGGAGCACTAACATCGCTCGGCCAGCTCAGTCTCTTCGGCAAGCCCATTCCTTGGGCGAATAAAGCCAAGTACCTAGGTGTCACACTCGACTCTCGTTTGACGTTTGGACCTCATATCACTAGAGTCAAAAAACCGGGCCGCGTTCATTCTGAACCGGCTCTCGTCCGTCATCAGTAGGGCATGCAATACCGGAAAGTTATCAATACCGGAACTGATTTCCGGTACTAGAGACCTAATACCGGAATTCCGGTACTAGTTCCGGAATTGGCACAATTTGATTAATCTCTATAAATCTATACTTTTTAGATAACATAGTGTATTTAGATAAAAGAACAATCGTCTAATCACTACACCGCAAACGTGCACACTCGCTATAAGATATTGACGACTGCAAAGTCTGCAAAATTATAGAGTACAGCGAGCTCGGTGCGGGCGGGGGAAACAGCGCGGGGACCAACTAACCAATCAAGTGAAAAACTTTAGAAATTTTTATATGAAAAATTATGTACTTAACATAATTTTTCATATAATTTTTTTTAAATTACTCCGTGCGTTGGTTATTGGCAATTGCATACCGAAATTTGAAGATTCAATTTTTTTAGTAAAATTATATTTGCATTGATTTAACTTTATTTAATTCATTTAGTGGAAAATAAAATACTGTAAATAAACGTTTATAAAAATATATTACTATTTCTAATTTGCTTCATTTTTTTTTTGCACGTCGTACAAAAAGTCAGTTTAGTGAAGTTAGTTTCGAATGGTTTTGAATGACAAGAAGACAACTTGACAAAAATTATGGAAACCAATTGCATTTAAATCGCATAGTATATATTTATTTATATATTTTTTTGATGAACCAGACGCACTTCGGGCTATCAGCTCTTCTTGGTTTATATTCCCCCGGCACGCACCAAGCGCTTTTCATCATCATTCTTAACGCGCACAGCGAAGCGTTGGAACCACGTTGGAACTAGGGCATGCAATACCGGAAAGTTATCAATACCGGAACTGATTTCCGGTACTAGAGACCTAATACCGGAATTCCGGTACTAGTTCCGGAATTGGCACAATTTGATTAATCTCTATAAATCTATACTTTTTAGATAACATAGTGTATTTAGATAAAAGAACAATCGTCTAATCACTACACCGCAAGCGTGCACACTCGCTATAAGATATTGACGACTGCAAAGTCTGCAAAATTATAGAGTACAGCGAGCTCGGTGCGGGCGGGGGAAACAGCGCCCCACCAACTAACCAATCAAGTGAAAAACTTTAGAAATTTTTATATGAAAAATTATGTACTTAACATAATTTTTCATATAAAAATTTCTAAATTACTCCGTGCGTTGGTTATTGGCAATTGTATACCGAAATTTGAAGATTCATTTTTTTTAGTAAAATTATATTTGCATTAATTTAACTTTATTTAATTCATTTAGTGGAAAATAAAATACTGTAAATAAACGTTTATAAAAATATATTACTATTTCTAATTTGTTTCATTTTTTTTTGCACGTCGTACAAAAAGTCAGTTTAGTGAAGTTAGTTTCGAATGGTTTTGAATGACAAGAAGACAACTTGACAAAAATTATGGAAACCAATTGCATTTAAATCGCATAGTATATATTTATTTATATATTTTTTTGATGAACCAGACGCACTTCGGGCTATCAGCTCTTCTTGGTTTATATTCCCCCGGCACGCACCAAGCGCTTTTCATCATCATTCTTAATGCGCACAGCGAAGCGTTGGAACCACGTTGGAACTCCCTGCCTGCGTCTGTGTTCCCGAGCACGTACAACCCGACTCTCTTCAAAACCAGAGTAAATAGGCTGCTTTTGGGTAAGCTCGTTACACCGTAGACCTCATCTGTATCCTCGGGCAAGATTGTGGTCAAGAGCAAACCCATTTTTAATAAAAAAGAAAAAAAAAGGAATACCGGTATTACGGTATTTTGCCCTTCAATTCCGGTATTGAAATATCGAAAAAATCTGTCCGAGATACCGGAATTACGATATTCCGGAATTCCGGTATGCATGCTCTAGTCATCAGGCATCCCAGAATGTCGCTTAGAAATAAGCTGACACTCTACAAGGCCTGCATCCGTCCCGTCATGTCCTACGCCAGTGTTGTTTTCGCACACGCGGCTCCCTCCAACTTGCGCATGTTGCAAGTAGTCCAAAACAGATTCACACGCCGCGGGACCAGGGCTCCCTGGTACACGCGAAATGTCGATCTGCACAGAGACCTAGAGCTTCCCTCGATGGTCCGCTACTTCAAGGAAAGCTCAGAACGCTTTTTCGAGCGCTCCTCCTCCCATCCAAATCCGCTAATCAGGCGCGCAGCCGATTACCGTATCAACACCGCGAATTTCCGCCGATTCCGGCACCGCCGGCCGCGGCACGTCCTTACCGATCCAGACGACCCCATTACGGTTGCTAATCCTCCTTCCGATCACTCTAGAGGTAATAGTAGGGCTCAGGGTAACTCAAACAGACACCGCACTCGCCGGAATCGAGTGCGAAGTAGTAGGACCGCTTCAACGTTCACACGGTACCGCCCGGCGGCACCAGGACGTTTTTCCCCTCAGGCCCTTCAGGCAAATTGAGCAATATACCGCTCTGCCGCTTTGTGAGTAACGCCCAAAGCCGAGGTTCGTTCCCACCTGGGAGCCCTTTGTGCTGTTACTGTTTCGGCTGTATGGCCCTCGAGGCTGTCGCCATATTTCCTCCGGTGAAGCAGTAAAGGTCGACGTAGCGACCAACTGCAAGTAGGCTTCGACAAAAAAAAAAAAAAAAAAAAAAAGCGTAGACAGTGTGTTTCTAGGAACTTACGTTCGCAGCGCGTCAGCCATGAATTGATGTTTGTTGCGTTGGGATGTGTACAAAAACAAGCTAATTATTTAAATTATTAAAACAATTAAAAACACCACAGACAACTTACACAACAAAAAGTACATAAAACATATGAATAATTCATTTTTGAAGTCGCCTTTTATAGCTTTTCATTTTGGTATCCCACTCGATAAGTTTGATCAAATTTATCATCACCTATGTCATTTGGTTTGGAGGAATTTAAGGCATTCTAAAAATACCTCATACATACAAATATACAATACATACATGAAACCTGAAAACATAATACTCCTTTTTGGTCAACCGTGTAAAAATGGGAGACGAACAACGAGTCTGACGTCAACATGCGTAGTGTATGTGGAGCTAGTGTGCACACCAACTCTCCCACGTCGCGTCGCGTAGCGTGTGTGGTGTACGTGGCGTGGGCTATGTTTGTGTCTACCTTGATTGACAATACTATCGATAGCAAAACTATTGCTATGCTACTACGCCTACAACACTACTTTGCTTGTTTCTCGCTGGCTCGCTTGTTTGCTTTGCTTGCTCGTGTGCTTTTGTACCTATAAAATTTAATTTTGCGTGTTTTCACTTTATAATAAAATTTGTGAGAAATGAGAGTGTAAATTTAAAATATACAGCAAAATGGCAAAAGAAGGAGACATGTCTCTATTTAACGATGTTTTAGAACCTTTTAGGAGGGTTATAAATACCGATCCTCCTAAGGACAAGCTTTCGGCGTCTACGAAACTGAATTTTTCTGATAGTAATCAATCCTTGAAAGAAGGTAAACCTGAAATATTGAAAAAACGCTAATTAAGAATACTCTTCCCAAACTTCTCAAGTTAATTAAGTGTATTTAAAAATTTGCAGGACTGTCGAACATGTTGTCGTTTGGTAAAAGAAAGTCTAGTATAGGGGCTGTAGAAGGAGCAACTCCAGAAAAAAGGATACGTCGTGAATCTACGCCGAATTCAGTAACGGCTGCTCCTTCTCCTTGGGAAGCTAAACGGATGAAGATAGACTTGATTGCTGCTAAGGCCCAGGTAATAATTTTAGTGTTTGTGCATGAAATTCTACTTTGAACGTAATACCTTCAGTATGTGAGGACTGATCACCCGTCTTGTGCTTGCGTTGGCATCCCCAACTAATAATAATCCCTTTGTCTGTCATAATCATTTCATTTAATCAAAAAAACAGTCCATAATGTACAATATATTTTTATACAAGTTTTTGTTCTAGATTACAAAACTAGAAGCCAGGGTAGCTCACCAGCACACTATTCGTAAAGAAATGCAGATTCTATTTGAAGAAGAGAAGGCTTCTCTAGAGGAACAACACAAGCGGGATGAGCGAGCTCTTTCAGACATGGAAGACAGATTACAGATAATCAGGAGGAGGGAACAGGAGCTCAAAGATGAACTGTTTCAGGTTATTATCTTATAATTTTTTGGAAAAAACAATTTCTGTAAGGATTTGTATACGAGTAGGTATAATACGAGTATGTAGAAAAAAATAAATGAGTAATCATATTTAGGTGCAGAAAGATCACCAGGAAAGCAAAACAAACTGGGACATAGAAAAGGCAGAGTTGCAAAAGCAAATAGCTGATTTGAAGGACCAACTGCTAGAGGCAGAAGTGCAGAGCAAGGGAGAGGCATCTGAAATGAAGAAGGACATGAATGAGTTGCAGCAGGTAATATAAAAGCTTGTGAAGAACTTGAGAATCCAACTAACATTATAAATGTGAAAGTGACTTTGTTTATTTGTTTGTTATCTACTGAACCAATGTTCCTGAAATTTCTCATACATAGGGATGCTGAGAAGGAAATTGGGTACTTTTTATCCCAAAATTCCAACAGCAGGGGAGCCCCAGGGCACAGAAACAAAACCATTCATCATAGAAACGTGAAATTTTGCAAAGAGGTTCTTGAGTGTCTACTCCTAGTCCTAAGGGAGTGAAAAATGAAATTCACGCAGATGTAGCGGAGCATTCTACATAATTTACATATTTAAATTTAACAGGCAATAGAAAGTTACCAGTCAGAAGTAGAAATCCTAAAGAAGGAGGTGGCTAAGCAGACAACCCGTGCTGAGCAGTGCACATCACTGCGAACACAGTTTGAGAAGCAGACGTTTGAGCTGCAGCAGGTCACTAACAAGCTGAAGGAGTTGGAGTATGAGAGAGACTCGTATAAAGACTGGCAGCAACAGGCTAAGGTAAGTCTAAGATAATGTTTGTGAAATTACTATCATCTAACAGAAAATGATCTAGTTGATTACACAAAAGATTTTCTATGATAGTAGAAAGTCTGTATATAATTAATTATAACCAATATGGCGCCCAGTGTCAAATTGACATAATTTAGTGCCCTTATCACTTATTACTTATTGTTATTCTATTTCAATCTACAGACAGCTCAAAAGAGGCTTTCCAATATGGCAGAATTGGAAAAAGAAGTGACCAGACTCCGAGCCAATGAGAGGGGTTTGCGTGATGCGGTGTGCAACAAGTTGTTATTAGAGGAGCAAGTGCATGTTTTGACCAATAGGGTGGAGGCTTTGCAGCCAGTGCAACAGGAACTGCATAAGGCAAAGGTGAATATTTTATAATTTGTTGTTTATCTTCTACTAACATATACCTATTTCAAGTTTGCATTCCAAGTTTTTTTTTGTTCTAACTAATATTGTAAATGCGAAAGTGAGTTTGTTTGTTTATTTGTTTTGTTACCTCTTCACACTTTATCTACTGAACCAATCAAATTTCGCATACATATAGTTAGAAGTACTGAGAAGGACATAGACCTTTCATCCCGGAAAAAAGCACTGTTCCCGTATAAGTTGTAATTGCAATTTTTTTAGGACTAAAGTTAACAGGAAAATATGTGTAGGTAAAAATAGCAAACCTGGAAGCATCCCTAGAGGAGTGGCAGGCGGCGGCGCGCGGGCACGGCGTGCAGCACGCGCGTGCTCTCGCGGCCGCGCTCGACGCCGCGCTCAGCGGGCAGCTCAGCTCCACGCAGGACTGCTCCCAGGCTCAGTCGCAGCTGGCACAGATCAATGAGGTGAGTGCAACAGCAGCATCAATTTTTGTTCCCGGCTATATAAAAGTTTGTTACGTTCCAAAATTTCTACGAAATTTCCTATAATCTATGTCTATCTTGGTGAATAGATGCTTTATCGACTTTTTTTCAGGAACTGGCTACAATGAAGTTTGAGCGAGATAAGGCCACATCGAAGCTGGAAGACTTGATGGCTGTGAAGAAAACCCAGGAGACCCATATACACAGGTTGCAGAAGAGGCTATTGCTTGTCACGAGGGAAAGAGATAGTTATAGGTAAATATTTTGACATGTTTTTCTTATTGTGTAATATTTGTTGACTGGGCGATTTTGCTTTTGTCGTGTTGTGTGTATGTTGTTGGTTTGTTCCGGGCTAGTGGTCGCATTTCTGAATGGATTGTTACGAAACTTGGCACACATTATGTTCCTTGATTTATATAATTTTTTTGTCAAGAACTTTTTCAATTATGGCTAACTTTGCTGTAGTGTTATTTATATGAACAGACTTCAGTCATATTTAGTAGAAACATTGTAAGTCGGATTCTCTACAGGTTGTTGTAAAAAAAACAAAAGGGGGAAATTGGGGAAAAATGGTGAAGCTCCGTCCGTGAGGTCTGTCTGTGCACAGAACCACTAGTTTAAACTATGAGTGAGATTGATCTACAAACTCAGAGGACAAGATTCGAATCAGCGCCTTTCGGACGCAAGTCATGAGCCTCTTCCTCCTTAGTCGTGTTCCTCATGACAGGTCCGTGGTCTATGGAATGAAACATACACAACGGCTATCTCTTGGCAATGTAAATGGAGTGGTTTGCCATTGCCTTCTCCATTTCACACACTAGCTGATAATCATCAACCAGAGTGCAGGTTTCCTCACGATGTTTTCCTTCACCGGAAGCAAGTGGTGGTCGATGAAAACCAGGGAGGAGGGAAGGGGAGGAGGCGCCCATAGGCATTTTACAAATGAAAGACAGTGTCCGCATTGGGAGGGGAGCGGGGGACGTATACTTAGAGTAGACAAGACTTCAAAAATGAACTCTAAAGCATTGACGTACGACTTATTTTATCTTATTTTAACAAACTGTATAGCCACCTATTAGCGAGCAGCAGAATTATTTTCGCGACCTGTTTTATCAGCTTTCGCAAACTGTTTTGAGTTCTGCTATTACTCACTAGATGGCTTTACTGACAGGCGCGGATTCAGCTCTGCGGGCATGATGGGCTGGGATGGGCATGCCCACAAACTGGACTGGATGACTTTGAAAATTATTTTCACAAACATTCAGCGTGACCACTTTTTCATCACACAATCTACCAAAAATGTTGCTAAAATCTACCAAAATCTACTAAGCCCTGTTTCAAATTCAACTTTTAAACATTTTGTATGAAAAACATGCATTCGGATCCCCGAATCCGGGCTCTGAATCCGGATTCCGACCGGAATAGCACCGTATTCAATAATAAGTTACGGTAAATCCCTTGGATATGGACAAGACTTCGTAGTGATATAGTGTTGCCTTTTTATTTTTTTGGCCTGAATACTTGCATTTTGCATTACTATTATTAAGAATGTTCTAATTTATCGATTTTCTACCGAATCTACTAAACTATACCGATTTTCTACTGAAATTACTACTAAAATATCGTTCCATTTGCCTCAAATCTACCAAAAAAGTAGAAATCTACTAAAAGTGGTCACACTGCAAACATTTCAAATCATAATGTTTTGTCACTTTTATAACCGTCCAATCTTAAAATTACAATAATATAATGAAAGGAACGTTTTCTGCGTACTTGTCTCAATGGCACAGAAAAGATAAGCCGGGCTAGCTTTCCTAGATAAACATAAGATCGGGGCATTCGATTTTTTTTTACGTTTTTTTGCGCAAAAGAAACATAGTTTTTATTTCTAGTAATTTTTGGTTGTTGTGCCCCACCTGTGACCAATATTTTTTTGTGGCTGGATCCGCACCGCACCTTCATTTTAAATGTTGCCAGATATTGAAAATTTACCATTTTTTAATGAACTCTATACATTACTTATAATTTAAAAAACATTTACAGCTTGTTACTGAAAACACAATTGTTACTTAAACCACGAATTTTTAATCTTAAAATAAAATGAAAAATCGAAATTACAGATCATAAGACAATTATTTAATTAGTTTTAATGTATTTTTATAATTTACTAGCTGCGTCCCGGGGTTTCGCTCCCGTGAGAATTTCGCGATAAAAAGTACCCTATGTGCTATTTCCGGTATTTTTCTACCCGTATACCAAATTTCATCGAAATCCGTCCAGTAGATTATACGTGATTGTAACAAACATCCTCACAAACTCACAGATTCACAAACTCACAAAGTCACAAACTCACAAAGTCACAAATTCACATCCATACTTTCGAATTTATAATATTACGAATTTATAATATTAGTAGGATTTATTTCTTCACTCTCGTATTTTTATCTTCTTCTTAGCGTGGCGACACGGCAAAAATCTTTTATTTCAGTTGCAATGTATATGCGCGTATGTTTGTTTTAATGCCCGCGTTTAATTCTTGGAATATTGCATCAAATTTTTCAGATATCTTGAGCTGATATCTGAGTTTAATTTTTTTATACATTACAAAATTTAAAAGGAAGTCGGTTAAAAAACATAGATTGAAAATAATAATTAATGTGTACTTGGATTTTGAAAATTGTACACCTAAAGGCAAATATATATGAAACTTCGTCATTTTAGAAGTGAGACAAGAAGTTTTAGATAGCACTGGAAGGGAAATGAA
This sequence comes from Ephestia elutella, assembly GCA_018467065.1. Classification (NCBI taxonomy): domain Eukaryota; kingdom Metazoa; phylum Arthropoda; class Insecta; order Lepidoptera; family Pyralidae; genus Ephestia; species Ephestia elutella. Next base: position 6,965,935 of record CM031582.1, read on the forward strand.
GCGGTGGTGGCCGAGTGGTAGGGCGCCCGGGTTCAAATCCTGCCCGTGCCGAGTTTGTATACCAATCTGACTCATGTACTTATGTTAGTTTCCATCGACCACTACTTTCTTCCGGTGTAGGAAAACATCGTGAGGAAACCTGCACTCTAGTTGATGATTATCAGCTTGTGTGTGAAATGGAGAAGGCAATGGCAAACCACTCCATTAAAATTGTCAAGTCGTTGTATGTGTTTCATTCCATATATTGGCCACGACCCTCAGTCATGAGGAAATAAGCCGCGGGCAAAAGCTAGTCACTGCTAAAAAAATACGCGTAGTTCTTGATTGGATAATTTGTATTTTATTTCGCAGGATAGATTTAATTAATATCGTGTAATCAGGTAGTGTGTGGAAAATGAAAGCGGAACCTAAGAAAACGCGGCAAATTAAAAAAATCTTATCTTATTACAAAGCATATGATATACTGATTATAGTAGGAGATTTTTTTTTTGATATTTGCGTTTTTTATTTTATTTACGACAACTAATTTAAAAATAATTGTGTTTACGAACTTATTTCTAATCAAAGGAATAGGCCAAGTCTTTAGTAGTAAAAAATGAAACAAACAAAGAGCGGGACGGTACTATAATGTACTAATGTAATATAAGGTATGTATGTATATGTGCATGGGTGTATGTAATTTTAAATGCACATAAATTGTGGTGACCTATCATTACATACTCGTTTTATTTCTTTTTAAAGGCTCCGTTTGGTATGTCAGAGCCTTGACTATCATAGATTGAGATTGACATTCAACGGAGTGTGTAGATTTATATTTATTGGTATTAAATTCATATTTAAAAATGAAGGTACCCAAATAATTTGATAACATCAAATAACACAAAACTTTGTGAAATGGAACAAACAAATCCAAAGAGTTAAGTAATATTACAAGGAGGGCACTTCATACAAATGGGGCGTTTTATATACCTAGGTACTACTACTACAAATGAAACTGTACATCCGAGGGAAAGCTGAAAATAAATAATAGGTTATCTATGTTTATTTTATTTATATGTAAATAGGCACAACCTCGAGAAATCTCACCATTTCTTCAATGGAATCGTCATGCTGTGCTGATATACTTTATGAAAACTAATATTAAATTTTCCCTAATTAATGGTAAATGTTTCACCATCTGGCAACATTATATTACAAAAGCAGGCTAAAAAGTTTTGCTTTTCAACGATAGATGGCGTAATTAATGAACTACACATTTGGAAAATTACATAAAAATACTTACGAGTGAAAAGATATACTTTTATCGCGTGATTCCTTCTTCTGCGTGTTACTTTTACACCCCACAATACAGCACTTCATTATTTTATTAATAAACACAATCTCTGAAATTTCGCGTAACTTCGACACTTATTCGGCACGTGTAATTCGTGTTGACACTGTGAAGTGAACTCCGCGAATGCGACAATAGTGACGTCTGGTGGCCAATAGTTAGAAGCCTCAGTTTGATCGACTGGGGACTGGGGACTGTTTCTACTAGCTTATGAACAGCTCTTCTTCATAAATGCTCTGTGATGAAAACCATACATGAATCAGATTGTAAACAAACTCATGTAGCACGTTCAGGATTTGTACCTGGGACCTTTGCAGCCACAGGCAGGCGCTTTACCACCGCTTCTCGTCATAAGTCAAGGTGACTACAAAAAGCCACCCCCACTTTGTGTGACCGGATGTTTCAGACAACAACTGGACTGCTACGAGAAAGAGCTGACAGTGACGATGTCAGGCGAGCCGGGCACAGACCGGGCGACGCTGCTGTCCACGCGGGTCGCGCAGCTGGAGAAGTCTCTGCAGTCCTACCGCGACTTGCTGGCCTCGCACGACTCGCAGGGGCAGGCCAAGGGTGAGTCGGCTCAACTGGGCCCACAGCATATACATGGTTCATACATACAGTCACATCATCAATACATAAAGAGCTGACAGTGACGATGTCAGGCGAGCCGGGCACAGACCGGGCGACGCTGCTGTCCACGCGGGTCGCGCAGCTGGAGAAGTCTCTGCAGTCCTACCCGCGACTTGCTGGCCTCGCACGACTCGCAGGGGCAGGCCAAGGGTGAGTCGGCTCAACTGGGCCCACAGCATATACATGGTTCATACATACAGTCACATCATCAATACATAAAGAGCTGACAGTGACGATGTCAGGCGAGCCGGGCACAGACCGGGCGACGCTGCTGTCCACGCGGGTCGCGCAGCTGGAGAAGTCTCTGCAGTCCTACCGCGACTTGCTGGCCTCGCACGACTCGCAGGGGCAGAGCCAAGGGTGAGTCGGCTCAACTGGGCCCACAGCATATACATGGTTCATACATACAGTCACATCACATCAATACATAAAGAGCTGACAGTGACGATGTCAGGCGAGCCGGGCACAGACCGGGCGACGCTGCTGTCCACGCGGGTCGCGCAGCTGGAGAAGTCTCTGCAGTCCTACCGCGACTTGCTGGCCTCGCACGACTCGCAGGGGCAGGCCAAGGGTGAGTCGGCTCAACTGGGCCCACAGCATATACATGGTTCATACATACAGTCACATCATCAATACATAAAGAGCTGACAGTGACGATGTCAGGCGAGCCGGGCACAGACCGGGCGACGCTGCTGTCTCACTGTGACTGACTGACATAGTGATCTATCAACGCACAGCCAAAACCACTGGACGGATCGGGCTGAAATTTGGCATGCAGGTAAATGTTATGACGTAGGCACCCGCTAAGAAAGGATTAACGCGAGCGAAGCCGCGGGCGCCAGCTAGTCAATACATAAAGAGCTGAAGATGTCAAATGTGAGTCGGCTAAACTTGTTCATTGTCACTTTTAGGTTATTTTTTTTGGATTTTTTATTTTTATTAGTATTGCATAAATGATAGTGATTTGTTAAAAATCCAAAATGGCGTACAGATTTTTTTCTCAATATCTATTTGGATCTTGTTTTACAATATTTTAAAATTATTTTTCGGCAACAAGTTTTTATTTTAATTCTGCAATTTGGGTATCTTTCCCGGGGTTTCTGGGTATGCTGATTTCGAAAATGACATTTATTTTTTGATTTAATATAGCAGACAATTTTTGTGGTCGTTTTACGGGGTTTCAGAAAAACAGCAAAAACCCTAGTTCTATACTTACCATATTTTTGTTTATATTTTTTTTTTAACAAAAACCTGGTTTAACCTGAAATAAAAATATAATAATTCGTTCAGTGGTGGAGACGCTCCGCGCGGAGGTGGCCCGGTGGCGCGAGGAGGCGGAGTCTCTGCGGCGTGACGTCAGCAAGCTGCGCACGCAGCGCGACTCGCTGCAGTCCCACTTCGAGAGGATCGACGCCAACCAGCCGCAGACCAAGGTGGGGCACAGTCATGGGCTCAGGCGCCCTATCTGAAAATGATCTGAGCGACATTAGCGGAGTCTCTGCGGCGTGACGTCAGCAAGCTGCGCACGCAGCGCGACTCGCTGCAGTCCCACTTCGAGAGGATCGACGCCAACCAGCCGCAGACCAAGGTGGGGCACAGTCATGGGCTCAGGCGCCCTATCTGAAAATGATCTGAGCGACATTAGCGGAGTCTCTGCGGCGTGACGTCAGCAAGCTGCGCACGCAGCGCGACTCGCTGCAGTCCCACTTCGAGAGGATCGACGCCAACCAGCCGCAGACCAAGGTGGGGCACAGTCATGGGCTCAGGCGCCCTATCTGAAAATGATCTGAGCGACATTAGCGGAGTCTCTGCGGCGTGACGTCAGCAAGCTGCGCACGCAGCGCGACTCGCTGCAGTCCCACTTCGAGAGGATCGACGCCAACCAGCCGCAGACCAAGGTGGGGCACAGTCATGGGCTCAGGCGCCCTATCTGAAAATGATCTGAGCGACATTAGCGGAGTCTCTGCGGCGTGACGTCAGCAAGCTGCGCACGCAGCGCGACTCGCTGCAGTCCCACTTCGAGAGGATCGACGCCAACCAGCCGCAGACCAAGGTGGGGCACAGTCATGGGCTCAGGCGCCCTATCTGAAAATGATCTGAGCGACATTAGCGGAGTCTCTGCGGCGTGACGTCAGCAAGCTGCGCACGCAGCGCGACTCGCTGCAGTCCCACTTCGAGAGGATCGACGCCAACCAGCCGCAGACCAAGGTGGGGCACAGTCATGGGCTCAGGCGCCCTATCTGAAAATGATCTGAGCGACATTAGCGGAGTCTCTGCGGCGTGACGTCAGCAAGCTGCGCACGCAGCGCGACTCGCTGCAGTCCCACTTCGAGAGGATCGACGCCAACCAGCCGCAGACCAAGGTGGGGCACAGTCATGGGCTCAGGCGCCCTATCTGAAAATGATCTGAGCGACATTAGCGGAGTCTCTGCGGCGTGACGTCAGCAAGCTGCGCACGCAGCGCGACTCGCTGCAGTCCCACTTCGAGAGGATCGACGCCAACCAGCCGCAGACCAAGGTGGGGCACAGTCATGGGCTCCAGGCGCCCTATCTGAAAATGATCTGAGCGACATTAGCGGAGTCTCTGCGGCGTGACGTCAGCAAGCTGCGCACGCAGCGCGACTCGCTGCAGTCCCACTTCGAGAGGATCGACGCCAACCAGCCGCAGACCAAGGTGGGGCACAGTCATGGGCTCAGGCGCCCTATCTGAAAATGATCTGAGCGACATTAGCGGAGTCTCTGCGGCGTGACGTCAGCAAGCTGCGCACGCAGCGCGATCGACGCCAACCAGACAAAGGTGGGCAGTATACACTCTGTCTTTAGTCGTATTCCTCATGACTGAGGGACGACCCTCAGTTGTGTTTCATTACATATAATGACCACGAGGTCATTATATGTAATGAAACACACATACGACTATCTTGGCAATTTTAATTGAGTGGTTTGCCATTGCCTTCTCCATTTCACACGCTAGTGAACTAATCAGTTAACCAGAGTGCAGGTTTCCAAGTTAAAGTCAATTGTTTTTATTTAAATTGGCTTAAAAATTGCACTTTAAAATTGTTACCTCTTACGTGTACCTACTATATCTACCTCCTCACGATGTTTTCCTTCACCGGAAGCAAGTGATGGTTTATGAAAACTAACATTGGTAATGGAGACGTTTGTGTTTTTGAATCAGGATTTATTAGTAAAGGATGCGACAAATCAATAGTAATTTTTAATTTCAGGTCCTTCACTTGACAGACAACCCCGCAGCAGCGGCGCAAAAACAGTTCCAATTAGACTTAGAAAATGCCCAAGAAGAGGTGAGTACATCGGAACATGTCCACTTTTTACCAACTGATACCAGTGATATTTGTGTCTTAACAAAATTTGTTCTTCATTAGCTATTGCCCGTTGCTCCATCCGCGGCAAAGTAACCAATGTTAAGGTGGCGGTTCGCGCCGCGACAGAGACCGCGACATGTGTCTCGGTCTCTTCTGCATGTACTGTAGTTCGAGACAGACGTCAGTATCGGAGAGTCTGCTGAAGTAGTCAGTTGTGTTTGTGTCATGGAAAACCAAGTAGAAGTTCTATTTGAGGAAGAAGACGATGATTTGCTCTTATATTATTATTTCAGCGATGCTTTTCCAAATATTGTCTTTCAAATTTTCATCTCTGTAGGAGTCTAGTCGTGCATCGTATATAGGAGGATGCTGTCTGATCAGTTCAATCAGCGTTTCACAGTCTTCGTCAGTAAAAGTATTCATTTTTAAATACTAAACACACATGCTTTTTGAACGCGACACGAGACACTACTGGTCCGGGGCAGCGACCGTCTGGCTGTCTCCTGTCTCGCGTCTCTGTCTCCTGTCTCCGTCGCGCTCGTGAACTGTCGTTCTATACATTGCCTAACGTTAAGTGGCGGTGGCGGTCGCGGTCTCCGGTCTCGGTCTCCTGACTCTATCGCGGCGCGAACCGCCACCTGTACTCTCCACTCCTACTACTATCTTAACACAAAAAAATAAAAGTGTAGATTACTAGTGAAAATACAACAACTGTCGCCATCTGGCGGTACCTATTTAGTCATGAAGAAAACTAGAGAAAAATCTCAACACCAGTCGTGTCTATGAGTGTCTACTCTATAAGTTTTCAGTTGCGATTATCGGCTTCTGATATACGGACGTGTGGCGCGTTATATCTAAATTACAGAAATCGTCAACATTTTTCTTTGCACTCCGTATTTAAGATTTTTTTTTTTTTAATCCTTTTGAAAATGAAGTGTGCGATGTGCGAGCAGATCTTCAATGATGGCATCCAGTGTGGTACATGCAAAAGACACCTGGATTTTCGCTGTGCGAATGTTACCGAGGCTGGATACAGAAGGATAGGCTCTGATAGGAAAGCAACTTGGAAGTGTCCTATGTGTAAAGGACATTCTCCCACACCGGGGCTTTCTCCCATACCGCAAACTACTTCCAAAAGTAGTACCGAGTCTACCCTGGATACTATTCTTTCCGAACTTCGTGACGTCAAGAGTCAGCTCTCTAGTCTCCCAGCGTTACACCGGGATATTAAAAGTATCAAGGAGGAGCTCACTGATTTGAAGCGTTCGCATGAATACAATTGTGAAGCTATTGCTGAACATGCTCAGAGAATTGTTGCGCTGGAAAACAAAGCCATGATAATTGATGATGTTCAGTCGAGCATGCTAGCCATCCAAAATGAAGTAAATTCGATAAACAGGAATTTTGCCGCAATTGAACAACGTTCGAGAATGAACAATGTGGAAATTAAGGAGTCCCTCTAAAAAAAGATGAGAATTTGTATTCAATTATGGATTCTATAGGCAGATATATTGGTTATAATTTCTCCAGAGATTCCATTGGTTATATCACCAGAGTTCCAGTCTTCGGCACTAATGAAAAGTCCATAATTGCGAGCTTCACAAATAGATATATAAAAGAAGATTTCATCGCCGCTGCACGTATGAAAAAACTCTTTGTGCTAAAGATCTTGGGTTTGTGAACGCAGAAGGACGTGTGTTCGTTAATGACCATCTTACGACTCAATCAAAAAATCTACTTACTTTAAGCAAGACTACACTTAAACCTAAAGACTATAAGTATATATGGGTGAAATTCTGCAAAATTCATGTTCGCAAATCCGATACTTCACTTTTTATAATTAATAGCGTATCAGATTTAAATGGATTGAAATAATGTGTTTCTCGGAATGTTTAAAAGTATTTGTTGATGTTTTTCCATTTTACAAAAAAAAATCCTTCATTTACAAACTATCACTTTTATAATATTGGATTAATGCTGCCCCCATTAATAAGTAATTTCAACTTATTTGTTTATCGTCGACTGCATCGTTCATCTATAAAAAAACAAAAATCATTTATTTTACCAGTATACCTACTTATACTTCTAGATAAATAATGCTACTTAAAATTAAACGTTGACGGCAATTAGGGCAGAACCTCCTGACAGATCGTCACCAAACTAGGTAAACCTGTATCTTGGGATTTACTGCCAGAGAGGAACCACACCGCATTGCGTCTACGTCGTGTACAGTAAATAAGTAGGTAACTTCTAGCTATGACTAAACAAGGAGCGCTTATTTCCCAAACTAGTAAAACTGTAATTTGGGAATAAGAAAAAATAAAAAGATCAAGTATAAGTGAAAGACAGTAAAGATATAAATGGAAGTGACATAAAATGAGATCAAGCCATTTTTGAAACAAAAAAGATGTGTGAATGCAGGTTGAGTAAGGTGCCAGAAATAATACATTAAGTAACTAGTGTTATACATGTTTTAGGGTACTAATAGAGGGGGAACTAAGATATGAAAACCAGTAAGGATTCAGTATCTGCGTAGTCCTTGTTTAATAGCCACTGTTTCAGTTTAACTTTGCAGGAATATTTAGGACAAGGGTATAGTAGAAGCTCTTTATTGGCATTATTATAAAGATATACGCTGAGCACTGCAAAGTGACGCTTAGCCAACGCTGTCCTATGTGTTATAGCCGGAAAGACAATGTCCGAGCGTCGCTTACTGGTATAGATAGAGGGATCATAAGGAGCGCTAATGTGTTTTCTCAAAATGGTAAGCATAACATAAAGTTGCCTTACGGTCAACATAGATGTATCCTTATATAGCTGTTCGGTGGAATACTGAAAAGGTTTCCTATAAAGAACCTTTAAGACTGCCCTCTGTGCACGCTCCAAGGACAGCATTATAGTTTTACCCGAACCACCCCAAACTGTGATACCATAAGTGATTATCGACTGGCAGAGAGCGTAGTACACAGTTCACAAAGTGGTTACGTCAGCAATGTCTCTTAAATTTTTGAAGATGTATATTAATTTTCTAATCCTTGGGATGAGAAAGTCGACATGCGACTCCCAGTTTAGTGTTTGGTCTATAAGTATGCCCAGGTACTTCACAGTGACAACTCGAGAAATTCGAAGACAATTGCAGTCGGGAGATTGCCTGTTACATCTATGGGCTTTAAGAGTAAAGGATACAGGGGGTGTGACACATTTCTTTGTAGCAAAGGGAATAAATTGAGTTTTCCCTATATTTAGGGTCAAGGAATTTAAAGAAAGCCAAGTCATCACAATTGATAGAGCATTTTCAGCTCGTAATTGCACCTCGGACCAGTTCGCACCGTGGATAATAAGTGCAGTATCGTCTGCATAAACAAAGGTTCTGCAGGAAGGAAGATTAATGACACATAGTTCATTTATATATAGCGTAAATAGGGTTGGGCCTAAGATGCTACCTTGCGGTACACCAAAAATCAGCTCACCCTCCTCGCTAACATAATCCTCTATTTTAACTGACTGTGTGCGATTTGACAGATAGTCGCGGAAAATTTCAAGAGCTGTGCCTCTAACACCAACTTGTTCTAATTTTTGCAAAAGGATAGGTATTGCGACTGTGTCAAAGGCCTTAGATAGGTCTAAAAACACACCTAGACACTTCACTCCTGCGTCTAAACACCCAACAACATGATCAACCAGTGACGAGACGGCATCTTCAGTAGAGACACCTTTCTGAAATCCAAACTGGTTGGGTGCTATAATTCCCTTTGTCTCTAGGTATTTGACCAACCTATTATTAAGGACTCTCTCTAAGATCTTTGACATTGCCGTGAGAACTGAAATTGGTCTGTAGTTACCAACATTCTGGCAGTCTCCACCTTTATATACTGCATCTTATCTTATCTACTTATCTATAAAAAGCAAATTGTTTACAACCTCTGGCGGGACGACCGGCCAGGTAAGTTTCTTTTGTTCTCTGCGTCGGCGCGTCCCGCTCCTTTGTCTATTGGCTGTTTACATTCAAGTAATAACTTGCAGTGCTATACCTGTCCTTTTTACACTAATGACTATTGACTACTGTCGCTTCCATTCACCTTTGATACCTAGCGGATTGAGAATTTATGTCGTAAACAACACGGTTACTACATATTATAAACTTGTATTCGTTTACAATCAGAATTTACACTATTTAACACTCTGTTATGTATTCTGTTATTATCAATTAACACGCACGTTTGTTAATTTAATTTATATTTTGACATGTATACTGCTACTATTTAATTTAAAAATTGATTATGGCTAACTTGCCACAGTTTAATAATGAGAAACTATGTATTTATTACCAAAACGTGCGTGGTCTTAGAACTAAAACTGAAACGTTTTATCGTAACATTTGTTTAACTAATAGGTATCATATAGTAATCATTACGGAAACGTGGTTGCTTGATAGTATTCATGACAGTGAGATATTTGACGGTAGGTATGTGGTATGGCGACGTGACCGAGACTATGCGTTGACGGGTCAGACCAAGGGTGGAGGTGTACTTATTGCCGTTAGAAAGGACTTGTCGGCCCAACTTGAGTCTGATATGTGTTCTAGTGCGGAAGATTTATGGATTAGTGTTAAAATTCCACAAAAAAAAGACTATGTCAAATTATATATTTGTGTACTTTACCTATGCACGCAGAATCGTGGTTTTACTTTCTCACAACAATTGCATAACTTTCTATTGAAACTTAATAGTATTGCCTATTCAAATGATGCGAATAGGTATTTGATAGTAGGTGATTTTAACATGAGCGACATAAGATGGATTTCATCACCGGACTATGCACATTTGTTGCCTTCTGGTGCTAGTAGTATCGATGAATGTTTTTTTATTGACGAGTTGGCCTTCCTTAACTTACGCCAGTATAATGGAATATTAAATGAATTTAATCGAATACTTGATTTAGTGCTTTGTAATGACGTTGTTACTGTCTCCAATTGTTTGACTCCGTTGGTGCCTATTGATGCAAATCATGCAGTTTTAGATATCTCAATGGATTGCATCGAAATAGCTCCACTCAAACCTGCCCCACTGGTCAAATATTTGTTTAACAAGGGTGACTATGATAGTATTAGTAGAGAGTTATCTTTAATTGATTGGGAATCTGAATTTGCTAGCAGATCCCTTGAGGAAGCAACAAGTTATTTTTATGAAGTTTTTACTTATTTACGTAATAAATACATACCCTCAAAATTAATAACTTCTGGTACTTATCCTATTTGGTATTCTTCGGCCTTGAAAAAAGCTATTAAAGAAAAAGATAAATTCCGCCGTAAGTATAAAATATATGGTAATCTTTCAGATTTGCATTCTTTTGAGGTATTGAGAGACAGGGTAAGGCATATGGAGCGTACATGTTTTAATACGTATATTGCATCGGTTGAAGATTCAATCAGTAAATCTCCTAAGCAGTTCTGGGCCTACTTCAAATCCCAAATCAAAATCGAATGCCATTCCTAGTCGTGTGAAATATGATGACGTTGTGGCAGATACGGGTGAAGGAATATGTGAATTATTTTCACAATATTTTAAATCTAGTTTTTCGGATCCAGATCCTGTTGATTCACAATGTTTTAGTAGTTTGACTCCATCCGATACTTTGACTGATATTCACCTAATCGAAACTGATGAAAGTGAAGTATATAAATTAATCACCCAATTAGACCTATCTAAATCAGCTGGTCGTGATAATTTGCCTGCTCGCTTTCTTTTAGGTTGTGCCAAAGCAATTGCTAAACCTATTTCTCTTCTTTTTAATAAATCCTTTAAGGAGCACTGTGTTCCCGCAATTTGGAAGTCGGCCTATATTACACCTGTCCCTAAAAAGGGCTCAAAAACAGAAGTTAAGAATTTTAGACCGATTTCTAAACTATGCATAATCGCTAAATTGTTGGAAAGACTTACTTATAATCGTATTTTTCCAGCTCTTAAACAATCAATCAGTATAGAACAACATGGATTCCTGAAAGGACGTTCTACGACTTCTAATTTAATACTTCTTAATGACATAGTAACAGACTCGATGGAAAAGGGGTCTCAGGTCGATGTTGTCTATACTGATTACAGTAAGGCCTTTGATAGAATAAGCCATAACCTACTAATCAAAAAGTTATTCATTTTAGGCATTCGGGGCGATCTCCTTAGATGGTTCGCCTCATATTTGGAGAATAGAACACAAGCTGTAGTAATTAGCAACTACATTTCTAGCTGGGTTCCAGTTCCAAGTGGCGTCCCTCAGGGATCGCTGCTAGGACCATTGCTCTTTACTGTCTTTGTGAATGATATTCACAGTTGTTTTAAGTCATCACATCTTCTATGTTACGCGGATGACATGAAAGTTTTTCGCTCTATTTCATCAAGTGCCGATGTTGAGCTTCTACAACAGGACTTAGATCGCCTAGCCGACTATTGTACTCGTAATAATCTAGACTTGAACCCTGATAAATGTGCTGTTGTTACATTTACGCGTAAGCCTAATCCAATCGCCTCTAAATATTATCTTAATGGTACAGAAATCAAAAAACTTTCCGGCACTCGTGACTTAGGCGTTTTCCATGACTCAAAAATACTATTTGATACTCATATAGATACTATTATTAGAAAAGCTTTCAAATCTTTGGGTTTTGTCATTCGAAATTCTAAAAGCTTTAATAAAGCTAAAACTTTAAAGATTTTATATTGTACCTATGTAAGGAGTCATTTGGAATATGCGTGTCAAATCTGGAACCCAATGTATGAGACTTATATATCTCGAATTGAGGCAATTCAAAAAAAAGTTCTTACGCTATCTATGTTATCGATGTCATATCAATTACAGTTCCGACCAGTATCTTGAACTATGTGCAAAGCAACATCTCGTGCCTCTTGTTGTGAGACGAAAAGTAGCCGATTTGGTATTTTTTTCTAAAGTCGTCAATGGTCTTGTAGATTGCCCTGACTTGCTTTCCAAAATAGGTTTTAGAGCCCCACCTAGACTATTGCGGTATAACCCCTTAATTTATACTCCTGTAGTTAACACTAATTATAGACAAAATTCTTATTTATGGAGAACAGGTAATTTATATAACAATATTTCATCTGAGGTGGATATTGATTTATTCAATTGTAGCATTCCCAGTTTAAGGCGCCTTCTGACTAACTTCTTCTTCCCAATTGATCCAGTCGACGGTCAACAGCTGCAACAGTGATACCTATTGATATAATCTTTATTAAATTATTTTTTCGCCCTTCTCACTGCGGGCGGCATCACTCTAATAATGTTTAAATTTAATTGTGATTTTTACCAGATCTTCTAGTTTTTTTATTAGCTTATTAAGATTATTGTTCAAAATTCGACTTTAAAGCACTCATACACACTCATCCGTAGCAAAAGTTTGATAATAGTGTATGAATAATATGCATCTAGTCGTGAAGACCTCTAAATGACTGTATGTTTTTTTTTATTGTTGTTTATGCATGTTAGGCTAAGTTGTTGGTTTTCCCAATAAATAAAAATAAAAAAAAATAAAATAAATAAGAAAGAAGAAAGTTTGCATAAAAAAGTGATAATTGAAAATAGTCTTTATTGTCTAGATCACAAGGCTGAAGGCGTTGCTCCGCGAGGGCGGCTCGCACGACCCTGAGGAGTTGCAACAGCTGAGGCAGCAGCTCGAAAACAGTCGGATCAAACTCAAGAGGTGAATTTCCCACAGGAACAGTGCCTTTTCCCAGGATGAAAGTACCTTACGTCCTTTTCAGTCACGAAGTATGTATGGAGAGGAGGTGCGCATAGGCATTTTACATATGAAAGACAGTGTCCGCATTGGGAGGGGAGCGGGGGACGTATACTTACCGTAGACAGAAATTAAAAAATGAACTCTTATTGGATAGACATACGACTTATTTTATCTAATTTTACAAACTGAATAGCCACCTATTGGCCAGTAGCAGAATTATTTTCGCAAACTGTTTTATTAATTCTCTTGAGTTCTGCTATTACTCACTAAATGGCTGTACTGACAGGCGCGTATCCACCGCTGTGGGAATAATTACGTAAAAATACTTTTATCGCGTGATTCCTTGTTATGTGTGTTACTTTTACACCCCACAATACAGCACTTCATTGTTAATGAGTACAATATAAAATTTCGCGTAACTTCGACACACCTGTGACACTATGAAGTGAACTCCGCGAATGCGACAATAGTGACGTCTGGTGGCAAATAGTTAGAAGCCTCAAGTTGGTCGACTGGGGACAGGTCTACTAGCTTATGAACAGCTCTTCTTCATATGTGCTCTGTGTTTTCAGTACTTCTAACTATGTGTATGCGAAATTTCAGGAAGATTGGTTCAGTAGATAAAGCGTGAAGAGGTAACAAACAAATAAATAAACAAACTCACTTTCGCATTTATAATATTAGTTAGGATTAGGATTCTTCCGTTACTGACTGAGTGACTGAAAGACAACGCACAGCCAAAACTACTGGGCGTAGGAAGCTAAAACTTGCCATGTAGGTTCCTTAGAGAACGTTAGGGAGAAATTCCCACGGGAGTTCCTCCCCGGGGCTTATGCTAGTTTTTTGTCAATGTGTGTTTTTCCATGTTTAAATTAGATTGATTGATAGGCTAAAAGTATAGCCTGACCAGGGGGTCTAAAAAGGCCACTTCGACAAATCAGAATATGACACATTTTATATTTCCTAAATATTTAAAAATGAACCTTATCTAACTAGTAATAAGGTCCATTTCTAAATATTTTGGAAATGGGAACCTGGTCATATTCTGATTTGTCAAAGTAACCTTTTTAGACCCCCAGGAATATATAAACCCTCGCCATGTTGCGGTAGCTCTTGGGTCGAATGACATATATTTAGAAGAAAGTACGAACCTCGGGTCATTGGAATTTGTAAAATACCTAAAAATGACCACACCATGGCACCCTTTTCAACTAAACTTCTTATTTTTTCAGAATGAAAGAAGAGTTCACATCTTCAGCACAGGAATACAGAAACGTCGTGTATATGCTATTAGGTTATAAAATTGATAGGACTGGACATAAGAACTATAGGTAAAATTACTTTCCATCTTATTTTATACATCATATCCCAAGAAACTAAATAAATTCAAATATATTTGAATATAACACTTTGAATTTAAGTCTATGTTGTAAATACACTACCCGTTGCTATGGCGCACAAATCAATGTCATTTGCCATGCTTTGAATGCATACTCTTTACTCATTATACCACAAGATCCTTAAGTATTTTTTCCATGACTGACCCAAAAAGTATGTATGTATGTAAGTTCTTTATTGCACCATATGTCCTGAACAGCTTAACAGATGTGAGAGGTATTTTTAGATTCCTTGCATTCCTCAGAGTGACATAGGCTATGTGAGTCGTGTTATTTTTTGATAATATGCTTGTTCATTTTCAGAATATCAAACATGTACGCAGAATCGTCGGAAGAATACCTCTCATTCACCCTATGCGAGGACGACATAGAGATGGTGCACACAGACTACTCCGCCACACTCACAGAGTTAGTGGAGCTCCATCTACACCATCACAGGTCTATACCCGTGTTCCTCAGTGCTCTAACCATGGAGCTCTTTACGAGAACCACTATGCAACAGGAGGTGCAGTAACGGCTCTATAAGGGTCATATAAATAGGTTTTATTTCTAAGGTAATTTTTATATCAAATTCAGTCCCGAAATGGGGTTTATCGCGTTCAAATATTCCACCAGATGAGCTAGTGGAGCTCCATCTATACCATCACAGGTCTATACCCGTGTGCCTCAGCGCTCTAACCATGGAACTGTTTACTAGAACCACTACACTATGCAGCAGGAGGTGCAGTAACGGCTCTATAAGAGTCATATAAATAGGTTGTATTTCTTAGGTAATTTTATATCAGATGAGCTAGTGGAGTTCCATCTATACCATCACAGGTCTATACCCGTGTTTCTTAGCGCTCTCACCATGAAACTCTTCACAATAACCATCATGAAGCAGGAGGTGCAGTAACGGCTCTATAAGTCATATAAATAGGTTATATTTGTAAGGTAATTTTTATATCAAATTCAGTCCCGAAATGGGGGTAAACGCGTTCAAATATTCCACCAGATGAGCTAGTGGAGCTCTATCTACACCATCACAGGGGGCCGATTCTCAAGTAATAGAACTTTTTCAGTGTGATAATTTCTATTCGAAGATGTCGTTTCTACTATAAAGTTCGAACGTTTCCTTTATTTCGAATTCTGGGGCACGATAGAACAATTACCACTCGAACTGTCAAATTAAATGTACCATAGACAATTTATTACGTTTCATTACGTCGTTTTTAAAAAGGCTTGGAAAAAGATTGTAATTTTTACCTAATAATTGGTGATTTTCACAAAATCCCGAAAATTACGAAGTTCGTAAGATTATTTTTTAAACTTAAAAAAAAATATTTACTTAATCACGGTTTCAAAACGTTTAAAAAGTAAAACTTTGGAATATTTACTAAGCTGTTTTAAAAAATATGGAACGTTTTAAAAAGTTGTCTTGTGTCAATGTCAGTGATCGAAATTTGATCTTATTTACTATTTATTACCATATTATTTTATAGTTTTGTTACGTTAAAGGGAATGGATAAGAAAAAATATGCCAGTGTAGATAAAATCTCCACTTAATCCATTTGGTGGAAACCACAAGTTAACACGTGGGAAGTTTACATCTTCGTCAACCAAATTCCTGAAAAAGGAGACTTTGAACTCTTCTTAATTTATTTTCATCAAATGATTTCAAATCCTCAACAAAAAAATCGCCAAAATCAAACTAAACTTATCCCACATAACCTTAAACAAACTAATTTTATCAGCTAAAGTTCGAATACGAGTTATTTCGATTGGTCAGTACCACTCGTTGCGTTCGAGTGATGTTCGATCGAAATATTTCGATTGTGAAGTTCTGAGAATACGCAAAATGTGTTGCCTTCGAAAAAAATTCGAATTTTGAATTTTTTTACGAACGTGATTTTTTTTACGATTGCGTGAGAATTGGCTCCCAGGTCTATACCCGAATCCCTCAGCGCTTTTACTATTGAGCTGTTCACGAGAACCACTATGCAACAGGAGGTGCAGTAACGGCTCTATAAAGGTCATATAGATAGGTTGTATTTAACTCTTCTCTAGAACCACTATGCAGCAGGAGGTGCAGTAACGGCTCTATAAAGGTCATATAAATAGATTGTCACAAGTTAATTTTTATATCAAATTCAGTCCCGAAATAGGGGCTATCGCGTTCTTATATTCCACCAGACGTCAGCACCTACGAGAGTGGGCAGATATCTGTCAAGATGGTACAAAGTTGTCAATGTCGAAGTGTCAAATTCAAATGACAGTATTGTACTATTGACATGACCGTACTCGACAGTAGCGCCAACTAGTGTGCGTAAAAACAATAACACTCATTGAACCATTGAGTTTCATATTTCTTACTACTAGAGTGATTGTTTAAGCCAAATCCTATTGTTTTTTGCGTGAGCAGAAAATTCATAAACAAGATAGAAACAAATGACAAGATAGATGTATTAGTGATTGGCACAGCCGACACTCGCACATAAATATATCATAATCAATAGATTCATTTAAATATGGAGTTCATTTGTTACATGTAAATAATTTAAAGTAATGTATAAAGTTCATATTAGAAAATAAAAATGCAAACAGGCCTCAAATATTTTATTTATCTTCTATTTTATTATAATCGAAATTAAATACTTAAAAAAAAACAGCATGATTAATGATTGAAAAGTTGACATGCCTCATCACTATCGAATTTAACTGTCAAAAGATGCACCACGCGATGCACCGACGTGTCACGATTTACGAATTATGGGCTTGGTCTATACTAAGGAACGATTCAATAGTCTAGGCATTGAACAGTTTTTTCTAAGGAACACAAATTTTAAATTTGACATGAAATGGAGAAGGCAATGGCAAACCACTCTATTAAAATTGCCAAGAGAGTCGTTGTTTGTGTTTTATTCCATATAATGACCACGACCCTCAGTCATGAGGAAATACGACTAAAGAGATATCAATACTTTTTTGGATGTTTGTGCACTCAAGATGCAGTAAGTACTAAAGTACTCTTATTTAATATAGAAATTAGATATGAAATTCCTATATCAAATTTGATTACCAGGGATTGTGCGAAATTGAAAAAAGTTGTTCAACTTTTTGGGCTGAATTTGCTGCAAAAATTACCACACTAAAAATATCCAGTCTTAATATAAACTAAGATATCTTAAAGCATTGCTGTATGCAGCCGATATAAGCAAATTATAGTGGTACTACGTAATAATTGCTTACGATAAGTGGAATTAGTATATTCATTTAGTTTTTCTCGAATGAACAAATTGTAATACCCTACTATTTAATTCAACATTCAGTAAATACAATAATTCTTTCATCAAATAGTATTCTTGATAGGGATGAGAAATTATCATAAGCGAATCGTTTTCATGATTGTAAAAATTTTGAAAATAAAATAAAATATTGATGAGCGAATAAAATAATATAAGTAAATATGAATTCGTTTTATACTTTTCCTACTAAATAGGTGTAAAATAAGGGCAAAGTTTCATTCAAATACATTCCAAATATTTTCTTGGAGATACAATTATCTATTTGGTCAAAGCCACCAGTAATAGTTAGTAATTTTATTGATATTCTGTACACTATAAAAAACTATGTAAAATATAAATAAATGTCTCTTATGGAAGGAAGAGTCTAAAATTCACAAGAGCTACATTTTAGTTTTCATCTTCGTATTTCATATGAGTGCATGCAAGTCTCTAGGTATCTATGAAATCCTAGATTTGCGTGTGGAAGACCTATAATTTTTCTATGTATAGAATGTGAAATTTAATGCCATTGTTATAATGGAAGGGACCGACATTGTTTGCATTGAACGATTTGTATGTGATTTTTGTATGACATTCATTCAATAATCTAGTGTTCTATTTACTGAGTAAAATTGTAAAAAGAATAAAAGATTCAAGTCTATCTGTGATTTTTTGTTTATCAGTAGTAGTTGCGGATACTCAATATGAGACCATAATACCTAACCCTGGTACAACCTTGTGAATTTAGAAGCTTTCGAGATATATCTATCTCTTTTTAGTACAGCGTTTAGTGCATGAGACAAAAGAGAGCATCAAACGTATCAACAGTGTAACTTTAAGCACTGGGCGGGCGCTTCATAGATACGGGGCTTCAAATATAACTAACTAATACTACAAATGAAACTACATCCGTGAACACGTCAGTAACACGTCAATGTGTGCGTTTTCATAGTCATAGCGTCCCAATACACACAAGAACGGGGGAGAAGTGCGGGGGCGTGCCATATTGCGGGAGGGGCAGGAGTTTCCTTTCTGTACGTAGTACTTATATTAATTCTGTGCTTTAAGTTTGAGTTCTATGAGTATTCAATTTCTTTGGGTTACACATAACCCTCTACCGCACTTCGATTGTTACTGATGCGTATTTGAAGTCTTAGGTTAACTTGGGTTGTACATTGGAGATTTGTTGAGGCACATCATGCATGTAAACGTAGCATAAAGCAAAGTTTACTAGACATATAAATATAAATAAAACCAAGAAATTCAGTGTAAAATATTTATGAAGAAACAAAGACAATATATTATACATCTAGGTTTGCAATGAGTTCAACTACAACAATTTAGTATTATTATAGTCAGATACAGTTAACAATTAGCACTAGAAGTAATTGACAGGAGCCAAGACGTTCATACACATTGAAATAAAAACATTCGACTTTCATCACATTTCAAATGCCAAGGCCGTTTTTGGTATCGTGTGATAATATCATCAATAAATTACTTCACATTTAATTAAAATGGCGTAAAGTTGGCATAAATCCTAAACCTGACTCGCATTTCAATTTGTTCGGATATTGACAGCGAATGAAGCATTTAATTTTTGACGTGACTAAGATTAATTTTGCGTACTCTCTTGTAGAGAGAGAAGGCAAATGCGTTTTTGTCCTTCTCGCACAATATTAAAATCTTTGTTCGCACGAGCAAAGGGTAGGCTTGTCCATTGTCAGACCTTAACCACAGAATTAATATACTTAGGTACCTTAACGACTGAACGTATGTAAACCAAATACGGCCTTCTATAAAAACAAAAAACACGCTTTATAATTTGGCTTCACGTACGTATCTGCAATTCGAGAATCTTTGGACTTATTACAAATAGTAACTTTGTCATGAAATAATAATAAGCGAGGTTCATTTTTTATAACACTAGTCGCGCTCCGGGGCTTCGCTCCCGTTGGAATTTCGGGATAAAAAGTACTCTATGTGCTATTCCCGGTATTTTTCTACCCATATACCAAATTTCATTGAAATACGTCCAGTACATTTTGCGTGTTTGAGTAACAAACATCCTCACAAACTCACCTCCAAACTTTCGCATTTATAATATTAGTAGGATTCGTACCTGGCTTGGCAAACAGTATAAGCATGTAAGTTGCATATTATACAATCGTGTCATGAATAACTAAAAACAATTTAAAACAAATCACAGTCTATCGTTATTTTCCAAGTCACTCGGTAATAGGTTGAGTACATAAAAACAATTTTACATTTATCAGTGTACACTTATTAAGTAGGAGTCGATAGATAAAATGATCGTTATTGTGTATGCGGTGTTTTCTAACACGGTATTTTACTAGCTAGACTATGATTGAAGATTTAAACATGTTAACCATATAAAGAAATGTAACTACAGACGAATGAAACATGTTAACTATTTAATTAAAGCTAAGAAGGACGCCAAGAAACCATCTACACATAAATGTAAACTCGCATACAAATAATATTGGAAAACATTTTGGAAATGATTCATAAGTAACAATAAATTACCTTTATCTACAGTCTATAAAGATCACTTAGTTTCCAATTTAAAATGTTTTGAAAAACAAGATATTCTAAAATCTTACACACACGTAATACTGAAAACGTATTCGATAACACTCTTCATAATTCCGAATTAAAATTTGACTTATGCGAAACTCGATTCAATTTTAAACAAACAAAACAAAACATGTAACATAAATTTCATACAATTTTCAATAAAATTATTGCACTAAACTTCATATTTGTAACTTAATAATAATAAATATTGCATTTAAGCGTTATCCACGTTCCGTGAAGTAAAATTAAGTCTTACAGTACTAGAGTTAATCAATTTTTAAGAACAATGTCAGTCCGATGAAATTGTTAATCCATTTTCATCAATTTATAAGCTTCGTGTGTCGGAATGACAACTAGAAATTAGAATTTTATTAAATATTCTAAGGTTCCAAATATTGTGCTAACTACAAAGTCCCTAGAAATATTTTGACTAAATATTAAGTACGATTTGGTGCTCAAATTTAATAATGTAAGTGTTAATAATTATTAAAAACTATTATAGAATTATTATTTATCTACAAAGTTCAAAAAACGTGCATCTCGATAGATTAATCAAAATCTACGCTAACTAAGAAATGTTTGAATGCACGAGAATGACTGCGCGGCGGTCTTCATTTCTAATAGGACTCATATCTTTTTTGATATTAAATTAAGATTATATTAAAGGAATAGCTGTGTCTAAACAAACATACTAAAGAAAATTCTAAATTTTCTACGATAATTCTCTTAAAAGAATATTTTTTTTAAAAGCACTTTCATAAAGTTTTAAAAGGAAACATTTTTAGAAGGAACAAGTTTTAAAACCCTTATTGCATTGTCGCGATCTGCAATAAATAAGTTCCATAAGTGAACTTATTAAGCTTGGATATAATTCCTTTACATACAGGATATCCCTGAACGTACATTATTGTTCAAACTTAGCTGTTGCATATTTATATCTGCTAGATGACTGAGATCTAGACTGCTAGATCCAGATAGACCGCCGCGTGCCGAACCTACAAAGCTAAACTGCGCTAAATCTAAGTCTATGACTATAGGACGCGTGTGTCGAGGTCGCCCTTGCGTCGCTCGCGACCCACACTGTTTTCCGTTATGTTTTTGCTGCCTGGAAAAGAAAAGTTATTTTAATAAAGGTAAGTATCATCAAGAAAGATTTTTATGTAATCAGTTTGTGAGCTGATTTGGCATTACAAAATTAACTTGAGCCAAAGTGTTATCTAAGTATAGCAGATATGGTATATGCAATCTCATTACATTGCGGTTTTTGTATTGAACCACAATACAGAATCACGTATTTATCTCTTACGGGGTAGACAAAACCAAGAGTCGTGATACTCGAAGGCCACGCTTAGCTGAATAGTGGGCTCATTGGTGGAATGGAATTTCAGATACAGTATCAGGTGTCAGTGTCATCGCCTATGACAAGAATCCCCAGTTTACAACCCAGACCTTTGATTGACTTTATTCTGCACAGGAAGAGAAGCAGCTGGCACATTTGCTATTTTCCGCTTCCATCCAGACGCATAACTCAATATTCAGTAATGACGTCGAAGATTGGTGGCGTGCTCGGGGCGTGACTTATGCAAAAATTGACACGGGCGATTCCTTAGCAACGCACTCGCGTCGCCGTTCTATCTTGATCATTTCTGTAGTACCCACCTTTGCAAGGTCCGGGATGCAGTGGGTCCACGACCTTCCCCGCGTGGCAGGCGGCCCGCTGCAGCCGGCACCACGATGAGTATGTCCTGGCGTCGGAGCCGCACAGCTGCCGGCGCGCCCCCCCGCCCCCGCCGCACGAGCCGCACGACACGCACCGCGCCCCGCTCGCCCCCCCCTCCACGCAGCGTTGCCCCGCGCCGCAAGATATTGAGGCGCATGTCGCGTTCGCTGTCAAAAATAAGGAGACAATGCATGCGATGCAATGGAGTGCGCAAGAGATGGTACTTGCAGCTTAACTGTAAACAGTTTTCTATCTAGCTGATGATTGTTGAATTAATTGAGATTCCGAATGAGGGTTATCGTATTTCCGCCTACTAGTGCTTGCTAGTTGGCGCTACTGGGGAGTGAGGTCTGTCAGATGGTATGGTACTGTCATTTGAATTTGACAACTGTATTAAGTACTATCTGACAGACTCAGTCACTCGTCAGTAGCGCCACCTAGTGAGTAGAAAAACGATAAAAGACGATTGATAAGATTATTGGCGACGATCGAGAGTTATTTAATAGTTAATTGAATATTTTAAGTATAAAGTGGCCCTTCTCCCATTCAGCAGCGCCCGTCTCAGGGCCCTTAATTTTGTGCTTAATTTTATGACACCACCTATTTGTGCAATAAGGAAGCAATAAACGATTATGATTATAGGTCGTTCCATCGCAATGCTAGGCAATTCACCAGCTTGCTTGAACTTCTTTTTGAACCAATTAATTAACGGGCATCGATGCATTAATTTTGGATAATTAGACATCAATCCACAACTCACCTACGCAAGATCCTCTGTACGCCAGCGGTAGCGCCCTGCCTCGTTCGCAAGCCGCCTTCCTCAATGCGCACGCGCCAGCGTAAGTGTTGCCGTCGACTGCGCACACGGCCGCGCCCGCGACGTTGCACGTCCCGCAGCGGACGCAGTGCGCGCCGAGCTCGGCGTCCAACACGCAGCGTTTGTCGCCGCCGCAGCGGACTAGGTCGCAACTACCCTCTGTTGAAAATATAACAAGTACATTTTAATAAATACCTAATTTAAATGGTAATAATAGTGGTAATGGTATTGCAACGCCCCTAATATTGTTCTTAATTTTATGACAACACCTGTTTGTACAAGGAAGCAATAAATGATTATGTTTAATGAGTACAATCCTCAGAGGAACCATCGATAAAATATTACTTGTTAATATTTTATCGATGGAGGAACCCATAATCGTTTTATTGCTATGTTATTATGCTATTACCAATGATATATTATAATACAGATATGTTACGTTCATAGTAATTTGCGTTTTAGGTCTGTTCCGAGCAATCCAAAACTACACACATCGACAAGTTTTACTGATAAGTAAGACAAAAGATATAAAAGAGCATGCGAATGAAAGAGATAGCAATAGTTTTCAATGATTCCTCGTCAAATGTTTCTTATGCATAGAGTAACATTTTTTGTTGTAGAGAGGACACTTATTTGAAAAGAAAGTACATGGGTAAGAAATAAAACATCTTATAAAAGTAAATCATATATATTGAAATATTTAACAATTCAGTGTCGGAAAAAACTCGGAAACCTAATTGATAAAAAGAAAAACAATAGTAATCCTCAATTATCAGTATAATGTATTATAATAGTAGAAAATCGAATTCAGTGAAACTATTTTAATGTTTATTAAATTAGTCCATTACACACATTAGATAGCTATTATAATAACGAACAATAATAAAAAACAACTGAACATTAATTTTAGGCATTGAAGTCACCATCAGTATTCGATTCTGCACTAACTAATCTATGTCCGCAGCGCACGCATCCTTGTCGCTCTCACGTCAAAACTAGAATCTCTCTTTCTTTGTCTGAACATGGCGTCAGTGAGTGAAAAATAATTGAAATATACTAAACAATCAAACTATTTTTGCATACTCACATGTGATAAGAGATCCCTTGTACTTTGTTAACTTTAGAATCATAATTGGTACACTTTCGAAACACACACGATGGCATTTTTAATATATCTTGGTAAGGAAAGGACACAGGAACTTACGACGCGGTACGCTCGACGAGGCGCTTGGCGCAGACTGATTACAAGACGTTCCAATTGGGTCGTATTCGAGTCTTCACAGCGCGCGCGCCTATAACATATCTGCCTCTTGTTTATATAGTATATCATTGGCTATTATTATGTTAAAATAGCATTTGCAGATCCTATTGAAAAAATGTACGGAAAACACATTATGTCTGTGGATGCTACGTACCTACCATAACCGACTACGGTTAAGAACGGACATAATTTACTGATTAATCCGTAGATAACGTTAAGATACGGATAAATTCATTATACAGGGTGTCTCTCGGCAGGGTAAGGATTTTGAAATTAAATAAAAAAAAACTATAATGTTTATCAAAAATAAATAGATAGATTAAATAATAAAAAAATATATTTTAAGTGTATCAGAAAGTACATAATTTTGGATATCATTTTTGAATAGTGACGTCATCGAGATTACCTCCATCACGTCGCACGCACTCGTGGACTCGTCATTGCATTTTGCGTGACTCGCCGGAGCAAGGCAGAATCGATGTTCATAATTTCGTGGTGGATATTTTTTTTGAGCTCAACTATATTCGTTGGAATACTGATGAAAACTTTGCTCATAAGGTTACTTCCACGCGGAAAAAATCCATGGGGGTCAAATCTGGTGATTGTGGAGGCCATGCGGTATTACCAAAGCGGGATATCAATTTTCGAGGAAAAAAACTCGCGAAGCTGGTCCATGGCGGCTGTTGCAGTGTGGGTGGTGGCTCCATCCTGCTAAAACTACGTTCGTCAACTGTAGGCAAGATATCCTTTAAGCTAGATAACTTGTTATCATTTGTTGATACGTGGATTAAGGCTGATGCTCTTTTGCGTATCGACAGACGAGGTTTGCGACCAACGCTTGACGACTCAACTTCGCTTATTGCTCCTTCAGATCTTGAAGTCCTGCTCGGGCCCAGCCGCGGCTGATTTATGGCTGATCCTAGACTACGCAACTCCTGTATCCATTTACGAATAAGTTTTCGCCTGGTCCATCCTGTAAACGCCTTATGTTGTAATGTAAACAAAACTGGCGCCGAGCCGTAACATACGATTTTCCGCCCTCGACGCTTCGATAGGTATACACACGGTCTGCGTCTGACCACTATGACATAGTAATTGACCAATCCGCACGAACGGTGAATCTGCTACGTACACCCCACCTCGTCCATTTCCAAGGGTTTATAAAATATTTAATTTCAAAATCCTTACCCTGCCGAGAACCACCCTGTATATAATCGTACGAGAAACTGATACAAGTTGCCTTATTAACGGCTTAGCCATTAATTAAAATTTATGTGAATGAGCTATGCCCTGTAACTTGAATATTGGAATGTCCGTTACTAAATATGGAACCGTAACTAATTTTATAGAATGCAAATTAACTCCCATAATCGCGATACGATAAGGGATATTATCTACTATGTCAGTCCAAGACATTGTGTAAAACCGTTCCGTAATGCCTTTTTATTTGCCAATAGATAGTTGGGCGTGTGAAACAGCACTTAGTTACAGACAGAGCTTTAGATATATTTATTCCGTGGCTTTAGGGTCGCCGTAACGCCTATAATAACGATAATAGCTGGTCCTTCGAGCCAGATAAAAAGTTAACTGACACGGCGCGGCTGTAAAATAGGAATTACGAGGCCTAATGTAACATAATAATGGAGTAGAAATCAGACAAACAAGCAGCAGACGGAAATTATGGAGAGTATGGAAATGACACTATAAATAAACAAAGTGCATCACGTCAATGCTAGCCTAAACAGTCGTGCATTCTCTAACTAATGTAAATACGATGATAACTTCGACACAGTGAGCGCGTTCTATACTTCTATTGTAGATAATTTCAAAATTAGTGACTTAAAATATTTTGACATATCGAATTGAAATGGCTATGGAAGTGCATTTCGAGCATCAAGTTAGATTGTTTTAAAGAATTTATTTTTATGTATAAGTAAAACATATTCATATACTAGCTTCCGGAAATAGCCACATTCAATATCCTGTTCTCAT
This sequence comes from Ephestia elutella, assembly GCA_018467065.1. Classification (NCBI taxonomy): domain Eukaryota; kingdom Metazoa; phylum Arthropoda; class Insecta; order Lepidoptera; family Pyralidae; genus Ephestia; species Ephestia elutella. The sequence goes on from CM031582.1 coordinate 6,992,022, forward strand.
GTAGAGATCTGTTGTTGAAATTGAATCGTAACTTAGGTTACTACATTGTTGGTTCCAGCTGAAAACCAGCGTTGTAGCTTTTATGCTACAACATAAAGCTGAGCTGTAACCTTTTCGGCAGGTATAAGAATAATTGTACTTAAGTAACTATGTGTTTTTTTTTTCGTGCCGAATAAATAATTTTCTTTCTTTCTTTCTTACTCTTCTGTACCCTATTACTTTTGAGCAGCGAAGCTTGTAAATATCCAACGCTTTTCCCGATTGTATCGTATTGCGGTTTTAAAGAGCGACGTTAGTCAAGTCTAGTCTAGACAGCGATCGAGGGCTGCGTTTAGGCTTAGATTACCGGGATTTATCAGGGCTAAATCGAAGCCGCAGGGCCGTTGTTTTGTATTGTTTCCTTTTAGCGAGGAGATTGATGGTGGGCGACAAATTTAAATATCCCAAGACTTGTTTTTATATTAAACGATTATTTGATTGAGAAACACTTCAGTGTTAAACAAAGTTTGAAAGGCAGAATTCTTTAGCTAAAGTCAATTAATTTAATATAAACACAAAGGTCTTGAAAAATATCTTGTTAATCCTAACAATCCGACAAATTTTCTGTGGTCTAGGTATACGTACATTCGACATTTTAGAATGTAACATCATGTCACGAATATTTAGTTAGCTAAATATTCGTGACATGATGCTTTGCGAAGCAAGAACCGCTCGTATACCTATGTAACTAAAAATACCACATACTTACTTGGAAGTTCAAGGTTCAAGATAATGAGCGATTTTTCTGACAGTAATTAAGAAAAAACTCAGTATAAAAAAATCTCAACAGATGGAGTTTTATTGAAAGCCGAGTTGTAATAATGGCTGTAACTTTATCGTGCGCTATTTAGGCAGAAAAAAATCACATAACAGTTTGACAGTTGCACAAATCACAATATTGATACTTTTTAGATGTTTTTTAATAGGTTTTATTTTTTTTAAATGCCAATCCCGTGCATTTTTGCCTTTTGAATGATCTCGCCTTTTATTTATAGTATACATAGTCAGGTTCAGTAAGGCGCAGCTACTGAGATGGGCGGGACAATTAGAACGCATGCCAGAAGACAGAGCTCCTAAGGTCATGTCAAGATAGATGCCGCAGCAGAAACGACCCAGAGGCAGACCAAGGAAGAGGTGGATGGACTGAATCGTAGAAGACCTAAAGAAGGTGGGCAAATTTAAAATTGGAGGAACTGAGGAAAGGAGCGTGATAGGTGGAGGAAACTCGTGGAAGAGGCCAAGACCCAGAAAGGGTAGCGCCGCTGGAAGTAAGGAAGTAAGTCTACTAAAAAAGTTTGCTTTAAGCTTTCACGCTGCGCTAGACCGATTTTAGAGGACAAGTAGGCTACTTTTTTGAAATTAACCCCCAAGGGGCGCGTTTAATGAGGGGCGAAAGTTTGTATGAAAACAAGATCTTCGGCGGAGAGGGACGAAGCTGAGATTATATGTGGTCAGAACCAAAGAGAATGTAATCGCTACGTTAAAAGAGACGGGACTCCAATACAAAAAACTGTAGAAAATTCAAAATTCTATGAAACGGAGGCGAATTTTTGTGTCACTCGTTATCGTTTTTTACACGTACTATGAGAGTTGAGGCTGGTCAGGCCAATACAAAAATTACGATGGGTCTGCACTATAGACTAGACATAAAAAAGACATTACACTGAACATTTTTCTTTATGGGCCGCACTATGGTATTAATCTCGATGGTTATTCATGACATGCAATGAGAACGTCTGGTCTGCCCCAAGGACCGAGTGCAGTTATGACACCTTAGATTAGAATAGAACAGACACCTTGCCACATTTACATACCGGAGGAATAATTTAGATAGCGACGACTTGCTAATAACATAATCTCATGAAATTACGACTGGGCCCTCATTCGGTACGAAGATTTGCAATCTAGGTACTGTTTATGAGGCAGTAAAATACATGTTGCTATAGTCTGCGAAGGATTTAGTGAGATTACATTAGTATTATGTCGGTTTCACACTTATTTTCGATGCCATCGCTATCGGCAGTAGGTCCACTACAGCAAAAAAAGGAATATCAATCGGGACCGCATCCCATTGTATCTTCTATGCTCTTCTCTTATCTCTATCTCAGCCGAAAGACGTCCACTGCTGGACAAAGGCCTCCCCCAAGGATTTCCATACCTCTGTGGCGTCCGCCATCTACTGAGCGAATGCAGCAACTCAGCGACTCCACAGAATCTCGGCGACAACGGCAAGCAAGCACTAATTCGCAATATCGACGCAAGATGGCAGCACAGTCTACGCGACATTAAATATCGACAGATAATTACAAATAACAATGATTGTACGAATGATCTTCAACCAACAATGACTTCGCAACATCGCAAAAAGATTACAGATCAGACTCCACTCAATCTCCATATGACACCACGCAAGATCATCAACAAAAACGGAAAAATCCTAAATCGCACTATCAGAATTTCCAAGGCAACTCGCCATATATTCGAACTGCAACGCAACATCGTCGGAGCCTCGGCTCCCCAGGCCTACACCTAGCCTGGCGGGAAGATTTTCCCTTTGTGGCGGTTGAGCATAACACCTTCTCCCGCTACAGTGGTCCATTCCATATTCCATTCCATTCTACACCTTCTGTTCTGAGGTTTCATTCCACACACCTCAAAGTAGCGACCATCTCTTCGCTAAACCTCTTCTCTCTCTCCATACCTCTGGCTCTTCTCTTACCTAAATCTTTATCCTACCTAGAATGACCTCGATCGTTTATTTTTGATTGATATCCCTACTTTCAGTTGATAGATACATCGAGCCGCCTATAAACCCTTGAGAAAAATAACCGTCATATTTTTCTCAAGAGTTATTTCAAATGAACCGAGTATCACAAGACAGAAGATAAAAGCTTCATATATAAACTTTGATGGAACTTGAAATGCAAACCGTGTACTTATCAATGCATGAAGCAGGTAAAGTTATAGACTTGTAAGTATGATTCATAATCTGGGTAGATTATAGAGATTATAATTTACCTATCTGTCTTCAAAGTAAAAATCCCTTTAATATCTGTTAGCTTTTTGCCTCGTCTCGTAAATTTAGTTTTTCATCCATTTTATCCCTTTAGGGATGAAACTTCCAAAGTTTCTTTAGTAGTGGTCACTTACGCTGTATAAATAACCTCTCTGCAAAATCTCAAGTTTATACGTTCAGCGGTTTGGTCTCTGCGTTGATCAGTGAGTACGAATATTTCATGTTTGAGTTTTGGCGATAATGTTACTGCTCTGCAGGTTTAGCCAAAGTTTCATTTGATTCGTAGCGAAACGATATCTAAGTTCGTAATCGTTTCGACAGATGACAAAAACAATTTTCTTCCGTCATCAAAGCGAAAGCGAACGTCAAATGTATGGAAGTAAGCGATAAAACAGTTCGTTACTTTATGGTTTCGAATCGTTTTCTCTATGAACTTGCGATGATGATGGCGATCGACTACGTGATTTAGCGTTACCTTATGTCATCCCATACATTTTAGCGTTTGCGAACTTCGATTTCGATATTAAAATCTGACTTCGTTAATCAAAATACATTTCTTAAATGAAGGTATCTTTAACATTTTTCATTCCATTTCTACATGGTCTTGCTCTGATGCGAATGCACGATGCAAAACTCGAAATTAAGCACATTTGGAGGAAGAGTGTCGTTTATGAAAAGGGTAGTGACTTTTACTCGCAACATATTCCCATTGACTCGGGCGCACGTCGCGGGCCGGTTTTGCGTCCTCCGCGTAATTGCAGTCACCGATGACATCCTGCACGCTTACCAAGGGTTCTCGAACTTAAATCAAACGAGTTTTGGACGTTATGATATGACGCCATAGTATCGACTCAACTGGCGCAATATCGCTCTGAATTGACTGCTTTTAATTAAAATATTCATGTGCACTTACGGCTTGAATTGCGGTTTGGATAAGACTAAGTAAAAGAAGTATGAGATTAATTTTAAAACAAGGTTGGCAATCACAAATTGCTTACTTTAATTAAACGGTTGCTGGCCGTTTCAGTTGTTTTGAACTAATCACCGAAATAAATTATCTGAAAAAGTGAAAGTAGGTAATCACTGTTGGATTATGTTTCAGACACGGCAGTCAGCTAGTAGAGTCTTGCATACCTCTCCTGTCGTCTTGCTTTATCCCGTGACTTCCTCGCGATTCTTCAAATCGAATTAAAATAGACACTGTTTTATATCAAAAGAGCTACTTATTAAAATGGTTAGCGATTATGACACGTAGATTTTAAGCAGAGAAGATCCATGTGTCAACTTTAAACTGTCATCTTTAGTCTTTTAGTAAAAGATTACCAGTAGTTACTAACACGAATAGCAGTACAACGTCTACTCATCTACTTATTCTACGGCCACCCAGGCGTCGCACCCAGCTAGGCATAAAATATTACGCCCAAGTGATACGTGCGAAGAATATCATATTCTACCGACAGGAACGCCGGTGACGCCTGTTCCCATTTGTTATTTAAATGCACAATTAATATGAATGCATCCGCTGCCAGTAAGTACACTCATAAATACGCATTATCTCTATTATTTCCTTATGCTTTCGAGTTTTCAAAAAGGCAGTTAAGATAGCATTCGAAAACTTATGGTAATAGTCTCATTCACATGCGAGCACCCGAGGCGAGACGCGGCCAGACGTATCGGGCATCGCAATGAGCCATTACCGAGTTCTGATCCCAATAGAGATGTAGCGAGCCAGCCACGAAGCTATACACGATAGTAGGGGAGTGGCCAGTCATTAAGGCATCTACCACAGAGTATATAATCACTATTCTACGATTAATGCCTCATGGAAAACAATCGCAGGTAAAGATGGAAGGCGTGTAAACTATGCAGTTGGGTGGGACGCTCTCTAGAAATCGAAGAATAATTATAAAAAAAATATATATCATGAGCTTTTTGGCAACGCTGGGAATCGGCATTATGATCTGCGGTCACATACCACGTACGAAGATCCACCTGAGACCATCATCGTTCAGCAATTTATTTTTTAATCCTATTTTTGGTCACTGGATCTTTTGGATCCACCAATCACCTATCAAAACCCAAAATGTAACTATTTATAGTTAGTTAGTTTGATAGGTAATTGGTGGATCCAAAAGACAAACCACTTTTTCAAATTCATACATCGAAATAATTGATTTTACTTGTCTTTTTTGATGGGAATTCGCCTTTATTTTCGAAATATGGTATCACGACTACATCGTATGGTACGACAGCGTTCAGCCGAGACTGAGGTCAAGAAACTGGTGTTCCAGTTAGGAAGGGTAGTAAAGTAGGTAAGCTAAACTTGCTTTCCGCCGTCACGACTATCAACACTCTATTCCCTCTCTCTTATTAGCTCTTGTACTTGTCAAAAAATATAGGCACTGCATAAACTTGGTAATATTGCTTTTAGAAATTACACAAACTATTTCTTAACAGGAATTCAATATAATAAAAGTACTTTTAAACCAGACGGTTGGTTCCTTCCTTTACTGTAACTTATAAGTAACCCTTAAATACTCACACAAATATGGACCTTCTAAGTATACAAAATCACATAAAAATTTCGACATACGACATTCGAGCACACAGACAAAGAAGAAATACCTGAAAATAATATTTTGCTTCGAAGTAATCTTGTCACAAGAAGAAATTCTCTTAGGTGCCAGTGATGGGAAAAACAAACATGAGAATTCATGAGATGCAATATGTGAGTGACGTGAAAATGAAAATGGCGCCATTATGTGCACATGCGTAGACGGCCGGCCAGACGGCGGCGATAGTGCAATCCATGCAATCGCTGGGGACGATTTACATGCCATGCAAACATAATTGTTGTAAGTACTTAACTACCTAATTATTATAATGTAACGTTATTATTAATATGCCACATAAAATTGGTGGGGTCCGCATTTAGTGCTGAGAATTCCTTCCTTTTTCGCAACTACTGGACAGATTTCGATGACATTTGGTACATAGGGTACTTTTTTCTGGGGAACCCAGGGGCATAGCTAGAAATAACATAAATATAACTGAAAAAAAGAAATGTAGAGTAGGTAACTACCGCGGTATCGCCCTATCAATCAAATGATGCCCACAAGCCGCAGTGGCATTGCCCAGGTTTATACCACCAAGGCAATATTTATTATCATTTATTTATTCATTTTCAGAAGAATCAACAGCTGTATTAACACATTAATAGCGATGTGCCGCCGAGAATTTCTCGATTTCCGAAAATTTATTTCATGGAAAATTTACAGAACTTTCCAGAAATTTTCGGGAACGTTTTCTCCCAATTTTTTGCGAGGGTCTGTCTGTCACTATTTCACGGTGTTTCAAAGTTTTTATAAAAAACATAAGACTTTTTGCCGCGAATGGAACCGCGGGCAACAGCTAGTACTAAAATATTTTTCTCTGAAAAATTCTCAGGAATAAAATTCTCAAGAAATTTCTCTGAAATTTCTTGGAAAATTTCCTGGGAATTAAATTCTCAAGAAATTTCTTGGAAATTTCTCCGAAATTTCTTGGAAATTTTCTCGGGATTTAAATTCTCAAGAAATTTCTTGGGAATTTTTTTTTTGGAAATTTCTTGGCACAATTTCCCCGGAATATGGAAACGCTTTTCTTGAAAATTTTAGTGATTGTCAATCTTCTTCTTTTAAGCCTGCATCACACGTTTTTAGCCAAAACAGGCGTTACTGAATTGACCCTGGTGCCAAAACTAGATCATTATTGATAATAAAAATAGTACTATAGGCTTCTCAAATAACTGCTACTACTTATACGAGACAGATAAAAATATTTTGCCTTTTATTTTTGCGTAAATACCTTCCAGAAAACACGAAAAATACGAAAAACAAGGTTCACGGCTTTAACGAAATCATTATGTAAAACACAAATTATAATTTCTACATAATGTTAAATCGCGAGTTTATTAAACTAGCTACAAGTTGCTCGTTTTAGATTTTTTGAAAAATAACTGGAAAAAAATATTATATATCGTAACAATTCACTAAGAAATTCCCCATACATTTTTTGTATGGCAATGCCATCGCTCAATATATACGAGTTCCAAGCCCACGAAAAATCAGTCTGCCGGTAAGAGTCAAGGGGAATCCACGTCGCTCTGCTGCTCGGGAGGCATTTAATTTTCGCGTGTTCATGTATTCACAGACAGCAGAGAGTAATGTAGATCAGAGTTACATATTTATTACTTTTAATCTTTTTAAAATTTATATAGGTACCATTTTCATACTCATGAATGATGGCCGACAATTTTTGATGAAATAGAAATCGTAATAAATCGCAATCATAGAAATCGTAATAAATCGAAATCATAGAAATCGAAATCATAAAAATCAAAATAAATCTAAATCAAGATCCAAGATGGCGGACAACTTTTTTTTTTTATTTTGCGATATGTATATCGTTTCATAAGTTTTTCAGTGCGCTGATTACGAAAATAACATTTATTTTGAGATCCAAGATGGCGGACAACTTTTTTTTTCAATTTTACAATATGGTTATGTTTTTATAGGTTTTTCGGTGCGCTAATGACAAAAATAACATTTATTTTGAGATCCAAGATGGCGGGCAGTTTTTTTTTTTTCAAGTTTACAATATGGGTATGGTTATATAGGTTTTTGGGGACGCTGATGACGAAAATAACATTTATTTTGAGATCCAAGATGGAGGACAGTTTTTTATTTTATTTTACAATATGGGTATCGTTTTCTAGGTTTTTGGGGACGCTGATGACGAAAATAACATTTATTTTGAGATCCAAGATGGCGGACAATTTTTTATTTTATTTTACAATATGGGTATCATTTTATAGGTTTTTGGGGACTCTGATGACGAAAATAACATTTATTTTGAGATCCAAGATGGCTGACAGTTTTTTATTATTTTACAATATGGGTATCGTTTAATAGGTTTTCGGGGACGCTGATCTTAAAATAAATGTTATTTTGGTCATCAGCGTCCCCAAAACCCATAAAACGATACCCATATTGTAAAACAAAATAAAAAACTGTCCTCCATCTTGGATCTGAAAATAAATGTTATTTTCGTCATCAGCGTCCCCAAAAACCTAGAAAACGATACCCATATTGTAAAATAAAATAAAAAACTGTCCTCCATCTTGGATCTCAAAATAAATGTTATTTTCGTCATCAGCGTCCCCAAAAACCTATATAACCATACCCATATTGTAAACTTGAAAAAAAACTGCCGGCCATCTTGGATCTCAAAATAAATGTTATTTTTGTCATTAGCGCACCGAAAAACCTATAAAAACATACCCATATTGTAAAATTGAAAAAAAAGTTGTCCGCCATCTTGGATCTCAAAATAAATGTTATTTTCATCATCAGCGTCCCCAAAAACCTACAACATGTTAACCATATTGCAAAATTGAAAAAAAGTTGTCCGCCATCTTGGATTCCAAAATAAATGTTATTTTCGTAATCAGCGCACTGAAACACTTATAAAACAATACCCATATTGTAAAATTAAAAAAAAAGTTGTCCGCCATCTTGGAACCAAAAATACTATTTTTGTAAACCTCGTCCCGAAAAATTGGCCTTCATGGGATGCCAGGCAGATGTTTAACATCTTAGCATCCTGGCACGACGGTCATGCTATTTTCTGTCGCGGCATTCGTGTCCATTTTACTGCCAAGTCGCGCCAAGTATGTTTTACATAAGAAAATGGTCGTAATTTTATTTTTAGTATTCATTACCGTAAAGCAAGAAAAAATATATATATAGGTACCTACAAATCCTTTGTCGGATCCCTGTCACTTATTACTTCGGGTTGGCGGCAATCTCACGTCGATGTGTGCGTGTGACTTGCACACAGCCAGCTGAGGTCTATCAAATACCTAAACTCGGTCGGGCGCGCGGACGTGATACACTCTTAAGTTTATTAATGTGTAGTAATGTGCCCTTTCCGAAATATTCGAGAATTTTTGGAAACGGTCAGGAAACGTTCTCGGAAATAAGTATTCCCTAAAACGGAAATAGTTGGAAAAGTACCTGAAATAATTAAAAATGGGGAATTTTCTTTTTGCAGCTGTCTTTAAGAGAGAAGATATAGGTACCTATATATATTTTTTTTCTTGCTTTACGGTAATGAATACTAAAAATAAAACTAGTGGTTCTATCAGAACAGTAGACCTCGCGAGCCCTTCCACGATAACCGATATTTTACCGTGTCCCTGGCTAAAAAGAGTTTTGAAACCAACCTACCAATGCTGGAAAGAAAGTAAAAAGTTCTCATATTTTACCCATAAGCCCAAACATGTTCTTGTGGTTGGTCAATACCACTAAAAAAAATACTGAAACCTGCCTTTTTTGCCTCAAATAATATAAATAATAATAAATATAGACAGATAAATCACACAGATTGAGTTAGCCCCAACGTAAGTTCAAGACTTTACGGGATGCTAATTTAACAATACTATATTTTATAACAAATACATATAGATAAATATCCGAAACCCACGTCAATCTGAAAAAGATTATTTTCCATCTTCACCCGACCGGGGATCGAACCCATGGCCACGGAGGTCGTCAGTCGTCAGAAATGCATGGTACCTATTGGTTATATGTATGTATATGTTATTTGCGCAATAAAATTAAAGTTCAAAAAAGAAAGTTCAATTTGAAATCGAATCTCTCTGATTAGTAGGTATGTAGGTAAAGTCAAAGTCAAATATTTTTATTTATGTTGGCTTAGAAATAGCACTTATAAATAGTCACTTTCTTGTTTTTTAGTTAGTTGACGTCATAAAATTACTTAAAGCTAAGTTTACCACCGCCTCCAAAGCGCAAGTGGAGAAGAGGCGGCGCAACAAACTCCACTGCTGCATTTTCTCCAAAGACGTCACTTTACAACATATGTCTTACAATTAAATAACTGTATATATGTGGACGAATATACATTGAATATATATATAATATTAAATGTCAAATTTATAAATTAATAAAAATTATAAATTAATAAAATGTCATTGTAAAAGTAAAAGTACACAATGTACCTAGAGAGTAATATGACAGTCTTAGGAGGTCACTGTACCAGGCTCGGGCCACGCATTTTTGTCATTTACATAATCATCCGTCGTATAATATGCCTTCTTACAAAGTGTCTCCTTAATATAATGTTTAAATATTATATATAATAATATTATATTGGTAATATATGTATTACTTTTTTTATAATAGGATTCTAATCATACAATGAAGTTTTTTGATATCAGATTTATTTCAGTGAGTGTTCAAGATAATTCTACCATGCAAAGCAATCCACAATACATTACCATTAACCAAATAAATACACACAATTCAAAGCCAAGCAAGACAAAAAAAAGCCATATGATTTTTAAGAACCATTTAATTTTATTTAATGAATAAATCAAGTCACTCTTGTAAACGTATTAGCGATTTTGCGAGTATTAAAAGCTTTGCTGCGCCATCTATTGAATTTTTTGTGAATTATCGTATGAGAATTTATAACATATGGATTTATACCGGTTTTATTGAATTTTACTATGTTGTTCAAACAAAAAAAATGCGTCTTAATAAGAATAACAAAAATGTCTAATGACATTTTTGAATTATTTTTTAAATATCTGAGATATGAGGTTTTTTTTATATATTTCGGCCATTTTTAAAAATTTCGAAGAACTGGCTCGACTAAAAAATTCTATAAAATTACCGAATCTGCTTACAAAATTTCATGAGAATCGGTTCAGAAATGCGACCTGTAGGCGATAACATCCGGACAGACAAAAGAATTTTCGGCTAGTGGAAACTGAGACGCTTCGCTCGCTGCGCTCGCTCGGTCGATTACGACCATTTTCTTATGTAAAACATACTTGGCGCGACTTGGCAGTAAAATGGACACGAATGCCGCGACAGAAAATAGCATGACCGTCGTGCCAGGATGCTAAGATGTTAAACATCTGCCTGGCATCCCATGAAGGCCAATTTTTCGGGACGAGGTTTACAAAAATAGTATTTTTGGATCCAAGATGGCGGACAACTTTTTTTTAATTTTGCAATATGGGTATTGTTTTATAAGTGTTTCAGTGCGCTGATTACGAAAATAACATTTATTTTGGAATCCAAGATGGCGGACAACTTTTTTTTCACGTTTACAATATGGGTATGGTTATATAGGTTTTTCGGTGCGCTGATGACAAAAATAACATTTATTTTGAGGAGTGTGGAACCTTAGACAGAAACACGCTTGTACGATATGACTACATGCAGAAAGCACGGCTCACTGAAACCTCTATTCGTAGACAGCACGTTTTGCCTACAACTTTGTTGATAGAAAACACTGTTGTTAGATATCTCGGTTCTTAGGAAACACTAAGGATAGATACACTATTGGTAGATATCTCGGTTCCTAGGAAACACTTAAGATAGAAATCCCTGTTCGTAGATATCACTAATGTCTATCGAAATTAGTGATATCGATAGTAATCACATTTAAACTAAGTTAGAAGCTGTGAACGCATTTTAGTTCCTCTAAAATTAAAGGCAAAATGAACGAAGCAAATTTGCGATACCTACATATTTTTAATGGGTCAGATTCGTACAGGCGTTTTGTTAACGATCGAGTAATGTACGAGTATGTACCTAATTAGATCCATATCAATATATTATTATCAACTAGCTGCGCCCCGGGACTTCGCTCCCGTGGGAATTTTGGGATAAAACGTACCCTATGTGCTGTTCCCGGTATTTTTCTACCGGTATACCAAATTTTATTGTAATACGTCTAGTAGATTTTGCGTGATTCGGTAACGAACATCCTCACAAACTCACAAATTCACATCCAAACTTTCGCATTTATAATATTAGTAGGAAGTAGGATATACGAAAATCAACTAGATAATTATTTTTATAATGTGATGGATGAGTTTGATGTATTATGCACATTGCGTGGTGTCGTTTTATACTAGAAGTTAAAAAAAATGAATACAAACATGATTAAAACGTAGGGTAGATACAAACTATTTTGCATTCTTACAAATTGACAAACGTTTCTTCCGCATTGAGTTTTGCTGCTGTTATTGTCGTCTCGCTAACGAATTTAAAATGAGTGCTTGCAAGTTAGTAGAATCGAAACGAGGATCAAGTGTACTTATAGTGAATGGTTATTCATATCACGTAAATAAAAAAGTAAATGATACATTTTACTGGAGATGTGCGCGGAGGTGTTGTGGTACTACTGTCAAAACTTTGATTATTGGTAATGAACATTCAATTATCAATCAAAACAATTTATATGGGCATCTGCCCGAGCCAGAAAAGAGAATACAAATGGAATATAAATCAAAAATAAGAAATATAGCAAAAAACTCCATGGATTCTCCGGCACAGATTGTAAACCGCTGCCTACAGGATATTCCAAGTACAAGTGCTGCCCAATTGCCCAATAAAGCAGCAGCGCGAATGATTGTGCACCGCATTAGGAATAAAGGATAACCGAAAATTCCTCATACATTTGATTTTGACATACCAGAAAATCTTTCAAAAATTGGAGTAGATCAATTTTTAATCGGCCAATATATTACCCAAAATGAGAGTGTAGTCGTATTTTGCACAAAAAATAATTTCAAACGACTTATTAGTACAAAATGTTGGGTGATGGATGGCACGTTTGCTACTTGTCCAGCGCCATACACTCAGATATATACAATACATGCTTCCATAGGTACAGAAAGCGGCACAAACAATTTTTTACCTTTAGTGTTTGCATTACTATCACATAAGACAGAAAGGTGTTATACAATTTTATTAGAATTACTAAAACGGTATAGTGTTAACACATTCAACACTAATTTGTCTCCTCAGAACATTTTGACCGATTTTGAAATAGCAGCTATTAATGCCGTTAAGCGGCAATTTCCAGTATGTAAACAAAGACTATGCTTATTTCATCTTACACAGAGCATATGGCGGCATATTCAAGCTGAAGGCTTAGCAAAAAAGTATGGGAATGACTTTTTATTTGCGCATAAAATTAGGCATTTATTTGCCTTGGCATTCCTAGACCCCAACGAGATACCTGAAGCTTTTCAACTTATTAAAAATGACGTATTACCAGAGGAAGCTACAGAGCTAGCGAAGTGGTTCGATAAATATTATGTCTCTGGGACGTGTCATAAAAACAATGTTAATAGTACAAAATTAACAATAAAAAAAGGGAAGCCACTATTTCCACCTGCTATGTGGTCAGTGTTTGACCGCACATATGATATTCCCAAGACTCAAAACGTGTTAGAATCTTGGCATGAGCGGTGGACTACACTTCTTAGCCGTAAGACATGGAATGTGTTTAAAACCATCAATGAATTTGCTAAAGAGGCAAAAAATACTGACTGTGAAATTGAACGCATTAATGCGTCAGAGCCCATGCCAAAGCGTTGTCGATCTTCACAAATTGACTATGAAAATAGAATGCAAAAGCACTTGTCTCAAAAGAATGAGATGGAGTTATCAACCTTTTTGGGTGGATTAGCTCAAATTTTGCATATAAAAAATAACTAACTATTTGCATGTATAAAATGAAGTCAAATTATACGGAGTACAATTTTTTGTTTAAATTTCTATTTTTTTGACAAATAATTTTATTTTTTTGTGTATTTTTTTGTTTCTGTTAGTATATCATTATTACAAAAGACAGGCACATAACTTTTTTAATTAGTAAGGCATCTAATGCTTTTGTTTTGCTTTGATTATTTTTGATTATAATGGCGTTATGTAGTACATTTATAAAAATGAATATAAAAATGATGATGTATTGTATATATGAAGTACATTTTTTTTTTAGGTTTTATTCAATATTTCGTTATCGTTAAAGTCAGGCACTTGTGTACTTTTTGTTGTTATTATTATAAGGAGTCTATCGCATTTATTTTGTTTTTTCAAAATTTTTGATTAAAATGACATTATGATATGAAATAAAATTGTTTTTATTATGTTCCTCTGCCAAAGCTAGATTTGCTAAAGTTAGGACATATGATTACATCAATAATAAAATTTGTTCCAAAGGGCGAGATGTTCTGATGAAAATGACACTAGTTTTGTTTCCAAAGTAGACATCTTGCTCATAAGCAGGCCATATGTCCCTTGCCTTAATGTTTGAAAAGGGACAAGTCGTTAGATCTCCTCTTTTGGGACGAATATTAACATAGCGTACCAAAAAGTTGACATCTGGCCAGTCGTGGACCAGATCCCGAGCGGGCCAGGTGTCCCATTACCTTTTGAATCTAGATATTTAGAAACAGTTATTTCTGTAAAAGTGCTTCCTAGGAACCGAGATATCCATCAATAGTGGTTTCTATTCTTAGTGTTTCCTAGGAACCGAGATATCCATCAATAGTGGTTTCTATTCTTAGTGTTTCCTAGGAACCGAGATATCTACCAATAGTGTATCTATCCTTAGTGTTTCCTAAGAACCGAGATATCTAATAACAGTGTTTTCTATCAACAAAGTTGTAGGCAAAACGTGCTGTCTACGAATAGAGGTTTGAGTCAGCCGTGCTTTCTGCATGTAGTTATATCGTACAAGCGTGTTTCTGTCTAAGGTTCCACACTCTCTTTTGAGATCCAAGATGGCGGACAACTTTTTTTTCAAGTTTACAATATGGGTATGGTTATATAGGTATTTCGATGCGCTGATGACAAAAATAACATTTATTTTGAGATCCAAGATGGAGGACATTTTTTTTTTCAATTTTGCAATATGGTTAACATGTTGTAGGTTTTTGGGGACGCTGATGATGAAAATAACATTTATTTTGAGATCCAAGATGGCGGACAACTTTTTTTTTTCAATTTTACAATATGGGTATGTTTTTATAGGTTTTTCGGTGCGCTAATGACAAAAATAACATTTATTTTGAGATCCAAGATGGCCGGCAGTTTTTTTTTCAAGTTTACAATATGGGTATGGTTATATAGGTTTTTGGGGACGCTGATGACGAAAATAACATTTATTTTGAGATCCAAGATGGAGGACAGTTTTTTATTTTATTTTACAATATGGGTATCGTTTTCTAGGTTTTTGGGGACGCTGATGACGAAAATAACATTTATTTTCAGATCCAAGATGGAGGACAGTTTTTTATTTTGTTTTACAATATGGGTATCGTTTTATGGGTTTTTGGGGACGCTGATGACCAAAATAACATTTATTTTAAGATCAGCGTCCCCGAAAACCTATTAAACGATACCCATATTGTAAAATAATAAAAAAACTGTCAGCCATCTTGGATCTCAAAATAAATGTTATTTTCGTCATCAGAGTCCCCAAAAACCTATAAAATGATACCCATATTGTAAAATAAAATAAAAAATTGTCCGCCATCTTGGATCTCAAAATAAATGTTATTTTCGTCATCAGCGTCCCCAAAAACCTAGAAAACGATACCCATATTGTAAAATAAAATAAAAAACTGTCCTCCATCTTGGATCTCAAAATAAATGTTATTTTTGTCATTAGCGCACCGAAAAACCTATAAAAACATAACCATATTGTAAAATAATAAAAAAACTGTCAGCCATTTTGGATCTCAAAATAAATGTTATTTTCGTAATCAGCGCACTGAAAAACTTATGAAACGATATACATATCGCAAAATAAAAATAAAAAAGTTGTCCGCCATCTTGGATCTTGATTTAGATTTATTTTGATTTTTATGATTTCGATTTCTATGATTTCGATTTATTACGATTTCTATGATTGCGATTTATTACGATTTCTATTTCATCAAAAATTGTCGGCCATCATTCATGAGTATGAAAATGGTACCTATATAAATTTTAAAAAGATTAAAAGTAATAAATATGTAACTCTGATCTACATTACTCTCTGCTGTCTGTGAATACATGAACACGCGAAAATTAAATGCCTCCCGAGCAGCAGAGCGACGTGGATTCCCCTTGACTCTTACCGGCAGACTGATTTTTCGTGGGCTTGGAACTCGTATATATTGAGCGATGGCATTGCCATACAAAAAATGTATGGGGAATTTCTTAGTGAATTGTTACGATATATAATATTTTTTTCGAGTTATTTTTCAAAAATCTAAAACGAGCAACTTGTAGCTAGTTTAATAAACTCGCGATTTAACATTATGTAGAAATTATAATTTGTGTTTTACATAATGATTTCGTTAAAGCCGTGAACCTTGTTTTTCGTATTTTTCGTGTTTTCTGGAAGGTATTTACGCAAAAATAAAAGGCAAAATATTTTTATCTGTCTCGTATAAGTAGTAGCAGTTATTTGAGAAGCCTATAGTACTATTTTTATTATCAATAATGATCTAGTTTTGGCACCAGGGTCAATTCAGTAACGCCTGTTTTGGCTAAAAACGTGTGATGCAGGCTTAAATAGAAGAAACTTAGAGCCAATTACAGGTTCCCGCGAGTAGAAACATATTCGAAAATCATCCATAGTGTTATTTATATTATTCTTTGATTCCAAATCCCAGTAAATTTGCTCAATGACTCCTGAGAAAAAAGGCCGTCTGGGATCAACGTTGCCAAGATAGTCGTTGTGTGTATATAATTATCGACTTAATAACCACGACCCTTAGTCATGAGATGAGGAATACGTTTAAAGGAGAAGGAGAACCACTACTTTTTACTGCTTTAAACTAAACCATTGAATTATAAATATTAGTTCGTTGAACTAAACTAATAACGATATATTTAACGACTATTTGATACAACCTACAAGAATCCTAACTAATATTATAAATGCGAAAGTGAGTTTGTTTGTTTGTTTGTTACCTCTTCACGCTTTATCTACTGAACCAATCTTCCTGAAATTTGCATACACATAGCTGGAAGTACGGAGAAGGACATAGGGTACCTTTCATCCCGGGAAAAAGCACTGTTCCCGTGGGAAACTCATGCGGGCGAAGCCGCGGGCGAAAGCTCTAGTTTACCATACAAAATTCCAACTTTTTGAGGTGAATGATTTATATGATAGTAAATAAAATCACGCCATTTATTATGTGCGCATAATACACATACGTGTGTATGTAGACGCCTGACTAGACGGAACAGGCACAAACGATCGTGACTTTGCCATTACCATAGTCAACGAATCATTGCTAGCACACTGTTCCGTTTTCAACGTAAACTTCGTTTACTTTTCAATTCGAATTTCGCGCGCGTTATCGACGCACTTGTCAATCATCATGATTCGTCGTGCTGCAGGCGATTTAGCCAATGGAGCGCCCGGATTACCGCCGGCGCATGTACTATCCTACCGGCGTCTTGGAATACAGCGCCATAGGCGGGTGGCAGAACCAGTAAACGATTCTGAGTCTGGACGTTGAATCGAAGGCGCGCGCGCACAAAAACATTACATCTTTTTTACTCAATTATCCTAATCAAACTTCAAGTGCTCAACAGTTTTTTTGGAACTTTATAATCGTGTGTGGCTGGCCGGCCAGGTGTCTAAAGGAAGAACTATTCGTGAGGAATCGTGCTCGAAGCCTGCCTACATGGTAAGTGATCTGTGCATTGTTTCTATTGTCTAAATCGTCTGTAACGCATATTAACGGCGAATGCTCCCAGCATTCGATCCAATGTGGTGATTGACAGTGTACAATTGCTATTTATCGAGTCAATTTAGCCACATTTTTTGGTGCCGAAACCCGGGAATTTTGGATACCTACCTTCAGTCTGCCGCCAAATACCAATTCGATTTAGTAATTGCTACTTCATTTACCGTATTCCACGCTTATTATACTTACTAGTACAGCTAAAACGAATAAACATAACATTTTGTTTCAATTACTAATCGGAAAACAAGTCTTTGTTCCATTTTGTTTTGTTGAGTACCTTACCTACCGTTTATCGATTTAAGATGGCTTCCATCAGTTTCTAGAATATTTGTTGAAAATAAATTCTTTTGTCGTTTTATACTTATTAGCATAAAATTATCTACCGTTTTACCGTTCGCAATAATACAATATTGCAAATCCACCTTCTCATAATTTTATGTTGATAGTTCGTTATAACTCGACTACTTTTTTCCAACCGTTCAACGTTTCCTCTTGATATTTATTTATCGAAAATTTATTTCGTTTCAAATTACGAAATATTTTTTATCGTGACGTTGTATCGTTTATCGTATCATATTTTCAACGAATTTTGGTGCGTTCACATTTTCATTATTACCGTTTTAGGTTAAAAATCATAGTTTTTTGTTTTTACAAAAAAACTGATTTTTATTTTTTTTATTTACCGTACATTAACGAATATCGCAAACCGTTTTTAGTGTTCCTAACGCTCATTTAATTCATCCTTATCAATTTAATTTATTTCAATTTAAAACTCAGATGACCGAGGTGACAATATTACCTGTTGTCGTGTAATACCGCCCCAGTGATTCTCGTCGATTCTTGTGAACGCGGTCTCGCTGAAGACGTTCGCAACTAAACTTTTTTATCGAATCCGAATATTTGTTGCAATCAGTTTTTATTGTTTTGATATTAATTATGTCTTTATTATCAAGGCGTAAATCTAAACCTACTATTAAAAAGGGTATCGAAAATACGTACACTATTAATAATTTGCCCAGTTTGCGACGTAAACGAACTATAGCATATAATCGCTTAACGAAGGCTTTGGAAGTAGGTACCTTAGCCAATACCGATGAATCACAAGTAGGGTTATTTCTTTCATATTGTCATGAAATAAAAACGACTGCTGATAGTTTTCATGACTCCCATTTTATTATTTTGGACCTTCTTAAGGATGATGCCGATGAGGAGGACGATGAACTTCAGGATCGATTTGACGAATTGTATTTTCAAGTGTTGGCAATTCAACGAAAATTTGAACAACGTTCATCTCAACAAGCTGACACTTCGAAACATAATTCATTGACCGGTTCGCACAGTGGAAATATGCGGTTACCAAAAATTTCGTTGCCAACTTTTTCCGGTGCTATCAAGGAATGGCCTGAGTTCATTGCAACTTATAACGCGTTGATACATGATTCTACCTCCTTATGTAATATTGAGAAATTTCACTATCTCGTGTCAGTTTTAAGTGGTGATGCTTTATCGTTCATTAGAACTTTTCCTGTTGCAAGTGAACATTATTTAAGTGCGTACGAGGCTCTCAAGTCCCGTTATGAAGATAAACGCGAATTAGCGTTTACGTGCTGGCGTGATATCTTGGACGTTAGTTTAAAGACTTCGAACGCTCAAGATTTTCGACGCGCCTTAGACACGATCGATGAGAACTTAACAATTTTAAAAACTTTAAAATTACCTACCGATAAATGGGATTTTGTTCTTTGTTATAATGTTCTGGCCAAACTCGATACCAAATTAAGACGCGAGTTTGAGGAAAAACATACCGATATTGAGCTTCCACAGTATAACCATTTAAGGGCATTCTTACACTCTAAAGGTGAAGCATTAATTCGCGACACGCACTTTTCGAATGTTACCAATAAAACCGCTAACGTTTCAAAGGACACACCGGGAACTTCACAGAAGTTCAAGCGACATAACGTCACGCATTCGCTTGTCGCTCCCACCGTCACTACTCATAAAAATGTTGGTGATAAACAACAAGCGAAACCTGCTCACAATTCGAGCACTCCGATTCGTAAATGTGCCTACTGTCGCAATGAACATCACATCTCGGCCTGTAATGATTTTTTGGCAAAATCAATAGATGAGCGCATGGCTGTGGCCACTGAAAAGAAATGGTGCTACAATTGTCTTAACGCATCCCATTCAGTGCGAGAGTGCACATCAATGTTTTCATGTCGACAATGTAGACGTAAACACCACACTTTGCTACATAAGGAGCCGGCGGCAAGCTCGGCGACCTTAGTGGCTAAGGATTCGTTAACTCAGTCTGATCCAACCGTAACCACAACCGTGTTACTGGCAACAGCTCTCGTCCAGATTCGTGATGCTTCTGGTGAATTTCATACATTTCGCGCGTTATTTGACACCGGCAGTCAAAACAATTTTCTCACGGCTCACGCCGCTCAACGATTAAATCTAAAACCTATAACTGGTAATATCAACGTTTATGGGTTAGGGGGCAGCCCTGCCTCAGTCAGTGGCTTTGTTACATGCGACATTGGCACCAACTGTAACGTAAAGTTTCGTCTGGGAATGCTCGTCATACCGAGCATTTGCGGAGATCAACCGATAGCAAGGCTAAATACGAAAGGATGGGAGGAGGTCAAAACACTACCGCTAGCTGATCCTGGTTTTGACATCCCCGGTCCGATCGACGTCTTGTTAGGTGCCGACGTCTTTGCTGAGTCACTTCTCGAACAACGTCTGAAGGGTAACGCCTCTC
This sequence comes from Ephestia elutella, assembly GCA_018467065.1. NCBI lineage: Eukaryota > Metazoa > Arthropoda > Insecta > Lepidoptera > Pyralidae > Ephestia > Ephestia elutella. Next base: position 7,012,464 of record CM031582.1, read on the forward strand.
AACCGCGAGCTTTCAACTCAGTCTTCGGCTGGCTTCTTCTTGGGAAGTCCAGACTCGCATCGTCCAGTCTACTAGGAGTAGCCCCTTCTACCGTAGACGATAGTTTAAACAAAATTGTTCAACGTTTCTGGGAAATCGATAACGTTCCACAACCTTCCCGATTGACCCCAGAAGAGCAACGCTGTGAAAATAGTTTTCTCAGTAATCACTACCGTGACGAGACAGGTAGATATGTAGTTTGTCTCCCCTTCAAGGACGACGAGGAGCCAGTCTTTGAAGGTTCTCGAGAGATAGCCTTACGACGCTTTCATGCCATTGAAAGGCGTCTGTATCGCGATCACAATTTAAACCAACAATACGTGGAGTTCATGACTGACTATATCGACAGTGGTCACATGACTCTGGTACCTGCCAAGCAGATGGGTCAAGACAAGTATTATATACCGCACCATTGTGTGCTACGTCCCGACAGCGCTACAACGAAGCTTCGCGTTGTATTCGACGCCTCGGCTAAAGATGCAACTTCCAAATCGCTAAACGACTCGCTGCTGACGGGACCGAAGCTGCAATCAAATATCGTAGAGATCCTTTTTCATTTCCGTGAGCACGCAATTGTCTTCATGGCAGACGTGCGCCAAATGTACCGTCAAATCAACCTAGCTCCTCAACATCGTGATTATCAACGTATTCTCTGGCGAGCTCACCCAGATGAGCCTCTTCAAGAGTACGTATTAAATACCGTAACGTACGGAGTGTCTTCCGCTCCATTCCTGGCGTGCCGCTCTATTCAGCAACTGGCCAACGATGAGGGTCACAAGTACCCAAAGGCCAAAACCGTTTTAACTTCCGACATATACGTTGATGACGTCATATCCGGAAGCTCATCGCTGAAGGACGCCAGAGAAATCAAAACTCAACTCATCGCTCTTTTCGGTCTTGGCTCGTTTGAGCTCCGAAAGTGGGTGAGTAACCGACCCGAGCTACTTAGCGATCTTCCCGCGGAGGCGTGTCTTTCAGAAGCAATCACTTTTACCGAAACTGAAGACACAACTATCAAGGTTCTGGGCCTTAAGTGGGAGCCTGCTTCGGATTCGTTCGTCTTTACCGTAAATCCATCTAATCAACCGTGCACCAAGCGAACGATTCTGAGTGAGGTTGCCAGAATTTTCGATCCTCTGGGTTTTCTATCTCCTTTAACAATTCAAGCTAAATGCTTTATTCAAAAGCTTTGGATTCTAGGTCTTTCATGGGACGATAAGCCCCCACCGGAAATTATCTCTCTATGGGAAAAGTTCTCCGAACAGCTTCCTCAAGTTAGGAATCTTAAGATTCCACGTAAATACGCTACCGATAGCGCTCAATCATATCAACTGCATGGATTTTGTGACAGCTCCGAGGCAGCATATGGCGCCGTTATATACCTGCGCGTTACCGAGTCTGACGGCTCCGTTCGCGTCTTTCTCGTTTGTGCTAAGGCTCGTGTAGCTCCTTTGAAACGTCAATCGTTACCTCGCCTAGAGCTGTGTGGTGCACTTTTGCTCGCAGACCTTATCAAATTTGTCAAGGGCACGCTGCGGATTCCTGTTCATGACACTTATGTGTGGTGTGACTCCACCGTTACCTTGTCCTGGTTGCGAGCTCCTTCTTCTCGCTGGGTGACATTCGTTGCAAACCGCGTAAGTCACATTCAAGATATCGTGCCGACCGAGTGCTGGAGGCACGTACCATCTGTCACAAATCCTGCAGATGTTTGTTCGCGTGGGCAATTGCCTCACGAGTTGCTGAACAATGCCCTATGGTGGGCGGGCCCAGAGTGGTTGTCTCAACCACAGTCTGAGTGGCCAATCGATACATCGAGAAATCGTTCAAACGACGACAATGCGGTGCTCTCTGAGCAGCGTCGCACCACGGTTCTCGTTTCGGATCAAATCGAAAGCGTTAATCAAACTTCTATAATTGATCGACTATTCGAAAAATATTCTTCTTTAGATAAAATCTGTCGCATTATCGCTTACGTTCGCAGGTTTTGTAATAACATGCGTAACACTGTTCCGCGATCAGATAATCTTTTCGTAACGGACGCTGAGCGTCATCGTGCGTTACTAATTATCGTCAAGCATTTCCAACAGCGTTGTTTTTTGGATGTCATATCCAAATTACAATCAAAGATACAGTTACCTCGCAGTTTTCGTAAACTAAACCCGTTTTTGGACGAGCAGGGTATACTCAGAGTAGGCGGGCGCCTATCGCGCTCCGATCTTGACTTCGAACATAAGTATCCCGCATTATTGCCCAAAAAGAGTGTTCTTACATCAGCTGTAATCGAATCTATTCATCGAAACAATTTTCATCCCGGTCTGAACACAACCAACTATCTGATTCAACAACAATTTTGGAAACGCTGGAAAAATGAATATTTACATGGGTTAACTCAGCGAGCAAAATGGACCACGGACTCAACACCGTTAACTGTAAACTCAATCGTACTTATAAAAGAGGACAATCGGCCTCCTCTTCAATGGGCATTAGGACGAGTTGTTTCTTTGCATCCTGGCCCTGATGGGGTAGTTAGAGTCGCAACCATTAGAACAGCCAGAGATCACTCGCTTAAGAGACCTTTGGTCAAACTATGTCCTCTACCATCCGTATAATCGTTATAACTTAGCATTTCTTAGCTTTTAAGTTTAGGATAGTAACTTAAACATATTTATCGTTAATTACCGTTTCTTATTCTTACTCTGGGAAAATCCCATTGGTATTTTGGTGGGCGGAATGTTCCGTTTTCAACGTAAACTTCGTTTACTTTTCAATTCGAATTTCGCGCGCGTTATCGACGCACTTGTCAATCATCATGATTCGTCGTGCTGCAGGCGATTTAGCCAATAGAGCGCCCGGATTACCGCCGGCGCATGTACTATCCTACCGGCGTCTTGGAATACAGCGCCATAGGCTGGTGGCAGAACCAGTAAACGATTCTGAGTCTGGACGTTGAATCGAAGGCGCGCGCGCACAAAAAACATTACATCTTTTTTACTCAATTATCCTAATCAAACTTCAAGTGCTCAACAGTTTTTTTTGGAACTTTATAATCGTGTGTGGCTGGCCGGCCAGGTGTCTAAAGGAAGAACTATTCGTGAGGAATCGTGCTCGAAGCCTGCCTACATGGTAAGTGATCTGTGCATTGTTTCTATTGTCTAAATCGTCTGTAACGCATATTAACGGCGAATGCTCCCAGCATTCGATCCAATGTGGTGATTGACAGTGTACAATTGCTATTTATCGAGTCAATTTAGCCACACACACACTGAACTCATTCTTAGAGGTCAAGTCCGGCAAGTCAGAACAAATTGAGGGAAGATAAAGCTTAGGTACTTACATTTATGTAAACGTGGTTAAAAAGACAGATATTACGAGGGTAATAGATTATCATAGGTCCCACCTAACTGACAAACGTGCATAGCGTGAGTGTAAGTGAATAAAAATCAAAAGCAATCAACGTATGTAAGTTGTGTAAGTTGACTGCTGAAAATGCACAATATACTGAAAACTTAGCCAATAAAAAATCACGCGTTGTGTTTTCAGCACTCTTTCAATTTACTCTTGCGCCATTTATTTTGTTAGATAAGTTTGTGACACCTTCATGCGATATTTTTAGCAGGACTTGTTATTGTTACCGGCAGTTACCGGTACAAAATTGTTATGTAAAGTACCGGTACTTACCGGGAGTCTTTATGGATAATTTGGTACCGGTAACAAAGCCCTTTTTTTTCTCTTTATTTAGGTGAATAAACAATGACATAATAAGGTTACTTATCTAAATATCTTACTTATGCTAATTATTAATTATGCAACCAACAACTTTTTAAATAAAAACGCCAATTTAAAGTCAAATTGCGTATTAGGGTTTAATTTAAAGTGTCTTAAAATGTCCAAGTCATAGAATGTCAAGGTCGCTACATATGTAGAGCACAACCTAAAATAGCAGAAACTGTACTTTCAGAAACCGGGGCTCAGCTAGTGCAACAATATGTTGACAAAATTCGAGTAACGGCCGTCTAAGAAACGCAGTGAAGCACGAACTGGTCGTAATGAGCTTGTAAAGTTTGATGAGCTTTAAACAGCCGTCACTTTGCTTGGCTTGCTCCGCTGTTGCTAGGTCGTGTACTGTTGCTAGGCGAGTGGTGAATCATTATTCTACAGACGTAGACGGACTCTAGTCTAGACTAGACGTGCTATCTTGTCAATCACTAATACCATTTGGCTTCGTGTTCGCGCCGCCACTGTCAAATCATATGATTTGACATTTCATTACAAGTACTTATTTATAATCTTATCATCATCATTTTCATATTTTCATATTCCCTAACAAGCCAGAAATTTCCCCTAAAACAAAATAATGAATTAAAATTACATGATACCTAACCAACCACGCGAGAAAAAATAAATTGATTGTAAGAAGTAATATATTATTTTCCACTTAGTACTAAAGATATCAACGCGTAGACGACGATGCGTGGATAAAGAAAGTAGGTAATGCAATTCTTATTAATTAAAAACACACAGTATAAATAATATTCTACTGTTCACACCTATAATTTATCAATTACAAGGTCACAATTAGTTTTGAGATATCCTATTCATCTTTTTGCGATGAGAACTGATTTAAAAATAGAAAAAAGTTAAAAAAATATCGCCTCTAGTATGCATACCGGTTGTATATTTAAAAGTCATTGTCTATCAATGTTAGGCTGTAATAACATGCATTGCAAGCTAATGCATCTTTAATGACACCATGAAAAACGTTGATCGTCAATAATGAAGATATGAAAATAATTATCCGGCTATCGTTCTATACGTGAGTCATGATGGGTTTACGCCCGGAAATAAAATATTTTGCCCGGCGAAAACCCATCTTAAGGCCATCGATTGATCTGTGAAATGGTGATTTTGTAAAGACTAATGCTCAGCTATGGTTAGCCAGAAAAATCTGAAAAAATCAGGTCTTGAGTAAAATTTGTTTCATTTATTTTTTTCGTAACGCATAAAACCTACTACATGAAAAAAATATTAACGAAATCGCATATATTTCTTACTACTCTCTACTGTTCCGAAATGCTATTGACGTTCGGGAAAATTTGTACATCAAAAAATACGCCATTTATTTTACTTCAATAGCTTCAAATCTCATGCAAATCAAGCAACATTTTCCATACTAATGTGAATAAAACAAAGATCATTCACCTAATTCGCGTTGTCTCTGAGCGCGCGTTTCTATACAGTGGGGGTGCGGAATACCTCGCGTCATGCTTTGCCCATAAAAACAAAAGAACATCGGGCATCTAGCGCCTTAAGATGGGCTTACGCCCGGGTATAAACGGGCAGATACCTTTTCCCGGGCGGCGGCGTAAACTCATCTCTATTGGTGAGACGTTAAGAAAATGTTTCTTGGTTTCAATCTTTTGACAAGCTTTCTTCTTCGAATGTGTTACAGCCTGTACAACCACATATTCAGATTTACGTTTCACTAGTGATATATTTTATTCAATTTGCTTAAAGGAATTTGACATAACAGAGCAGCAGAGCATGAGCCGTATAAACACTAGTGAACAGTCAGCCAGGGCAATCAATCGATGGTTCAAATCGGCAGAGATGGATAAGACTTGCTATCTCTACCACGTACCGACCAGATTAAGCGGTAGGCAGCTGCGCAGACGCAGAAGCTCTGCTTCTTCTTCTTGGCATGTCAATGCCATTCCAAGCTCTGCTGACATGCAAAGTTACCAAAAACCTTGTCTTCTTGTCGAGTTGGAATGATTTCTTCTTCGTATACTCTTGACAGAGCTGTCGTGGTCAGGCATGCTGTTTGGAGACGCGCAGCACTGTAGCTCTCCATTTCTTCCGAACTGTTACCTGGCGGGCGTTCTCATTTAGAGATGTGTTGGTGAGGGCTTTTATTTGGTTGGTCCAACGCATCGGGGACTTCCCCCGAGACCTAACTCCATCCACTTTGCCATTTGGCTATTAACGATCAGTTTTAAAATCCTACCTTGACAAGGTCCAGGGTAGTCCATGCTGAGATGCTTGGCCGGCCTGCGGCAGGCGCGGCGCCGTAGCCGGCAGAGCGATGGGTAGGTCTTGCCGTCCGTGCCGCAGACGGAGCCCACGCGGCGGCAGGCGGCGGCGCACACGCAGCGAGCGCGCCCGCCGCGCACCACGCATCGCCGCCCCGAGCCGCAAGACACGCCCGCACACGATTCTGTGTCAAAGATTTATGCTTTCAGAAAAATGTTACTATAAACTTGTTAAGATTTCGAAGTATTTAGATGAATTCCTGTGGATGGCAAAAGACGCTAGTAAGTGACAAAAAAATAGATAAAAATTATTTATTAGGTAAACAAAAGTTGTAAGTACATATTGGTTGTTGGAACCTCTTTTTAAGCAGATAATATGTCTGTGCCAGGAGGCTCTTACATAGCAAGTTTTATTTTACATAGTAAATTTTTCATGTATTTTACTTTTACAGTAAGTAAAATGCACGAAATATGGTTTTTAGATTTTAACTCCGCTTTAGGGTTATCGATACAAACTCACATTATATTCAGAATTTCAAAGCAGTCAAGACAAAATTAATTACTTGCTCCTTTGCTCTTCAATACTACATCTCAAATACCTATCCCTAACTTATAGGACATCAACGATTTACATTACAGATTTTCCAATCCAATAACGTAGTCATAGCTTTTCGAAAATTCATTCATGCATACACACTGTATGTATTTATGTGTGGACATACCGCATCATCCCACGTAGAATCCATTCCAATTCACGTTATATTTTCGCTGCTCCCGATGCATCTTGGCACGGAACTCTATTGCTTCAGGTAAATACGATACAGATTTTCCTTTTGACGCACAAACACAGACATTGCCACATATTTGGTTTAAGAATAGGTTTTCTCATCCTATGTAATAGAGAAGCTCAATGCCAAAGTATGTGGTGCATGTGAAGCTGTAAGTTCAGTTTTGCAAGGATTGGTCACCATTTTTAATTAATTTTTTCGCGAAGGTGTTTGTGGAACGTGGTTCCAATTGGAATTTTTTTTTGAGAAGGGTACCTACTCATGCCAATCACAGCCACCGTGGTGCCAATCCTTGGTATCAGTCGACCCAACCAAACCCCATCCAATTGTTCTACGGGAGACAAGTAGTTAGTTTTGCCAAAGCCTTTGAGTAGATTGAAGATAGAAGCTTGAATAGTGCTTTAGCTACTGTTTAAACAAAAGTTAAAGTTTAAGCAAATTCTGCTGAAAACCATTGAACAGAATCGATACCCAGTATTGTCCACTGACACACGAAAACAGAATGAGATCATACTAAGTTCCACCTTCTTCTTTGTTAATTATCTTTATAAAGAAATCTACAAAAAGGTCCTGGGTACTGGTGACTGTAAGTAGTATGTAAAATCAAGGGCCAAAGTTATTGCACTTAAGATAAAGCCGGCAGAGCTCTCGCCAGTTGTCAGCTCTGAGGTTCCGTAGGTCTTTCCGAACCTCATCGCTCCAGAGCGGTAAGGGCGCCCCACTAGTCGACGGCCCCTCGGTCGATCCGCGTATGCTCTTTTGACGGTACGATCCTCTCCAATTCTCCAAGCCAGCTTTCTTAGCTATTATGCGAAAAAATCTATTCAGCCGTTTAAAGACCATCAGCTATCTTTAATTTTCTTTTAATTTCGGTTTAAACCACCGATTCAGCAACGTGAAAATGTGAATTTTTTTTAGTAATTTGGTTCTGTGTTAGTTGGGCTATATGAATATGAGCATGAATATTCAAAAAAAGTTTATCAAGGTCGTAAAATTAATTACCTTGTTAAAGCTAATTAAGTGCATTTATGTAAGAATAAAAATTGTCTAAGAATACATTATGAGTGTATTCTTTAAAATCACATTTTTGTCAGTATGCCAAAACATTTCTCTTGATTTCGTTACGTTCATTTATCGGACGATGCACCCGGCCGATTGTTGGAACTATTTATCAGTTTGTCTAACACTGGATGATTTATTTAAGGATTATATTGTCTATTCTATTCATATCACTTCCTTGTGTAATTGCGACTTCTTGTTTTGATAACCCATTTAGTCGGAGATATTGTGCAAGCTACTGTTCATATGTTGTATCAACTAAAGTTAAAGCCTTTAAGAATAAATTAAGTGATGTTAATTATTATTAATTGACTATAATTAACATTAAATAACAATTTAATGTTACATAATTACGTGTTTAACATCTGAAGCCAAGCATGGTGCGTGACGTGACACATCGTTAGGATGAAATTTTAAATAAAGTTGGAGTTTTTAGCGCCGCTCACATCTTCTGCATTTGGATTGAGAATAATCCTTCACTTAGACGGGTTTCGATAAAAATTGTTCAACAATAGACGCAATCCCCAATTGGACATCTTCGTTGTTGAAGGATTTAATGGAGGACAGACTATTTAATTTGATTGCCATTTTCTACTCGTATGACATGTCTTCGGAGACTTCTCATATTCTTTGTCCACATAGCGCGCCGTGAATCCGACAGCCTTGAGAAGATTATCCAGCTTGGTCATGTCCCAGGGCACCGAAGTTAGAGAAGAGCACCGACTAGATGGACAGACATGATAAAATCTACTACGCGCATGAAACTCCATCTGGCCCTAAAATAGGCACAGGACCGCATTGCCTGGAAGGCTTTAGCCACGAGAGCTATAGCTACTGGTGGTTACGACCCTCAGTCATGAGGATACGACTAAGAAGAAGACTCGTAAAGAAAGAGACTAACCAGCGCAAGCAGTGCAGGGCACGTCTCCAGAGAGCGCCTTGTAGACGAAGATCTCGCCGCTGTCAAGGTCAGAAAAGAAATTTGATTGCCATTGTCTTCTCGTAAAGACGGAGACTAACCAGCGCAAGCAGTGCAGGGCATGCCTCCAGAGAGCGCCTTGTAGAAGAAGATCTCGCCGCTGTCAAGGTGGCGCGGGCTCCAGGCGGCGGGCGAGCAGAAAAGCAATTTGATTGCCATTGTCTACTCGTAAAGAAGGAGACTAACCAGCGCAAGCAATGCAGGGCACGCCTCCAGAGAGCGCCTTGTAGAAGAAGATCTTGCCGCTGTCAAGGTCGCGCGGGCTACAGGCGGCGGGCGATCAGAAAATAAATTTGATTTGCCATTGTCTACTCGTAAAGAAGGAGACTAACCAGCGCAAGCAGTGCAGGGCACGCCTCCAGAGAGCGCCTTGTAGAACAAGATCTCGCCGCTGTCAAGGTCGCGGGCGAGCAGAAAAGAAATTTGATTGCCATTGTCTACTCGTAAAGAAGGAGACTAACCAGCGCAAGCAGTGCAGGGCACGCCTCCTGAGAGCGCCTTGTAGAAGAAGATCTCGCCGCTGTCAAGGTCGCGCGGGCTCCAGGCGGCGGGCGAGCGTGCGGCGCCCGCGCAGCACTCTGCGCGGCCCACGCGCAGCGCCACCACCGAGCTGCAGCGCCCGCCGCGCTCCATCCCCGACCAGCAGATCCCGGCTGCAACAATTACAACAAAAAAAAAAATACAATCATCGCTAATTTTTTTTTATATATATTATAGATGGGTTTGCTCTTGACCACAATCTAGTCAGAGGACAGATATAAGGTCTACGGTGTAGCGAGCTTACCCAGAAGCAGCCTATTCATTCTTACATACTTGTAATGTATTACTATATCTGTCTATTAGGAGGTACCTATATATGAGTAGTCCCTATAGGGCCAATAAAAGCCCTTCATTTCAGCCCTTTTCTGCCCACTGCTGAGCATCTCTCTTTTTTACACCATCCTTATTTGTCTCAACCTGCAACTTGTCTGTCTTCCGGCACCTCATAGCTGGTACGACACTTCGTTCTAATCTAATAAGCTTTTTCAGATTTTGTGGTATCAAGTGGTACCCCTGAAACGGAAAACGGATCGTAAGGCATCCGGCAGTTAGATGGGTCAACGAAGTTAAATATATTGCTGGCAATAACTGGAGTAGGATGACCAAGGACAGAGAAGGTTGGCGTAGACGGAAGGAGGCCTATACCCAGCAGTGGGTCACACTAGGCTGTAGATGATGATGATGATCCCGTGTTATGGAAAAATTATGTGACATTTTCTTTACTCTTCAGGGGAAACTTTAACATTGAAAAGATAGGTAAATTTAGGTTAACATTGTGTGTGTTCACCTGTGAGAAAATACAAATATTACGGCTCGCCTCAAAAATACATCACAGAAAGCGGAACCTCCACTGTGTGTAATAAAATGTTCTCCCGTAGACTAAACATTATAGCAGATGCGCTGCGCAGATGGTATCATCAACATGAAAGGTATAAAAACAAAATGTTTATAATTTTTACCTCCGCAATGAGTTTTCAAAAAATATTGCGAGGGTTATCTAGTAAAATCTCTATAACAGCCACAGATTGAGAATTATAATAAAACAAAACCATTACAGAAAGAGGTTTTACAATGTTGCAGTTAGCACAGAGAAATAGCCATCTTTGGCAATGTGGTGTGGTACTAACAAATATACAATACCAATAAAATAGCTATAGGTTGGTGCTGTAAAATTATAATAGTTGTTCGACTTCTGGCAGTGAATGTACCAGACCCGTATTCGGTCGGATTCCTGTGCATGAGTCACGAGTCGGCGGACCGTGCTAGACGACCACCAGACGCTGTATGCGCCTGCGACTGCGAGCCACGACCAAACATGGACTCAATTTTTACCAATTGATTTTTCTTGCCCATCGAGTTATTTTTTAAACGAATTTTAGGATACGCAAGTCCACAACCCAACCGGTTCTCTTGAATGCGGGGAATTTTTATCCGTTACTTTTTCGTCTAAAATTTGAACTTATTTGTGAGTTCATGTTTATAAATCTCATATTTCACTGTAGTTCCGGGCCGGCTTTACCATTAACACCAATTTTCAAACATTGATAGATGTGCTGGCTATCCGTGTAAGTACTAATAGCTGAAGAAATTACTCTTTATCTAACTTAAATAATCATGAAACACATGTACCCTATTTAACCTACTTTTTATGTATAAGTGCATTTTTTCTAATAACGCATCATTTTTAATTCCAAGAATTTTTCTCTTTTCAATAAGGTAAGTATACGAGCCTATAGGTAGATACTAGCTATTTGAAAAGTTACGGTCAGTGCTTACAGAATTAAAAATTAATGTTTTTGGGTTACATTACAATCGACCACACAGTAAAAACTAGAGAAATATTTGCACTTGCCAAAAAAAACTATAAACGTAATTTCTTGTAAATCGTACCAACAAAATTAAATTAAAAACAACATAGCTAGCTTGACCGTCGTTTTTGCTGTCGTATCGGCATAAAATCCAGTGGTGGAAATGCAAATAAAGCTGAATATGATTTAAGTGGGGACCGGAGTTGGCGGTTGTTGACCCTATCAGACATACATTCGAGTATCTTTGTAAATCATCCAAAATAATTATAATATTGTCGCGTCACGTGCTTCGGCTCCGGCAAATTTGGCGCCAATAAAATATGTTGACATACGGATCAACTTTTTTTAAAATCATTATCTAGGTAATGTTGTTACCTAAACTCAATGTCATGCAGAGGAATCCGCGAGCAAAAGATTTAGTTTTACCCAATAGTTGTTTATATAAGCTAGAATATAATGACAAAAGAAGTACCTAGGCGGACATGGTTTCAAAATACGGTCAAACGCAGATCGTATGTATGCAGCAATGGCTATACGTCGCATAGCCATTACGACGCACATGACATGTAACTAATAAACTCGCTGAAAAATCCAACCAAAAAATAGCATACCTGAAAGAGTACCTCTATGTCATTCCATGACCTATCTAAAGTATAAAACTTCTTCGAAAAAAATTGAAAAAAGTAAAATAAAATTTTGGTCAACAAATATCAGAGGTATTGTCCGAACTATTAGCAGGCAAATTGTGAAACGCTCGTGAAAAATAAACATTCAAGTAAAGAGCACGGATGCAAATAGCCGGTGGCACTTCTGTACCGGACGCAGTATTTGTTACACCTCAATGGCACAAGAATACTCGTAGCACGCTAAATTCGCGAAGCTAATTATAACTGCCATCTTAAATTAGAAACAACAATATCGCTTCGATCGCACGCGTCATCGAATAACAAAACTATTTTTCTCAAAAGGTTTTCGAATAAATAACGAGTGGATTTATGGGGAACATATTTCACTTTTATTTATATTCAAAACCAGGATATCCTTTCACCTGTTTTGCGAATTGGAAGAATGGAATTCCCGGTTTAAATCTTTGCATGTTTTGCCAAATGCGATGGATAAAAATATTGAAGTATTTAAACTAATTAGTAGGTAAATAGTAGTACCTTTTATACATATAAACAAATGGCACCTCTTGGAATTAAGTCTACCGTTATTACTCAAATTGGCATAAATTTAAATCTACCTAAAGTTCAGTTGATTTCAAATTTTAGATTAGCAACGATACTGAACAACTATCCCCAAAAAGATATACCTATTGAAATAAGAAAAAAAAAATATTTTTTATATTCTATACCTATTTCTGAGTGTATTGGCACCTTATGGGCACGGAGCTTAATATAATTCTCCTTGGCACAGAGCTATAAAAGATATATTTTATAAAATAACACATTAGGTAGCAGTCTCTGTTACAAAAAAAACGCCACAAGCCTACTTTTTATTGGCATTCTTGAGTTAGTTACGTAGGTTATCAAAACAGAAACATTGTTTTTATTTGCGTCTGTGTCATTGAATTAGATTTTATAGCTACTTAGCGCATTACACTTTAACATTACATTTAAATATATTTTTAATGTCGTCTCGAAGTGGGTCCTCATTCCCAAAAGCCTTATTTAAATTTGTGATTGTCTGGCAGCCTTCAGCCGACCTAGATTTGGTTTTAGGGCGAGGGGCGGGCTCAAGCAAGGTGTCTGGACATTTTGCATAATATTCTAATCTCCGTCTAGCCACTTTATTACTAAGGTCATTTGGGTGAAATGCGTCAAATTTTTCATGCATTTTTAAAGCGCACATATTATTGAACAATTTTATATGGAGTCACATTTTATTTTTGTTTATTAATCCTATTGTTTTGTAAAACAACAATTTTCTGACCTATGAAGAGGAAATAGTAGTTTACTTGGAATGATAGCTATCCTAACTAATATTATAAAAGCGAAAGTGAGTTTGTTTGTTTGTTGGTTTGTTTGTTTGTTCGTTACCTCTTCACGCTTCATGTACTGAACCAATCTTCATGAAATTTTGCATACACATTGTTGTAAGTACGGAGAAGGACATAGGGTACCTTTCATCCCGGGAAAAAGCACTGTTCCCGTGGGAAATTCACGCGGGCGAAGCCGCGGGCGAAAGCTAGTATATTATAAAAATAAATATTATTATATAGACAGTTTAGGTAGAGTGGAAAGGTTGCTCTCTGTGTATTAAGGAATTTATAAGTCCTAATCCATCCGGACTTATAAATTCCTTGTGGGTATCTCATATAGTACGAAAACAACAATAAACAAAATTACAATTTTGTAAATTAACGAAGTCAAAACAATTACAGTAGAAAGAAGCTTGTTTTACACTGTTTATTTTTTCTGGCGCCAACACAATCCAAAATAAATGTCTTATAATTTTATTAACGACGCTTTATTATTTCGACTTTTCTATTTATTGTACACAAACATGTTTGACCAACCACTATTTTACAGATATTTACGAGTTTCGTGAACTTAATTTAAGCTTCTACAATAAGTACTGATTTATATTTCAATTAGAAATTATAAAACACTTCTGGTATCTTGCTTGTGTTGGTGTACCAAATTTCAACGAAATCTATTTTTAGTAATTTTATCGTCACAGGGTAACAAACATATGGATGTTAAACTTTCACGTTTTCAACATTAGTAGGATTAATCTCATTTATCATCATCTCTCATGCCATTAGACATCAGGCATGAGAGATTGCCAAAATATGCCATTAGGCAAGGCATGAAAGATTATCAGCAATCTTCGAAAGTTACGTTGCATATTTTGGCTAGAGAAAATCTTCAAAGAACGGATAAAGGTGCCCAGGAATAGCAGTTGATACCCGTTGCAATACTTTCAATAATAAGGGAGACTTCTAAACCATATTTTTGCAAAGAACCCTGAAATATGATCGTAAATACACTATACACACATAATATTTCTTGTACGGCTATTTTAGATTATGCACTAATTGCCATCAGTTTTGATGTAATTCTTGGCATGGCCTCAAACGCAGGCCTCACCTCAAGCTTTTCCATCAATTCAAATACCGCATCCACCTACTGACATGCACGGACTGGCATCAGTATTTAGATTTTAAAGTGCTTATTTAAAACTATGAAGACGTTACGTCACATGGAAAATGAGAAAAAGCTGGTAAATGCTTCTTTTCGTAACATTAACGGAATTCCATATTTTTATAACTTAGGGCGGCAAACGCAAGTGGGTCACCTGATGGTAAGCGATCACTGTTGCCCATGGACAGTTGTTCATGCATTGCAGTTGCAACACCAGGGGTATCGCAAGAGTGTTGCCAGCCTTTCAAGAAGACGTAGACTCGTTTTTTGAAGGTTCCAAGTTTGTCGTGCGATACGACCGCAGGAAGTTGAATTTAGTTTTTTTTGAACTTTAGTTATCCCACCCAACATATGGGTTTGGTTTCGTTAAATAAATCATTTCGTCAACGACACTACAAAAGGGAATCATACTTACTAACAATGCACAGAAAACTGTTAAAAATAGCGTAAGTATCGAGATTTGAGAATGATTTCTTGTAAAAAAGCGGTTCCTATTACATTTATTGTCTAAAGGATACCAAAGTTGTCGGATTGAACAGAATTCATGATGCAATTTATTCGATTCGTATTGAGAGCCAGTGAGTGGTCTGCCGATGCGATGAGCGGTGCAACTTGTGCATCTCGTGCATTCATGCTAGTGATGGGATTCTGTATCTAACATCGATAGCTGACCAAAGTATTTTAAAAATGATGGTATTTTATTCCATATTTTCTTTCGAGTTTCAAAAGGAATGCTTAATTAAATTAAAAGAAAATTTTCATCATTGTTTATCTTCTGAATTTATTGATGTTGTAATAGGCGATTTTCTGATAGGTCAAATAAAAAAAAAATCGGTGTAATACTCGTATACCTAATCTCAATACAGTTTGACAGTTGCACAAATCACAATATTGATACTTTATAGATGTTTTTTTATTAGGTTTTATTATAAAGAAATGCCAATTCCCTGCATTTTTACACGACTGACCAAAAAAGGAGTGTTATGTTTTCATGGTTCATGTATGTATGTATGTATGTATGTAAGTTTCTTTATTCCACCATAAGTCCTGAACAGCTTAACAGATTTTGATGTGAGAGGTATTGTTAGATTCCTTGCATTCCTATATACGAGTGACATAGGCTATGTAAATTGTCAGTCGTGTTTTTTATTTTTAAATAATTAGCTTGTTTGCTTTCTGTATGGACTCGCCTTTTACTAAGCGCCATTTATGAAGTAATCTGCAATTATTTGTTTTCTTAATTTGGGTCTCGGAAAATCGCCTATTGTGCCACCGCACCGAGATTTCCATAAATAGAAATAGGTAGTACTAATAAAGTGCTTTATTTATCTATCCCTATATTTGGTTGCGTCTACGAATCGGCCCGACTTTTCACAGCAAATTTCACGGAAACATTTGTATGCGAGGAGGCGGGACTCACATAAATTTCGCTCGGCGATTCAATGCAGACGCGTGTAAGCGCGTACGCATATTTCACCGGGCGATCACCAGAATCTCCGTTTGGCATGCAGACGGCCTCCTTCATTCTAAAGCAATAAACCCGTTAGAGGCGACATAATGTGCATATTGGTGGAGTGAACACTATACAACCTGTCGCATGGTGCATCATTGTGATCGGAATTCCCAAAGATTGCCTTTCATCAGAAATTATTCAAGCACGTAATCATACAATAAATGTAAAAAAAACATTTATTGAAATTTTTGGAAGTTTACAACTATGGCTGTATTGATATAATGATTTATTTACATAAATTCGCCGCTTTATTAATTGCATTTCCAACAGTTGGCTTGCTGTAATACTTCTAGCCGAATTGCCAGTAAATGACCTCCAACTAAGACTAATAAATAAATTTATTTGTCAATGTTAAAATACTTAGTTTTGTGTGTTCAACAGGCGTATCAACCACAACCTAAAGCATCTACAATCGAACAAACAACATAACATTATAATTTGGATTGTCGCCCATTCTGTATTCATAAAGATTTTCACACACGCTCAAAATTCATAATTTCAGATAAAATTCAAATTCAAGGCAGCCGCATCTTTATAATATTTGTTTGCACATTTAATCGATATCGATGTAAAATATCCCGTGCTTCCCCACCACTAGCCCGCAGGTGCCGCCTGTTGGTCGCGGCAGGGCTCAGACAGACGCATCTCTATATTTATTTACACATTCAAATTTTGTCGGCGATGGCTACAAAAGTCCATCTTCGATTGAAAATGGCGAAAATATTCCTCACAAGACTAATTCCTTTTCTACAGTTCCCATATTTTATTTTTAAATAGCTTTTGCCTGCGGCTTCGCCCTCGTGAATTTTCCACGGAAACAGTGCTTTTTTCCGGGATGACCTACTATGTCCTTCTCTCTCAGTACTTCAGACTATGTGTATTTATAACTATGCGAAATTTTAGAAAGATGGTTCAGTAGATAAAGCGTGAAGAGGTAACAAACAAGCAAACTCAAAGTGAGTTCAAAACGCATTTATAGTATGAGTTAGGGTAGGATAATTAAGGTATACTAGATACTAAGGGAAGTAGTAGAGAATGCCATATGGCGTTTAGTCCACCATTTGTACATAATTTCTGATTTTTTTTGCAATAAAGTTTTAAATAAATAAAACTTTTGAGGTTTAACGTTACAATGTAAAAAGGTTTATTTAATTATTGTTGCGAATAATATCAGGCAGGTAACCGCACTGCGGCCGAGGGCGGATGTTTCGCAGACAGAAATACTATGTTATCCAGTTATATGGGGATTCAGTAAATATGTACAGCCAACAGAAAACCAACCGAACAAATTTCATTGCAAATTCGCTGATACCACAAATTATATACCTACTTAATTAATACTATGTTAGTACAAAGCCTTAGAATTTTTATCTATGTGTATGTTTGTACGCGCATCACGTAAAAACTACTGGATAAAATTTGATGCAGTTTATGCAATTGAGTTGTTAAAGGTCTGTATTATAATCTGGCGTAGGTTTCATCTTGATACGAGTACGCCCCGCCGCTGCCGCTTCGAACCAGAGATATTAACAATAGCACAGAATACATAATAGTACAAGTAACAATAATAAATTCTCGTACTTACTTTGTCCTACTACTACTAGTCCTAACATGTTTTATTATATTTTTTTTTCTTATATATATTTTTTTTGACTGTACACAATCTAGTGTATGTATAAAGTTAGCCCCTCTGGCATGCTAGGCGACCAAGACTATTCATGAGTTTCTTTCGGCATTTCTTCCCAGCAGTGGTCGTTCCGAAATGCTAGTAGTTTGTAGCTTTGAGACATAATCAAGACATAATATATTATGATTAAATAATTAGTTATCGACGTGAAAAAGAGCCTTCTTTGAAGGCAAAGATTCAATAAAAAAATTTGACTTTGACTTTGACTAGCCCGCGACTTCGTCAACGTAACGTTGATAATAATAATGAATTTGAAGATAATATTTTTGACTCTACCACACTAAAAATAAAAACAAGAAAAAGTTGTGTAGAGTCACATCTTGCAAGTTTTGCAAAGCGTGAATAAAATCTTTAGTCTCTCGGTCTAATGGATGACATTAAATTCAAGCCTTTCAATAAATAATATCTAAAAATAGGCACACGTGTAAGTTTTTTTAACCTTCGCAAATCGATGGTAATCTCTCATTTTGGCTACGATTAAAATTCCACAAAGTTTTTTCCTACTTTTGATTTGATATTTATAAATATTGGTTTCCTATGACTTTAGTC
This sequence comes from Ephestia elutella, assembly GCA_018467065.1. Taxonomy (NCBI): domain Eukaryota; kingdom Metazoa; phylum Arthropoda; class Insecta; order Lepidoptera; family Pyralidae; genus Ephestia; species Ephestia elutella. The sequence continues at coordinate 7,030,604 of CM031582.1, forward strand.
CAAAACCGGCTTGTTGTGAATCTGTGGCCGCAAACTGCTATCCGGAAATGTCATTAGAAATTTCTTAGAGGATGAATCTGTCTAGAATTAAAATAACTCTGCCTCTTTGGTTTGTGAAAAATATATAAAATTGCTCACATTTTTTACTGGTCTTCGTCATCGGGCAGCGTGCTATGATAGGTTTTCCCGAAATACTGTTTTTCATAATTCTAACAGGAAAAGCATACTTCTATTATACTTATTTTAATGGAAAATGTTCACAGTTGTTTGAGTACTTTTCGCGGACTTACTTTGTCCTACTACTACTAGCCCGCGAGTTCGTTAACGTAGCGTTGGTAATAATAATGAATTTGAAGATAATAATTTTGACTCTATCACACTAAAAATAAAAACAAGAAAAAGTTATGTAGAGCCATCTAGCAATTCTTGCAAAGCGTGAATAAAATCTTTGGTCTCTCTGTCTAATGGATGACATTAAATTAAAGCCTTTCAAATATCTAAAAATAGGCACACGTGTAAGTTTTTTTAACCTTCTTTAAGGACATAGGGTACCTTTCATCCCGGGAAAGAGCACTGTTCTCGTGGGAAATTCAAGCGGGTGATGCCGCGGGCAAAAGCTTTTACTTCAATAAGGGTGTAATAGGATTTCTCGTGGAAATCCTTGGGGGAGGCCTTTGTCCAGCAGTGGACGTCTTTCAGCTGAGAGAGAGAGAGAGAGAGAGGATTTCTTCAAGGGACACTTATGATATATTTCTCACGGTGGGCCTAAAAAGTTAGAATAATAAAAATACCCTGAATTGATAGAAGAACAAGGAGAGATAGTAGATTTTGGTATAGATAATGGCTTTTTATATTATATTTTGTATTATTTTTCATTGTCAACATTTTGAAATGCCGTTTTTGGTGACTGTGACGTGGACCGTATGCATATAGGTTCATGATGAGATGAAGATTTTCGTTCGAAGATAGAAGTACGCTGAAAATAACGCACTTATGTTTGCGATAAATGATAAATTAGTATTACCAAATATTATATAAACTCTAGCGAGTTTATTACATATGCTACTTTTTTAGACTTTTGCATGAAGCAGTAAATGGCATGTCTATAATTTATTTTACGTCGTGGTGGTGTCGCGTTATTTTTGCTTCTGCAGATCTCTGGCCTTGCAGCACGGAAAGTTTAGATAAGTTAGACGTTTTTTAGTTTAAATTGTGTTTAAGTTAGAAAATTACAATGCATTAAAATGTTTATGAAAATGATCATATTCATAGGTGGGGAATGATGTCCACATTTAATAAACCTTGTTTCGTTCAGATAACTAAAATTTTCTGACGCAAACTAGCTCAGTAAGTTACAAAACACGAGCGTATTGAAATTGGCGGGATTTTCTCAGCAACTTTGTCTGCTGCGCTCAGAATGCACCGATTTAAATTCATGTATTCCACCTGGGTGACTGCAGCCACTCATCGTGACCGTTCCTCGCTGGCGATGCTTTTTACGTGTGCTAAATGGACTCAATCGCGAAACCCGGTGCTATCTTTCGCGGTATTAGTATCTTATTACCAGTACATTTTATTTCAATAATTATTATTATAATGCATTAATATTTTATGTTTTAAAATATTTAAAGTAATTTTTCAGTATAGAGAATCAGCGTGCAAAATTGCTGCAAAAAGTTTATGAAAATAAAAATCAAAAAAAGATTCAATTTGCCTCGCGATAGTACGATTAGTGTCAGACAGGAAAACTTTCGAATGCATGTCCGCATGTTTATTTGCATCCGTAATCGAATTCAAAACAGGTATTACCTACTGTAACCTGTAACAGTTGTTTAACAAAGAAAAATCAGAAATTCAAATACGGGCTGAAATTTTCTGTTATTCGGATCGCTGACAATTTACGGTAGGATAACCGGCACGAGACACAGATCTAGCAAAAAATTGATAGACCTGGAAAGAGTTCTTTTGATTGATGCTCAGGGGGTTGACTTGAGGGGTACTGAGAGCAGAACTGGCAAAGAGAATATAGAAGTCTGACCTGCTGCCGGGCGTGCGAGAGCGAGCACCAGGAGTGGCAGCAGCGGCAGCCGCATGCTCCCCCTAGAGGCGCATGCCGGCGCGTGCGGCGCGCGCACGTGCTTCGCCGGCCACGTGCAACAAGTCTCCGCTGCAGCGGCCGCACGACACATCCGACGCCGCGCGGTGTTGCCCTAGCGAGTGGTCGCGGCGAACTGGCGAGCTGGCGCGGTCAGCCGCGCCGGCCGGAGCGAGCCGACTGCAGGAGTGCATGTGGAGTGTCGACGACCCGCCACGCGCCGGCCTTCCGAGCCTAGCAAGCACCCGGCCAGTCTGCTCTGCCCTCCATGTGCTAACCTTTGCACTGCTGACTGTTCTAGGTGGCATGACCCGGCTATACACTTATTACGAACAAAAATTTGTAATTTCGTTCTACTTTGTATGTTATGACCATCGAATCTAAATTACGCTTTTAATCATCTCTTATTCACAACTCATCAAATTTAATCGAAATCCGTCTATAGTACGTGATTGAGTAACAAACCTACTAACTCAAATTCAAACTTCCGCATTTATAATATTAGTAGAAAATAGGATATTATATCACCTCGTAAATTTAGATCCCATTAAACGAATATCCTCATAGCATTTCAATTCAATGAAAAAAGAGTTTAAAAAGTTTATTGTTAAAGAATTATCTTCAGAAGACATTACCTATGGCAATACCTTTGAAAATGACTATGCTAAATCAGGCTATACATCTATAACACGAAAATCGAACGAATAGCTAGCTAAAAAAATCAACTGTGTAGGTCAAGAAAAACTGGTTCTAAATTTAGCTCATGATTTGAGACCAAATACCGTGTTAAGTATATAAAGGCTGTTTGGAATTACATAACGAATTAAGATAAGCTTAAGCAACGATGGTTATAGTGAGTTAGTCAGAAATAATGGCGTTGGATCAACGAACTTGATGTTGGTTAAGCGTTGAAGTCTTTTCAAGGGCGCTTATTACATGCCATTCGTAAAAAAACAAGTGGTCTCCTGTTCAGCAAAACACATAGTTAAATTTGAAATATAGACGATTTGAGACTCTATTCCTTGAAGAATTAGGATGAAATTGTGTATATGTCGTAATCACTAATGGCTAATGGTAATGACGTTGATTATGATAAAATTGAAGATTTTTGGTCGGATTCTGGAAAGTGTCCCCAGTGTAGTAATGATTTCCAAAATGCCCGGTAGCGGACACAAGGATATAATTAGAAGTAATGGCTGGAGGAAATCTCTGTTATTATAATATGTTTAGCTTGGGCACAGAATAAATATAAGTACTACGTATTGATTCTGTATAAATTCTGTTACGCATTTGTTTGCTTTCTGCATTTCCTGCAAGCATATAGACTATGTTTCATTAAACTTTCTGAAAATATTATATTAAATTCTTCATCTAATTCCTGCCAGAAAAATGGGTGTCATCATCATCAAATATAATGACATGCTGTTAATTGAATACAACTAAGTACAAAGACGTTAGGTAGAAAAGAATAATATGTTTGTCTTGTTTAGTAGCTTGTAACTCTGGGATAAAATCAATTTTATTTGATGCAATGTTTTAACCAATACCTTAAACATTACGGTTAAAGTGATTTGTACAAGCGCCAGACCATGAAGGATGCACTCTATCTTGTCTGGTCCGGGATTTTGTTCAAGGCTTCTAAGTAAGTACTATAAATACTAATTTTACACACCAGGATTTTGAATTATGAAGTAGATATAGATATTTTCATTGGTGCTATATAACACAAATTCGGAATTCGGTACATGAGCAATAATCGGTTGAGTTTGTTTTACCCTTATCTTCGGGAGAGAGAGAGATCCAAGACGCAGCTACTATAATTGTAATCATCATACGATCATCAAGTATATTAATAACGATCGATCTGCAAACACAAGAGGTCAGGAGAAGGTCGATTTTATATAGAATCGATCAGTTTTGATAAACGTCTACCAACGCTTTTGCGTCGCAGACTAAGTCATTTGTAAGCACTAACTAATTGTCCTAAATTTAAAACTTGACAATATTAAATGAATGCCCAAATGTTTGACAGATTTTGGTCTGTCCATTTTTTGTGTTTATAAACCTTGATTGTAATTACATTTGCCTTATTTCTTAAAATATATTAACTGTATTACAATCCCAGTCTCTTCTCATACTAAAAAAATACAATATCTTTCTATAGTTTGATAGGAAAGTTACTTTCGTGAAAGTAGCAGTGAAGCAGGTAGAACTTTTCCATGGCAGATTAAAAATAGCCAAATCGAACCAGTCTAAAGCAGGGTTCCTAAACTTTTAAGATAACGGACCACACGCCAAATAAATTTAATTTTATGGTGCCCCATATGAAATTTGTAAATTAATGACGCTGTAGTAAACTACAAGAACATTTAATTAAAACATTTAATTAAAAGTAAAGAATTTTTTTAATCTTTTAAGATTAAAAACTTAATTTTACTTTTTGCCAAAAATAATAATTTCACGAAACCCCAGTGGCTTTTCTTCAAACCCCTAGGTTCTGCGTGGTGAACCCACTTTAGAAATCGGTGGTTTTAAGTTACGTCAGTACATACCTACATACATTTCGTGTGACCTATAATTTCCCAGGAACATACTATTTACACCTGTCAGCCTGTCACACAAATGTATCCGAGACCACTTCGACATATAATTTCGACCTCACCGGATTCAAAGTCATTTTTTGTCTACTATTACAGAGCAACAGGCACGTGGGTTTGAGTTGAAGATAAATGGTAACAACACTTTTTATCAAAATCGTTGAGCATAATTACATGATGACATGAGCCTAAAATAACACAAGAGAAGTATCGGACTGTAAGAATAATATTTGTTCATTTGATGATCATTAAGAGGATTAGTGTTTAAAATAATAATAAATAAAAATGTATTTATTTCCAAAAGTGAAGATGTTGTCTGAAGCTCGGTGGTAAAGCACTTACCGCTGAACTTCGAGATCTTGGGTTTAATTGTTGAATAAAATGGCATGAATCAGATGGGTTGCCATGTGGACAAAATGTTATCTATACTATAATGAAGAGTTTGTATATTTGATTTGATTGTTTGTTTGAACGCGCTAAAAATATATATGTTGCTATATAATTAATTATTGTAATTATATATTATTCGGAATCCCAAAATTCCCACAGGAACGAAGCCGCGTGGCACAGCTAGTGTAATAATAAAATTAACAATAATATTAATTCAAATTACAAATCTTGTAAAAGCTCATGGTAATTTATATACTTTTTGCAAGCTTTTATTTTTAAATATAAAACGCACTGACGACGACGAGATTTCAAACAATAAAATTATGCTTTTTAATTGTTGTTTTATGTGCGGTTGTCTGCAACTAACTGGACTTTTAATAAGCAAAAAAAATATTTGCAAAAAATTTCCTGATGTAGTGATTTTTTGGATTTTGAAATATATATGGGTGTGCTCTAAGTTTTATGCCAATCTGTAGATAATCTCATTAACTACAATAGCCATTTTGACGCAAATTCTAAGGGGTAAGAGTAAAAAATAAGATTTGTAAGGACAGGAAATTATAAGGACTTAGCTACCGTGAACAGTTACACTTATGAATAAATGCGACAAAACGTTATTTCTAATATAAATAGCCACTAGTAAACAGTATCGTGCAAGTCTGTAGGCGTTTCATTCATTGGAACCAGAAGTGGACTCGGGACGTTAAAATCTGGGGCAAGTGGACACTTATATGTGTTCCTAGTCTTAACAGCACTAGATGTTGACACGGGTAGAATAAACTGTAGAGTGCTGAGTACTTTACCACTTTTAGGAGACTAACTGTCTTTACATATATTTACACAATAGTCAATTTTTTTTTATAGAATAGTAGGCAAACGAGCATGCGGGTTGCCTGATGGTAAGCAATCACCGCAGTCCATAGACACCAACGACCCTTATAGAAGGTCATTGATGCGTTGCCAAATTTTTGAGAAAGCGATAGGTAGGCTCTTTTCTTGAAGGCTCCAATTTTAAACTAAGTTCATTCCCCGGAAGGACATTTTGGAAGTAGGTAGTAGAGTACATGTAGAGATTTTAATTTTCTAGTTTCGAATATGTGGAAAATATAGAGTCGATATGGTAGAAAAGGGAACGAGTGGTATGGTGGAGTGGTGGTCTTAGCTTTGAATTTGTGTAAAAGTCTATATATACTACTTTACTGCTTTTCATAAACTATACGTGAAAACTCCATGTTTCCAAAAGTACAATATTGTCAAACTCAATTTTATCCCACAGTTTTTCGCCGCCAAAAAAATGAGTTATCTCACTACATCAAATGACCAGATAGGTGGACTCTAATGTCGTATTCTAGATCCGGTCACACACATTAAATAACATAAACAAGCACTTAGCAGTGAAGAAGCTTAGTTTAATTTAAATCTAGATTTAGTGTGTAGGTTAATCGCCGGAAAATTTATGAAACATGACGTTTTGGTAAATTTATAACCCGTAACCGCGCAATAGTTTATTTTAAAGGCGATGTGATCCTGTAACAGGTGTTAGGTTGATAACATTTGATTGATGGTCTTATGGAGAAAGCTGTAAGTATGTGCCTTAAGGAGCTTCTTAATTTATTTATGGTGTGTCAAATCTGCTCTAAAGGCCCATTTAGATGGGGCAAGTTTCTTGTACATACAAGAGCAATAATTGCATGCTATAATTGCAGAGCAACAATTAACTATCGATAGTGGCAAGCAACTATTGTTTATTTTATTATTTATTTGGCTTAGCTTATTTAGACCATGCAAGTAAATTATTGCTTCAATTTTATTGTATGCAACAGGCAAAAAACTTGCACCGTGTAAATGGGCCTTTAGTATTCCTGGGGGCCGATTCTACTAATAAAAAACGTAGATGTCGTGTCTCAATTGTGTCTCAAGAGTCAATGAAATTGAAATAAAGTGACAAGATCTCTGTAAGACTTCTATGTTTTATTACGATTTCTTTGGCTTTTGAGACAAAACTGAGGCACAACATCTACGTTTGTAATTTATAGAATCAACGGCTGCTCGCTCCATTATGTAAGTCACGTGGACGAGTAACTTTTAAGATTTTTGTTCCTTTCGGTTGGTTTATGATCAATACTACCGTACCACGACGAATAAAAAAGTATTTTATTAAATTGTGTAATTTTTCTATGCCCTAGCCTTACTCAACATAGGCAAATGTGAAACTAGGCATTTTTTGCTCCTAACACTCGCAAGTAAGTGGACACTAGTTGAATTCCTCGGGATTTAACTAGCAGGGAAATGTAACATTTAATTTACATGGCTGACTGCTGACTAGTTAGGTACGGGTGGTGCCTTAGCGGGCGACTAGGTTGTTGTAAGGAAAAGTATTATATACTTTATATAAAGCCTTGTCTATATCAGTACCAGTTATATGTTTATTTTAAAGTTTCCCGTTAGGAATTTATCTGTATTATTATAATATGATAACATAGAAAGTGAATAAATAGTCTGGATATTTTAATAATGGTTTCTTTTTTCTATTTTAGCCATTGCTTATCGAAATTTGTATGGGATGCTCATCGAAATGGTTTGTTGCCCATGGCACATAAAAGTATTACAAACCCCTATTTTATATGGATTAGCCCAAATTTGGGCTGGCCATTGATGACTTAGCGGAACAGGATACGTCACCTTATTTACTTTTTAAAAAAATTACAGCGTTTTATATGAAATGGCTGCTACCCAATTCTTCTTCTTCTTTTCGAGTGTGTTATTACTAACACTGGTGTCAGATTTTATTCAAGTCGCCTAAAGGCATCTGACATGACTTTTACGACTATCGCCATCTAGTGACAGTAGCCGTACACACACTAGTAAACTAAACAGTTAGCCAATGTGCAGGTTTCCTCACGATGTTTTTCTTCATCGGAAGCAGGTGGTGGTCTATGACAAAACTACCATACATGAGTCAGATTGTCTACAATTAAGACACAAGTAGGATTCGAACCCGAGTCCTATCCGACCTCAAGCGGGTGTCATTACCACTTGGCCACCACCGCTTCAATTGCTACCCAATATAATAGGAGTTAATAAAATAATAAAAGTGTAATAAAATCTCTCCAAGTGTCACCTAGACTAGGCCTAACTTCAGTATTTCCCCGCGAGGCCGGCGCGCCCGTTCACTATTAACTACCACTCAATACCGCCATTAACAAATTCCGAGACAGGCTGGACATGCCAAGAATTTGGTCACAGTCGACACACAACGTATTTCTACGTACTTGTTTACCTCGCTTCTCGAATACCGTTTGTTATGCATCTATTTATTACTAAATGACCTATATATGCATGCCCGCAACTGTTCTGTCAGAATTTTTGGCCCTAGCCTTTGGATAATCTTTGACTAAAACAGTAACAACGATACATCCATTTGATTACAGTTTGGCGAGCTGGAACTCGCCACAGTGAACAAGATATCGCATGAGGTAGAGCCCCTTTGTAAAACAATTGTACCTAAAACACAGAAATATAATACGATTTTTACAGAAAAAAATTACATGATCTTCAAAAAGGTAGGTAACCTATTTAAATGGTGATAATAATGAAGTGAACAACGCAAATTAGATTTCTAAAGTTACCAGACAAACAGATAACTCATTACTCAACTGAAGACTGTTATTTCATACCTCAGAAACAACACTTAATTATTTTCTTGGCACGCCTGTGTGAAGTTTATAATAAGACCTAGGAAGCCACTAACATTTCTTCTTAGTCGTTTGTAGGTAACTAGTTAATTTAGTTAATTACTAAACTATTTTTGAAAACGATTGGTCTGAAGGTACGTCAGTATATCATGAAGATCTATATGTATCAAGTTTTACAGTTACTGAGTGACTGCCAGGCAACACCAACTAGGAGCACTAAGAGAGGATTTCCCGAAATTTCCAAGGGAACAAAGTCCTGTGCCAATGCTAGTTATAAAAGTCCATAGAGTAAAAGTAGGTATGGGTGCGTTGGTACTTGTTGAAGTAAAATAAGTACAACCAATAAAAAATGTGTCTTGATATAAAGGCAAATATTAATTCATTGCAAAAAGGTAGACTTGATAAATCATATAACTGATAGTATAGGAGTGATGGAGGGCGAAATGTATCGTGGTCAATTTCAATGTAACGTTATCGAGATGTTATCAAACACTATGTAAAGTAACGAGTGTAGAGAAACTCGTGTATGAAAACATTCTTGTGGAGAAAATAAAGAATTTTGAATTCTATTCTTAGCATACTAATGTGAGAAAATAGCAGTATCTGTACCTCTAACATTATCTTCAGTCGCGTGAAGAAAACATTAAATATATTGAAAACTTACAGCATACTTGAAAAGTCCTCCACTTTTTTTCAAGGCTGTTGAAAAGTGTGCTAGTTCACTCTAAATAAGATTGTCAATTGAATTAATGTCTAATTTTCAAATATATTAATAATTTATTAGATACAAATGAATAATCTATTACAAATGATTATCAGCAACACGCTTCGTCAAAAATCTTCACAAATATTTATCAGCAACATGCTTCGTCAAAAACTCCATAGAAAATTTCAACATTCTCATTTTCAAATCATTTAGTAAAATCTCCAGTCCACTTTTGGGAAGAGGAAAAATATGCAATAGATTTTTGTCCATTAAAATTTCATACATACATATCTATACGCTCTATATTCTACGCTATATCTCTGCTATGCAAACCGACATCCCATTAACTACGAGCGATGATATTCATATAAAGTTGATATATTACCCCGGCGCAACATTTATCAGGGCTTCCGTGCTACATTATTAATTAATAAAGACTTGATATAAGGTGGATGTTCCACCAATCCACCAGATAACCATCGTCTGGAAGTACAGGAACGGTAAGCTGATAAAGGTTCCTTAACCTGTGTGACGACCCCCACAATATGACCTTCACAATGATATCTACGCTGATATGTGTTATTTGATAGCGACAGTCAGATGGATCAACGATGTGAAGACGACGGCCTATGTGAAGACGACGGCCTAGGATAGAAAATTTTCCCCCCCGAACGGGTTCCAATCTTGTAGCGATGGAGGGGCTCAGTACCAGCGGAAAGCGGGACCGCTGGGAAGCCAATAGGAATAGGAACCCATGGCCCGGGAGTGGCGACCCCGGGCCGGGAGGAGGCCGCTTTTAGTGGCCTGGCTGTGAGAGTAGAGGCACACACTCCCTACCTTCACATCCGTGGTAGGGGTCGCGGGGGAAAAGAAGTGCCGGTATTGCGATGAGCCGTTCTCCTTGTCCTCCGCGACCGAGCATGGCCGTGGCGCTGAGCACGGTGTCGGTGGGGCCGCAGGGAAAGAGGCGTGTCGGCGGTGTCGGTATTGCGGTGCGCCGCTCTCCCTGTCCTCTGCGGCCGACGTGTGGTGGGCCTGTCTCGGTCACAGTGGATAGGGATTCCGTCGCCCGGCTTAACGGCCCTCGGATGGAAAGGCGCATCCGTGTCAAATGCGCCTTTACCCTAGCGCGAAATTTTGGCAGATATCCCGCTGGCCGCTCCGACCCTCGCTGGAGAGGTGCTTCGAGAGCGAGCCGCGCTGGGGCCGCCGTGGTGGCGGCCGCCGTGCCGGGGCTGTGGAGCGAGAGAAGCACACGGTCCTGACACAAATGCGGTAGGCGTTGACACCGTGTGGTTTTAGTGGGTTAAAGTCCCACATATCCGTCCGGCTTCCCGTGGCTGGACGAGACGATAGGGTCTTTCCACACGAAAAAAAAAAGGATAGAAAAGTTTGGCATTGACAGAGATCTATCTGAACGCTTGACTCTGCTACGGATGTCTAAGTACGAAACGTCTATGTACGTTAGTTCTAAAGTATTCTACGTATTCCAGTGAACGCGACTTTATGGATAAGAGTGGGTAGCAGAAAGATGATGATGGTTGAGCTGTATCCTATGGATACACCCAGTTTTATTTTGGTGATTTGTATATGTCGATGACGGATACCTGTTAAAATAAATAAATAAACTTCTTTTGTGTTTTGGTTAAATTGTTAAACAGTTTGAAATATCTGAAAATTAGTTTAAAAAAATAATAACTGACCAACACACACGTAGGCCTCGTTTTCAATCGACTTCCACGAACCTTCGAAGCCGTGGATTATGACTGGGCTCGACTCTTGTCATTTAAATCCTTGAAATAATTGCGGCTTTCACGAGTTTTCTTTCGAAAGCGGCCCTTCGTCTCTCTTCGTGTCGTTGACAACAAATTTTGTAAATTGCAGCCAATGCAATGTAAACAGCTTTCTACCGCAACGATCTAGTAGTACTACAATCTATATATAGTAGATCTATCTAGTAGTAGTCTTATAGTTACCTATACAGTATATCTAGAAATTTAGTTAATTTATTACCAATTACCAATAAGACCAAAATTTGATAGGTAACGATTAATAACAGAATCGCTTTCTATATGTAAAAATACAAATATTTTTTTTGTAAACTTTTAAAAAAGAGTACTTGCAGCTTGTTTGTTACACCCGCTAATAGAAAGAATGACATCGCATCTAAAACCGTCTGTCTGTCTGTGCACGATGAGTTAGCGTGTGTAGCCGTGCAGCCGCAGACGACTCGCAGACGAGCATTATGTCATCGGTCTAGACGAGACGAGCAAACAGACGGACCGATGTTTACCAACTAAGACCAACGGCCATCGAGCGTGGGGTTTGAAATGCAAGGTTAGTAAATACTTATTGTTCAAATAAAACAAATTCCATGAATTTTAAAAAGTATGTTGCAGTGAACATACTTTTTAAAATTCAATTTAAATTTAACAAACAGTTTCAACAGAGTAATCCGCGCGTTGGATCCCGCGGGATGGTCAGCAGAATGCAATATTTTTTTGTAATTTTCCAATTGATTTGTTTACATAAAAGGTTAAATATATTTTGATTACATGTATTACCACCCCCTTTACACTTAGGTATATATCCTTTACTCGCTGTATTTCTTTATCGCAGTGTATCCAAGTCGCGTTATGCCTAAAATGTAATAGGATTTTGTATGCTAGTTATTTTCCTTAAAATCCTAAAAGATTTTCTTTTTTACCGACATAAGCTTCACAACCTTAACTCGCTCTAGAATACATAATCCGAATACATTGTTATAAAAACAACCTTGCAATCGCAATATCGGTCGCAATCGCAATATTGACAATGCAATCACCAAGGCAGTAGGCCCAAAAGTGGACATGAATTAAACTAAAGGCTATTTTTTAAACTTTCGCGCTTTGAACTCATAATCAACGGAACTTAGTACGAACCTTTATATTTATGTGTACCCGTTATTATATATTAAACTTATCTTAATTTGATTTCAATTACCATCAATATTACCATACTAAAATACCTCACAGAATTAGTTGTCCAAAAATTTCAGACATTCCACTCAATTTCAGGCATGTCTTTAATTGTAATTAAATACTACATAATTTATGAATATTAATTTTGGTAAAACCAATGCAATCTAAGAAAATGCCGTTCAGCCTATTTGTAACCTTTTTGTAGGAAAAAGGTGAAGCATAGCAACAGCTATATACTTAATCAACACTTTGCCTTTGACTGTACCAGCAATCAAGATTTTGATTCGGTAATTCTTATCTTAAATCTCGATAGGTACAGCCAGTCTAGACCTAAGTATAAGTGTCAATTAATCTGTGTTCTGACTCACTGTCTGGGAAGACTAAACGTAGGAACACTTTTTGCTTCATATTATGAATACCTATGGAATGCGTGAATTTTATTTTTGGTGAATGGTTCAGTGTTAGACAAATTCGTTTGTATTTCCCAATTGTTCATTTTGTTTTTTGACAAGTACCTACGATATTTGCTCTACTCTACTCTACATTTTGTCCCGAAAACCTAAAAAGAAGCCAATTGGCTTGTCGACTTATACTTATTTTTATATCCTTATAAATGCCTCACAATAATAGAAACTTTAACGGTTACAAAGGTAATACCAGCTACATTGCATTTATGAATATAGTTTCTTAATAAAATAGTTGCCTAATTTGAAAAATTCTCGATGCGATTTCCTCCAAATTTTTCTATCTATTTCATATTAAAAATTCTCCCATAAAACTATGAATCATTATAAAATGATATAGGTTTCACCACAATCAGGCCCATAAACGTAGAAAAGTCTATATATAATTCCTGTACCCTAAAAGTATTAATACCAGGATAAATATCTCGATTATCATGTAAACGTCCGTTTTTTGCGATCATAACTCAGCAAAATTGCAGTCTACATCGATTTAGAAGCCAATAAATAACGAAAATTAACAAATAGATTACAAGTCGCAAAAAAAACAATGTTTGTTATAATTTATGGCCAGAATAATCACACGTTTGATGTGTTATGCCGAATATTTCCCCGTAAAGTTGCGACCAGACTGTCTATAAACAATCTAATATTTTTTTAATGATAAATTTTATTTTGAGAGTTTATTTAAATAAGTACTTTAAGCGATATTAAAATCGGATACTAATTTAAATAAACACTCTAAACAGAAGATAACATTTAAAAATACTAGATCCTTGCAAACTATTTAGAGAGATATTTAAATTGTTAAATTATGTCACATATATAGAATTTCAATCTATGTGTAAGTTAAGCCTACAATAAAAACAATGTACTATTAAAAACTTGTCTAAATTGATATTAGTAATAAATTTGCAGACAACCAGAATTCGCATTACAAATATTTTATCTAAAACTAACAACCCAAACGTAGTTATATAAGGCCTTTAGTAATTCTAACACATAAATAAATCATAGTTATCTGAAAGAGTTATTTATTTATTTAAATGCCTTGGATATATTTTTTGAGTACTTACGCAACAAAAATTAAGAAATATAAATTCTAGAGAAGTTGGCCCACAAACGACTAAATTCCAGGCCTCACAATTCCACATTTGTTCGGAATCCGTCAAGATCAAGATCAGCCATGATAAACAGTCTACCGTTAGATACTATACCCACGCACTATTTGGACGAGTGCCTGACAACGGTACAGAATGCTCTGAATTCCTCTCCTCGATCTAATAGTGCTATTGCTATGAATGGCTCGCTTTTGTTGCTCTTACCGCATTTGGTACCTATAACGATGGAAGTTGTGATGTCTGAGTGATTGTGTCATGTCCAGAATGACCAGTCTACAGTCCTGCTGGTGTATGTGATCCGATTAGAGAAAAAAACGCTGAAAAAGGTGTCTTTTCTTCTATTCATATAAGTCATAATAAAAAACGAATATTTAGAGGGCCTATCTCAAATTAATATCGAAATGTTATTTCCTAAACGCATCAATATAGCTTTGATCCTACACAACCAGTCAACAACAATAGAAAAAGTGTCTCAGAAGACCGCTTGGAGCCTGAAGAAATCAAATGAAAAAGGTCATAGAAACAAGACGAAGAAGAGGATTTCCAAGAATCACCCGGAACGAAAACAAACCAAGAACAAATGACCTATGTACTCGACGTCATTCAGTAGAAAGCGCCGGTTTAAACTAATAGAAACCGCCGATGTCTATTTATAAAACAATGGATTGTGAGAAACCCATAACAAAAGAGGAAATTTTGTAAATAAAGCTCCGCAGACGGATTTCCACGATTCTCGGATTCACAGAAGGGACAATGAAAACATATCGTGTGACATGTTCGTTGAGTTTGTCCAGGTCTCGCAATGAGCACCCCGTTTTCTAGACTGGCGGAGAATGCCTTGACTTAGCTAGGAAACTGCCTCAATAGTGCTGGAGTGAAAAAAGAGCAGGAAAGAATTAAGTTTTGTCTAGATTTATGCTTGAGTATCTTGCAATGCATCGTTTTGTAAAATTCAAAATACAAGTTTAATTTAAAATCCCTCAATCTAAAGCGGATTTTAGAAGAAAACCTAATTGAATCAAGTTCCAAATGCAGAGATGAAATTGAAACGTCAAAATAAATAGCGGGGAGCATTTGTCAAACCCAAAGCAAAACCGTGACAACCAAAAATGTGTAAGAGTCTAGACGATAGAATTTTGAAAAATCCCACGATAGTAAACTATGTGAGAATCATCGCTTGTGAATCACAGACGTTTAAAAACCGGAACATCTCAAATCTTTAAAATTAAATGATACACCCAACCTTAGCTCCACCGCAGCCATAGCTGCACATACATATAATATGACATTATTTTCCCGTCTAGACAAAGTAATCAAGATGTTTTAAATAAAAAAACGTCGTTATAGTAATTTGTTGTGGCCCGGCTATTGTCTCGTCATTAATGAATCTGGCCTGGCCTGAGCAATCAGTCGTCCTTGTCTATCATAGTTATCTGAAAGAGTTATTTATTTATTTAAATGCCTTGGATATATTTTTTGAGTACTTACGCAACAAAAATTAAGAAATATAAATTCTAGAGAAGTTGGCCCACAAACGACTAAATTCCAGGCCTCACAATTCCACATTTGTTCGGAATCCGTCAAGATCAAGATCAGCCATGATAAACAGTCTACCGTTAGATACTATACCCACGCACTATTTGGACGAGTGCCTGACAACGGTACAGAATGCTCTGAAAGATTCCTCTCCTCGATCTAATAGTGCTATTGCTATTGAATGGCTCGCTTTTGTTGCTCTTACCGCATTTGGTACCTATAACGATGGAATTGTGATGTCTGAGTGATTGTGTCATGTACAGAATTTGTAATATCTTTAGGTACTACAGTCCTGCTGGTGTAATGTGATCCGATTAGGAGAAAAAACGCTGAAAAAGGTGTCTTTTCTTCTATTCATATAAGTCATAATAAAAAACGAATATTTAGAGGGCCTATCTCAAATTAATATCGAAATGTTATTTCCTAAACGCATATATATAGCTTTGATCCTACACAACCAGTCAACAACAATAGAAAAAGTGTCTCAGAAGACCGCTTGGAGCCTGAAGAAATCAAATGAAAAAGGTCATAGAAACAAGACGAAGAAGAGGATTTCGCAAGAATCACCCGGAACGAAAACAAACCAAGAACAAATGACCTATGTACTCGACGTCATTCAGTAGAAAGCGCCGGTTTAAACTAATAGAAACCGCCGATGTCTATTTATAAAACAATGGATTGTGAGAAACCCATAACAAAAGAGGAAATTTTGTAAATAAAGCTCCGCAGACGGATTTCCACGATTCTCGGATTCACAGAAGGGACAATGAAAACATATCGTGTGACATGTTCGTTGAGTTTGTCCAGGTCTCGGCAATGAGCACCCCGTTTTCTAGACTGGCGGAGAATGCCTTGACTTAGCTAGGAAACTGCCTCAATAGTGCTGGAGTGAAAAAGAGCAGGAAAGAATTAAGTTTTGTCTAGATTTATGCTTGAGTATCTTGCAATGCATCGTTTTGTAAAATTCAAAATACAAGTTTAATTTAAAATCCCTCAATCTAAAGCGGATTTTAGAAGAAAACCTAATTGAATCAAGTTCCAAATGCAGAGATTAAATTCTAAACGTCAAAATAATATTAGCGAGTGTAGAGCATATACCTGTCTACTATCTCTAGTGTCTCCACTCATTAGCAAAACCGTGACAACCAAAAATGTGTAAGAGTCTAGACGATAGAATTTTGAAAACTCCTCCTTTACGATAGTAAACTATGTGAAGAATCATCCGCTTGTGAATCACAGACGTTTAAAAACCGGAACATCTCAAATCTATTAAAATTTTAAATGATACACCCAACCTTAGCTCCACCGCAGCCATAGCTGCACATACATATAATATGACATTATTTTCCCTGTCTAGACAAAGTAATCAAGATGTTTTAAATAAAAAAACGTCGTTATAGTAATTTGTTGTGGCCCGGCTATTGTCTCGTCATTACTGAATCTGGCCTGGCCTGAGCAATCAGTCGTCCTTGTCTATGTCTAGGCCTAATGTTCGGGTCTAGTCAACCCACGTATGTACTTTGTAATTTGAGAATACATCCGGCATGTAGATGTACGAAGAATTCACACGGTAGATGCGACAATTAAAACTTAAAACGTATTTCTATTAAACAAAATTGGAAGAGCAAAAATTTAAACTTTACAAGTAGATATGTCTATCATAAATTGTTATTTACGGATGCGGAAATGTTTAGTAAAAGTACATATTTTAGCTGGGACTACTGACTGACGCCGCCTATTCTTATTTTTATCAGTTTTCTAAAATGGCTCAATGATACCTATATATGAAAGATTTTCCAAAAATAAGAATGTGACATCTCTATTGATGATTGAACGTTTAGGTTTTATGTGATATTTTTCAAAATTTTACCTACAAGGGACTGCAATTAATGAGGGGTGAAAGTTTTTATAAATAATATAAACAAGGATTTGTAATATCTTTATGGTACTAAGGATACATCGTAATGGTCCATTCGTCGGAGCAGGCGGTTATAAAATGTTACTTAATCATCTTTTATCTCTGTTATTATTTTATCTATGTTAGAAGTTAATGAAGACAAGCAGTAAACCGGCCAAGTGCGTGTCGGACCACGCATAAAGTAGGGTACCGTAGTCATTTTTGGCACCGCGCCATTACTACAGTTTAGCTGAACATAAATTCTTGCACGAAAAACAGTATATATTTTTATTTTATTTATAATTTCAAAAAGTATTCATCACAGGATACCCGAAATAATTTTATATAAGAGTTTCCGCGCCTGTGAGTGATTTGAAGTTTATAGGTCCAAGACTTTAGAAATTACAGGGGTCGGGGGGGGGACACCGTGTAAACGACTTTGGCGGGCTATATCTCGCAAATAGTAAAGCTGATAAAAAAGTGTTGTATGAAAATCCTAAAAAATTTTGGAGGTTGAGTCCTTTTACTTCGACGATATCCCATTGGACAAGGGGGTGCACTCAAAAAGGACTATTTCACCCCCCGTTTACATCGAAAAGCCACAGGAAGGTACCCTTAAAAAGGGGTAATTTGAATTTTTGTATTTTAAAAAATGAGATCTATGAAGTATCCTCGAACCAAGTTACATGCAAATCAGTCCATAAACGTAGAAGATATTCTGCTGTGACAGACTAGGACGGACGGACTGAACGATCACTTATAAGGGTTCCTTATTGTCGGACTACGGAACCCTAAAAAGAGCAAATGTTATAGCCGCCACACACGATCAGTTTTAACTGACAGTTTTTACTAAACAGTTTTAACTGACAGTGAAAAAACGTATGTCCCTTGTTGCCCACACACGTTCACTTTTGACTGAAGACAACATCATTTTTTCAAGATCCATCAGATGACGACGACGCTTTAGCTGTGCTTACTTTGTTATTAGTTCTAAAAATAAACGAAACTTTTAGTATTGCTTTTAATTTATTAAGAGAACTCAAAATTTGTTCTAAAGGAATTGATCAGTAATACAATACATATTAGAATTAGTGTAGAGATATACTCTGACTCTACTATCTCTAGTGTCTCCACTCATTAATGAACACTCACATTTACGAAGCTAAAAGAGGTTTAATTTAACTATTTCAAACTCCTCCTTTATGATTGCTACACGGTTGAAGAACATGACCGCCTACACACACGCAATATCAGTTCCGTCAGTTCAGTTAAACCAAATATGTAATCACAATATATTATCAGTTTTAACAATAGTACAAAACTGATCGTTTGTGGCGCCCTTGATATATAACATTTTTCAACTGCCTGTGTGGGAGCATTATTAAAATTAAGTAACAAAAAGGGTAACATGTACAATGGCGGACTTATCCAACGGAAGGGTTGTGATCCGAGTCAACCAGCGCGATAGATTGAGAAGATATATTTACTCGGATATGCCTTTATATCGAAAACGCCACCTCCGTAGTTCGCAGCTCTGACACGGGCAGAGTCAGACGTGCATTCACCACGATCGGCGGGCCGAAACGTGATCCCGCAAATCTGAATGGGCTGTCTAGACGGCAGACCATGGCTAGCCTAAATAGATCCTCCACCAATTATCTGCACATGGTATCCAGTGGCAGTCATTAAGAGCTGTTTCGGCGTGCATCATTTTTGGATTTCATGGTTTATTGGAAGGCTTATAATGTTTTGGAAAAGTTCATCTCATTTTTAGCTGGGATATTAAACTACCTATTCATTAAATTATCATTAATTTTACTCTCTTGGATATAAAGAAAGATTTTTAAAAATTTAATTTGTTTTTTAACAGCTTTTTATATCTTGATGAAGCCCAGAAACTTTCTTATAATGGAAACTTTCTTATATTGTAGTTAGGTTTAAAATGAAAGTCTTATATAACGAGACCTATTTCGATATTTTTTTCAAGAATTCAGAGATTATCTATATGCACATCCATTGCATCCACACAATAAAATATTTAATCATGCGTTTTCTCATAATTATAAAAAACATACGATTAAATCAGACAAGCAGTAAATCATGCTAGCAGACACTCGAGGTACTACGAGGCATCTAAGTACTTGATCACGCAGCCATTACTACAGTCTTAGCTGAACATAAATACTAGCACTAAAGCAACAGGAATTAAATTCGTTTCAATAAATTAGTACGAAATTGCCGAATCGTGACGTCATAATTCCCGGGTGGATTTTGACAAGAACTTCCAACAATACAACGTCGGAACAGTGACCGATTCTTCGAGTTGGAAAAAGAAACCCTACTAACATTAAAAACGTAAAAATTGGTCAGGATGTTTGGAGGTTGAGTTGATTGTTACTTCGACGCAAAATGACTATTGGACAGGTTTTGACACTATAAAAAGGACTATTTATTATATCGAAAAGCCACAGGAGGAGTGAACTCCTCCGTGCAGACGCAGTAGAAGTTAACATTATTTTTGACAAAGTATTCGGGATGGTATCTCCTAGAATTCGACTTAGGAATTATTTTAGGAGAGAATAGGACAATTAATAAAAGAGCATGTACTCGCGTCCACTTGGTTCCTTATTGCTTTGTAGAGGTCGGCGCAGTGTAAACAGTTGGAGGTGGCAGACGGTCAGCCACCACGTCTGCAGAAAAAGTGGCGGACGCATTGGCGGGAAAAAACTTGCGCCGACGCGGATGTGCGCAGACGAAAAAAACTAGTTTCATCCATCGGGTCCTGCTGCAACCGGCGGCGGCCGGTTACGCATTGCCAGATACTACTATTACATATAATTATGTTATATGTATACGCTACATTTTTGTTACAAAAATCAATTTGTTCGATTAGAATTGATCAGTAATACACAACATCTTTCAAATTAGGTAGGTATCTACTCTGTGTAATGATATCTCTTCCTTTTTGTCATCTTGCAACCCATAATGAACACTCACATTTACGAAGCTCGCCTGAGGTTTAATTTAACTTTTCGGCCCTCCCCTCTTCTCGATTTCATTTTTGATGAACATGACGTCATAATTTTAATAATCAAACGTCGCGTCGCTCTATAAGCCAAAATTATCAATAATCAATTCCACAATGACGAAATATTTTTTTTAGTAACTCTATGTCAATTCATCATCAAAGGAAGTGACATTATTTTACTGGCACTTATTTCCCAGATAACAATATAACATTTATGAGCTAGGAACCTCCAACGGAAGGGTTGTGATCCGAAGGTCGCCGGGCCCTAGGGGCTCGTAACGTCGTCTGCCAGCCGACCTTGCCGCGCACCTGTTGGCTCCATCCAGCCTTTAAAGGTTACAGTGCGACAACGATCTTTTGGCTAGTGAGGGCGCCACATTCGTTTTAAATAAGAAATTTTAATAGCTTAGAAATTGGTTCGCTTTTGCGCCACGTGCCAAATGATCCTTGCCGCTCTATGCCTTATGGTGTACACACACCTGACTTACTTTTATGTAGGTTCTCAAGATTTGTGACGTCTAGCTGCCAACTGGCTAAAAGGGCAGTCAGTTAAATGGGGAATATGTGGGGAATTCAAAATTTGTCAAGCTCATTTTTTTGTTAAGATACCTTTTAAGATAGATTTTTTGATAAAATCCAGGTTTTTCCGAGAATAGGTCTTAAAGATTGCATTCCATCAAATCCTACTACCCCACTAATATTATTAACGAGAAAGTTTGTGAAAATAGAGGTTTGTTTGTTTGGATGATTAATACAAATTTCTTTGAAATTTGATACATGGGTAAAATGAAACCCGAGCATGATAAAACTTCAGATGAGCAGAGCCTCGGAGCGCAGCTAGTAGCTTATAAGCGTTTCGGCAAGAACCGGGAAAGATTATTTCCTACTTCAAAGTTCATTTCAAAATTAACATTTTCTAGACATAATAATATTTAACCTTTTAATGGTTATTTTAATCTTAATATAAATTGTGCTGATTTCGGATGTTTGTTACTGTAATAAATTAAAACATATATCTACAGTACCTATGATATGGTACCTGGATTGTTAAAATATAGTAAAGAGTACAAAATGTCACAGACAACACAGCGACAAAAATCGAATTTAGAGTAGGTACTTTTACATGTTTTTTCTCATACAAGCCTTTAAACACTCTGTCAAAATGTTAAACAAAAATGCTTTACAAATAACAAAGGCCGCAGTAAAGTCAGAGCATGATGCGTGAGAAAACAAACAATGTTTTACAAGATACTAATATTAATGTTGACTCTGCCTCGTGCTTACTCTGTGCAGGAATCGTTCGCAATGAAAAGTAAACAGAGGTCGCGTCCTACACCGTTAAATGTTTTTTTATCGGGTAAAATTAGACTGTTTAGTCGGCTAAAGCTATTTTGGGAGACATAAAACTGTTACAGCTAATGAAAATTCAGGTGAGCGAGTATATTTAGCAAAGTTAGTTTAATTAGTACCTAAGTACCTACCTATTATTTTTGTTAAAATTAACAGTTCACTCACGTAGGTACTAGAATGTCTTTATTTCACGTTAGTTTTATTGATATACTTAATTGTATTTTTTAAATTATAAGTAGATTGAGTAAGTATATTTGAATCTTCGATCCTGGGGAATTTTAGGACTAAAAAGTACTATGTGTTAGGTATTCAGGTTTAGTTTCAAAACTCTGGTTTCGAAAGTAGCTGAAGGGTTCTTCTACCCATGTACAAATTTCAAAGAAATTCGTCCAGTAGTTTTTGCGTGAAAAAGAAGATAACAATCAAACATCTAAACACAAAACCATTTTCACAAATTTTCACGTTTATAATTTTAGTAGAAAGCAGGATAGGATGTCAGATAAATAAAAAAGTAACAAAGTAAATTGATATCACTGGACTGGAAGTCAAATCCAAGTAGTGGGCATGCAATGTTAACTATAACGCATCCATGGTAGGCAGATCATTGATAATCATATTATTTATTCTATGAAGTCAGTTGTAAATGTATAAGTAGGTACTAAGTAATGAAAAGCCTTTATAATCTGCAAAATACCAGACAGACGGCCTTGATTTAAAATTCGTACATTGTAAAGTAAATTAGTAAACAGATGTAAATGCCCTAGAGTCGAGCCTACCGGCGCGGCACAAAGTGAGTACAGAAGTAAAGCTCAGGTGCGAATGGCTTTACGATTATGATGGCTAGAGAGTAGGGCTTAATTGAAGTTGAATGAACATTAAGAGGGTACCTTTCACAAATAATGTGCTGGCGAAAAACAAAGCATACATCAGCAACATTTATGAGTCATGGTTACTTGAATAAATATTATTTCATTTATTTCATTTAAGGCAATATTATTAACTAGCTGTTACCCGCGGCTTCGCCCGCGGCAAAAAAGGATTAATCATTATCCCGCCCCTGTGAAACTGTTGCTTGAGCGCGAGTTAGCACTTTATTCACGATGGAGCGAGTTGAAAAATAGGTTAAATAGCAAATAGGCAAAATTACAAATTCATAGACAAATACCGTTTATACACTCGCATATGTGTGTATGAAATTTAGTAAGGCTGTCTGCTTGCGTGCGTGTCGTGATTTTCAATCATAATAGCGCGAAAATTTCATCGTTCGTTACCGACCGCGCATATATAGATATAAGTATTGATAAAGATATAAAATAATAAAAAAACGTACCAACAGGTCATAAAAAGTAACCTGAACATAATTTATTTTCTGCACTTAAGTCTTTCCGGGCGGTAATAAAAAAAAAATAACCTGAACCTAACTTCTTTTCCGCCCTCAAAGTCTTTCCGGGTGGTCATAAAGAGTAACCTGAACCTAACTTATTTTCTGCCTTCAAGTCTTTCCGGGCGGTCTTAAAAAAATAACCTAAACCTAACTACTACTATATGATCTTAGCTTCTCAATATACAAAGTTTAACGGTAACACTCAAAAAATTTACAATTTCGGAAACATTGTTTATTTTTAGACCAACCGCGAATTGGACCAACTGCAAATTAAACCAACCGCGAATTTGACCAACCGCGCATTGGACCTTTTTTGGTACAATCGCGCCTAAACCGTGTCAGTGATGTCTACAGCGACGTGCTGGGCGGGGTGGGGTGCGGTATTTGAAATGAGTGCGGGGCGGTGAGTGACCGATATGTACATTAGTACTACTTACTATTCTGTGGCGCTACTATTTTCGCTACACTATATGGTATACATAAACATTTATAAAAATATTACTCGAAAGAACATTCTTCGCGAAAAAATATTGAAAGAACTTGTCCGCGGTAAAGTGCCATCTCGTGGCAGGCCGTGAAAACTAAAGGCGAGTATTTAATTAAAGCGCCATCTAATGACAAATTAGATGAAATGGAAAAAATGTAGTGTACCTCATACGGCTATGTTGCGCGCCCCGCCTCTGCACGCAATGTACATCACAACCAACTCATTGATGTTCCTTCACACACATAATATATAGAAGTTTGAGCAGAGTGCCATTAGTCCGTGCACTCAGCAGCGGTCCGCACACCTCGACGTAGGTATCCGGGCATACTGCCGGCCGGTGCAACGGCCCGTTTTATATGGAAGTAGTGGGGAGGCTGTCGTAACGTCACTTTGACGTAACGTCACTTTGACGTTGACGTAACGTCATTTTGACATGACGTCTATTTTGTCAAATAATAGATGGCGTTACTATAATTGGTATCCCATGCCCACGGGAACCATTTTTTCCGGGATAAAAAGTAGCCTATGTGCTATTCCAGGTCATTATCTACCTCTGTACCAAATTTCATCGAAATCCGTCCAGTAGATTTTGTGTGATTGAGTAACAAACATCCTCACAAACTCACATCCAAACTTTCACATTTATAATTTTAGTATGGATTCCCACGCATCACCAATTTTTGTTAAAATGCTGGATGGTAAACGCTGATAATAACTATACATTGGAACCAATGTATATAGTATATCATTGATTGGAACTAATAAATACTACGTACCAAGTAGTACTTACAGTCAGATGCAGAGCTGATACCTGACCCCTGAGATAGGATTCTGTGAGATAGGGGTGTCAGTGTCAGGTTTCTCTGGATCTGACTGTACGCAAAAGCGAGACTTAAAGATACGTAAAGGTCGTCTGCGCTGGTATGGGCATGTTATGAGGCGCAATGAAACTAACCCCATAAACCAGATCCTCAATTTCCCTGAATAACGTAAGGGTTTAGGTAGACCACCAGCCACATGATTAAATAACACGGAGAAGGAGATTCAGAAGGAAAAGTTGACCCCAGATAACCCGGAGTAGACATCTCTGATAAAATGGGAGAAGGAGTGGACAAAGAAAAATGGGGTGGTAAAGCGACACAGTGACGACACGAAGGTTAAGGATGTCTTTGCTTAATAAATGTAATGTTGGCCATAGATGTAGAAAAAATTACATTTTTTTAACTTTATGGCCGTGGCTTAATTTCTATACCTGTATAGTTTGTGTGGCGGGTTGGTCAGGAAGCCTGGCAGACGGCGCGCTGCATGGGTAACGAGGCGCCACCTGGCGAGGTCACCGCGACCTTCATCCAAACAAACCCTTTGCGAATTTAGTCTAGAAATGGCTGGAGAGTTATAGCTATCTAATTAGTAGGTAATAGATATCGTGATGTTGGTGTAGTGTAGAGACAAGACCCAGGAAGGATGGCTCTATCACCATTTATTTCGAACTATAGCCATATATGAAAAAAAAATATTTTTCATGTTTTAATTTGGATACAGTTGATCAGATTTAAAAAAATTGTTTGTTACGTTCTTTTGAGAAAAAAAAATATGCTATGGACTGAAATTGAAAAATAAATTAAATTTATTAGTAGAATGATATATTTGAATGTAATTGAATATGTATAGAATTTTGAGCTTTTATGTAAATTAAATTTTAATACCTTAAGTACATATTAATATGGACAAGTCAGCCCCTCTTCGATTGCTGCGCCCGAAAGGGTCCTTAATTGTTACAATTAAATATAAGAATACGACCTGTTACTTACATTAAGGATGCAATAAAGAATTGAATTGAATTGTCTTTTCAAGGTCTTTAGAGGGTCGACCCGTGATATAACTGTCTTTTATTTATTTCAGATTACTGTCTTTTATTTTAGATTTCAGTTACTGAGACAAACATAATTCGTAGGTAGATTTCAATTACATCTCTCATTTTTATCTCGATTTTATTTAAAAAGATCACATTAAAAAAATTGTAATGTGGTTTTCTTTGACGACATTTAATGTCATGCACATCCTTAAATGGAAAAGCCAAAGTCAGTTCTTCGAAATTAATCATTTTTAGGGTTCCGTAGTTCGACAAGGAACCCTTATAAGATCGTTCAGTCTGTCCGTCCGTCCTAGTCTGTCACAGCAGAATATCTTCTACGTTTATGGACTGATTTGCATGTAACTTGGTTCGAGGATACTTCACATATAGATCTCTTTTTCTTAAATACAAAATATTAAAATTACCCCTTTTTAAGGGTACCTGTAAAGGGGGATACATGTAAAGCGGGGGTGAATTATTTTTTTGAGTGCACGCACACCCTTGTGTGGGATATCGTTGAAAAGGACT
Source organism: Ephestia elutella (assembly GCA_018467065.1). NCBI lineage: Eukaryota > Metazoa > Arthropoda > Insecta > Lepidoptera > Pyralidae > Ephestia > Ephestia elutella. The sequence goes on from CM031582.1 coordinate 7,056,694, forward strand.
ATGAAAACAAGCTAATTATTTAAAAATAAAAAACACGACTGATAACTTACATAGCCTATGACACTCGGAGGAATGCAAGGAATCTAACAATACCACTCACATCAAAATCTGTTAAGTCGTTCAGGACTTATGGTGGAATAAAGAAACTTACATACATACATACATGAACCCTGAAAACATAACACTCCTTTTTTGGTCAGTCGTGTAATAAGGTAGGGTTTCCATACAACACTTTTTTATCAGCTTTACCATTTGCGAGATATAGCCCGCCGAAGTCGTTTACACGGTGTCCCCCCCCTGTAATTTCTAAAGTCTTGGACCTATAAACTTCAAATCACTCACGTAAAGAAACAGGCGCGGAAACTCTTATTTAAAATTGTTTGAATACTTTTGAAATTATAAATAAAATAAAAATATATACTTTTTTCCAAAAGAACGCAAGAAATGCAAAACAACGCGGTGCCAAAAATGACTGCAGAACCCTACTGTATGCGTGGTCCGACACGCACTTGACCGGTTTTTTATTTAACGTTGTATGGTCACTTTATCATGGATGAAGTGTTGAAACTTAAAAAATGCTGGTCATTTAGCTATATGAGTAAGAATCCTTCCTCGAAGCCATATGTTGGGACTTGCATTTTATGAGATAAAGTAGTATTATTCAATAAATGCCCCTTGTCTAAACTAAATCGAATTCGTATAAAAATCTTACTTTACGGCCACTTTTGATAGGATACCAGAGTTTCCCGGTTTCGATAAGGTCAATATTACAAGCCTTAAATAATTTGGAAGGCATTCGTGCGACACAGACGAATCCGCTGCAGACGCTCTATAAAATGTGACAGGTGCTTTTATTCCCAAATAGGCCTCAATCATATACCTAGAAGAACGCAGGTCGTATATTTGTTGTTGAAAGAGGGATTAGGAAAAATGGTGACTTAGCACTATAAAATCACTATGTTACTATTCTTGAAATGCCTCCATTATCTGTAACTGTAAGCGACAATATGATAAAAGCTACTTCTGTCTACATCGTGACTGATTAGTTGTACTAGGTACCTGCCTATATAGTTTTTTTTGCTTGACGGGTATACAATGCAACTATTTCCGAGTTTAATACATCTGTTTCGTGCAGGGATGGACAGAATTTGGAAGTCGTCTTTGATATTTTTCGAACATCTTTTCTCTGCAACAACAAAATTTAATTTTCCACAGGCTAGGAGAAGGATAGCGAGTTCTTTGAGTAGAAGGTATTTAACTACCTATTTATATGAAAGTACTGGGGTAGACTTTATAAAACGTCGGTCAGAATTCTAGTAAATCCTGTCATTTGGACGCCTGCAGTTTTTGCTGCACGCGCCGGCAAGTGGTAGCATTTCCGTCGCCAAGCGGTAATGTCGCAATCTCGAGGCTCGAAAGCGCGGCTTATTGCGCGGGACACGCGAGCCTGAACGACATCCCGTCTGGTGAACAATACTTGATAATAACAAACAGAAGGTTATGTTAGGCAATAGGTCCCTGGGCTCAGATTAGGTGGGAAATTCGGGATAAAAATAAGTGTATGTGCTACTCTGGTTTTGTATATCTGAGTAACAAACGAAATTCGTGTAGACGCTTTGGCGGGTAGACTGACAAGCGAGTATGGATGATGATACACTTTCGCATTTATAATGGGTAAAAGGATAAAATCCATTTTAGTTCACGCAGGAAAAGCGAGACAAAAAATTAAACCTCTTCAGCAATTCAGTATCCTCACAAAATTTATATCAAAAAGATTTGCTTAAATGCAAACTAACTTTTTCGTAAGTACCTACCTAACTTACATACTATAGAAAAGTTAACCTTCTATGAATCCAGTTTTATTTTAAACTACACTAATTTTGCAAAGGTATGTTTGTTATGAATATTCATGAGTTTAAAAATAAATTCGTTTGTACGGATTTTTAATTTCTTCACGATAAAGTTATTTTGGTAACTTAAAGTTTAAACATTTATTTGTCTTTAGTTGTTAGATAAGTATATAATTCTTATAGCTACGTACCCTTCTGCAAGCATGTCAAAGCAGACCCAGGTTCGAATTTAATTGCTTTTTTACCGAGAAAACGGAGAAACGTACCGGAAACCTCACCGTGCAATCACACAAGATAATTTCTGGAAACAGTGGCCGATGATTGCAAAAACGTCCCATTCGAAAGCCTGCATTGCATAGTATTTAGTTCTCGAGACGACCGCAGAGTAAGGGCACGATTCCACAGCTCAGCTCTACTATACTACGCACGGGACTTCTCAGTCAGGTTAGCATGGGTTCATATTTTTCTATGTTCTTCTATAGCAGTCAGAATGCACACATAGCATTAGATAGCGATTATACTACTACTACTACTACTGCGTCCAGCAGTGGACGTCTTTCGGCTGAGAGAAGAAGAAGACAGAAGACTACTACTGCGGCGCAGCGACCCGAAGTGGATCTTGGCCTCCGACACGAGATGACGCCACTTTTTGCGGTCTTGCACCAGCTCCCGCCAGTTGTCAGCCCTGAGGCTCTTTAGGTCTTTCAGAACCTCATCGCTCCAGCGGATAGCGATTATAGCGAAAGGTAATTCATTGATCGCTATAACACATTGATTGTATTCACAAACCCATGATCGCTGTCAGTGTAGATTATTATAATATAAATAATTATCATTGAGAGATCAGAAAAAACATTGGCGTGGAAAACTGCTGGTTGAAAAGGAACTAAGAGGAAATACATATAGCAAATCTTGTAGGGAAATTAAAATCCACCAGTGGATCAAAGGAGAAAAAAATATACTCGAATCTACATGTAGATTAAGACAGTTGATTTAAAGTGGAAGGAACGGTCTTGCGTGAATATAGTAGTGGATTGGCGCCTTTAGAAGACAAGGCACACATTTGCATTTCCTGTGCCTGCTCTGGGTAATTATTCATAAGAACACATTACTACTGAATGCCGTCTGATTGAATACGTGCCTCTTATTGACAAACAGGGCTGGCCGATAAAGGCTTCTAACCATGTCTGTTCGAAATACCTTCTAGTTTTCTATTTTTTTTTTTTTCGAATTTTGCCTAAATATTTTTTTATATCTTTTTCCTCTGAACGCACGCTTTAACATTCGCAAAATCTGTTTTGCGCCATTGAGTATGCAACACTCAATGGCGCAAAACAGATTTTGCGAAAATTGTTTTACACATAATTTAGGTTGTATACTGGACGCGTATATATTTTCCCGTTATCACCTCGTCCCCCTGGACAGTATTAAATTGCCAGAAATAGATTAAACTATAATTACATAGGTACTAATTATAATCTTTTATCTTTTTGTCAAACCTTAATTCTAATCTTGGGTGTCTTCAATCAATTTGTCTTATTTGCACTTACAATATCCAACTACGGCGACTTTTCAGTTGGTAGCCCTGCATGGCTTGGCTATACTAGGCAAAAGGCGGGATTGCGCCAGCAGCAATTGCCTTCTCAGAAGCGGACCCAGGTGTGTGTCATTTGTATGATGCTGGCTTAGATTAATAGTTGGCTGGGGGCTGAACGTAATAGTGACTCATTACTGCTGCAGCACTGTATGCTGTTGTTTTTATGCGTTCCTATCAGAGTATTGGAAAAGCTAGCAAGTTTTTGCCTGCGGCTTCACCGTGTATTGCTTTTCCGTGGGAAACATGACATTTTAGTGATAAGGGTATATCTCCGGATAGGGAAAAGGGTAGGTAAGGGTCCTTCTTCGAATATCTTCAACTTGTGCCAATTTGAAAATCCGTTCCTTTACCGTGGTACCATTAGACAGTACCATTGATGGTACGTTGGCAAATCATATTTAAAATAGCTCAAGTAGTTTTTGAGTTTATCCATTACAAACATGTTAAAATACATATAGAGTTTGTTTGTTTGAACGCATGCACTAGGTATCTTCTGTGATTACCAGTCGTGAAAAGTCTTTCGGTGTAAAGATGGAAGGCTATCCATAATCCTGAAATCCTAATACACTGACAATTCCGACCAATCGTGAATATATCTTGATGATATTTATGAGGAAAATGGAAAAGATTATATAGTTGAAGAATTTTTATATTAAGTTATAATTTGGTAAATATAATATGTTACAATAAATTACATCTGTAATTTCTTAATGTAATCAATATATATAATAAATTGATAACCTCAACACTAACTGTTGTTCAGTCTTCAGTAAATTCAAGTCACTGAAGAGTTGACTTTGGTAATAGGATTCTCAATTTCGTATTCTTACTTTAAAGTCATTGTTTATGATTAAAGTTATGTCTTTTAATTTATTACAATTCAGTTTGTATTCTTTGGCGAATGCGCTCTATTCATTAACTTGCAAAACACTTTCAACTATTTCGTAATAACTAAATAATATTACTTACAAAGTATTTACACTTTAAACATAAATATTCAAGTAGGCACTCTGAAAGCACTTTTCGATCGATGAATCGGTGAAGGTGGTTTCAAATGTCATCACATTCACCGATTTATTCCTCGTCCGAGTCTTCTTCATCCTGGAAGGCTTTGGCAGGTTGGAGAAGCTTACTCCTGCTGGCGAGGTGTATGGTCGCCTTCCCCAAAGCGTTGTATTTCCTGGGTGCCGCCGGAGGGGGGGCTGGTGCCCCAATCCTGTTTTACCCTCGTTGTTCACAAGTGGTATCTGCAACAAAGGATTATTCAATACTAGCGTTCGCCCGCGGCTTCGCTCGCGTGAATTTTCCACGGAAAGAGTGATGAAAGGTAGCCTATGTCCTTCTCAGTACTTCAAACTATGTATTTGCGAAATTTCAGGAAGATTGGTTCAGTAGATAAAACGTGAAGAGGTAACAAACAAACAAACTTACTTTCGCATTTATAGGTATACATATAGTTAGGATAGGATTAGGACATATTATACACAGTAACTATAAGTGGAGCTAGCTTGCAATAAAAAATATATTCTATGCCATAACTTAATTTAGAAATTTTGTTTTCAAATGGTACTCAGAAACCTTGCCAAATCTCAAGATTCTAGTCTAACTAGACCAACGGGAAACACTTTGTTAGTTTTGAATAATACGAAGTTTTAAAACATAATATGACCCAAAAATGTTTGTGGTTTTTAGAATCTTAATAGAAAAAGAGATGAACAGAGGAAGATTTACCATCAACGAATATATCAGGTGATATTACATATTTCTTAGATAAACAATCCGGTCTTTTTCAGACAAATACAAACTAATTTTAAACATGAACGTATGCGCAGATAGGCGGGCACTGAAATGATGAAACCAGACAACATATTATAGAACAACTCCTAGATATTCTGTGTATAGCCCGTCTCGTCACCGTCTAAGAATTCTAACAAAAACACCACCCAATTTGTAGCACATACGCGTACATAAAAACAGTGCACTGCCAGTGAACCATAAATGGCATCTATGGTGCGCTCCTTCTTTATCCACGAGTTTATCATTCTTAACAGAAAAAACAATGATACGTTTAATCTTTTAAACGTAACGAACGAGTAAATTATTGCAAAATTTGCAAATATAGTATAATCGACGCGTACGGCCAAATACAGAGACACCTGACCCCCCTGAGTGTAGGATTCGGAGGGTCAGGTTACTCAGAATCTGACTGTACCTATACTCGAAATATTTTTGCTTTTCATGCACTAGTAAATAAGTAAAAAATATGAAAATGATGCAGCAGTGCAGCAGTAAGTGAATATGGAAATGAGGGTTGGACAGAAGATGCTTATTGCGTCCACGATGGTGAATTGGTGAGGGACTTCTTTTGGAGATTTTTCTAAAACAACTTTATGTTCTCAGTTGCTGAGGGATCGGAGTAAGAAGATCCAATGGGACCGGACCACCGCAGCTACGCACCCATTACTTTTAACGACAGACGGACAGTATTTTATTAGCGATTCATTGTCTAGGGTTAACATCCTAGACGGCGGAAGTCGAGATTTCCTGTGCTGTACTATGGCGTGGCGTGACATCGTAGGTTGGGTAAAAACAACTCCTTCTACGGTCTTGTTTTTTGGGAACAAGTATGACTGCATCAATGTAACGATATGTGCTTCAAATAGTAAATGACGGGCCCAACTTTCTAAGGTTTTCTAAGGCTTTCTTTCCTTATTCAAACACCAAGTTGCGAACAGCATCAAAACACCCGCTCAAACCATTTACGCTTTTAGGCCATATTTTGAGCGATATAATCTGAGCGCCATGGCCATTCTGAGATCCGTCTGACTCACCGATTTTTTGCCAGATTATGCATAATTAATTGAGCCTTATCCTGTCATCTGACATGACAACACCGCATGAATCATTTGTTGGCCAAAACGAACAATAGCTACGTCGATCAAAAATGTAAGCACCTTGTTGTAAATTTAAATTATTCAGATTATATAACACCGTTTTATAATAGGGTTCGTTGACTAGAATAGGTCGTCGATATCTAGTTTGTTACTAGGCTATTTAAGCGATAAACTTCAATCAGCATCAGAAACGATATCATAAGTTTGACGTCTGTGATTACGATAGCATCGTAGTGGCATGAAACACACACGACTTTCATGGCAATGATGGCATGATTAGCCACCTCAATTTCATTCAATTTCAATTCTTACATTGATGATTGAGTAATTTCATGAAAGTTCCAACACGCTCAATGTGTGGCCCTAAGTACTGCAGGCCAAGCTGTGCTCGCCGGATGCGTAAGTATGCAGCTTCCTGACAACTATGGGAGCCACGGCTTCCCATCGCCGTGGGCCACACCTGCTATAGAGCAGATTAACGTTGGTGCAAACTCAGAGCAAAAACTTGTGTACAAAGTAGACATTTTAGCGTCGTACTGTTTCCATTTTATTTCTTCTCGTCACATAATATATCTTCGCAAATGAGGGATTTTCCTAGACCCAAATTAAAAAAAAAGTTCCAGATTACTTCATAGATGGCGCTTAAGCAAAGGCGAGAGAAAATATTCCACACAAAAAGCAAAACTACACGGGATTGGATTGGCATTAAAAAAACTTAGTAAAAAAACATCTAAAAAGTATCAATATTGTGATTTGTGTAACTGTCAAACTGTTAGCCAATAAAAAAGCGCACAATATAGGTACAGCCATTATTACAACTCTGCTTTCAATAAAACTCCAACTGTTGAGATTTTTTTATACTGATTTTTTTTCTTAATTAGCTGTCAGAAAAATCGCTAATTCTATGTGAGAGCCCTTACACACTGTTACTTTTTGCAGCGCGGCAGTCGTAGTGTGTAAGAGCCCTTAGACGAAGATTAAAATAGATCAGGATACACTTCCATCAGAAATGGGAAAATTCCAGACAATATTAAAATTAATCTCGGTTTTCCTACTAATACATCAACGACATCTGGGTCCTAAAACTTTTGAGATTAGCCATTCCCTAATGCTTTTTCTGGCTGATTTGATTTAAGTATATGATAATAAAATTATAAATAATGTATGTTTTAGTGCGGACTAATATTGGATAATACCGAAAATTAATTGTTTGGATAATAGTCTTTTAGAAATGTCATGAATGAGTTAATATCAATGTAAACTATACTATTGTAGCGATAATAAAAGTTAAGAATATTTCTACCCTTTCTTGTGTTTAACTTAGCTTCAGACTATAGGCTACTTAATCTTACTGCAGAGGAGATCTGGCCGTAGATACGCCCAGAAATCCCAACTTCATGCGCTAATATTTGTAATAACTAGACGGTTTTGAAATATTTTTGGGTTTTGATAGCCCAATCATTCAGGACAATTGTAGACTACTAATTTATAACAAAATTCCGAGGACGGATCTCCGGAGCAACATAAGTGCTAATTTAGCTTCCAAAATCTCAAGACGGAACTAAAAATCTTAAAAAATGGGATTTACCAACAAAAAATCCGTCACGGAACAGATTTCAGAAAGTAAAAACTGGTAGATACTTATATATGCTTGTTCTCGTGATGCGATGTTGATTCATTCCTGTCTGTTACCACCCAAAACATATTTTGTAGCCATGTAAAGATGAAGGCTTGATTATTTGTAATATGAATTTATTTAACTCTGGTCACACTTTGGCCAATTTATATAATTATAAAAAATAAATGCTTAAATATAATATACACTTACACTAATTTTCCACAAACATCTTTTGTATTATCAGCTTAATTCTATGAAAAACAAGATACACATTTGGGTTTACCGTGTATCTCACAACGAAGATGATGCTTATAAAATAAAAGGGTTAGATAACATTCACAATACCAATACCACAAATAAAATAAATTAATTTTTGATATATCGTACTTTCTACTAATTTTATAAATTCGAAAGTTTGGATGTGAGTTTGAGAGTATGTTTGTTACTCAATCACGCAAAATCTACTGTACGGATTTCGATGACATTTGGTACACGGGTAGAAAAATACCAGGAATAGCACATAGGGTACTTTTGATCCCGAAATTTCGACGGGAGCGAGGCCCCGGGGCGCGGCTAGTATTAAATAAAATGGATTAAACACGATGCGAGACTTTTCTAAAGGTCAATCAGATAAATTTATCACTAAAAAAATTTCTAAAGAAGGAAAGATCCAAGTAATTCAACTTTCAAAGCCTTTTGAACCTCTTACAAAGTAAGCCCCAGTCCAAATAAAACAATGTAATAATCTCTACCTTAATATGGGCATTAGACACAATAATGACGAGGCCGGCGCACTTGCAAGCCTCCACGATGCACTTAAGATAAGCAGAAGAACTGCAGGATGCCGACCACACGTCGCTGATACCACGGTTTATCAAAACTACAATTTAAATTAAACGCAAATGGCATATTTATTAAACGCTGTTATTTTTAAGCTGTGTGCTGGTCTGGGATCGGAAAAATATAGAATGTCTCTGCTGCTTTTCAAAATAACTACACCCTGAATATACTAATAAACGTTATCCGAAGATAATTTGAAAAAGAGATAGATGGATTGCCTAGACTAGGCATTTACCTAGGCCCTAGGTAAATGGCGCAACGAAAGTGGTGGGAGTAACTTAAATAGATTAAGGTAATACCATACACAAGTTACAAGGAATAGAATACAACACGAACATCTCAAAGGCTTTTATTATATTTGTAGGCTAAGATATTTACGAATTGTTTTTAAGACGCCGTTTTCCGTCTCAAATTTTAATGATAATGCTCATGGACAAAGGTTAGTTTCGCAACTGTTTTGCACAAATGCATTTAACACTTGGTGTGTCAAGGCCCGTGTTACAAGAGAGCCCTTACAATAGATAACATTAGAATTTCAATAAAGGAAATATCTTTAATGACATGGCTCTTTAGTTTTACACTATCAGCGATGAAAACTATCAGCTCCAATAAACTAAACCTCTCTATCAGCAAGAGTTAATTGATTGCGATAGCAAATGCTTATAAGAAATGCCTATTTCTATTCTATCTAATATTACAAATGTGAACGTCAGATTGATCTGTTATTAGTAATTTTGGAAACAAAACTAAAAATAGGACAAAAAATTAAATGGCAGAGGTGTTATAAGATTTAGCAGCATTCCCAGACGTCTCGCCTTACAAGCCTTGGGCTTCAAACCGCAGTTCACGCCGAGAGCGACCGCGTCCACGACCATTTGCCTAGTCACCATTACAAGGAAATAAATAATAATAAATTAGAGCCTAACCCAATTTTAACCCATACGAAACAGATGTGGTGTCTTTGTCATTAAGACTTTAGTTAATAATTTATGGTAATAACATCGAGAGTTATTTATCTATACAGGGTTACTTGTAAAACATCAATAACCTCTCTAGGGGTGAAAGTACTCATGAATATGAGCAACTTTTTGTATGGGACCGACTCTGAAATCTCAAAAAAAAAATCAGCTGTTCCATACATTTTACAATACCTACTCGGCCAAAATGTATGGAACAGCTGATTTTTTTTTTGAGATTTCAGAGTCGGTCCCATACAAAAAGTTGCTCATATTCATGAGTACTTTCACCCCTAGAGAGGTTATTGATGTTTTACAAGTAATCCTGTATATGATTCCAAATCCAGTCGGTCGTAATCATCTGTTTTCTAATTGATATTGGTAACTAGGTGTTTCCCTTCACAACTTTTCTGGTTGCCAATTGTCTATAATTCGATTCGAGCAACAAAATCACATACATTCCAAAGCAAAATAATGCGTGAGATATTCACTTTAGCCACAGACTGTAAGCGTAGCAACGTTCACCTTATAAGCGAAAAGCGTAAAACCAAAAACATTATCTTGTCCCATTATCAGTTTAGTACTCGTGTATTTTACATTGTAATCTGTAATATCACTCGACTGAGACGATTCCGCTGGTCTTTTAGGCCATTCTCGGGCGAAGGCCGACCTGGCAGCCGTCTGAAACGTTCTGAATGTAGGCCCAGGTCATTTAAATCGAAAGTTTACGGCCATTTTATACGCTCGAGTCCCTTTAAGTGAGTAAACACTGCGATATGAGGCCTAAATGTACGTTACAGGCGACGCATGAGGTTTATCTATGTTTTTACTGTTTCGTCTGAATATTTTTTATGTGTCGACTGTTGCGGTAATGGCAACATTAGCGTCGCCTGTGTGAAAATAGTGGAATGTGTTCTGCTCGTGTTTGCTAGTAATCGGCGGGCTGCAGAATATTTGCATGTTCGTCAGTGGGGGCATGCATTTGTGCACCGGTCATAAACCGTGCAATTTGTATGCTGATGGCGACACGCGAGCGGCCAACTGTTTCTGTTTTGCTATTAAGTACCAATCGTCTGTGGCTTATCTCTTGGCAGGGACTAGGGTTTCTTGGAAAGCTAGGGCTTTCAAAAACTGCTGTACAATTTTAAAAACGTGCAAAACAAATAAATATTCTATTATGATTTCTCATTCTTTTATGTGATTTCTTCTTGACAACTTTTCTTTTGCTTTAGGTACCTACCTACCTTTCCTATCGATATATAGAAGTCAGGACAAATTTCACTGAAACTGCCTTTTCAAGCACTGATAAGCTGTGATAATAATGCAACAACTTCAATTATATCGAACACGTTCATTTATTACTTACTAGCTGTCGCCCGCGGCTTCGCCCGCGTGAGTTTCGCTTAGATGAAAAATCTCTCTTGGAGCTTTTCATCAGATGTTCCAGATCTTCAATTTTTATACGTCAGCAGAAAATGCTCATCAGGTTGAACGATTTTTGCTAAGGCGCCATTTTCATTTATGTTATAGTGCAGCTGGTCTCTTGGAGCTTTTCATCAGATGTTCCAGATCTTCAATTTTTATACGTCGGCAGAAAATGCTCATCAGGTTGAACGATTTTTGTTAAGGCACCATTTCCATATTACTTATAGTTTAACTGTTCCGTTATGGTTCTTCATCAGGTGTTCCAGTTTTTTAAATGAATTATAGCCTATATGTTGCCCAGGCTTAATAGCTATACAACAAAAAAAGTTTCATTCAAATCCGTCCAGTAGTTTTTGCGTGAAACGCGTACATACATACAGACAGACAGACAGACAGACAGACAGACAGACAGACAAGAAATTCCAAAATTTTTTTTTTGCTTTCTATTGTTCTTTTTAGGTCTCCCTCTATCCATTTCAGTCAAAAATATTAAATGTACAGACAAAATATTTTTACTGTTTTATTATATGTATAGATTAATTAATTACTTGTTCGAAATTAGGATGAGGAAGCCTACCTCAATTATATCCGTCTACAGGAGGTCTACTAACTACTAGGATAATTCCGAACAAATAATTAAAAATGAAATAATTCATTACCCATTAACAACTTCCATCGTGAAAGTTATAAGAACATCTACATATCATGACCTTTTTTGGCTGTTAAAAAAACATCTTAAAAGTATTTTTGGTTACGGCATTATCTTGCTTGCTACATAAAAAGTTTACAGTGTTGCCCTAAAGCGACGTACTAAAATGTGAAATTGCCTAAATCTTAACATGGAACCTAAATAAATTCCCTGGGTTCGATGGTTAAGGTAGTGTCAAGTCATAACATTTTGTTTTGGTTTAGACTTTGTCAAAACGTGCCGTTTAAAAATTTTAATAAATCGATCAAAATGAATAATTTAGCCTGCTACCAAGTGAATGGAGTAAAAATAATATTTTTAATGTCAAATAGTATTTTGACTTGTCTGTTAAGATATAGATAACGTTCTCGAATTCAAAGTTTCTAACCAATCTATGAGCATGCTAGTTGTCTAATGCTATGGAATCATGGGTAATTAAAATTATCCGTGGACTCGGTAGTGTTTACCAGGACCACTGGTAAACACTGGTCGCTTGGGTCCGGATGGAACCAATCGTTCGACTACTCGATAGGAAAGCGCGATACCGACGGCTGCATTGCTAGAGTTCATAATTTCCACATAAGTCTTCCTATTTGAGAACCTAATGTTGTCATTACTTTAGTTAATGCAATCATAGATACTATTTGCCAACTAAGAAACAAGTAGTTGCTGGAACGCTCATATAAACTAAAGTAGCTAACTTCAATTGTACTGTCACTTCATTACACGTACTTGTCGCAGCCCGGCTCATGTACTCGCAGACATGGCAGCAAAAGCCGAGGGCGACAGTGGTAACTCCTTTATAAAGGATTCCTTGCATTTCACTTCTTAGTAGGCGTGCACTAGCAAATCGACCATACAATGTTGCTGAGGCCAGTCAAGGCTCAGCTTCGTAAATAGACAACTGATTTACTTTCATTTAATTAATTTGAGTATTTCAATTTGTATTAAACTTTTCTACAGTTTTCTTGAACTGTTAGTCGAAGTGCTGAGAGAGTCAATACAATCAAAAAAATAAATAAAAATCATTTTACATGCAACCCTTGATTTTTCTTAGGGAAGAAATTTAATACCTAACTCGGTGGTATGAGGACTATTATAGGACCGTAGCTAATTGAGATCCATAGATGTAGATAGGTAAATTTGTATTTGGCATATACCCGCGCGAGAATAGACTTATTTGTGTATGTACTATGTATAAATATGTAAGGAGTTGTATAGATATCATTCATCTTGGGATATTTAAGAGTTTTTGACCGGTCACCACTTTCATGTAAATGTACATCCATCTAGCTAGTAGTGTATAGAACCGGGAAATCCCGGTACTGAAAATCCCGGGATTTCCCGGTTTTTTGTGGCGGTAATAGAACCGGGAATTAAAATACAAGAACCGGGATTTTCGGTACTTTCGGGATTTTTTTATTTTTTTATTTATTTGGTTCGCCAACTGGCTGTTCAATACACAGGTTCATAAAGATATGCATCCAAGTTGTCAGCCTTCTTATATTATTATTCAAATTGTTAATTGACATCATTAAAACCGCATAGAACTCATTGTTTGGTTTTGTAATCAGCTGAAATTTATACCCTCATAATTTATACGGACAAATCCGTTTAAATATATGGCAATTGACAACAATGACGCTATGCGTGGCGAACGGTGAAACAGAACTCTGTGTTGACTCGGAAGATTCGGAAGGATGTTAGATCGACGCAGAATGACGACCTCGAAACACATGTAAAAACTAAGGTGGCTCTTTTCGAGGATAACGTGATCGTTGGCGACATTTATCACAAGCTTATGGTCATCTTCTGAGTGTTCCATCCATAAGTGTTGAGCCAGAAAGGATTTTTTCTTCGGCTGGCCTGCGCTGAGGTGTAATAAAATTAGATCGCGTTTAGGTGATGTAACTTTAGACGAGTTGATCTTGTTGAGGACATATATTACAAAGAAAAAAAGCTTTCGAAGAGACCAAATAGTTTATCTGTGATTGCTAGATTTTATTTGATTGTTAGATGTTAATCTGTTGGCGTAGATTTTATTTGATATTTATAATTGATTTCAATTATATTTGTAATTTTATTGTAGCTAAGGGTCCTATTGTTTTCACAGAGTTAGTTTGGTTTTAACTGGATAATTAATGAGTACTATGTTTTACTATTGCTAAAGGCTGATTGTTAATTAGTCATTAATTATAATTAAAGATAAATTATTTATGGTTAAAAAAAAATAAGTACCGAAAATCCCGGGAATCCCGGTTCCAGCATAGTCCAGTACCGAAAATCCCGGTTCCTTGAAACATATCCGGTTCTCTATACACTACTAGCTAGGTTCTGTCGGTTTTTGTATTGTAATTGGATCTTGCGGTTCGAGGCTTAATTTTTCTGCAGAAAATTTTATGAATTCTGGTTCTGTATCTATTTACCACTATATCAATGTAAAAACTCTATGTCATTAATTTTATACATTTTGATCCTGTCTGTCGGGTCCTCGGATTGCAGGGTGTGGGCTGTTTAAGAAATTACCAGTAATGTCTAACTATTGCTTTGAAAATCGCTTACATTTCGAAACAAATATGGCTAAAGGCTGAAAGGAAAGTATATTCTAGAGTTTTATCTGCACTGTGTTAAAACATTTTATTTTAGTTGTTACTACAATTAATGTCTAGGGGAAGAACGCTATGGTTTAATAATATAGCGATAAATAATGCGAAAAAGAAAACGCATATAAGAAGGCGATTCTATGTTCAACCAAGTACTGTTTTTTTAAATGACATTTTAGTTTGTTTTTCAGCTACGACAATTCGTAACGCATTATTTTTCAAAAATGTAATTATGTTTGGCAAATGTCTTATGTTGTCAAACATAATCTCGTATGATGATATATGTATATACGAGTATAACGGCGCCGCAATAATCCAATTCTTATACTTTATAGCCGCAAAAGTTTAAAAATATTATACTCAGATATTAAAAACTAAAGAAAATACGAAAAGGATGTGTTTTATTTTGTGAAATGATTTATGTTTCTTGTTTCAGTTTTTCAATCTTCATTTATGAACCATTACTTACATAATTTATTTAAGTTGACTATTGAGAGTAGTAATTATTTTAATAAGTTTCAATCCGACGCAAGCCACAAGCAACATTGTTGCGTCGTCGCTTGCGCCGGTCCTACTCTACCACAAAAGGAATCACTATCTACCCGCAAATCAACTAAGACATTGATGACCCTCTGTGTGGCATGTCGATCCATTTGGTTAGGATTGATAGATTTATTTATGGAAACTACAGTCATTGTTGCACGGCAAATTAATAGTTCAGTAGATTCAATTAAAAACACTTTAATTCCTATTGGGATCTTACGGGATTCCAAAAAAAGAGCCGATTGAAGAGGAAGAAGTAGATAAAACAATTAAAAGTATTATTTAATTTTCCACTTAACGAGCATAATCTGACTCTATTGATAGAATCCGCATAGTTGTGCTTTGACGCACGACTTTAAAAAACGATAATACCTAGTGATCCTAAAGTTTTATTAATCGATGTTAAATTAATTTTGAAAACTAAATAATTTAAAGTTAAATATGTTAAAACACGGCTCGATCGACTTGACCTATGTGGTCAGTAACTCGGCTACTGTAAATTACGAATTTATTAAAATCAGCTCGCTACTGTGCTACCGGCCCGAGCAAGATTAAATACAAAAAATAATTAATGTCGACCGAAAAATATAATTTAAACCTGTTGTCGGAAAATAAAAATGCGCCCAGACGCACTCTTCGAGATTGATGTTAACGTTTACTCAAATGTATTTTTTTTCATCTTCAACCGGTTAAAAGGCTGTTTCAGTAAGAATACAAAAAGGGAGGATTTTTAAGACTTCGCATTTTGCAAAGACCCAAAATAAAGTTTATTGTGAGCGTGGGCCGAGGCGAGTTTTGAAAAATAAAATTTTCCCGTTCGTTTTATGTATTTAATTTAAAGTCGACGCGATAAGGTATAAAATTGAATACATAAAGCGATTTTTTCATCGACTGCACACCGGATACATTTTGCAACATTGTATCATATTCATAATCATTTTTCTTGATTCGTTGTGACGTATCGCCCTGTCGGCGATCTTATCTGATCTCAAATGGTAACAATATATTGCAACAATATGAAGAAGAAATTAACTTTAATATGTTATTAAATAACATAAATGGAAATATATACAAATAAACTAAAATAAAACCGGCCAAGTACGAGTTGTAATCGCACACAGAGGGTTCCGTCATATGGCCAAGATCAATCTGTCTTTGAACCTAGTTGAAAACTACATACTTACAATTTTCATATTTATTTATGTACGTGTACTGAAAGACATTGCTTTTTGCCAAATTTAATAATTCTAGGTCAAAGGAAGTACTCTACATTTTGATTTCTTCCGACATCGCAAAATATGCGAAAATTCTTCTATTGCGTTGCGTTGTAGAAATTCTTTTTATCTATTTATCTTGATTATGCATATTTATTACAATTCTAAGACCTTATAAGCTAGCCTTAACAAACAATTTGTTGTTTTAGATAAACATTTAAAATTCCAAAAATTCTTAAGAAAGTGTTCGTGACAGCCGACAAACGATAGTCTAGAATAGTATATAATTAGAATAACATAGGCTAAGTTGTAAATAAAATATCGTATAGTTTGTCTTTTATTCCCCTTAGCTATATAAATAGGTTAAGTTAGTATAGATTATAGTTAAATAAGTCGCCAAATAAAGAGATAGTCTTGTGTGACTTTTATTTCCCCATACATAGCATACAGAGATATACAACTTAGCTTATGATAAGATAACAGTTTTCTATAGATTTTTTATGTAAATAGATTTCTTAATAAGATATATAGATAGTTTATGACAGATATAGATTAATAGTGATAATTACATATGTTTATAGTAAATAAATGGCTTATGTACATAGAGCATGGGCGACGGACGGACAGAGGGGAGCGCGGGGGGTAGGTCAACGCCGCGTTCCTATTGGCTCGACTAGCTCGCGCATACGGATACAGAGTGCGCTCGCCATTTGGGGGATAAATATACGCACAGTACCATCGCGTCTACAGTTCGCAATAGTTCAACAGTTCGCTCCAGTTCTCCAGTGAAGAAACAGAAGACAGAAGCAAAAGAAGAAAGAAGCCTGAAGAATAGTGCTGGGCTCATAGTGTATAGAATAGTGCTCTGTCCGTACGCTCGTTTCGTCCACGCTCGACTGTACCGCTGGGCAATACGACCGAATATTTTGTTTCTTTGACCGTCCGTTCATTCTATCCTGTTTCTTTGTGGTACAGTCTCGAGCGCCTACCGCGCCGCGCTTTCCCTGAGCCCAGGTGTGGAACAGAGGGACGTAGGTTCGACACCCAGCGCACCGGTGTACGGTTCGTCACGTACATTGCTGGTCCTTTCGGAGCCGGATATCACAGCGTTGGATCTACGCCCATTCGCCGCGGAAGAACTATAGAAGATGCCAGTAACAAGGTCGAGGTCCGGTCGGGGCGAGCGCACATCGAGGGCAGCGTCAGAGGCTGCCGCGCCCGTACAGCCGTCTCCGGATCAACCCGCCGTCGCTACAGCGCCCGCCGTTTCGCCGCCAGGGGCCTCCGAGCGTTCGTCGGAGGTAATAGCCTCGTCAGCGAGCGGTGTTCAGAGCAGCGGCACCACAGTCACGACCACGTCCTCCGGCACCACGGCTACCGAAGAAACCCACACTTGGACTCATGGAACCACAACAGCGAACTCGTCACACAGCACCGTCGCGAGAGAAGCCCCGCCGCGCCCCTCCGCCTCCGTCGTCGCCGCGGGAGCTGCTCCCTCGCTCCCTACAGAACGCGTAGCCTCTCCTCGTCCGTCCCGTCGCCGAAGCAGCCAGAAGAGCAAGAAATCGCTCCGCCTCGCCAAGGCCAAGGAAGAGTTACTACGCCTACAGGTCGAACTCGCCGCCGCCCGCGTCGCCGCCCTAGAAGAAGAATCAGATACAGAAGACGACGACACGGTGATCAGTGAACAGGAAACGGCGCGTCGAGTCACCGACTGGCTGGACACCAGTCAACCGCAGCTTGCCATCGCAGATCAAGCATACAATCCGTCGCCTGCAGTGCAACAAGATATCACGACGCCAGCCGCGCAAGCTACAGTGGCGCCACCACCGATCGTCGTGAAACCACAGGTACTGCAAACTACAGTAAACACAGTGCAGCGCGCGTCACCCCCACCGACCCCGCGCGCCCCTCAGATGCCCGTTTCGTCACCGGCGGGAGAAAATACTACAGTCGCCGTTCGCCAGCCTCATAGCATCGATATCACCGAGCTCGCGAATGCCTTCGCTCTCGCCGCGCGATCGGGAACCCGTCATGTGCAAGAATTGCCCCCGTACTACGGATCGTATCAAGAATGGTTGTCGTTCCGTGCCGCATATCAAGAAACATCGCCGCATTACTCCGACATCGACAACATGGCCCGCCTACGTCGCAGCATACGTGGAAAAGCCAAAGAAGCCGTCGAGACTCTACTCATCCACACAGGCAAGCCAGAAGTTATTATGAAGACGCTCGAGTCCCGTTTCGGTCGTCCCGACGCTATCGCCATCTCCGAATTGGAGCGCCTGCGTTCACTGCCGCGCCCCAACGATACGCCTAAGGACATCTGTATCTTCGCTACTCGAGTGGTCAACATCGTAACAGCGCTGCAAGCTCTCGGCAAGATATTCTACGTATACAACCCGGAAGTCACAACGAAGACAGTCGACAAGCTTCCTCCGACGCTGCGATACCGCTGGTACGACTTCGAAGCAGAACAGAGTGAAGACGAAGCGGACCTGGTCAAGTTGGCTCGATTCCTACAGCGCGAAGCGACAGATGCGGCCGGCACGCACTACCGGAGGCAATACCTACACACACAGATACGAAGACTCCACAGCGGCGGGACCGTCAACAGAAAACATTCGCCGCGACCGAGTCGTCGAAACCTACAGCACAGAAAAAGGAGTGTGTCGTCTGCGGCAAACCCGGCCACGCTCCCTCCGCATGTCAACAGTTCATAGAAGCGGATCCGAACGGAAGATGGGAATTTGCCAAGAACAAGAGGCTGTGTTTCCGTTGTCTCATCTACCGACACCGAGGTCACACGTGTGAGAAGAAATCCTGTGACGTCGATGGGTGCACCCGCACTCACCACAGCTTACTTCACTTCACGAAGAAGGAAGAACCCAGTGAAATCGTCGCCTCAACGTGGACACAGAGGAAGCGCGCCCAGGCCTTCCTAAAGATAGTCCCAGTTCGTCTCTCCGGTCCCAAGGGCGACATTTCTACCTACGCTCTGTTGGACGACGGTTCGACCATATCGCTCCTCGACGAACAAATAGCACAGAAGATTGGCGCAAGAGGACCAGTCAGCCCTCTACACATAGAAGCCATCGGGAAGACAGAAGTTGACGCTACACAGTCGCGACGTGTATCCTTCACCATCCACGGGGCAGACAGTAGCTACAGAATGCAAGCGCGCACGCTCAGCAGCCTACGTCTATCGCCACAACGCATCACCAACGAAGATCTGGCCGGCTGCGATCACTTCACAGACATCGCCGACCACCTCAAGTACCAAGATGCGACGCCGAAACTACTCATCGGGCAAGACAACTGGCACATGCTACTCGCCACAGAAGTACGAAGAGGTCGACGCGATCAGCCGGTCGCATCTCGTACGTCGTTGGGATGGGTGTTACACGGCGCACACACCCGTACACTAGGACAGCGCGTACACTACGTCAACCATATCGTCGAGCCGAGCAACACAGAAGAGGTCAGCGTCGACAACAGAATGGACGAACAGCTGAAACACCACTTCGCGTTGGAGTCCCTCACTATAGCACCGAGACAACCACGCAGCGACCCCGAACAGCGAGCACTCGTCATGTTAGAAGAAAACACACAGCAACGAGACGACGGGCGTTACGAAACAGCGCTGCTTTGGAAGTCAACAGACGTTGTAATGCCTAATAATTACAACAATGCCTACAGAAGATTATTATCTACAGAACGCAAGATCGACAGGGACCCCCAACTCAAGAAGAAGTACGAAGAACAGATGGACGCGCTCATCGCCAACGGTTACGCCGAGCGCGCGCCGCCAAGATCGCCTACCAACGATTGCCTACTCACCGGTCCGGATCTCCTGCAGTCACTGCCCGGCGTGCTCATGCGTTTCCGACAGCATCCAGTGGCCGTCATGGCTGACATCAAGGAAATGTTCATGCAGGTCAAGATAAGAACAGAAGATCGTGACGCACTACGGTACCTGTGGCGGGGAGACAAGAGGGGTGATCATCCGCCGGACGAATACAGGATGACTTCGTTGATTTTCGGCGCGACGTCATCGCCGGCCACAGCGATCTACGTGAAAAACGTAAATGCGAAGAAGTTCCAGGAATCCCATCCCGAAGCCCACGATGCGGTCGTGCGAAACCACTACGTTGACGACTACCTACAGAGTTTTCCGAACGAAGAAAAAGCGATCAAGACAGCGAGCGACGTGCGCGATATACATCGGCGGGCCCACTACGAGTTGCGTCAATGGACATCGAACTCTGCGCGCGTTCTACAGGGCCTAGGCGAGGCCAACATCGAACAGACAGCCATCGATCTACACGACGGGTCGAAAACAGAACGAGCTCTCGGATTGATCTGGAAGCCGACAACAGACGAGCTCGCCTTCAACCTGGACTTGGCGCGGCTACCACAGGAAATAGTCAACAACAGCAAGCCGACCAAGAGGGAAATTCTTAAAGTCGTAATGTCTTTATTCGACCCGCTTGGTTTCGCCTCAATAGTGACAACGCGCGCCAAACAACTTCTACAGGAGATATGGCGAAGAGGAACAGGCTGGGACGACCCAGTAACAGAAGACATAGCGAAACAGTGGCAAGAGTGGATGAATCATCTCCGCGCACTTCGTGACGTCACCATTCCGAGATGTCTACGGGGCTACAGCGACGCGCAAAGAAGAGAGCTACATACGTTCGTCGACGCCAGCGAAGCCGCCTACGCAGCCGCGCTATACTGGCGCATAGTTCATCCGAATGGCGAGATATCGCTATCACTAGTTCTCGCCAAAGCACGTGTCGCACCGCTGAAAGTGACATCAATCCCTCGCCTGGAACTTCAAGCCGCCGTTATGGGGTGCCGAATGGCCGCGGCGGTCATCGAAGAACACGACAGCAAGCCAGACGAGAAGATTTTTTGGACCGACAGCAAGACAGTGCTTACGTGGCTCAAAAACGGCGCGCGCACCTACCGTCCATACGTCGCTCATCGAATCGCCGAAATAGAAGAAAATAGTACAGTCAGCGAGTGGCGATGGGTGCCCACAAAGTTGAACGTCGCGGACGATGCTACGCGGGATGTACCACAAGGCCTCGACAACAATCACCGCTGGTTTCGAGGCCCCGAGTTCCTACGCCAACATCCATCAACATGGCCGTCTGACAGTCCTACGCCTATAGAAAAAACTGGAGAAGAAAAAACATGTCACTACAGCACAGAAGACGTCGGCCGCTCTCCGGGAATGTATTCCAGACGTCCACAGGTTTTCCCGGTGGGAGCGGGTCCTACGTTCCACGGCGCGGGTCCTACAGTTCATAGATCTGCTAAGAAAAAAGAACACAGAAGCCGTGCATTACAAGCGCACGCGAAAAAACACAGAGAAGGATCCGGCGTGGCACAAAATCAACAAAAATAATAGAAAACAGAAAACTACAGTACAGAAGGGTGAAAAACCGCAGCGACAGTACCTACAGATCCCCGCCGCGACGCTGCGCGACGCTGAAAAGTTATTAGTTCGAGCGAGCCAGCAAGAAAATTTCGCCAACGAAATAACAGCACTCGCCTGCGGGAAGGAAATTAGCAACAACAGTCGACTGCGCCCCCTAGCGGTCGAACTTGTCAACGGAGTGATAACGATAAGGTCAAGAATCGCCGCCGCAACAAACATAGAAGATACTACGAAGAGACCACCGGTGTTAGACGGAGATCACTACACTACGCGACTCTACATAGAATATGTACATAGAAGTCTACACCACGCCGGCGTAGAGACGACAATCAACGAGTGTCGACAGAGTTTTTGGATTTTACGCCTGCGGCCAACAGCGCGGGCTATCATTCATCGCTGCATTCCGTGTCGTATTAGAAGAGCTACGCCACCGACTCCGCCGACCGGTGATCTACCGCACTGCAGACTAGCACATCACAGAAGACCATTCACCTACACGGGATGGGACTACTTCGGGCCGCTCACAGTCACAGTCGGACGCGGCACACAGAAGCGCTATGTGGCGTTGTTCACATGCCTTACAACACGCGCCGTACACCTGGAAATCGCCGCATCGCTCAGCACTGACTCCGCAGTACTGGCATTCCGAAGATTCATAGCTCGAAGAGGATGCCCAACAGAAATGTGGTCAGACAACGGCACGAATCTCCGAGGTACGGCGACCGAACTCCGCGAGGCAGCCAGGGCAACAGAACAGGAGGCGAACAAGAGGTCAATCAGCTTTAGGTACATACCACCAGGGGCCCCATTCATGGGAGGGGCATGGGAGCGACTCGTCAGAAGTGTGAAGACTGCACTCACCACCGTGCTGCACGAGCGACATCCGACAGAAGAGACACTCTCCACACTACTCGCAGAGGCCGAATACACAGTCAACAGTCGGCCCCTGACACACGTCTCAGTCAACTCCGAAGATCCCGAAGCCATCACCCCTAACCACTTTCTCCTGGGTGGTTCAGCGCGAACTCCGAGCGCCGGCACCTTCGACGACAGCGACCTCATCGGGCGTCCCCACTGGCGCGCCTCACAACGCCTTGCCGATCTCTTCTGGGCAAGATGGCTACGCGAGTACCTGCCTGACTTGCAACACAGGCGGGAGCCCCACGCTAAGGGCCCCGCAATCCGAGCCGGCGACGTCGTGCTGATCGCCGATGGGACCCTGCCGCGCAACACATGGCCGCGCGGCATCGTCATCGCCGTGCACCCTGGACCGGATGGAGTCACCAGAGCGGTCGACGTGAGGACGAAGGGCGGAGTCCTGCGGCGGCCAACGAAGAAGCTGGTGATCCTGCCTACAGCGTCGGCTGCACTCCCGGGAAAAACAGAATGCGACGACCTGGCGGACGACGCACGGCGGGAGAATGTTCGTGACAGCCGACAAACGATAGTCTAGAATAGTATATAATTAGAATAACATAGGCTAAGTTGTAAATAAAATATCGTATAGTTTGTCTTTTATTCCCCTTAGCTATATAAATAGGTTAAGTTAGTATAGATTATAGTTAAATAAGTCGCCAAATAAAGAGATAGTCTTGTGTGACTTTTATTTCCCCATACATAGCATACAGAGATATACAACTTAGCTTATGATAAGATAACAGTTTTCTATAGATTTTTTATGTAAATAGATTTCTTAATAAGATATATAGATAGTTTATGACAGATATAGATTAATAGTGATAATTACATATGTTTATAGTAAATAAATGGCTTATGTACATAGAGCATGGGCGACGGACGGACAGAGGGGAGCGCGGGGGGTAGGTCAACGCCGCGTTCCTATTGGCTCGACTAGCTCGCGCATACGGATACAGAGTGCGCTCGCCATTTGGGGGATAAATATACGCACAGTACCATCGCGTCTACAGTTCGCAATAGTTCAACAGTTCGCTCCAGTTCTCCAGTGAAGAAACAGAAGACAGAAGCAAAAGAAGAAAGAAGCCTGAAGAATAGTGCTGGGCTCATAGTGTATAGAATAGTGCTCTGTCCGTACGCTCGTTTCGTCCACGCTCGACTGTACCGCTGGGCAATACGACCGAATATTTTGTTTCTTTGACCGTCCGTTCATTCTATCCTGTTTCTTTGTGGTACAGTCTCGAGCGCCTACCGCGCCGCGCTTTCCCTGAGCCCAGGTGTGGAACAGAGGGACGTAGGTTCGACACCCAGCGCACCGGTGTACGGTTCGTCACGTACAGAAAGAGTACAAGAGTAGTTTTCCCGTGCTAAACTCTTGATTGATGAACAAACACACTAGAATTTCATCTCTCAAGTGAAAACTGACATTAGAGAAACGAAACTTATACAAAAGCGTGATTATATGTTTGTATGTACCTTTACACACGTCTACACTACACACTCTTTTCATGTTTGTATACCTAGGTGTTTCTTTTTTTTATTTAACTTTTTAAGTTCCTCCAGTTTTTGCATTCGGCCCGGTTCGGTCCTGCGCGAAATTATTTCAACTTAATAGAAATTTTCTTCTCTGGGCAAAATCCTCATTTCAATCTTCGATTTTTTGGATATTTTTTAAATGGTTTCTTTGTTTATAAAATTACTGATGTGCTTCAGTAATTGCTAACTAAGCGAAACTTGGATAAATGAAAATTAAAAAGATAATTGTCAAGTATGGACATGTTCCGGGGGGCGTCGTGGTAGAATGTTCGCGATCCCATGACGCCCCCAGCAACGGCAGACGCGGAAACGCCGCAGGGGGTTTTAGTGGGTAGTCTGGGCCGACTAGCGGCCTAGGAGTCCCACACTCAGTGCCTAAATGCATTTCCCCCTGCGAAATCAAAAAAAAAAAAAAAGTATGGCCATGTTAGGTACTAAATTTAAAAGCCTATGCGCTAATTTCAGGCTCGATAATAACTAGATAAGTTTCCGGCAGTTCATTAAAAGGCAAGCTCAATAAACTCATTACACGGCCAATCATTTGTTACTTCGGGCTCGGGGTGCGCCAGCTCCGTATTAAGGAGTAATGATGAAAAGCAGAGCCTGGACTTAATAGCCTCCCAGCGTATTACCGGTATTAGTTCCGAGGTAATTTAGTCATTTATCGAGTGTCAGACGCGCCGAGCGATGCTGCGGCTTGTGAGTTGCGAGTCCGCATCAGGGGACCACACTGCAGTTTGAAATACTTAAATATCCTACATAATTCTATACATGTCCTAACTATATCATCTAGTTCATCTCACCCACTTGTAGGCTTTTGCCCACTGCTGGGCAAAAGCCTCTTGGGGGTTTGGGTCGACTGACTTTGTGAATGGAACTCCTTCGTGGTTGCAGTCGAACCAATTAAACCCCCTTGTGCGATTATTACACGCCATCCTTCTCTGTCGTAAGCTTTTCTGTACTACCTCCTACAAAACCAATGATAAGTTTACGAAACTCAATATGCTATTGAAGGCTCCTTGGTCATCATGGATCAGGATGCATGCATCCTAATGCATGCATAGTAAGTATTTTTAGGCATTTACAGGTAAACAAACTGCTGCGACACACCGCGTATGTTTTTATTTCGAACCAAATGTTTCACAGAATTTCCAAAAGCCGTCATGGTCACATGATCGAATTTACTAAAGTGCCTATTGAATTCGAAGTACACAAAAAAGTCCTATTGTGAAGCGTTGCATGGAGTCCCTAGCCGTAGTATGCAACAGTGTTGCGCTCGCTATATTTTGCACATCATATTTTACCGAGCAACGAGTGTGGTGTGTGTAGGAGGGTATTATGTGTCATTATGCTGCTCGCCTGTGTGCGCCGCTTATCTCAGCTTGTATCGCATTATTGATTTTAATCGGTGCTACTAGTCTACGTGATTTATGCTCTCGTGCGGTAGTAAGTAACGGGCATGGGGAATTTAAATTGTTTTCGTGCGGCGTTGGATTATCTTCATTAACAACGAGCCTGGCATAGCTGTTTGGCCTCATATATCTGACAGTGTGAATACGTTCTTGGAAACTCTATGAACTCGTACAGGCAGGGGTTAACTTGCCTTGCCCTTTATGTCATCTTTATTATTATTCAACTAGCTTTTTCCCACGATTTCGTCCGTGCGGAATATACTTAGTTAAATATCTAAGGAAGAGTGAGTTAGTTTTCGGCCACTAGGCCCAAAAGGGCACCAAATTGGACTGATCTAAATCTAAGCAGTACTAACAATATTTTATTATATATTATACTAGCTTTTGCCCGCGGCTTTGCCCGCGTGAATTTCCCACGGGAACAGTGCTTTTTCCCGGGATAAAAAGTAGCCTATGTGCTATTCCAGGTCATTATCTACCTCTGTACCAAATTTCATCGAAATCCGTCCAGTAGATTTTGCGTGATTGAGTAACAAACATCCTCACAAATTCACAAACTCACATCCAAACATTCGCATTTATAATATTAGTATGGATTTTTATCATTGTGACTCACCAACCCTGATTCTAGATGTGGAATATTTTAATAAACAAAAATTATTTTTTTCTCTTTTTAAAGTATTTCATGGCACTGTACAACATTGGTCGAAGTAAATTCGGCCGTCGAATTTGAATGAGTATGCAAATGGTTTTCCTCTTTCGCTTTCAGCTCACATCGCGTCTCATCCATCCAGTCTCGATCTGATTAGCAATTTTGTTGTGACAGCATAAATAACAAACAAAAGGGAATGCTTCACAGTTATTCTACCAAGGATTTATTTCAAAATATGTATTCTTAGTACAGTCGTCGTAATCCTTTCCGAAATACCGAGATATTTGCTACAGCCGCCGCGCGCCGTATATTTTGTATTTCGAAGCATCACAAAATATACAAATAACAAGAAATACAATCTGTATATGCCTTAAAAAATGGACGGTGACTGACTGATTGGTATGGTATCAACGCAGAGATAAAGCCGCTGAACTTAAAAAAAAATTCTGCATAGAAGTTCGTTATATGTATAGCGAAAGTGAGCAATAAGAAAGGAATTTTGAAATGGGTGAAATACACAGACATAATATTACCTAGACCCCGCAAGTCTCATCGCCTGCATAGAAAACGAGCGTGTCAATATTTTTTTACCTACTGTGACGTCACATAAGCGATTTAATGATGGGAACGCTCGCCATCCATGCAAACGATTCAAAGGTGTCGCCGCCGCGCCGCCGCCCTTTACTTTCCAAATTGATACTGTAAGCAATTTTACAATACCGATATTATAATCGATTATTCGAGTTCATCGACAGAGGAATGAGAAAACGGCAGAGAAATGATAAATCATTAATAACTTGTCTTTTTACACGACTGACCAAAAAAGGAGTGTTATGTTTTCAGGGTTCATGTATGTATGTATGTATGTAAGTTTCTTTATTCCACCGTAAGTCCTGAACGGCTTAACCGATTTTGATGTGAGAGGTATTTTTAGATTCCTTGCATTCCTCCGAGTGACATAGGCTATATGACGTCACCATAAAAACAAAATGGCGGATTATATATGCGATAAATAGCAGACCAAAAAAATAAAATTTAATCAATCTTATCGAGTGGGGTATCAAATTGAAGGGCTTTAGAAGGCGATTTCAAAAATGTATATAACTTATGTAAATGTATATGTTTGTATGTACTTTTTGAGTAAAAACTCGTCAGTCGTGTTTTTTATTTTTAATAATTAGCTTGTTCTCTACTACTGCGAAGCTAAAAGAAAGGTTAATGATTTTAATCAAGTTGGATACAAATTACATTGTTTGTATGTATGCATGTTTGTTCTGCGATAACTCTCGAACCGTTGATCCGATTTTGATGAAACTTGGAATATACATAGAAATTATTAATAGAATGTTTAAGTTTGTTGTGCATCTAAATAGGTCCAGCCGTTTTTGAGATATTCGATTTTTTATTTAAATACATATTTTATTTTAATTTTCGCGAGGGTTCCGTTTTTACCTTTTGAGGTACGGAACCCTAAAAAAATACATGACACAGAATATCATTCCTCTGTCATTATCATTCCTCTGTTTCCAAATTGATTAGGCTTTTAGAATCGATTAGCTTTTCTGTGCGGTACAGCACTATTTGCCTTTTTTGACAGAAAAATGAGATAAGTGATCGTACCACTAAGCTAAACGACGTGTGAACGTATAGTTCGTTTTAACATTCATTGCGTGTTTTTAAAGATAAGCCCTACAACACTCCTTTTAAAAGCGGCAATGTATTTTAAATCAACAATACACACTCGCATACATAGTTTTCTTTGTAAAATCGCCAAAACCGTGCCGAGAACACAAAATAATTGTTTTTTTAGTTAAAAACAACACCATTTTAAAACAAAATTACTTACCGATGAAAAGAAATGTTTCCTTTATCTCGTCCCCATTTTTGTGTATTGTTTCTTCAACTCAATACCGCGCAATTAGGCATTTTTTACTTTTTGTAATACGTCTGACTGCGAGAACGTTCGACCGCGGACTGAATGAACGAGCGTTAAATGAAGTTGAATCATCTTCCGTTTTACACGCGAAGTACATACACTTGCGGGGTCTAGGTAATATTATGTCTGTGGTGAAATACGAAATTCGTGCAGGCGAAATCGAGGGCAAAGGCTAGCATTCTTGCCTATATATCCTACTATCCTAATCCAAACTAATATTATAAATGCGAAAGTGAGTTTGTTTGTTTGTTGGTTTGTTTGTTTGTTACCTCTTCACGCTTTATCTACTGAACCAATCTTCCTGAAATTTCGCATACACATAGCTGGAAGTACAGAGAAGGACATAGGGTACCTTTCATCCCGGGAAAAAGCACTGTTCCCGGGCGAAAGCTAGTAATAAATAAAGTAGCATAGAATTTTAAGGCAATCCAACTCAGATATTTTTGCTCTTGAATTACAAAATTGCATCTAACCTTAAAAATAAAACCACGATACCGAAGCAAACTGTACCTCATGCATTAACTTATATGCAACGATTGTGCCGCGACGTATGAATGCAAAAGGGCTTATTAAGCGAAATCCTTGTACAAGATGATTGATGACACGCGTACCGATGCGAATACCTATAGCTCAGTAAAGTACATTGTACAAAACATTAGTTAGAGTTACTATAACCAAAAACATAGAACATGGTGCAAAAACGAATAGATCGCATGAGGTAGTACGCCTATTGTAAAACAATTTTTATCTAAAACGCAGTGAATGAACGGTTAATTAAATAGAGAACAACTATTACAATAAAACAGGGTATCTACGATAAAAAAAAGTTATTTAAGTACTCAAACTAACTTCAACTCAACTTAACTTAACTTAACTTAACTTTTTAAACTCTTTTAAGTAAACTAAAGTAAACTGACTAACATCAAGATTAAGTACAAGAATTATTAAATGAAAATATCATTAGGTGTTTTAAAAATAATATAATCGAAGGTAAAGTAGATGCTAGGAGATGAAGAGGAATACCATGAAAGCCTTGAAAAAACACAAAGTATACAAATGACAAACAAATAGCCGATCATAGAGTCATAGAAATTAGAAAACACTCGTCAGTCAAGAACGTATTCTGAAGAAATAATACAACAGATCAATTAGATTTGCTGTGGTGTATTATTATTATTGTGCGGTGCTGAAATCGCTAAATATTTACATTGACATTTGATTGCGTTAACTTATAATGTAAGTTTGACTTAACATAGCTGATAGTCTGATAGAGACCGTTGACTCAAGTTGACATTGTATCAGATGACACAATTTCAACTTGTTACTTCCACACGTTGTTGAGAAAAATGACAGACGGACAACTCTTGTGATAACCCATAGTACCCATCAACTTTTCTACGGAACTATCAGTGTGCGCGTCCAACTCTTACTTGGCCGGGTTACATATGTATATTCAAACTGTTTACCTATTCACTAAGCTCACTTTATTGCTCAAGCTCTATCTATAATGATACAAAATATTATACTAACTCTATGGTTGTAACTAGAGATGGGCGCTTGGATAAATTTCCGGAAGGTAAAAATGGGAAAGAATGGGTAGAATTGGTAAAAATTAATTTATACCCATTTATACCCGATATTTTTTATTTATACCGGGAAGAAATTAAAATGAAAGTAAATTATCCTTATTTTCTTTAATACTGATAAAATAATAATTAAAGTATAAATATTAGGTGTGTTTTGATTATAAGGAAGATAAATAACTAGTTGTTTTCGGTTCAAATATTAAAAAAACATAAACAACAGATTTAAAATCATATGTATTCAAATAATATTTTGAAAATAATGATGCATTTTTAGTATATGGCTGTTTAAAGTAGAATTAACAAAAAAATCAAAACATCTTCAGTTGTATTATAGACTAACTTTTGCCCGCAGCTTCGCCCGCGTGAATTTCCTTCGAGAACAGTGCTTTTTCCCGGGATGAAAAGTATCCTATGTCCTTCTCAGTACTTCTAACTATGTGTATGTGAAATAGGAAGATTGGTTGAGTAGATAAAGCGTGAAGAGGTAACAAACAAACTCACTTTCACATTTATAATATTAGTTAGGATTTGGAGGTAACTTCGCAATATTTTTCTATCGAGAAAATTTTATGCAAGCGTGTTTTTGAGAGAGTTAGTAATTAAGTTCCATAACGACCGGTCCTGCGCTGCCCGCATCCGGTCTTTATGGAAATCCTTGGGGGAGGCCTTTGTCCAGCAGTGGACGTCTTTCCTCTGACAGAGAGAGAGAGAGTGTAATTAAGTTGGCTGACATTCGTGTAAGGCGGGCCTTACGATTCGATGATCGCCTAGCCGTTCAATAGAATTCCGGCATTTGGCAAACTTGTTCGTCGCCCCGGCATAACATTTATCGTCTAAAACCAGTTGGCTGCGAATGAGTCAGAATAAAGGTACCTATATCTTGTCAGGTCTTTTTGTAACCAAAACGTAAATTGTACACTTTATAAGTATTTTTATACACAGTACTTAATTTAAAAACTAAATATGTGCTTATTTCATAATAAATCTTAACGATATATTGTAAAACTAGCTGTCGCCCGCGGCTTCGCCCGCGTGAGTTTCGCTTAGATGAAAAATCTCTCTTGGAGCTTTTCATCAGATGTTCCAGATCTTCAATTTTTATACGTCAGCAGAAAATGCTCATCAGGTTGAACGATTTTTGCTAAGGCGCCATTTCCATATATGTTATAGTGTAGTTGGTCTCTTGGAGCTTTTCATCAGATGTTCCAGATCTTCAATTTTTATACGTCGGCAGAAAATGCTCATCAGGTTGAACGATTTTTGTTAAGGCACCATTTCCATATTACTTATAGTTTAGCTGTTCCGTTATGGTTCTTCATCAGGTGTTCCAGTTTTCAAAATGAATTATAGCCTATATGTTGCCCAGGCTTAATAGCTATACAACAAAAAAAGTTTCATTCAAATCCGTCCAGTAGTTTTTGCGTGAAACGCGTACATACATACAGACAGACAGACAGACAGACAGACAGACAGACAGACAGACAGACAGACAGACAGACAAGAAATTCCAAAAAATTTTTTTTGCTTTCTATTGTTCTTTTTAGGTCTCCCTCTATCCATTTCAGTCAAAAATATTAAATGTACAGACAAAATTTTTTTACTGTTTTATTATATGTATAGATATCGTAATTACAAACATTTTAATTGATTTTAATTTTTACCCGGTATAAATTAAAAATTCCTGGGAAAATATGGGTATAAATGGATAAATTTCCGAGTCTCGGAAATTTATCGGGTAAATGCCCATCTCTAGTTGTAACACATTGACTCACCGTCTGCTTTTGAAAATACATTTGTAAAGACGACAAATGACTGATTATTGCTGCATTTTATTAAATTTAGGAACTTTATGATGTTTGCCTTTGAAATTTATGTTTTTTGTGTAAAGTGCAGTGCATACAAAAAGGCTGGCAGACATATAAAAGATTTAATGTCTAACTTAAGTTGTGGCTTGACGATTTGTTACTTCACTTTGACAATAACTTAAGAAAGGACAGGCTTTTTATTACTTTACGAGATATTTTCTTTATTTCTTGGTAAATTTTTACGACGGTATAAGTAGTGTCCTAATTGCTTATAAGGGCGCACATTTTGAGTGATTTAATAGCAATTATGGCCATAGAAGAATAAAAATGTTTAAGTATTCGATTCGCAGCTTATTTTCATGACTCAGCACACTTAATTACCTCCATCAAGCCTATAAAATTAGTGGGTACGCCTTTTAAATTTCATTTTCAAATTAAAGCAGATATTAATTTGCTCATTTATATGCCTTTAGGTAGTTTTATTTAAGTATTTTAAACAGGTGGTGTTTTAATTAACTAAAGTTACAAAGAACTTCAAATTATTTGTTGGACGAGGGGAAGTAGAGGGGGAATATAAGAGTATTTGTCCGCTTTTATTACCCCGGATGCCGCTAGAGCCCCGGATACATTTGATCAACTATGCAGCTTACGAAAAAATATCTCAGTATCTATATTGTACAATAACAAGCGTATGGCAGTGAAGTTACTACCGTTTTAGATTATGGCAATGCGACCAACCATTGCCATTAACTTGGTGATTGTAGCAAATTTAGATACCTAGCAGTATTCTATACAATACATTTAAGCGTTTTTTATTCCTGATCTTATGTTAGTAGGCTTTATTTCTTAATAAATAAATTGAAGCTTCAATGTGCACACAGCCGATTCCGTCTGGACAGTAATGGCGGTCTAACGCAGGCGGCCGAAAAAGAACGAGTGGGCAAATTGTTTTAAATGAGCAGGTAAGGAGCGCGTGACCTACAGACAGACTGATGATGCAAATAAAGGAGTGCGGTTATTATGCATCATATCTTGATCAATTTGTACTCTTTTTTTGTGCAGACGTGACGAAATTTTACCAATCGGAGCGATGTTTAGATAATGGTTTTGGGAATTGTGATGGTCGGGATGATTCAGATTAGTATTCAGAAACTTAGTCTAGTTTCTGGCCCGCATATTTACAAAATGACCTTAAACTCATCACAGTTATTCTTAACTATCACACATAATAAAACTAAGTCCCATGTGACATCTCAAAACGAACCGATTTTCTTGCCGTTGTTGGAATGATTCTTGAGGAAGCTTTAGCAAATTCTGACCAAGACATTCTGAACAAAACTGATTTTGTCTTGTGCACAGACAGATTTTGATTCCAAATTAACATTTAACGGCATATTTTTTCTTGTATTTGCTTTTTTGGGGTCATTAGTATCAGCATAGATTTATTTACTTCGCGCTATTTTTACATGGAGTATCTGAAAATAGCCTTAGATCGAGAGTCTTGGAAGAAGGAGAGAGAGGCCTTTGGCCAGTACTGGGACATAGATGGTTAATAAATAATCTGAAAATGAGACATCACACTCACCGGCTCGACGTCTCCTTGTCCGTCCTTGCCAAGGCCCTCGCCTTTGGACCAGCCCATTTTCTGCAGCAGCTTGAAGCCTTTGTTTTCGGCAGCTATAAACCTGTCCCGAAAAATAACACGTCAATAACTTTTTAACACTTTACAGCTCAACCCTCGGAAGATAGGGCTCTGTTCCGTAGTTTGCTTTTAGCGTACACGCACCATACAGATGCGACCTAAAAGCTGTTATAGGCTGTTAATCGCGATTCACATTTATTTATTCTAGCCCGCGGCTTCGCCGGCGTGAATTTTCCACGGGAATAGGGAACAGTGCTTTTTCCCGGAATGAAAGGTACCCTATCCTTCTCAGTACTTCTACCCTAAACGTACCCTATCCTTCTCAGTACGTCTAACTATGTGTATGCGAAATTTCAGGAGCATAGGTTGGGTAAATAGAGCGTGAAAAGATAACAAACAAATAAAAACTTGTAACGCCCGCCTTATCCGGGCTTATGCATGTGGTCGGCCTTATATCGGCAGAGCACCTCTTTGCAATTCTCTTTGATTGAATTATTGCTTAGCAACTAAGTTTTTGTTTGGAAATATAAAGAAGTGGAAGATATGTAAAACTATTCTATTATAATTAATAAATACGCTGATGTGAAGTCGTGTTATCTTCCCTCCTTTTATACTGGCGCCCAACGTGGGGCTAGAGAACCTAGTCTAGTCTCGCAATGTCTAGGTCGACACGAGCGAGGACTGCTGGCCTTGGCCGACGGGAAAGCGTCCCGGCGGCGGTCAGCGACAGTGGCAGTGAACCGGAGGAATTTGGTGCGGCGGTGGATCGGCAAGCGGCTCCGCGCGATAGCGAGCCTGCTAGCGTCCCGTTCGCCAACCGGGAGCCGTTTGACCCCGAACGGCTAATGCACATGATGGAGGTTTTTACCCGCACGCAGGCGGAGCTATGTGATGTTGGCACAAAAGGGGTGGATTGAAACAACGAGCGCGGAGTAAATACTGATTTTAATTCTATAAAATATTTCTTATATACTAACATACAATAAACCTTTTAATTGGGTGGTCGTCACATGATAGGCATCAGATTACAAAGAGAACGCCGAAGCTTCTATAACAAAGGATGCCGCCTGCATTCCTATCTCAAGTTACAATATAAATATTTATTTAATTTGATACTTTTCATGTTAAATATTAATTTGATACCTTTTTGTTTATATCTATTGAATCTATACATACTACATCTCCTTCCTTTTGGAAAAAAAAATGTAACATATATATGGACTTTTTTTTTTCATTATACAATCTTTGGTTTTATGAATTATTTTTACTTTATCTTTACCAAGTTTTCTATTTTATATTTACTTTCGACCAGTTTTATCAGATTATTACAATAATTACAATCTGAGAGGTATCAAATTTGATTTTCAACTTATCTGTATGTTTATCTAGTGGTTAACTTCCATATGATACATATTATATTACATAATCTTTTCATAAATAAATAAGGTATTGAAAACTGGATACAATGGTATTGATGAATTAGTTTAAATCATTCTTTCAAGCCAAATACACTTAGGTTACTGAACAACTATCGTATATGCTTAAGAACTTCTGTTTTCCTTTTTTTTTTTTTTTTTATATGTACTTAACATTTTCATCGGAAACTAAAATAAGCAGATACATATTCATCCTTACCGAACGATCTAAGTAACTTCTACAGATCTCTCATTATTTAATTGACTTATTGTTAAATTTTATCAACATATATTTTCCTTATGTTAATCTTAGTCTTATTAATGTATCTATTAAAATTTCGTTACATTAAAATATTGTCTTTATCATATAGGTATGTGTATTCCTCAATTTTTATTGTATATTCTCATTCTTTAGTCACATTTTTAATTTTTTATTATCGTAATATTTATTTGTCAAATCTTAGTTATTTTTTTTTATTGTGAATATACCTGTCTTATGGTAATTACCCACCTGAATACGATATCGTTTAGATCGTGTCTATATTTAGTCCCTATTTTATTATATATTTCTTCTAAAATAATGCACATTTTTCCATATAATTGTCATTGAGTGTTTTGAATGGGGAAAACAGTGACATTTATTTTTCTTGATTATTACATCATAAAACTAAAGGTTTGTCAAGTGAAGCTCTATTTTAATAATGATTAGTTTTTTCTTCGTTTTTCGAATTGAAACATATTTTTTGGAATAAAATTCGTTCACAGTACATCTTCAAATATTAGTAAAATCACTGAAATTTTCGATAAAAAAAGTTTACTCAGTTTACTGGTAACAGATACAAAATATTTTCAATTTTGTGTAGTATATGTAATTCTACAAGTAAAATAGTATGTTTTCAGGCGCTATCCCAAAAGTCGAAATTTTGTTGACCAGTGTTTATCATTAAACATTGATAAAATTTATTTTAAAATATCCATGAGTAACACAATTTAATAATATTTATTTAAACCCATGATTAATACGAACAGAGTTTACTCGTGAAGTATAGTTACAGATTACAATTAGTGTTAATTTATTTCAATAGGTTCACGAAAGTTAACCGATATCTAGTATTATCTAAAACTGCATTTTAAGATAACTAATTTATTAATTGTATGAACAGAAAGTTTTAGACAGTATTCCTTTTGTAATAAATTACTAAAATTAAATTTTCAAATAATAAAATGGTCAGTTTGTCTGGCGTATTGGCTGATAGTTAAGATAAATTGACTTGTTCTGAAAAACTTTTACTTAAATTTTACGTTACAAAGGTAGTCTTGAAGGAATTACTTTTGCAATATAATATAATAACTTGTGAACCGTGAACTATAACAGTGTATTTAAATCAACAAAAGTTTTAATTAAAATATGGCAATTTTTTTTTTTTTTTTGTATTGTTTTTCCTTACGTTTATTGTGTCCTTACCGTCATGTAATGTTGGTCGGCGTAGCTAATCGTTGGCGTCTAATAACTTCGAATTAACTTTTTTTTTCGATAACTAGATTGTCAGTGAATGCGAAGATTTCTTAAAAAAAAACTATAATGATATTGTTTGATTACTTTCATTAATATTGCTAATGTTTTAGCGAAAAGTTTGTATGAAGCTCACATTTGTATTACTAAATTTTGACAAATATTTGATTAAAAAATACTTTTAAAAATATTAATGTAAATATACGGAAAGTTTTTTTTTTTTCTTTTGTACCGAAAGTCTATCACGTGATATCCTGCATCATGTAGAAGAAACAGAAGAAACAACTATTATACGGAATATTCACTGCACCTCACCACTCTTTGTATGTTGAGTCCCTTTCGTATGAAATTTCCCAAATAAATATGTTTTCACTACTATAGATCCTGTTCATTTTAGCTACTGCCTTTGTTCCATCCTCAAATTCTGCGTCTAGAGTGTTCACTAGCATGGAAAAAGTTGTTCCCGTGATTTTTCGGGGACACAGCAAGCTGCTTCCTGTTTTGCCTTCAATATATGCTCTAATGGCCAGTCTCCCTTCCTTCCAATATAATTGTGCACCTTCGTATTGCACTTCATATTTGTGGCAGAACAATTTTACTACAGCCTCTATTTCTTTTGGTACATCTTCATGGTAGATATTTGTCTTTAATGTAAATCTTTTGACCGGACTACTAGTTCTTTCGGTTGTTCACAAGTGATTGTAACTTCCCATAATAAGTTTAAGTGTATTTAATATATTTTTTTATAAAATCTGATACCTTGGATCGTATTCGTATCTCAGGTCTTGAGCCGTTGGCGCATGGCGCAGCCGGTGCCATATTAGGCGTGCACCAATTTAGGTTATTGGAATGTGATTTACCTGGTATGTGTGCTCATATGTATGTACCTGTTAGTATTATTTCCGATTTCTGTAGTTATTTATTAATTTCACAATTTAAATTAATATAATATATAGAATAGTACAGTATAGTTATTATAGGTATATAGTTTAAAACCTCCTTGGTCCTTGATTAGCTTCTGTGTTACGTCCTGTAGTACCTCCTGAGTTATTTTTCGTGGTTGAGCGCACTATCACCGTCGGTCGGCGGTCTTGGTTGGTTGTCTGGTGCCTTTTGGAACTACTGGCAATCCGAGTCCCTTGCGGTGGTGATGGCATCGAGATGTCGATGTTTACAACAACATATTTTTGGCAGTATCGACGTCCCTGGATAATTGTTACCTTAAAGCCTTCTGCTGATTGTACCTCCACCTTCATGTTTGTTCCGCGATGGATACCGGCTAGTTGGAACTGTAGTGGTGCCGAGTGGATGGTTACTGGTACTCACTATGCACTATATACACGGAACTGCCTGCGAGCGTTCCGCACTGGCAGGGTCGCCATGTGATGTTGGCACAAAAGGGGTGGATTGAAACAACGAGCGCGGAGTAAATACTGATTTTAATTCTATAAAATATTTCTTATATACTAACATACAATAAACCTTTTAATTGGGTGGTCGTCACATGATAGGCATCAGATTACAAAGAGAACGCCGAAGCTTCTATAACAAAGGATGCCGCCTGCATTCCTATCTCAAGTTACAATATAAATATTTATTTAATTTGATACTTTTCATGTTAAATATTAATTTGATACCTTTTTGTTTATATCTATTGAATCTATACATACTACAGCTAAATAGGAGCCTCATCGAGGCAATTCACTCCCGAACAAGTGATAACGTGCCAATCGCTGCACCGTCACTACATTCAGCCGCGAGCAGCGTTGGGAATGTGATGCCCGGCGGGAATTTTTCGAAATGTACGGCGCGATTTGACGGCAGTTCCGGCGACCCAGAAGTGCTGGAGGCGTTTTTGGACTCCGTGCAAATTTACAAGGAGTGCACCGTCGTGTCAGAACAGCACGCTCTAAAAGGATTGCCGATGCTGTTAGAAGGCAGCGCCACAATTTGGTGGCGCGGTGCCCGCGCCGGCGTCTCAACCTGGCAAGAAGCAGTGACTCGTCTCCGTTCTGTTTATGGCGTACCGCGACCTGCCTATAAGTTGTTTAGGGAGATGTTCTCTGAAGAACAAGGCGATGGTGAACGAGCAGAGATGTTCGTTTGCCGTGTACGTGCACTTATGGTAAGGTTGCCGTACAAGTTACCGAGTGCGGCGGAGGTAGATATTGTATTTAGTTTATTGAATAGACGCGTACGGAAGAGAATTCCGCGCGAAGGTATTATAGACATAGATGATTTGTTAAACAAATGCAGATGTGCGGAGGATGCTCTCGCCGAGATAGGTCCGATTATGCGTAAGCCCGAGGTAGATTCAGTTACGCATAGGTCCAACCCCCGGAGCGAGCGAAGCGGGGCTGTGCCCGCCATCGCATCTAAAGCACGTGCACAGACAAGTGTGGTTTCGTCTGATTCAAAGACGCGTTACGCTTTGACCGATCGTAGGGACGACAAGTGTGGGAGACGTAGTCAAAATCCGACTGCAATCCGTTGTTACGGTTGTGGTCAACTAGGTGTCATCAGGTCAAAGTGTGATACTTGTAATACGAAAAAGAATGTTGGTACAGCCGGTACATCCCAAAATACACGTCCAAATTTTAATTCGGTCACATTTACTGATGTATCGTTCAGTAGCGCCAATATAGGTATTGTCGCATTAACGACACAGCCAACGGTAAAAGTAAGTATCCTAGGCTGTCATGGCACTGTGGTTGTTGACACTGGGGCAACACATTGCATAGCTAGCGCGGCACTTTACAAGATCATGCTAAACAACGGACTTTTATTCGAAGAAATTTATCCTATCGTTCGTTTAGCAGACGGAACCTGTAATAGAAGGCGGGTCCTTTTTACTAGCGTGTCAGTTGGATTAGGAAACCGTCAAATGCAAACAGAATTTATGGTCATTCCTGGTGGCGACACTAGGACATTACTGGGGCTTGATTTCGTGAGTCGAGCTGGATTGGTACTCAATATGGCGTTGGGTACCTGGTGGTTCGCTGATAGCCCTAATATTGTTCACGATTTCGCGAATAGAAGTGAGTGTGATGTTGAGGAACGCCGCCGAGCGTCGCAGGGTTCGCGTCGTTGAGAATTTGACGTCGGGTAATAGGGTAGATCATACGTCCGTAAGCAGCGAGGACGTAACGATCCAACATGGTGAGAATATCACTCACCCCGTGACACGGAATAAGGAACGTAACAATGACGTCGTTCGTTTTGTGCGGTATAGTGACGTAGTAGCTGGTAGTTCTGCAACGCGAGTTGACGAACAGATTGGTTTTGGGCAATGCGATGATATCAATGATTGTTCAACATCATTTGAGGCATTATCGCATCCGGTGCTGTATGACGACAACCGTACCCATCTCGGACTACCAGATGATAGGGTAGTTACGGGTCTTCTTTTGAGGGATGACGAAGGTACGAAATTGTCGTCGAGCGATAGGTGTGTACTTAATAATTTTATAACGAGGAGGAAGTCTCAATTCGATGATAAGGGAGCACCAACTGAATTCGCAATTCATAGGATCAAGGTAAAAGAAGGTCAGGAGCCCATTGCAAACCCTCCGTTTAGATTATCTCCAAATCGACGTGAAGCACTTCGGAAAGAATTAGATCAGTTGTTAGCTGAAGATGTTATAGAGGAGTGCGAATCCCCTTGGGCATCGAATGTCGTGCTAGTTGCTAAAAAGAATGGCACATTTAGATTATGCATAGACTACCGGAGGTTAAATGCCGTAACTGAACCAGATAGATATCCTCTCCCAAGGGTGGAAGATATATTACACGCTGCCAAAACTAGTGAATATATGACAACACTTGATTTGAAATCGGGTTATTTTCAAGTGGCAGTCCATCCTGATGATCGGGATAAAACCGCGTTCACTACCCCGCACGGTACTTATAGGTTTAAGCGCATGCCAATGGGCTTACGAAATTCGGGTGCTACTTTTCAACGAATGATGGATCGTTTTCGATCAAACTTAAAGGGTGTATCTATTTTGGCATATTTGGATGACCTAGTGTTGTTGTCCCCAGGTCCATTTGAGAGGCATCTGATGGATCTGGAGATTGTGTTCGATCGACTGGCCATGTTTGGCCTTCGTGTTAATCGAGCAAAGAGCCACTTTGCTAGAAGTTCTGTTAGGTTTCTTGGACATGTTATTACACCTGGAGGTCTACAGGTGGACCCAGAAAAGACTTCTGCGATCACAAATATGCCCGTTCCACGTGACGTTAAACAATTGAAGTGTTTTGCAAACGTCTAGTTGGTTTCGTAGATTTGTACCAGATTACGCAGGAATTTCGAAACCACTTACTTATTTGTTGAAAAAGACATTTCCTGGCAGTGGGGACTTGAACAGCAAGAAGCGTTTGAGATTATCAAAACTCTGTTAACTACGGCACCGATCCTTCGTCAAGCTGACGATACGCTACCTTTTATCCTTCGCACGGATGCTAGTGGATATTCTTTAGGGGCTGTGTTAATGCAGGGGGAGGGATCGGATGAACGCCCCGTTGAATACGCTAGTCGTCTTCTCACGAGTGCTGAGAAGAATTATTCTACGACCGAGAGAGAGGCGTTGGCAGTTGTATGGGCGGTTACAAAATTTCGTGGGTATATTGAAGGTGCTGAGATAATTGTTAAGTCGGACCACCAACCTTTGCGTTGGCTGATGAGTTTACGATCTCCTAGTGGTCGTCTCGCCAGATGGGCCTTAACGTTACAAGAGTATAATCTCAGGATTGAGTATGTACCTGGTCGCTCGAACGCTTTAGCTGATACACTGTCAAGGTTGACCAACGCTGACGACGCAGAGCTCGATATTGGTTTGGCAGTTGTCGACATATCAGCCAGAAGCCCTGCTGATATTCGTGAAAACCAGTTGAGAGATTCGGAGATCAGTAAGATTATACAGGATATAGAGTCCGACGATTCCTTTAGGGGGAGACCCTGGTCAGACAGGGGTTACGTAATATCAGACGGTCTCTTATATAGATATGGTTTAGAGGATCACGGTGATGACGAGGCGTGTTTAGTGGTGCCGAAACATGAGCGGACTCAAGTACTTGCAGACTTTCACGATGCTCCTACCGCAGGTCATCTTGGGGTCGAGCGTACGTTGGGCCGTTTACGATCACGCTTTTATTGGCCAGGGATGCGTTCATATGTAGTTGAATACATTAAAGGTTGTATGCCGTGTCAAAGGTATAAAATCGATAACAGGAAACCTGCTGGTTTATTGCAAACGCCAGCGATGTCAAGGCGATTTGAGGTTCTATCTGTTGATTTATTCGGACCCCTCATAGAAACTCCGCGTCGAAATAAGTGGATTCTTATTGTGGAAGATGTAGCGTCGAGATGGGTCGAGTTGTTTCCACTCGAGATCGCAACAGGTTTTGAGTGCGCTAAAACTCTTGTAAATGAATTGTTTTTTAGATATGGAGTACCTCGGCGCCTTATCAGTGACAATGGTGTCCAATTTGTTAGTGAGGTGATGCAGCAAGCTTGTCATGTGATGGGAGTTAGTCAGGTGTTAACTCCATTTTATCATCCCGAAGCTAATCCCATTGAGCGTAAGAATAGGGATCTGAAACCTCAATTAGCCATTCTTGTAGGGGACGATCATACAGAGTGGGACACTAATCTTGCTGCGATTAGGTTCGCTATGAATTCAGCTGTTACAGCCAGCATTGGTTGTTCTCCGGCGTATCTTACTTTTGGTCGCGAGATGCGTGCACCGAGTGATGCCACCACTGACATGAGAGCAGTTATTGAGTCGGATAATTTCGTTCCGATTATAACGCCTTATCTTAGACGTTTAGCTGATAAATTAGTCGATGCACGCGATGTTCATGAGAAGGCTCAAGCTATACAGAAACAGTATACAGATACAGGCCGCAGACTACCTCCCGATTATAAGGTCGGTGATCTTGTGTTATTGAAAACGCAAGGCTTGAATGATACAAGTCATGGTCAGTCTTCAAAGTTTATACCACGTCGTGATGGCCCTTATAGGATAAGGAGTATTGTTAGTGACACTACTTATGATATTGAAAGTCTACGGGGCAGCTACGTAGGCAAGTATCACGTTTCGAATCTGACACCTTTCGTGGGCGAGGTTCAAACCCCTGTTCGCGAGAAACGTAGGCGTGGTAGGCCTCGAAAGCTTAGACTTACTAGTCAGTAGTTGGGGTCGCATTTTACTGACTAAGGGGGAGGATGTAACGCCCGCCTTATCCGGGCTTATGCATGTGGTCGGCCTTATATCGGCAGAGCACCTCTTTGCAATTATCTTTGATTGAATTATTGCTTAGCAACTAAGTTTTTGTTTGGAAATATAAAGAAGTGGAAGATATGTAAAACTATTCTATTATAATTAATAAATACGCTGATGTGAAGTCGTGTTATCTTCCCTCCTTTTATAAACTTTCATATTTTAATATTAGAAAGGATATTACAAGCCACGCCCCAGGGCATCGCTCCCGTGGGAATTCCAAATAAAAGTACCCTAGCGAAAAAAGTAAAAGTGCTAATCCCGGTGTTTTTCCACCCGTGTACCAAATTTCATCGTAATCCGGTAGATTCCAGTAGATCTTGCGTCTTCATCCAAACTTGCACTATTTAAACTTTCGTATTTATAATATTAAGTAGGATTTATAGATTTCGACCTTGGGCTATGGATCACAAAACATATGTGCGCTCTATAGCTAATACTCACTCAAAGGCTGCAAGTTTTTGTTTTGTCTGGACACACTCTTTTTCCTTTTGCGGAGTTTTATCTTTGGAATATGATTTTGAGATTTGGGTGAGCAATCGTCCCTGTTTATTGTATGCTAAGTTTTAAATTTGAATTTGTAATTTTTCACACTCTTTTGTTGTTGTATGTGTGAAAAATGTCTAAAACTTTGCATAAAAATTAAGATTAGTTTTTTACACGACTGACCGAAAAAGGAGTGTTATGTTTTCAGAGTTCATATATGTATAAAGGTTTTATTCCACCATAAGTTTTTGATTTTGATGTGAGGTATTTTAAGATTCTTTGCATTCCGTCGAGTGACATTAGGCTATGTGAGTTCTCAGTCGTGTTTTTATTTTTTAATAATTAGCTTGTTGCATCGGTTGCATTGCATTGGCATTTGGTATGACGTAGGTTAAGTATCCTTTTGTACGAAGGGGCTTATATCATAGATTCAGACAAAATTAAAAAAAATGGTAAAGGCCCATTTAGACGGTGCAAGTTTTTGTTCATACAATAGCAATAATCGCATGCAATAATTTCAATGCAACAATTTACTATCAATAATTGCAATTAAGTAACTGTTGTTTAGACCATGCGAGAAAATTATTTCTTCAATTTAATTGTATGCAACAGGCTCTTGCCTGTTGCATACAATTAAATTTGCACTATCTAAATGGG
Source organism: Ephestia elutella (assembly GCA_018467065.1). NCBI lineage: Eukaryota > Metazoa > Arthropoda > Insecta > Lepidoptera > Pyralidae > Ephestia > Ephestia elutella. The sequence continues at coordinate 7,100,207 of CM031582.1, forward strand.
CCTTAAGCCTGAATACTCTGTCTTCTGTCGTTTTTGGTTAGCGATCTATACTACATTTTTTCTTACTTGTCCTATTATGTAAACAATCTTCACAGTACTTTTAGTTGAATTTTGTTGAAAATAAATCAAATATTAGTTCAAACCTAAACATTCTAAAGTAAAACATTTATTTACCACGAAAGTAATTTCCTAAATAGTCTATTTTTAATTTATATTGTTGTAAAATCAAAAAAGATATGGTAAGATTGTTTACATAATAGGACAGTAGCGAACAAGCTAATTTAAGCCTCCAATACACTAGGCAACATTTGACGCGCAACATGTCCTTCTTTCTCGCTCCGTACAATGTACATGAGTGAGAAACACGATGTGCTATTTCACTTTGGTCAGTAGAAGTGAGCGAGATAGCATAATATGTTGCGCGTCAATTGTTGCCCAGTGTATTCGAGGCTTTATTAAAAAACAAAAAACACGACTGACAATTCACATAGTCTATGTCACTCGGAGGAATGCAAGGAATCTAACAATACCTCTCACATCAATATCTGTTCAGCCATTCAGGACTTATGGTGGAATAAAGAAACTTACATACATGAACGCTAAAAACATAACACTCCTTTTTTGGTCAGTCGTGTAAAAAACGGAGTTTAGTTTAGTACCTATATTATGTTAAATTGTTACGGAATTGTATGTGATTGTTAATTGGGGGTCTAATAAGGCCACTTTGACAAATCAGAATACGATTCATTTTCCTAAATATTTAAAAATGAACCTTATAAATAGTAACACAAGTTTCATTTTTAAATATTTAGGAACTGAGAAATGGATCATATTCTGATTCATCAAAATGGCCGTTTTAGACCTCCTGTTGTTTGCATAATAAATAAAATAAAATACCAACGTATCATTAGGATGTGCCTTATGACCGTCTTGTAAACCCGGATTTTAGTTTTCGCCGCTAACACGCTTTCGGACGCTAACACTTTAAAAAGATCTGGAGGCCCTCTAAAGAGCCGACTGGCAGGAAGTAACGCAGAACAGGAAGGAATGGAAGCTTCTAGTATTGGAGGCCAAGATCCTCTTTGGGTCGTCGAGCCATCGAAGTACCAAGCGCTTTTCGTCATCATTCCTAATGCGCACAGCGAAGCAATGGAACTCCCTGACTGCGTCTGTGTTCCCGAGCACATACAACCTGACTCTCTTCAAAACCAGAGTGAAAAGGCTGCTTCTGGGTAAGCTCGCTACATCGTAGACCTCAACAATCCTCGGACAAGATTATGGTCAAGAGCAAACCCATCTTTACTAATAATAAATAATAATAAGTAAGAGAAACTCTCGCTCGGCAGTTGGGTCAAGAGTCAGATTCAGAAGGACACGGCCCGCATTGTGAGGAGATTCCTCTCGCTGGAGCCCTGACCACCGGTAGCTTAAGTCTTTGCCCCGCTATCGATGGGTTCCCCTTTTTTATTCTTATGATGGTATATACTTAGGTTATTTTCATTAGTTATATACAACTGGAAGTAAATTAATATAGGTTCATGTGTCCGCATTTTTACAGGATAGGTACCTTCGGAACCCTACGTTGCGCGTGGCCCGACTTGCACTTGACCAATTATTTTATATTGCACCCAAGCGCGAGCTCGAAGTGCTTTGCTCTCGCTTTTTGACAGTTCCCCCAGTTTCGGAACATAATTTTCAAATTTTTTTTTGTATTATTTTATATTTAAAATTTTTAAAAAGGAGATGACAAATAAATAAATAAATAAGTAAATAAGTAAGTAAGTAATAAAATAAATAAATAACTACTTCTCGAGAAGCGTCCACGAACCGGAAAACGTAGTGTTGGCAGGCCTCCCACTCGGTGGACCGACGACCTGGTGAAGGTCGCGGGACGCGCATGGATGCGGGCAGCGCAGGACCGGTCAACGTGGAAATCCTTGGGGGAGGCCTTTGTCCAGCAGTGGACGTCTTTCGGCTGAGAGAGAGAGAGAGAGAGAGAGAAGTAAATACTAACGTATCAACATCGCTGCTCATAGTTTTCTCCGAGTGGTGCGACGAGCCGACCGTCTCCCGCCGCGCCTGCGCCCTGTCGTTGTACGCCGTCTCCTCTATGGCCAGCGGTGATTTTGGCGCGTATTTGTTCTTGAGTCGCGCCAGTTCCAACTGATGCTGTTTCTGAACGCTGCATGTGCGGGTGTACGCGGCTATCTTTTCTTTTTCGTGGGCTAAGAGAAAAACAGAAGAACAGAGATGAGTGGAGAGAATTAAGGGAGACTTTCGCCCAGCTATGTCCCACTGGACATAAATAGCTAGAGAAAAAAAAATTAAATGTTTTGTTTAATAGGTATCAAAAATTATGCAATTTAACTAAGTACCTCTTACTCTATAAAATTTAAGGTCTTTTTAGGGTTCCGTACCTCAAAAGGCAAAAACAGAACCCTTATAAGATCAAATTGTTTTTGTTTCTCGTTGACTGAAAAACTGTAACTGGTTTCCACAAAATCATTAAAGACGGAGTTACGTGAAATGCGTATGTGTGTGGAAATCTGTGGAATTGTAGCTCCTAAATGGATGAACCGATTGAGGAGTGCTGTTTTGTTATCACTTTCCAGAGCTTCATTGAATACTGAAATTAATGTAATAAAAAATAATGTTCACCGGTTTGAACATCACCAGCTCTTTTGAAAGTTAATAAATATAAATTCTTTATGAGTTATTAAAAGATAGTACAGGAATGGGATGATAGGAGTTGTGCGTCCCGCACCAGCCTTGAAAATGGACTCCTGATGACTCCCGAAACTATAGTCGGCAACAGTAGCGGATTTAGAGGGGACTTTGTGGGACAAGGGACAGAGTGTTTTTGTGTACCTACTGTGGAGAGAAAATTCCATAACAGTGCATATCAAATAAAGAAATAACAGAATTTTTTCTGCCCATCTGGTTTATTTCTTGATTTTTGCAAATCTGGTCCTTCTGCAGTGGCGTAGTGAGAGCAAGTCTTTAAGATTCGTTTCAAGGCGGGCGGCAACAGCATCAGGACGGATGTAAATTTGTTGCTCCCCTCCTAACATGCATAGTCCGCCACGGTCCTTCTGCCCCCCCTCCAGAAAAAATCCTGGATCCGCCGTTCGTCGGCAATACCGACATAATATTACGAGAGTGACCTGTTTAATATAACAGTTATAGCAACACAGCAGCTTGGTCTCTCTCAACTCGATGGTGCTGCTGGGCATTACCTGGTGGATAACAGAACTCACTGTCCATGATGAGTCCGGGCTCGCAGTGGCCGCAGGTGTCGTGGCCGGGGTGGATGTGGCACAGTAACTTGGTCTCTCCCAACTCGATGGTGCTGCCGTGCATTACCTGGTAGATAACAAAACTCACTGTCCATGATGAGTCCGGGCTCGCAGTGGCCGCAGGTGTCGTGGCCGGTATGGATGTGGCACAGTAGCTTGGTCTCTCCCAACTCGATGGTGCTACCGTGCATTACCTGGTGGACAACAAAACTCACTGTCCATGATGAGTCCGGGCTCGCAATGGCCGCAGGTGTCGTGGCCGGGGTGGATGTGGCACAGTAACTTGGTCTCTCCCAACTCGATGGTGCTGCCGTGCATTACCTGGTAGATAACAAAACTCACTGTCCATGATGAGTCCGGGCTCGCAGTGGCCGCAGGTGTCGTGGCCGGTATGGATGTGGCACAGTAGCTTGGTCTCTCCCAACTCGATGGTGCTACCGTGCATTACCTGGTGGACAACAAAACTCACTGTCCATGATGAGTCCGGGCTCGCAATGGCCGCAGGTGTCGTGGCCGGGGTGGATGTGGCACAGTAACTTGGTCTCTCCCAACTCGATGGTGCTGCCGTGCATTACCTGGTGGATAACAAAACTCACTGTCCATGATGAGTCCGGGCTCGCAGTGGCCGCAGGTGTCGTGGCCGGTATGGATGTGGCACAGTAGCTTGGTCTCTCCCAACTCGATGGTGCTGCTGGATGTGGCACAGTAGCTTGGTCTCTCCCAACTCGATGGTGCTGCCGTGCATTACCTGGTGGACAACAAAACTCACTGTCCATGATGAGTCCGGGCTCGCAGTGGCCGCAGGTGTCGTGGCCGGGGTGGATGTGGCACAGCAGCTTGGTCTCTCCCAACTCGATAGTGCTGCCGTGCATTACCTGGTGGATAACAACATTCACTGTCATATCTTTACTAATATAATAAATAACTGAACTTTTAAATTGATTACACTATGTGGGAGTAAAAATATATTTGTATCGAGGTCAGGGCTTTAAACTGATGATTTCTCCACTCATATGCAATGGGCTAGCAACCTGTCACTATATCTGAATCTCCACTCCACCAATCTTCTTCTTGTCGAGTCAAAATGGCTTACGCTTTACCTGACAAGAAAGGCCAAGCTAACGTTCAATCAAGTTCAAGCATTCAAATGAGCTTAGGGTGGCCTTTAAGTCTCCCGATCTTAGCTTTGTCTACCCCGTAAGAGCATCTGTATATATGATAGCTATGCACTTATATGAGGAAGCATATAGGCTAGCTATCAAATTTCTACAGGAGCGAAGCTGTGAGGTACAGCAAGTGTTTATGAGATACATTATTCTAGAAGAAACATGGAACGAACAACCACTTCATTAAACTAAACATATCAATGTATTTTTTTACTAGCCTAGTTAGGGTGGGCCCATGAAGTAGGTAAAGAGAGGAGGTGCCCAAAGGCATTTTACATATGAAAGACAGTGTCCGCATTAGAAGGGGAGCGGGGGACGTATACTTACCGTAGACAGAAATTTAAAAATGAACTCTTAATGCATTGACGTACGACTTATTTGACCTTATTTAACAAACTGTATAGCCACCCATTGGCCAGTAGCAGAATTGTTTTCGCAAACTGTTTTATCAATTTTCGCAAACTGTTTTATCAATTCGCTTAAGTTCTGCTATTACTCACTAGATGGCTGTACTGACAGGCGCGGATCCACCGCTGTGGGAATAATTACGTAAAAAATACTTACGAGTGAAAAGATATACTTTTTTTTTTTATAACATAGGGCGGCAAACGAGCAAGCGGGTCACCTGATGGTAAGTAATCACCGCTGCCCATGGACAACCACAACACCAGGGGTATCGCAGGAGTGTTGCCGGCCTTTTAAAAAGACGTAGGCTCGTTTTTTGAAGGTTCCAATGTCGTTTCGGTTCGGGAACACCGCTGCAGGAAGCTGATTCCACAGTTTGGTCATACGTGGCAAGAAGTGTCTTTTGAAACGCACGGTGGTTGACAGCCAGTCATCCAGGTGGTTTGGGTGAAATTTCAGTTTATGGCGGGTGGTATGGTGGTGAAATTTTGCGGCGGGTATTAGGTCAAACAATTCCTCAGAGCACTCTCCATGAAAAATGCGGTAGAGAATGCACAAGGATCCAACATCCCTGCGCAGAGCCAGAGGATCGAGGCGGCCGACGAGAATCTCGTCGTCGACCATGCGAATCGCACGACGTTGAACGCGGTCAAAAGGGAGAAGTTGGTACTGAGGAGCCCCGGCCCAGAGGTGAGAGCAATATTCCATGTGCGGCCTGACTTGTGCCTTATACAGCTGAAGGCGATGCGCCGAAGTGAAATATCGCCTCGCTCTGCCGAGGACACCCAATTTTTTAGAAGCCAACTTAGCCTTATCTTCAAGGTGACCGCGAAATTGAACGTCGCACGAAATCACAACGCCTAAAATTTCGATTTTTGGCTGTGTATGTAGGGAAGCGCCCTGGAAAGAAGGAGATAGGAGAAAGGGGCTTTTCTTCGCGGTGAACGCACAGACTTGTGTTTTCTTGGGGTTAAATTGAACTAATTTAATTAAATTGAATTTTAATTGGGGTTTTATCGCATGATTCCTTGTTGTGTGTGTTACTTTTACACCCCACAATACAGCACTTCATTGTTAATTAGCACAATCTCTAAAATTTCGCGTAACTTCGACACGTCTGCGGTACGTGTTGGTACTGTGAAATGAACTCCGCAAATGCGATAATAGTGACCTCTGGTGGCAAATAGTTAGAAGCCTCAAGTTGGTCGACCAGGGGCAGGTCTACTAGCTTAAGACCAGCTCTTCTTTATACCTACTCTGTGGGTGGGCCTGATAGAAAATTATACCACTTTTTTTATTTAAGTTTCCACCTTCGAGGTAGGATACTTTTCTTTGGGTATTTCGGTACAAAAGTATCTATGTTAACTCCAATACTCACGTCTAAGGGTTCACTGACTATTTGGCTTTCTGACATGCGTGTACCATTCAGGATGGTGCCGTTTTTGGAGCCCAGGTCCGTAGCCACGTATGTGTTCCTCTTGGCGTCGTATCTGATGTCCAAATGATTCTGCAATAAGAAACAACTTCAATTACTACGGATTAAATAGACTCTATGTTGCATTTACATACAGAACTCAGAACCATAGAAATATAATATTACAGAACCGAAAAGAGGATTTCTTTTTTATTTCTATAAAAATGTGTATTATAAAATACAGTGTCCAAATTAAGAATTAATTGCTCCCAATTGACCTCCAGTAGTTAGATGGGAAAATGTTCGTCTCAACTGATCACCGATGATGAGATTTATTGGTCAGATGGTTCGGAGTAAATATCCGTAAAAAGAAACTACTCATTATGATTTTTAATACGAATTCTCACGCGAGTTGTTAGTTAGTAGACGATTGAGTATCCATCCATATTAAAAACCTAACACGGACTAATTCTCACGTAGTTTAAATCAAATTAAGAAACTACTATTGAAAATTTTGAGAAATAAAGTCTATTTTACCCTGGAAACATTTGTGTCTCTGATAATAATGGTGTGCTGGTCCCCCTCCCTGCCGACAGTGCCGCCATCTTTCGTCACCAGGAAGAGACTGCCGACCTTCAATTTCGCCAGTTTGGTTTCACGGACGATCACACGCATGCAAGGGGGATGGTGCTTTACAACAGACTCTGAAACAAAAGGAATACATATATTTTTAAAGTATAAAAATATAAAAATTATCAAGATATGTTGACTTCAATAGTATCCGTTAATTCAAACTCCCTTTTTGGGATAAGTCCGCTATTGTACGTTTCTCTTTTTGTTTCACTATCTTTCGTATTATTTTATGTCTATGTGCAATGTAGTGTACCTCATACGGCTATGTTGCGCGCCCCGCCTCCGCACGCAATATACATCACGACCAACTAACCTTCACACACACATAATTGATAGTCACTCAGCAGCGGTCCGCACACATCGACGTATCCAAGCATACTGCCGGTGCAACGGCCCATTTTATAAGGAAGTAGTGGGGAGGCTGACATAACGTCACTTTGACGTAATGTCACTTTGACATGAACACTACATGCAATAAAGAGTTTACAAACAAAAGCGTCTCCAGTTTAGGTCAGCTTTCCATAAATATTGCTGGCCTTACAAGACTATATCAATCCCTAAGTTTACCTCTGAAAACTAAATTTACCATCATCAGTAGCAGTTGAGGTACTGGCATCAGATTCTTCAGCTTTCTCAGATGTTTTTTCTTCATCTTCACTTTCTGTATCACTACATTCACCATCTTCCAACTGTTCATTATCTTCTGTATTCTTTATACCATCACCATTTTCCCCTTTAGATATTGCATCCCCTTCCTTATTAACAACCTCTTCATCCTTAAAGATATCCTCTTTCTTCTGAGATATAATCTCTACATCTTTAGATGGTACTTCTTCATCAATCTTTTTCGAATCATTCAATTCATTATCAACTTTATCATCTTTGATTGAAGGTTCCTTTTTCTGCTTCTTGTTTTTGGAAATCTTCCGACGTTTATGCTTGCTCGGCTCCTCATCTTTGCCCTGTAAAGTAATAGTTGGTGTTGGTATTGAGGAGAGACTTGTATCATTTTATTTACCTAAGGCAACTTGGCCTCGGAGTGAAACCTGAGATAATGTTTTTGTCAGGCTTTCAACGTCATCTTCTTTCTTCATTTCCTGAAAATAAAAGCATTTTATTATTTTATTTTCCTAACCAAACTTAAAACAACATTATGTATTCTTTCTAAGGAATTTGAAGCCAAAGCACAGAGCGGGCGCTTCATAGAAACGGGGCATCAAATATACCTACTACTACTACAAATTACAAATGGAACTGTATATCCGTGAACACGTCAGTAACACGTCAATAAGTGCGTTTTCATAGTCATAACGTCCCAATTCTCCCAATACACACAAGAACGGGGGAGAAGTGCGGTGAGTGCAGGGATGCTATATTGCAGGAGGGGCAGGGGGTTTCCTTTCTGTATGTAGTACTTATATTTCTGTGGCCAAAGGTAAGGTCATGTTATACATGAATAATAATCCAACCCATTCAAATTGCAAATTTTACGTAGCCAATATTAATATAGTACAATTTAGTCAAAAAGGCATAAAAATACCCAAATAGAAAAATATAAATAATATACTGGTAAAGGTAATATTAAGGAAGTAATCTGTGATTAAGGCCTCCCCCAAGGATTTCCACAACAACCAGTCCTGCGTTGCCCACATCCATCCTTTGTCCAGTTGTGGACGTCTTTCAGCTGAGAGAGAGAGAGAGGTAATATAAAAAAGCACTCACTCTCCTCTGTTTCCTGGCTTTCCTTCTCTCATGGGCCTCGAAGGCAGCACTTGTGGCTATCTTGCTCCTGTCTGGATACGAGTGGAAGACAAAGGTCTGCTTCTCATCAGAATAGTAATAGTAGCAACCTGTGTCCGTATGGTAGTACAGGCCTAGCTCCTGAAAATGTTATTGCAAGCCTCACATTTTTGAATATTTAAAACACAAGATACTATTGATTTAATAATAAAAAATATATAACAACCTACCTAAACAAATAAGAACATGTAAAGATCTCAATAATTTTAGAAATCTATTACTTATGGCGTAAAAGAGTATTACTCTATAAATGAATATTTAAGTAATGACGTGCAATAAATATGTTTAGTTTATTTATCATGTATGAATTTAATATAATTGACACATATAATTCGCATAATCTGACTTCAAATTGTAATTGTATTCGTCATGCCTAATTATTATTATTTATTTATTTTTTTAACTTATTCTTTAATTGTATATATTTGACTTGAATGATATTACTTCTATACTTCTATATTTGAATTGCATAAATTCAATTTAATTTTTATTTTTTATGTTAATTTTGTATGCCAAATGGCGCAGCATAGAGCACTTATTCTTATAAGCCATACACCTTGTACTACCTATGTCTGACGAAATAATTAAATGATTGATTGATTAATGGTTAATATGGATAATACAGAAAGTATGAGCTTCAAAAGATTGATAATATCTGGGTTAATCCTAATACTAATAAATCAAATCCATAAACTTCTTTAAGAGTATTCTTAAATATATCCTCTTACAACATAAAGACGTTATTGCATACTACAGAAAAGGGACATAAAACAGCAATTCAATAAGTCACTTTAAAATCTTACCGAATTATAATAGTACCCAGTCTTGTAATCATAGTACATGCCAGCAGATTCCACATATACCATTCCGGATTGCTGCAGGGCACTTTGAGCAACTTCTTTCACTTGGTCCGCTATGCTTTTCTCTTTCTCTCCAATATTTTCTGATTTCCATCCCTTTACCTCATTCTCTTCTACAGTCAAACTGACTTTGTTTGGTTCATTGGATACAACTTTCTCAGTTGACAGATTTTCATGATGTAAACTTGTTTGTGTTGTGGAGTCCTTCTGGGCAACTTGAGGTTTATTCTGAAATCATTGCAATGTTCCATCGTCATTCTGTATTATCTTATGTGCAGTAAATTTGTATAATTCCGTTCCTCAAAAGGCAAATACGGACAACAAGGTGATCTATAAGATCACTTTGTTATCCATCTATCAAACTCGAAGGAAATCTTAAAAGGTATCAAGTTGAGATCAATTTTCCTTTTTATCAGAGAAATGGTAGTATGTAGTAGACAGAACAATATGGTAATATATGACATAGATAGATAATATAATAGTCTCTTGAATATAAATCAATAAAAATGAGGTTTAGTCTACAATGTTGTTATTTATAATACTTTACCAGTAATTTCAGCTGAGATTTAAGTTGACATATCAACGACTTTTTCTTGTTGATAGTATTTTTCATTCTCAGAATTAGTTTAAGTATATCTGGCCTATATTTCAATGACAAACGGAGTCTTTTCCAGTCCATTTTAGTCTTTTGAATCTTTCTGATTTCTTGAAGTTTATTTGTTTCTATTTCAACTTGCATTGTTTATATCTTCATTGGCTTTCAATTTTCAGTGCTCAGCAAAACATGGATAAGTCAATACAAACGATCAAGGACTGCAAAACAAATAAAGATATATAGGCAGGAGATAATAAGTTAGGTTAGGTCTCTACTTTTGGTATTTTATTAACGTAAAAATTATGATAACTTGGAAGGCTTTTTAAAGCTAATGGATGGAGGTAATTTATAGAAATATAATAACAACAACCTAATAAAATATTTTCTTTATCACCATATTCACCATTCAGACAGAACAAAACAAACTTTCCGTGTGAGTGACGTATTGATAAATTTAAAACGTAGTGATTATGTACATGTACATATATGCTCTTTGGATAAATTGACTGACATATGACTTTGTCAATTTTGACATCTTTTTGTGTCAGTCAAATGTTATTGTCGAGAAATAGCAAAGATATCAAGATTCATACATCTTCATCTGTAGGCTTATTCCTAAAATCCTTTTAGATCCCTCCGCAGGGGATTTTAAGACTTGGTTCAAAAATTGGCTACCTATCTGTCGAACCAAGTCTTAAAATCTCACGAAATCCCCTGCCCCGAAGCAAATGCGACGTATGGGGTTTTTGAAACATTATTCCTAAAATCGCAGAGGACCATCACGGGATTTTCGTACTTACTAATAAGTTATATTTTTATTTTTAGCTTTTTTTTTCACAAAAAAAAACTTATTGGGCATCGAATGTACTATCGATGTTACTGAGCAGATTTCGATGTTGGTACAGCTGGGCACAGATTACTAAAAACTATAATACTAGCTTTTGCCCGCAGCTTCGCCGCGTGGATATCCCACGGGAACAGTCCCTTTTTTCGGATTGAAAGGAACCCTATGTCCTTTTAACTATGTGTATGCGTAATTTCAAAGCGTAAAGAGGTAACAAACAAACTCACTTTCGCATTTATAATATTAGTTAGGATTGGCATCACAGTCTTTGAATTTTAGCTCTTCCTTCGGGGCATAATGTAGTTGTATTGTATCATATTAGAATTTCTTGTTAAAATAAAACTAATTTATCACTAGACCATTTTATTTATTTAAAAATAAAAAGCTCAATAATTACATAAATTATGTGCGTATTTAATGAGACGTGGACAAAGTAACATTGCCGAATACACATCGTTGAATGAAAATGGTTCGGCTTTAATGGACATTTTAAGTACACCTAACAAAACACAAGAAAGAAAGAAAAGATTATACAACAGATTAAAAAGACGTCTGTATATTTGTATAAGTATTCATACTACTAAAAGATCTATAAATGCAAACTCCAACGAGTATACAGTAGAAAAAAAATACATCCAAAGAAAAGTTATAGCTCGATTCGTTCATATTCACCTAGTACACAACTTGTTAACCTTACACCTATGGTAATAATTAGACAAGTACAAAATGATATTTCATCCTTATAAATAGCTATTCATAGACTATAAACTAGAGTCAGTTGTATATTTCATTACCATATAAGTTAATTGTATTGTATAGTTCACACCACCTAGTGTTTCAGTAATCCATGCATTTGAACAGCGATTCGTTTTAACTTCGACACCAATGGGTTTAAACGCTAAAACAACACAAAGTGCTCAGGTGTTTTAATCGCATTTACTTTAGGATGTGAGAAATATAATTTACTCAAATATACAAGGTGTTATATTTATATTCGTTAATATAAACAACAACCTTACCATTGGACCAGGCAATAATTTGCTATGCTATTTATCTCAAATAGCAAAACGTAAATATCGTTGAAGGTTACAATCACACCTTTTTAGTACCATTTAGTTTTAAATAATAGTATCGATTAAAGGACATGTTTGAGTTGTTTTAGCATTAGATACCTCTATTATGAAAGTACATTCTACACGCCATATCGCAACGTTTACACACTCACTACGTATCGTACAATGTGGAAGATCTATACTAAAGGCTAAAACGTTACATTTCTTCGATTTCGATATGTTTCATAAAATTAAATTATATAACAACGTTCGAAACAATGGCACTCACTCAGCCAATCACCTCATCCTGTTGGTCTTAATATTTACAATTATTCGTGCATTTGTGTAGGTAATGCGAAATTTTGTGACCGAGTGGAACTTTAAAAAGTCCAAAACATGTGCCGATTAATAAGTACTTGTTAATTTTCAATACTTAGCTGGAGTTAAATAATTTTATTATTATTATATAAACTTAGACCTATTCGGTCCTGCCGTCTCGAATGTTGGGGTGGGATACGGAACCTCGATCGACTTAACCCGACTGGCTAGTTACAAAACATGGATTTTTATCACGCATACCTACCATTCATAGCTCGCCTTACCCTATAAGCTAATATAACATCTCTACTTCAACAATAACACTAAATCCATTACAGTATTATGTGAAGTCTCCAGTTTATATAATTGAAATCGGCAACACATATACCTGTTATTCGACGGTATAACTACCTAAGTGTATTGAATAAGAAATTCGTAATCACAATATACTGTGAACAATTCCTTGTTTTTTCGAGGTTACCTTAACAACTACATTTCGTAGTAAATGCATTTTAATTTATATAACATAATTCAGTTAAATGCTTTCCAATATAATTAAGAATTCAAGATTCTCAGAGTTCAGCCAAAAATAAATAGATTTTTATTGTTGTTATTAGTCGACTAGTTAAAACGGGATCTCGAAGTATTAAAAATCTATGTTAACCGGTTCGTTAGCGGTTATGCGATCAGAAAATTTTAAATAATAAAAAACAAAGTAAATTTTTGAATAATTTATAGTTGATCGCATGAAATCCGCAAAAAGGTTCGATGACACGTACATATTTCATCTCGAAAATATCAAGACGGTATAATTATGCAGCACACTTTAATGATTTTTTTGCTAAGTTGGTCAACTTATAAGAAATAAGTTCAGCCATAGCTGCCATAGAAGGCTGCAGCTGTTAAATGTTTGTACGTGATACCTTTAAAACTCGGTTGTCTAGCATAGCTTAAATTAGTGAGGCAGTGTCTTAAGGCGGGACGTACGGGGGGGGTTTCCTGTAGGTGGGGGTGGCTTTGGGCCGCGGGGGGGTGCGGGAGGCGGGGAAGGGCGGCGGGGGGCGGTAGGGAGCGTCCTCCCCCGCCCTGTACTCCGGTGCAGGGGGCAATAGAGGCGGTTTTTCCTCGCGCATGATCACAGGACTCTTGTGCACCGGCTCTGAGTCCCCTCGCTCCTCGAGCTCGTCTTGGAAGATGACAGGGATCCCCTTGGAGCGGAACGCTTGCCGCTCCTCTTCGTCTCCGACGCTCATTTTTCCTGGAATTATTTTTTACAATTATTGTGATGAAAAATATACATTATATTTTTTTATCAAAATTAGACTGATCTCTTCAAAATCAGGCGAATCTTGATTATGATTACCATTTATCGACCATTTCAAATGACTCATTAACATAATGTTGTTGGACAAAAATAAGTACATAGTAAGTAATGTAAATGAGTCATAAAATCCGCAAGACCTAATGTGTATGTACATTAAAAGTAATTTAAATTAGCTATGTGTCATCCAATGAGTAGCAACATAAAACACGCAGGTAACATTGCAATAGCCAACATGTATACTTTTTACTACTTAGATAGGACAATAGCAAATTCACAAGGTTTGAAAAATGTAACTAAAGTCAATGGAAATAGTGTAGGTAACAGATAAGCTTTTAGATTTTATATTTAGTATCGGTGTCGAGTGTCGATCCATTAAAATCAATTTGTGCCATTTCGACTCGAGATGATGATGAATCGGCAAAAGAAGTGCGACAAAAATAGGTGACTCCATCTTTCTTGCGCACACGTAAGATGTGTGAGAGAGACAGGCTGAATACACGCTATTATTACTATATTTGTTATTAGGTACACCAACAGGTTACATGATAAAAAACTTACAATTAACATTACATTGCATCATTACGCGTTGCTACGGGCACCCTAAGTCTGTGCAATACAATCGCCTAACTAGCAACATTTCTGGAAGCCGTGCCAAAATTTGAAATTGTATAATTTGCTATGACCTTAGCTGATGATTTGCGCAAACATATTTCAAAGTCAATTCCCCATAAGTGCCGTTTTGTATCTCCGAAACAAATCAGTTTGCAACTATACAACATTACATTATCTTGCATATAAAACTCTAATCGTAAGTGGTAGAAGCTCAACTTAACACAGTTAACAGTGATAATGAGCATGTTTTGGGTCACCTTTCGATTCAAGCATGCGCACCGCCTATATAAGTAAAACCTAAGTTAATTTTCAAAATTAATTACTGTACACAATATAATACACAGTTCGTTAACCGTAAAACAATATAGTTTTTGACTAGAGCATCTATGAACTTGAAATTCATCAGTATTGGTTTTTTAGCAGTTACAATAGAGTAATCAACGTAAACAGAGATAATTAAGTAGTTCTTTTTTATTTACAATTTAAATGGTACAAATATTTACGATGCTTTCAATTTAATTATCATGAAATAAATTTAATCAAAGAAAATTATCCAATCAAATAGGTATAAAGAAAATGCTCACCAGTTCGCCGTCTCCTATACAGCACGCAAGCAATAATTCCAGCGACGAGGATCATACAAACAATCACAACCGCCGGAATTATAAACGTCACTAGATACGACGACTCCGCCGTATCAGCTTTAGTATTCAACAGATTGGTCGATCCAGGATGCACTTGGATAGTAGTCTTGGGCACTTTGGTATTCTGTTCGGCACATAGACCTAGAGGTATCAATCTGATAGACATGACTTTGAGGTCTTTGTCGAAAACGTGGTCTACATTGTCTTTGAGTGCGGCGCCGCCGGCCGTGCCTCGCTCGTCTATGATTATCATTTTGCGGAGGTCTTCTATCTCTTTCTTGGGACACCTGTCCATTGGTAGGCTTGTGTTATACCTGGAAAAGTCAATGATACTAATTAATTAACTATTCATTTAAAATTACGTAACATTGTAAAGCTAATCTTAATTAATCTTATCAGGAGTGATTGTTCCTAAATATCTACTTAGTTGAAGACTTCGCCATGTAAAAGTCTAATCCCAAATCCTTCCTAATAATATTATATGTAAATGCGAAAATTTGGATGTGAGTTTGTGAGTCTGTGAGTTTGTGAGGATGTTTGTTACTCAATCACGCAAAATCTACTGGACGGATTTCAATGAAATTTGGTATACAGGTAGAAAAATACCGGGAATAGCCATAGGGTACTTTTTATCCCGAAATTCCCACGGGAGCGAAGCTCCGGGGCGCGGCTAGTAATATTATAAATGTGAAACTGAGTATGTTTATTACGTCACGCTTTATCTACAGAAACAATCTTCCTGAAATTTCGCAAACACATTGTTAGAAGTTCTGAGAAAGACGTATGGTACCTTTCACCCCGGGAAAAAGCACTGTTCCCGTGGGAAATTCACGTGAGCGAAGCCGCGGCCTAAAGCTAATTCTGATTGAATATTATTATTGGAAAAGTAACGCGCTAGTCATGAATAAATATGTAAGTACTTATTAAAATAATTCTAGAAAACGCACCAAATAATAGTAGTAGGGTTATTCGTAATGCTCTGTATCCTGATGTTGTCCGTCTCTTTCTGTCCGAACAGTGCTGCCAGCTTCTCGACAACCTTCCTCTTATTGTTGGCGTCGTAGGCCAGCTGCGGGAACGGGTAGTCCATGGTCATCTGGAACTCGACCGTCGGCTTGATGGTCGGGGATTTGACCACTTCCACGATTAGACTGTCGTAAGCACTCTTCTTGGTGGAATCTTCAGCGATCTGGAATGAAGAATTATATTGCTATATTAAAGGCCCAAATTAATGAAATTTATCAGATTTTTAACGTCGTAAGATAAACTATTTACCTCTTCGATCAACTAATTTACCTAATTAAGACTAGGCGCCATAAAAATTTGCCCTCTGCTCGATTAAAGTAAATTTAGTTTTTCACCCTCTTAGCAAAAAGCGGGGCGGAGCCAAAGGCATTTTTTTTTCTATTTGGACGACATTCATTATTATTATTTCATTCTCATTACTTCTCAAATTCTACAGTCAAGAGCCAAAGGGCCGAGTCCGAAGGCTGGCCCGCTAGACCAGAACAGAGCTGCGTCTGTCCCCACTCACCAAATCACACTCGGCTATTTAGATGACATGATCATCGCTCCACAAAAATAATCGATTAAAACACTTGACCACCGCACCGATTTGATACAGTTCCCATCATGTAAAAAGGCCGCTGGAAGACAGAGGAGAGGGTGAAACTTGCGCATGGGTATTACTGACGAACCAATCGCGCGCGCCGGATGAGACCCGCCCGACCGCCGGTCACCGCATAGACCGATATATCGCCTACTGCGCAGCTTACGGCCTTTTTACGTGACGGGAACTGTAGACTTTGTGATGAAACCAGTACATACCAGTTGATAGTGCACACTGCCAGCATCCTCTGGCGCGGGCAGGCCGTAGAACTCCTGGTTCTTGTCGTCGAACTGCAGCCAGTGGCCGGGCGGCAGCGGCGAGCGGTCGCTGTAGCGCAGCGACAGCGCCAGGTTGCGGGTGCTGCCATCTTCCGGGTCGAAGAACGTGTCCTGAAATGGAAAGCGTGGAATTTTCTGAGTATCTAATCTGACTCATGTACATACATACATATTATCATGCCTTTTTCCCGTGGGGGTAGGCAGAGACTAGCGATTTCCATCTGCTACGATCCTTATTCCACGCCTTTTTCCGTGAGAGTCATAGAGACTAGCGATTTCCACCTGCTACGATCCTTACAGATCTCTCTTGCTTCCTCTACACTCATCACTCTCTTCATACATGCTCTCCGGTTATGGGTGCGCCTAATATCTCCCTTTTT
The DNA here is from genome assembly GCA_018467065.1 of Ephestia elutella. Classification (NCBI taxonomy): domain Eukaryota; kingdom Metazoa; phylum Arthropoda; class Insecta; order Lepidoptera; family Pyralidae; genus Ephestia; species Ephestia elutella. Next base: position 7,117,437 of record CM031582.1, read on the forward strand.
AAGGAGGTCCGCAATCTGGTTGGAGTGCGTTCTTCGAGGTCGACCTTGACCAACTCTTCCATTCACCTCTGAATTATAAATACCTTTCGTCAATCTCTTTTCATCCATCCTCTCTCAATATGCCCTGACCATGTAGGTGATGAAAAAAAACATCGTGAGGAAACCTGCACTCTGGTTGATGTGTGAAATGGAGATGGCAATGGCAAACCACTCCATTAACATTGCCAAGATAGTCGTTGTGTGTGTTTCATTAGGTAGTTGGTTGAGCGATGGATCCGCCTGAATGCGAATGTAATTTAGAATGGGTCAAAAAAAACATTCTCATTTTCATTCCAATCGTTATTTTCCACGACCCTCAGTCATTTTTTATTTTATTTTATAGGAAGACCAACAGCTACACTTATAGTATTAAATGTGTAAATAGTTAGTTAATATGACTAAAGGAGGAGGGATTCTCTCTCTCTCGAGAGCTCTCCAAAACAATACTGATTTCGACCCGGGCGGAAGCCGCCCGCGCAATGTTGCCAGCAGGCAAAGCAAAATGGCCGTGCGTAAGGCCAGCCATGCACGGCACTGATACCATGCGACAATGCACAGAGTTTGTAAGCATTAACAATTTTATTACAAACAGGATGATATGAAAAACCAACAAAAGTTTTTTATAACACATAGCGGCCAACGAGCAAGCCGGGTCACCTGGTGGTAAGTAATCATCGCTGTCCATGGACAACTGCAACACAAGGGGTATCGCAGAGTGTTGCCGGCCTTTTAAGAAGACGTAGACTCGTTTTAAATAACTCTTCTATTTGATAGACTTAGTATTGAAACCTTGGGGGAGGCCTTTATCCAGCAGTGGATGTCTTTCAGCTGAGAGAGAGAGAGAGAGAGAAAGAGTATTGAAACCAGTACGTACCAGCTGATAGTGCACACTGCCAGCATCCTCTGGCGCGGGCAGGCCGTAGAACTCCTGGTTCTTGTCGTCGAACTGCAGCCAGTGGCCGGGCGGCAGCGGCGAGCGGTCGCTGTAGCGCAGCGACAGCGCCAGGTTGCGGGTGCTGCCATCTTCCGGGTCGAAGAACGTGTCCTGAAATGGAAAGCGTGGAATTTTCTGAGTATCTAATCTGACTCATGTACATACATACATATTATCATGCCTTTTTCCCGTGGGGGTAGGCAGAGACTAGCGATTTCCACCTGCTACGATCCTTACAGATCTCTCTTGCTTCCTCTACACTCATCACTCTCTTCATACATGCTCTCCGGTTATGGGTGCTTCTAATATCTCCCTTTTTAAGGAGGTCCGCAATCTGGTTGGAGTGCGTTCTTCGAGGTCGACCTTGACCAACTCTTCCATTCACCTCTGCATTATAAATACCTTTCGTCAATCTCTTTTCATCCATCCTCTCAATATGCCCTGACCATGTAGGTGGTGAAAAAAAACATCGTGAGGAAACCTACACTCTGGTTGATGTGTGAAATGGCAATGGCAAACCACTCCATTAACATTGCCAAGATAGTCGTGTGTGTTTCATGAGGTAGTTGGTTGAGCGATGGATCCGCCTGAATGCGAATGTAATTTAGAATGGGTCAATAAAAAACTTTTTCATTTTCATTCCAATCGTTATTTTCCACGATCCTCAGTAATTTATTTATTTTATTTTAAAGGAAGACCAACAGCTACACTTATAGTATTAAATGTATAAATAGAATAGTTAGCAGTCATGTCATGAGGAATATGACTATAAAGGAGGAGGGATTGGATGATATGAAAAACCAGCAGAACTTTTACAAACGAGCAAGCGGGTCACCTGATGGTAAGCGATCACCGCTGCCTATGGACTACTGCAACACCAGGGGTATTACAAGAGTGTTGCCGGCCTTTCAAGAAGACGTATCCGCGTTTTTTGAAGGTTCCAATGTCGTATCGTTACAGTTGTTTGTTATTTACGAAAAAATATTGAATTAACGCCACGCTAGCCACATGCAGCTGCGGCGACATGAATATATATATATATTTTTTATATAGAATAGTCAAACGAGCATGCGGGTTGCCTGATGGTAAGTAATCACCGCAGTCCATAGACACCAATGACCCTAAGAAGGTCACTGATGCGTTGCCGACTTTTTGAGAAAGCGATAGGCTCTTTTCTTGATATAGTGTGCGCACTGACCTCGGTCACCTTGTAGACCAGCAGATGTCCGACGGTGGCGGTGAGATGGTCGACCTGGTTGCGGGTGACGGGCAGGTGGTGGCGGCGGGGGGCTGTAGCTGCGGCCACATGTATATAGTGTGCGCACTGACCTCGGGCACCTTGTAGACCAGCAGATGTTCGACGGTGGCGGTGAGATGGTCGACCTGGTTGCGGGTGACGGGCGGGTAGGTGGCGGGGGGGGGGGCTGCAGCTGCGGCCACATGTATATAGTGTGCGCACTGACCTCGGGCACCTTGTAGACCAGCAGATGTCCGACGGTGGTGACCTCGGGCACCTTGTAGACCAGCAGATGTCCGACGGTGGCGGTGAGATGGTCGACCTGGTTGCGGGTGACGGGCGGGGGGGGGGGGGGGGCTGCAGCTGCGGCGACATGTATATATATAGTGTGCGCACTGACCTCGGGCACCTTGTAGACCAGCAGATGTCCGACGGTGGCGGTGAGATGGTCGACCTGGTTGCGGGTGACGGGAGGGTATGTGTCAGGCGCGCGGGTGGCGGGGAGGGCGCGCGCGGGTGTCGGGCGCCGCGCCGCGCCACGCCACGTGCGTCACTTGCAGCTGCGGCGACATGTCGCGCGACAAGTTCGCGGACGGCTGACCTGGTGATGTGTCTGATTCCATTATCTGTGGGAAAGTTACATTGATTAGGTATTAGGAAAACAATTAATCCTTACATATAATAAAGTTCCTCCCGCGTATGTCTGTTCGCGATAAACTCAAAAACTACTGAACAGATTTTCGTAAGAAGTCAGCCAAATCTAATAAGTCAGTTAAATTAACTGTGGTTTATTTTGTTAGTTAATCTGTTAAACCAATAGTTTAAAATAGTTTTCGAAACGGTACGTGTCGGAATCGTGTCATTTGAGTCACCCCCTCTTTGTAATAAAACCAACGTGCGATCGTTAAGACATTATAACAGAGCAGTCTTGCTGTGGCGCGGTGCGTGTCGTTAGGTTGTGTTCTCTGTAGCTATGTACTCAGTGATAGAATAGTGTTATTGTCGTTCATGTATGTGACTATGACTGATGGTGTTATCAGCGATATATTGGAGATCTTCGTTGTTGGAAAGTCTTGATGGTTAAACTGTGTTTGGCTAGTTAAGGACCGTTCAGTAAAACTCACAGGCTGAATCGGACTGGACCGTGCGTGGTGGGGCACGGACCCTTGCCATGGGTAGATTAGGGTTGGCCCCTAGCCGTGACGTGAGGACCAAATGAGAGGTTAGTGTTAAATGATTTCATAATCCGTGAACATCCGAGGAATCCCTGGATGTTTTAGGCTGTATTGAGAGTTGTGTACCCTGTCTATTATAAGCTGTGCATATTATTTTGGAAATACCCTCATCCTAACAGTTCATTTGATCTGAGTCTGGTGCCCACATGTGTTTTCACGTGAACCCGTTGTTGAAGTACCTGCTTTGGACCGCTATGGTCATCCATTGTGAGCTCGGCCCCCTAAGCACTAAGAGAGGATTTCCCGAAATTTCCACAGGATCAAAGTCCCGGGCGCATGCTAGTGCCTGTATATTTGTAAAAGAAAGCGACTTAAAATACTAACCTTCATCAGCCTATTGATGTCATCCATTGGACACACGGGATCCTTAGGCAGCGTATCATTGGTCCACACAAATTCACATAAATCACCACTCTGGGTCGCATTCAAAACCGTCAGATGATGCATATCAGTATCCCTGAACAAGTTGACAATGCCCTCCAACGCCCTGATTTGCCAATCTATGACGTTGTCGTATTGCTTTAAGAGCTTGAATTGCATGACGAACTGGTGGTTGATGGTGCGGCCGCTCTTGTGCTGCTGCACGGTGATGTCTAGAGGCCCTCTGGCTATCGAACCCTCGCTGTCCTGAGCTTCTACTATGAAGTTCCATCGGGACACGTGGCGTTCTAGCGGTCTGGGAATAAAATAATAAACGTTAACTGGTGAAAGTGAATTGATGATGGTGGTCTTTCTTTCTTATCAAGTGTGTTATTACTAAAACTGGTGTCAGATTTTATTCAAGTCGCCTAAAGGCATCTGGCATGACTATTAAGACTACCGCCATCTATTGGCAGTAGCCGTATAGACACTAGTAAACTAAACAGTCAGCCAGTGTGCAGGTTTCCTCACGATGTTTTTCTTCACCGGAAGCAGGTGGTGGTCTATGAGAAAACTACCATACATGAGTCAGATTGAACAGTCAGGATTTGAACCCGGGTTCTATCCAACCTCAGGCGGGTGTCATTACCATTTTGCCACCACCGCTTCATGATGGTGGTGGAGGTGTATTAGTAAAGTAGTTTTAAAATATGACATGCTTATGATATTTTCATGTAATTTTTAGTATCAATTCGTTAGTAAATTTCATTTTACCCGGACGAAACCGCTGCTCAGTAATAAGAAGCCTGCAGGTAAGTAATATAATAAGAAATCAGACATGTTTTAATTGTACAATTCAACTTACAGGCCATAGACTTCCCGTCCGGAGGGTATGAACTGTATCCAGGAGTCCTTGCTGAGCGGCACGTTCTCCGCCTCGTACATGGTGAAAGTCAGGTTGCTGCCGTCTTCCGGATCCGTGAACAGGTCTGCTGGGATTATGTATCTGTAACAAGTTTAAGATTTAAACACGCTATGTATGGAACTCTCGCCGACAATTTCTACTTCATACGGAAGTCATTTTCAAGGCGAGAAAGGACCGCGTCCGCCGCCAAAGACGGTCCAGTAATTTTAAATTTAATCATTGTTATTACAACGGTCATTTTCATTGACCAATATTTGCTTCTGAAGGAAAATATCACAGGAAAACTTGCATATTAACTGACAGTTCTGTTTACAAGTGTATACGACTACTGTCGCTAGATGCCGATAGTCGACAGATGCTTTTGGTATGTTTAACCACATGAAATTCACTGTGTCAAGAATTTCTACTGAGAACATAATAGTAGTAACTGGCAAGGAACTGGAAGGCTCGCTACCTTCACAAATAGTTCACCGCAATCGCCTTGAAAATGGACTTCTGAAATGGTCATATTATGGTTGACTGGTAGAGAATGCCATATGGCGTTAAGTCTCCCATTTGTTCACAATGTTGTTGTTTTCAAATCACACTAATAATATAAAGAGAAAGTCTATAATTTTGTTTATCGGGGGTAATCTACGGAACTACTGAACCTATTTCAAAAATTCTTTCACCAACAGAAAGCTACATTATACCTGAGTGACATAGGCTTTAATTTATGTATGTACCTCCCGAACGAAGTCGGGGCGGGGCGCTAGTAAATAAACAAATAGAAACCAACCTGAAGGCTTTGCCAGCGATGATGGCGAGTTTCTTCATGTGATGCTTCAGGGTCGGCGGCTGGTTCACGGGCATCGCGAAGGTCACCGTCTCTGTGGTGCGACCAATTATCGTGCTAGACCTCTCCGACGAACTGTACTCCTGGAACTGTTTGTGAATCCATTAAAAATATGTTAAGTCAAGAGTCAAAAGTGCAGTCAAAATCTACAAGGCAATATGATCTTTAATACTAAGCAATAAGGTCTTAGAGGTATGACTGCACTTTGTCTCTTGACTGTGCTTATAAAGTGCTGGGTACTCGACACATTTGAGTAGAGTGAGATTCCGTGGTACAGTTAACTGTACTACCGAATGAAAGTTTTGACAATAGTCCAGTCAACTGGACAACCACAACTGTACTACGGGCAAGATTACTGTTTATCAGTCTCCAGTAAGTAAGTGATTCATAGATTCTTTAAGATTTTTTATAACTTTAAGATTGACTTTTTCCTACAAAGCATACAGAGGCTAACAGTAAATGATACTTTTGGAGCTTGGAATAAAAAGACCATAGTGTGGATCGGCTTAGCAAAGTTTTGTCTCTGTCACTCTATGATTTTTAGCTTTTTGAGGAGTTTACGAAGGCAAAAGAAGACGACTATCTCTTTCTAAAGTCCGACGAGTATTGCAGGTGTAATAGTATTGGAGTATGTGAGATTTGCTCATCCAGTGAAGTGTAACTAACTACACCAGTAACAGGAGTCTAGCTTTTCCTTCACCATACAGAAGTATTTGTACAAAGTTACAGAAAAGTACTCCCGTGAAAAATTATAAGTCGTATAAAAAGTATATACCCAATGTAATCAGTGTGCCATTATGTTTGAACCATTTCATGAAAAGAGAAATTTAGAATTTTGTTAAGTTAATTTCCAAACGAATGCCAAATGAAAGGTTAGAGTTAGTTCAGTGTCAGATGAATACACACACCGTACTTACATTTTTCATCTAAAGTTTTAAAGTTAGGCGCTTCGGTAAAACATCGTTCGAATGAAAGAAAATGAAATATACTAGAAAAATATATAAATTATTTAAAAAATGTTCCCGAGAAGTTACAAAGAGATGGAGTCTATATAACAAAACGCAATCTATTCAAAACTCTAACGCGGATTGCTGAAGCGCATAACTTTATCGATAGCTCAGTTAAACAACGGACCTTAGTGACTTCCAGTGTGGTCGTTTCAGGCTCTTCCGTCGTCGAGGACAGAACTGACGTAAGTACCGTCGGAGCTGTCGGAGTCGGCGTGGTGGGCGACGAGGCCGTAGTGTTGGGACTCGGCGTCGGAGCAACGATAACTGGCGGCAACGGCGCCGGCAATTCCGTCGTCGTTGTCGTTGTCGTCGACGTTGTCGACAACGGCGTCGGCGACGGTAAAGAGGTCGGTTCCGACGACGAAATGGGCAGTTCCGACTCGCGTATTATAACAGTTTGCTGAAAGTGCCATGCGACTCACACAGTGTTGGTGTAGACGAGAAGACAACGAGTGAGGTTCTCTGGGAAAGGGCACTGCATGCCGTGCGTTTTTTTTGCGGATTTTATATACATAGTGATTGGAAATTTTGTATATCCTTGAAGGGATTATGGATTGGGGAAAGCAACAGATTCTGCTGTCAAGTCCTAATCAGAAGTCAAAATGTACATGATTTAGTACTTTCGAATATAATCGATTACAGATTAATTGGAGTACAAACTTAGTACATTATATGATTGTATATACAGGTTTGTATAGCGAGAAATATTTTGAAGCAGAAGTAGATAGAGGGCATGAAGAAGATTGGAAGTTTCTAACCTTTTTAGGGTAACTGTACAATTTCTGAAATAGCTTCATCTCAATTGTGAGAATACGTCATATTTGAACGAAGTAGGCAACCAACTCAGCTTTTGAAAGTCGGTAAAATCGTCATACTTACTGGTCAGAGGCACACATTTATGAGTGCACGTTGTACCCGCTAAGATTTAAAAGGACAAATACAAAATATGACTTAAAGTGGCCAGAGATGTTTTTAATTTTGAAGGATGATTGAAAACACCAATGAAATGAACCCAAATTAAGTTAGATAGATCCCACGTCGTTGTCTTAACGTCCATCGATTAGTAAATACCAACTATAAACTAATGCGAGAATAAAATCTGCTTGCAATTCTATTCTTTATTTATTTAGAACCGAAGTGGTCTTAAAATAGAATAGTAGAATTTTTAAAACGCCTTAAAAGAGGCCATTTTTGAGTTTTATTGGATATTTAGATCAATATATGCTAAAAAAGCAAGCAGGTTTTAGATTACTCAATCTAAATTAATCCTATGACAAATGGGGGGTGATATTAGAAGTCCACTATTCTACCCCGTGTTATTTCAAACCCGCACACTATTAGTTGTATATCTACAGGTGAGAGACAGAGACAGCATGATGTTTACCAGTTCAGCTTCAGTTGTGGTCGGGAGCGGTGGTTCCGTGGCGTTTTCTAATGGGAACTCGGCAAAAGAGGACCCGATTCTTCTAGGAGTGAAGGGGATTTCTTGAGTGAAGTTTAGATTGGTAGTGTCAGACGTGGCATCATATGGCGTGATTTTAACGTCCTCCTGCGGATTGAAAGAGTATTAGACGATGAATATATTTGGGGCCTAGATCGAAACCATGCTAGATTTCATGCGTAAACTATGTAGACAAAATAACATGTTATGCTGAGCGTTCAAACCGACGTGAATTCGACACCGCGTGCAAAATTTGTATATGTGCGTCTCGCTCTCTCTTTAGAGCAACTCTAAGGCTCTCCCGCTCTAATTTCTCACGCGGCGCGAAGTTCGAGTAGGTTGGACCAGAGCTTTGAAGATTTGGTGTCAGAGGCAATATTTTTTTTTTCTATATATTGTTCTTCTTTTTTCATAATTATAGTAAGGAACAATTTTTAAAATACATTGCTTATTTGTATGCAGCGAATTTTATATAAAATGTTATTTCGTTTGGTCTAATCCTAAACATTCCAACTAAAACATGTAATAATATCATAGTACCTATTTAAACTTGACATCTTAATATTCATAATATTCTAATATACACAGAACTACTCTCTAACATAAATAATACTGAATCTAGAAGTAGAAAGTATTATCAAACTACCTGTAAAGTTTTAGCAATAAAGTCTAATTTAATGTAATTTGGACATAAAAGTATTAATTATTTAAACATGAAAGTCAGCGCGAAATTCCACCGCCTGGTGTCCGACCGATATAAATGGCGTGAACTTATGGACATCTTGTCCATATGTGTAGGAGTCACGATCCTCAGCAGTGAGGGAACGATCCAGAAAAAGAATAATAATAATTTACAAGTGGAAAATAAGTACAATTATTAACATCTAAACATTTCTAGCCAGCAAAGAATATTATCTAAAGCCTCGTACTCACTTTGTTCGTAACTAAGTTGATCGTAAGATACATTGTGTCTTCTCACTCAGAGGGTTGACTAAATTGTGGGACTAATTTTGCCTGAATTAGTATGCGTGATACCTAATTTTATCTTATAGACGTACCATATTTTTTCGAAATTAAGTGATAAGCCAAACAAAATAATATTAAATATTTAAAGTAAAAGTATACTTAGTATCCCGATTAAGTAGTCCAAACAGATAATGCAATAGTTGATAACACCAAAATATATCCCGTAGTGAATGCGTGGCTTTAGGATCCATTACAAAGGTAGAAAAAAAATATCAGTTCCTAGCTCTATGGGATTAAAACGAACACGCCACTCTAAACATGCGACAAAAACAATCATGCAAGCGCTAGGCGGGTTACGACAAACCTCCGTGGTATATGTATTAGTAGTGTCGGGCGCAGGAGTGGTCTCTTCCCGTGTGGTGTATTCCTCGGTGGTAGTTTCGTGGGTGGTCAGGGGGGTGGGGGGTACAGTGGAGAGGGTGGAGTCGGGGAGGGGGAGGGGTGTAGATGTCTCGGCAGTCTCGGTCTGAAACGTGTCGGTGGTGGAGTGTGGCGCGTCGTCGCCGTGGTGGTGGCGGTGGGGGTGCGGGGAGAGCGGGGCCACCTGCGCGCGCCCGGCAACTAGTTAGTACCCGTACCCATACCCGTGCGTGGTTACTGAACTTGCGACACGTCATTCCACTTTGTAGTTCGCGTTAGAAAAGGTTATATATCATTCTTTATGATGGACAAATGTGAGGGTAAGTTCCGAATGCATTAACCACGCCGCGAAAATTTTTGTCCTTGCTTTTAACACTTCCCTAGACTTCGATACAGGTGCAAGTCTTCCAAACTATCAATGTGCTTCGCGACATATTATAGGAGATTTAAAATATTTTTTTAATTTAGCGGTCTGTCAATTCTGCAGACATGGAACATTAATTCACATAAAATGACACCCATGGATCACTTTGGCAATATTTACAGTGATGATAAGCGATGTCAAGCATTAGTTGAATAACCACACACAAAGCTCACAATTTATATATTTTAATATTATTATTTAGCGGCCAATGATCTCCTTATAATATGATAGTAATGATTCATGTATGAATAACGATGTAGATGATTCATTTAATTGTGAAATATAATAAATTTGATTAATGAAATGAGACCCAATAAAGAGTTTTTATTATTTCGATAATTTGATTTAAAACCAATTAAACAAGATAATTAATAGCACTGTTATTTTCCTTGTAGACGGAATAATTAAGTAATTAATTTATTCACCTAATATAATATTTATCCTTATGTAGAACTTGGGAGTAACAGTAAGTTTTGTCGCATACTGTGTAACTTCAGACCCTCAAACATTAGAGCAGTTATCGGTACCAAATTTTTTATATAAACTCTCGGAAAGTACCGGTACTTTATATGAAATTTGGTACCGGTACCGACCGGTAACAAGGTATAGAAAGTACCATTCACATTCTCCATGCTCGGGTCCCCATAATGCTGTGAGATGAGGTGACACTGAGTGCGAGGAATGCATTCCATGTATGGTGACTAAACATGATAACATGACAAGTTATTTGCTGGGAACAGTTCATCATTTTAGGGTTTTTTCGATTATATTGCAATTTACTGTATAAAGTAAGGCCTTTTCCTAGCAGTTGGATACAAAATAGGCTTTAAAAAAAAATGGCCATAGTCAAATGGATACCAAACGGTCAAAAAACGACTTTAATTTTGTTCTATATTTTTTAATATAATAAATATTACTCTATGGAGTGAGAACGTCGCTGCGTTACGTTTTTTATACAATCAACTTTAAGATAACAAGTTTTATAATAATTACACATGACATGATAAAACGATACTGTTTCCAACAAATAACGAAATGATGCATAGATATAAGTACTATTTAACGTTGCATGTAATGGTCGACATACAGAATTATATGACATGAAATATGACTATGTGTGACGCACAGATATTATAATTATTTTAATTAGTTCACCCATTATTCCTAAAGCAATGACTGTTTTTTTTTAAATAAGCATGATACCACTTATAACTAAAAGTACTTGAAACAAGAAATGTAATGCGTTTCAAAACTCTCGAGCGATGAACTATTGATTTCACTCAACGCAATCCGAGAATGCCAGCCATGTCGGGCGAAACAAACGAAATTCTTTAGTAAGTACATATTGTTGTTATTTCACTCTGAATGGCATTGTAATACAACTATTCTCAAGTATTTATAGGCCAGTCATCTTGATTTAATTTTGAAATATTCCTCACTTTTTATCGAAGGATAACTGTGCGTTTCGTTTTTGAAACTCAAAAGTCAGTTCCTTTTATGTAGCCAAATGATCGCTTTTTGAAAGATATTTAGTGGTAGCTTTTTGTAAAAAAAAATACTCTAATAGATGCTCCAGATCTATGATATATCTTTGTCTGTAGGATACGTTAGATCCATGGATTATTTTGAGGATCTTTCCTTCAAAATTTAAATGCGGCAATCAAATTTAAGAACATTCTTTTATGTCAGAAATTGCTTATGAATAGTTGCTACCACTTCTTCATATAAGAGGCCGTGAGGCGGCTTAGTAACATAGTCACCAATGCAATTTCGACTGACCTTGTTCTCAAGAAGCAAAAACAAACTTAGAGAGAACTCACCCTTTGATTTTAAAGCACTGAGACTATAACCGGCCTAAGATTTAATGTTCAAGAATAACATTATCTGACTGACATTTGTAAGAACAGTATGTGCGTTTCTCCAATTTCGACCTTTTTCTCAAGTAGCAAAGTCGGTTTTAGAAAATTCAACCCAGATTATTAAGCACTGAGACATGAACTGACCGGCATTTGTGCTAACAATTGGTGCGTTCTTCCAATTTCGAACTTTACCCCAAGTAGCAAAGTCGATTTTAGAAAACTTAACCCTGATCAAGCACTGAGACACATTTGTGCGTTCTTCTAATTTCGACCTTTTTCCCAAAGTATCAAAGTCGTTTTTACAATAGGTGTGTTCCTCACCGTGTTATCGGGCAGTGGTCCGCCGGCGATGTCGCGGTAGTTGTCGTCCGCGTCCTCGTCGTAGCCGCTGTAGTCGCCGTCGGCCGGGTCGTCCTCGTTGTCGTAGTCGTCGTACGGGCCCGAGCCTTCGTATACCGACTGAAGAAAACGTAATGAGGGTTAAATAGGGTTATCATATTTACGCTCACTACTTGCCGGCGAGTCCATACTCGCCGTCTCTGCATACTCGCATAACCATTCATGTCAATGACATTTGAATTTGACACTTCGACATTGACAGAGTTGTACCATCTGACAGGTATTTTTCCTTACTCGGCAGTGCTCATATGGTGACATCAAGTTACATATAATCCGAATGACATAGGTTCTGAAATCAATCACAAGTCGTGTCGCAGTAGCGAATTATGGTTTCAGCGGGGTGTTACATCGCGGGGATTAGAGTCACATCCTCCCCCCGCTAGCAAAACGCCCCCCTGCGAGGGCCCTGTTTGACACAAGCCGCTTTTATAACCAGATAGGTTATAAAAGCAACATTTTCGAAGTCGAGAATGGCTAGCAATTCAAATCAGTATTTTTATATCGTAACATTTGCAATACCCCGTCATATTCGGCTTCAAATCCCATGGTCACAGTAATAAGTAGATGTCTGTTACCTGTCGCTTGTGTCTCTCCGCAGAGGTGACCGCCATCAGCCGCCAGCCCAGCACCGGCAGCCGCAGCACGTGCGCCAGGGTGCCGTCCCGGGACTGCTCTCTCAGCCCCGCCACCAGCACTTTGTGCCGCGACCACAGTCTGTTACCTGTCGCTTGTGTCTCTCCGCAGAGGTGACCGCCATCAGCCGCCAGCCCAGCACCGGCAGCCGCAGCACGTGCGCCAGGGTGCCGTCCCGGGACTGCTCTCTCAGCCCCGCCACCAGCACTTTGTGCCGCGACCACAGTCTGTTACCTGTCGCTTGTGTCTCTCCGCAGAGGTGACCGCCATCAGCCGCCAGCCCAGCACCGGCAGCCGCAGCACGTGCGCCAGGGTGCCGTCCCGGGACTGCTCTCTCAGCCCCGCCACCAGCACTTTGTGCCGCGACCACAGTTTGTCGCTGCAACCCACCTGAAATTACACACATATTTGTTTAGATAAGGACTGCTTAGAGCATTTAACCAACAAGAGACGATGCGAGCGCAAATTTCAACGCAAAAATAGTCTGCCACTTTCGGTTGACAACATAATTTATACACGCATACAAAAATAATGCCAACACACTGGCTTAAAAACTACGCACACAATCACAAATAGTATAAGCATGATCATATGTAATTTGGCAGAGGGCAGAGGGGGATGCCTGAAGTGGCCTCTCCAGTTGTTAAATGCTCTAAGTACGGCTGAGACCAATTTGAAACATCTAGTTTAAGTTTTACTAAAAAAAACTAATTTAATGTTACTACCTATTTATTGTTACTTTATGGGTATAAAGTTATTACGAATAAATAACTTTATGGTAATAGCAGAGCGTACAATCTGATAGAAATAGAATTACAGTTTGTGCCCGTGGCGATTCAGTATTGCATGGCTCCACTCAAAATTACTTTATAAACACAACTTACATTCAAATAGATGGCGGTAGTGGCGTCGCTGCGTCTACGCTGGGTGGTGCCCGGGCCGCTCATCAGAACAGTCTGCGTCCGTGATGATTCAGTCTTGTATGGCTCCATCCAAAATTCATCCTGGAAATTCCAATTAATTATCTCAAACAAAATCACATTTCAATGAACTATTTATTTATTCTGTGTTGTATAAAATAGATTTTATTTACAAATACATAGTTTAAAGAGTTGAACAATGGCTTTTGTTTCACAGCAGGACTCGATGGCTATGAGCAAAACTATTTTGTTTATAAAATCGTTTAAATTAACAAAGTCTATTATTATGAAGAGCAACATAAACTACATATTGCAGTGTTTTCACTTTCCTTCAGTGAATGTGAACGCACCCATTAATGATTGATTAGAGTAATTATACTATCGTCGGTATAAAGCGCGGTTAATGGCTTCACACTAGGTTCCAGAGCTACTATTAATAACAAAGTGTTTTCCTCCTTTTTTTATTAGCATGAGGAGCTCGGTCTACGATTATAGCAGTTAAGCATATTTCGGAATGGCCGGTCAGGAAGGCACAGTTAGCCGTTGGCCCCGACTGTAGCATTGGCCCGTGTGGTGTCGTGAATGAACGATGTCTGACATCATCATCGGCCATTTTAATATGCCTACTGCTGGGGCTTACTTATGGATGGAAAAGGATGAGTGGCCGTTCTGTACTTATTTATCTTTTGGAGGTCTTACAGCTAAATAACAACTATTTATTAAGCATAGAGTTAGAAAAATAAAAAAATTACTTAGAGACACAGACAGCTGATGAAGCGGGATGTCAGATATGGTTTGTGCCTATGTTGGCAAAGGACAGGATATATCTTCTGTGAAGCTCATTTTTGTAAAGTTTGACATTTTTGGTATTTTATTTTATTTTATAGGAAGACCAACAGCTACAATTTTAGTCTTAAATAAATGTATGTATGTTTTGGCTCCATAGAATTTGTAAACAATCTTTAAAAAAAATTGAATTTGGAGCACACTATTATGAAAGTTTTTGGGCTTGGAAATAGTCAGCCAATATGCAGGTTTCCTCACGATGTTTTCCTTCACCGGAAGCAGGTTGTGGTCTATGAGAAACATACATGAGTCAGATTGGTCTACAAACTCATGTAACACAGGTAGGATTTGAACCCGGGTCCTACCCAACCTCAGGCGGGTGTCCACCACCGCTTCCAAGTAAGTAAAGTGATGATGACTCACCCCGTCTATAGCCATGAAGTGGGCAAGCTCCATCAACGCCCGTATCCTCTGCCGCGGCGCTATGTGCTGGAACTGGCCGTCGATCAGTATGACCAGCACCAGTCTCTTCTCCGCTCCGACGCAGGAGCCGTACTTCGAATGGGGCTTCTCTTCGGCTTTCTTAACCTAGGGAGCAAAGATATTTTATTAGTTACTAGCTCGTCCGCGCGTAATTTGCTATTGTTAATATCTCGATCAAGATGAAACCTACGCCAGATTTTAAGTTAGACCTTCAACAATACAACATTGAAAACCGCATCAAATTTGGCCCAGTAATTTTTGCGTGATGCGCGTACAAACATACAGACAGAAAGACAGACAGACAAAAATTTTAAAATAAATCGTCTTGGCTTCTATTGGCCCTATAAAAACCCCTCCTATTTTTTTTCTTAAATATCTCCTATATATACAGACACAGGCCGGTTACAGTTTTATTATATGTATTGATTAGAAAAGTAGTACCTTAATTTTACTATATTTAAGTTTCCTTTCTATGTATTTGTTGTGTACAAAAATTAATTATTAAATTTAAGGGTATCAAAAATAGGCGCGTTACACCTATAATTAGGACCACGACGACGGCTTGAGAAACCTAGTATTGCACACCTTCATTGCAAATGGTGACCGATTTACATCAAATAGCCTGCCCTACCATGCTTGTTTGTCATTTTGATAGCATTCAATATACTGTAAAACGTATACTCATACGTACGCATTTACATAGCAAAAAGTGTTAAATATGTATATGAACTCTATTCGACATTGACCCTAGTTAAGACTATTTAGCAATACGGCATTGTACTCATTATTAACCCATTTTGAGTAAAGTATTTGCCAACAAGTTAATAAATGAGTTCGTTCCACATCAGTAGGACAAAATGACAATTGCATCCATTAAACAGTAAATATCGATACCTCGCAATTAGTGACACATCTAATTTTTAGTAAAGAACATTCATTGTTTGTATTATAGTACTTATTTGAATAAGTTGACAAATATGTTAATGAGTATGAGCACATAAACGCTTTCAAACCACGGTCAAGCGCCATAGAGCCGATGACGGAAGCAACAAGTATGGTGAGATGTTTAATTGATGAGTGACTCATCACATAAACAATCCCACCATACTAACATTGTACCTACTTAGGAGAACTTTGGTTATAACGATGACCACAAAGTTAAGTCATCTTTATTATAGAAGTTCTGCATTGTTTATGATATCTGGATGTTTGTATACTCTCTTAAACATTTTCAAACATACAAATACAACAAATTAATGCTCTAACAATGATGTACTTGGCAAGATCTTAGCTAGCAATTCCAAAGGTTTCTCAGCAGCCCTAGTTTAGGCTCAATTATAAGTATGGATTTTACGACAAAGGCATTTTGGTGTCGTATGGACAACGCGTTTAACTAACTTTGTAATTTGTCCTTTAAATAAATAAATAAATCTTTTCCAAAAGATTAACATTTATTTATATTACTATACACAGACTGGTTGGAAGAAATCTGTGTCCACCATCTTCATGTCGTCTCCTTACCTCGATAGTGAAGGAGTCAGTGGCGATGAGAACGTGTGCGGGCCATGGTCCGCGTGCTGGGGCAGCCCGCTGAACAAGCCGTGCTTGGAGTCCCCGGCGATCTTACCTCGATAGTGAAGGAGTCAGTGGCGGTGAGTCCCCTGGTGCGGCCGTGCGCGGTCACTGTGAACGTGTGCGGGCCATGGTCCGCGTGCTGGGGCAGCCCGCTGATCAGGCCGTGCTTGGAGTCCCCGGCGATCTTACCTCGATAGTGAAGGAGTCAGTGGCGGTGAGTCCCCTGGTGCGGCCGTGCGCGGTCACTGTGAACGTGTGCGGGCCATGGTCCGCGTGCTGGGGCAGCCCGCTGATCAGGCCGTGCTTGGAGTCCCCGGCGATCTTACCTCGATAGTGAAGGAGTCAGTGGCGGTGAGTCCCCTGGTGCGGCCGTGCGCGGTCACTGTGAACGTGTGCGGGCCATGGTCCGCGTGCTGGGGCAGCCCGCTGATCAGGCCGTGCTTGGAGTCCCCGGCGATCTTACCTCGATAGTGAAGGAGTCAGTGGCGGTGAGTCCCCTGGTGCGGCCGTGCGCGGTCACTGTGAACGTGTGCGGGCCATGGTCCGCGTGCTGGGGCAGCCCGCTGATCAGGCCGTGCTTGGAGTCCCCGGCGATCTTACCTCGATAGTGAAGGAGTCAGTGGCGGTGAGTCCCCTGGTGCGGCCGTGCGCGGTCACTGTGAACGTGTGCGGGCCATGGTCCGCGTGCTGGGGCAGCCCGCTGATCAGGCCGTGCTTGGAGTCCCCGGCGATCTTACCTCGATAGTGAAGGAGTCAGTGGCGGTGAGTCCCCTGGTGCGGCCGTGCGCGGTCACTGTGAACGTGTGCGGGCCATGGTCCGCGTGCTGGGGCAGCCCGCTGATCAGGCCGTGCTTGGAGTCCCCGGCGATCTTACCTCGATAGTGAAGGAGTCAGTGGCGGTGAGTCCCCTGGTGCGGCCGTGCGCGGTCACTGTGAACGTGTGCGGGCCATGGTCCGCGTGCTGGGGCAGCCCGCTGATCAGGCCGTGCTTGGAGTCCCCGGCGATCTTACCTCGATAGTGAAGGAGTCAGTGGCGGTGAGCCCCCTGGTGCGGCCGTGCGCGGTCACTGTGAACGTGTGCGGGCCATGGTCCGCGTGCTGGGGCAGCCCGCTGAACAAGCCGTGCTTGGAGTCCCCGGCGATCTTACCTCGATAGTGAAGGAGTCAGTGGCGGTGAGCCCCCTGGTGCGGCCGTGCGCGGTCACTGTGAACGTGTGCGGGCCATGGTCCGCGTGCTGGGGCAGCCCGCTGATCAGGCCGTGCTTGGAGTCCCCGGCGATCTTACCTCGATAGTGAAGGAGTCAGTGGCGGTGAGCCCCCTGGTGCGGCCGTGCGCGGTCACTGTGAACGTGTGCGGGCCATGGTCCGCGTGCTGGGGCAGCCCGCTGATCAGGCCGTGCTTGGAGTCCCCGGCGATCTTACCTCGATAGTGAAGGAGTCAGTGGCGGTGAGTCCCCGGTGCGGCCGTGCGCGGTCACTGTGACCGTGTATGGGCCATGGTCCGCGTGCTGGGGCAGTGATCAGGCTGCGCTTGGAGTCCCCGGTGATCTTACCTCGATAGTGAAGGAGTCAGTGGCGGTGAGTCCCCTGGTGCGTGGCCGTGCGCGGTCACTGTGAACGTGTGACGGTGCCATGGTCCGCAGGCGCTGGGGCAGCCCGCTGATCAGGCCGTGCTTGGAGTCCCCGGTGATCTTACCTCGATAGTGAAGGAGTCAGTGGCGGAGCCCTGGCGGTGCGGCCGCAGCGGTCACTTGTGGAACGTGTGCAGGGCGGCGGTCCTGCTGGGCAGCCTGCTGATCAGGCCGTGCCTGGAGTCCCCATGGCGATCTTACCCTCGATAGTGAAGGAGTCGCAGTGGTGGCAGAGTCCCCCGGTATGCGGCCGCGCGGTCATCTGTGAACGTGTGCGGGCCATGGTCCGCAGTGCTGGGGCAGCCCGCTGATCAGGCTGCTTGGATTCCCGGCGATCTTACCTCAATAGTGAAGGAGTCAGTGGCAGAGTCCGTGCAGGTGCTGTGCGCAATCACTTCAGTGAACGTGTGTGCGGCCATGGTCCGCGTGCTGGAGGCAGCCGCGACGACCAGCCGCTTGGAGTCCTCGGCGATCTACCTCGATAGTGAAGGAGTCTAGTGGCGGTGAGCCCCCCTTGTACGCGGTGCGCGGTCGGCTGTGAATGTGCAGAGCCATGGTCCGCGTGCTGGGGCAGCCCGCTGATCAGGCCGTGCTTGGAGTCCCCGGCGATCTTACCTCGATAGTGAAGGAGTCAGTGGCGGTGAGTCCCCTGGCAGGCCGTGCGCGGTCACTGTGAACGTGTGCGGGCCATGGTCCGCGTGCTGGGGCAGCCCGCTGATCAGGCCGTGCTTGGAGTCCACGGCGAGCCAGCTGGGCAAGCGGCGACCGTCTTCCCTTCGAACCTATCATAATAATCTATGAGTAATCTAAAAAATTAAAATTAGGTTGACTTTCGCAAAGCCTATAGCTATACTTTTATTTATATAAAACAGTAACAGTAGAAAAGTGTCTTTAGCAGTAAGTTAGAAGTAATTATCCATTAAATTAAATGTTGAACCCTAGAAATGTGGGTTTTATGACATTATTATTAATTCTAACGTTAAGGGAATATTCATTTGCATAATAATATCGGATCATTACAAGGAATTGTATTATTACTTTGATGTTTAATTATTTCAGAATCCTTCCCAGAAACAACCTATTACACAATCTGGTTGATACCTTATACGCCTGCACGTCTCCAGAAAATGCTTCTTTGGGTATTTCCATGCGGAAAAGGTGTCCCACATAGGCCGATGTATCAGGAACACCCCATAACCTCTTTAGGCCATTTTTTGTGATTTCAGAGTGATTCGCCGTTAATTCAACCTGTAAAAGAGCATTATAGATGTTAGTTATCTTAGCATACTTTGCTAAACCAAAAATATCACATGGTGGATGGCATTAAGAGCAGCTATCATTTGTTGTAAATTTTAATATTTCATAATCATTACGAATTTTAAATTACATTTGAAGGACAAACGTACAATGTTGCAAATTGGTACACGTAGTATGTAGGTAATTCTATCCTTGATATCAAGGCATGCATAACAGACTCCCTTTGATTACATACACAGCGACACAGATTCGTTATCAGTGCTTGTTACACTCATAGGTACATACAGATACGTGTACCTACCAACCATAAGTGGCCTCAATCTTAATTGGGTAAGATTAAGATGTCAGAGTCAAAATTGTGATTTTCAACGTGGACACTGTAGATTGTGCGTGCGTGGCCGAATTTGAAGAAACCATTTCACGCCCTTTACACAACTTAATTTATTTTTCGGTAAAAACCGGGTTCTTTAAAAGGATAGAGAATGTAATAAAGGTTTTATTCCAAGCGGAAACTATAATGACTTTGGGTTGAAGATTCAATTTTATATACCAAACATTTTACAGGATGTATTGACTGCTGGCAAATTTTGAATTGCAAGTAAGATGTCATGATAGCTACCGAAGATTTTTTTTTATAACATAGGGCGGCAAACTAGCAAGCGGGTCACCTGATGGTAAGCGATCACCGCTGCCCATGGACTACTGCAACACCAGGGATATCACAAGAGTGTTGCCGGCCTTTCAAGATCTCAATAATATTTCTTTTGCACGTAGAATAGGAGCTTACCTGGAACTCCTCACTATTGTCGAAAGCGAAGTCGTCGTCGTGCCGGCTGAGCGCTAACGGACACAGCATGAGAAGCGCGCACGCAATGTACCGCGCGCGCTCCATCTTTCTCCCTCTGACTCCGCGGTGTTGGGACGATCTCATAAACTCATGTTGATCATCTGTCAAAAAAATAGACAAGGTTAGCATGGTTATACGCAATGAAGGGACTATTGGATCAATAACTAAATCAAAAGGTTGGTGGTAGAATTTGCATTGAAAATTCTTAAATTTTTGATATCAGAGAAGACACCAATTTTAAGTCATATTATAATTAACTTTTCTCAATCAGATCTTTTGTAAAAGGATCCGTTGACATTAAATTCATAACAACACAACAGTTTTTAATTAATCCTAAACATACTCAAGTTCTGAATTGAGTAATTAACCCCCAACACGAAGTAACTATCTAGTAATCTGAGCCCCAACTCATAGTGATGTAGAGTAGAATAGAGACAAATTTGGTCGAATGTCTACAAATGATTGTGAAGAGAAGGGCGTCTGAACGGAAACGGCCTGGGTACTGTTACACAGTTATAGGCGCGTGCTGGCGCATAATGATTGGACGCAAATAGAATAGCTTTTGAGCGCCTTCCTTAGCATGCTGTCGCGAAACCACTTCAGGGAATACTTTTACATTCCTTTTAAAATAATAGCGCGGTTTAATAGCCACTTGAGAGGTTCCATGAGAAGATTATACTACTCTCACTACTATAAATAGTTGCTATAAATCATACATAAGTGAAAACATTTTAGTGAAAGAAACAATTGAATCAAAAACAAAAGTTACACAGATATGTGTTAATCCTCGGAAGAAACAAGAAAACTGCCAAGAACATTCACTGGTAATGGGAACAATGTACGTACAGGCACTTATATTAATTCTATGGTACAGGTTACGTCAGCCTAGGATTCCAGGCGGGAAGCGGAAGGCATTACACTGCTCGAAAATGTAAGTTCCAGAAATATTACGTCATAAAGCAATAATGAGCTATTACTTTAATTCTTATAGTTAACACTTGAAATAAATTGAGAAGCAATGGAATCTAAATGACCAGAAATAAAATCAAGGACACGGTGATTACTTAAAGCGGGGGAAGTAGGTCAAACTGAAGAACCTTATTTAGGAGGTAAACAAATTCGATAAGACATTATTTTAGTAATTCCTTAAATTCCAGTGATAGCTCAGCCACTCCAATTATATTTTCAAGACGAAGGACTACGTGGGAGCATTTCCAAATGGATCGTACTCTGTAATAAATGGTCAAGTGCGAGAAGCGAGTTTCCTCCTTGCGTATCTGTGCAGAGTGTTAAGCTTGTACTTGTAAAGAGCTCTCCCAGAGTCTGGGTGGGTACTTTTATAAGCGCGCCGTAATTAGGAACCTCTCTGCGCAAAATTTATAATTAGCAGACGCTAAGTCTGTAACTTCAAATTACGGAACTACAGAAAAGATCAGCGTAAACACTGTGACCTATGATTTTATAGCGACAAGCACTGTAAACGTTGGAAAGTTTCCAGTAACCACAGCTATCGCAAAGTTTCGCGGCCATTAGGGATGTTTGAGCTGCAAATAAACGAAACAGACTTACTGTTTCATAAATATTTCAGGCACTAACATTTCCAATAGAAGTTCACGGAGGAGTATGAAATGTTACAATTTGAATATCGCCCAAACACAAATCATTGTTATCGACAAATTGTGAAGTTTCACGGTGTGGTTCTAGAATTGACACTGAGCGCTTAGCTCAGTTATTTAGAATATGGAATTATCACTATCTGCGTCTACCTGTCACATCAAAACATGAAGAGTATTCAGTTGTTATTAGAAGATTTTAATGTCAACTGAAGCCACTTCATGTTTTCTTCCCCCCCAAAAAGCGCAACACGAGTCCATTAACTATTATGTTATTTTAAAATCTAAACAAATAAATGAATATGAATCTAAACATTCCAGGTTTCGGTCATCGTATAAAAGATTTTTATAACAATGAGTCGTGTTGTGCATACATAAAATGTTGGGGTTATGGATAAGCTGTTCAATACTTTTATGTCATAAAAATACAACGTGCATGCCCATTTCATTACAGTTAGGTGACTTCGCCTCTAGAGGTAGGTTCTTTTATTAAGTACTCCCACTGATTACGCGCTAATCTTAAAATTTCATAAGCATTAACCTTAGTGTCTCGTGTTCGTTAAGAACGAGTGAATTCCAACATATCCAATTGAAATTCTGTGTAACGATGAGCACTATTCAAGAGATCTAGAATGAGGGCTGAATCTATGTGAATTTTTAAAACGAATATCCTTAATATCGCAAATAATATCAAAGCAGTTAAGCTTAGTATAGCCGGGAGATTGCGGCGAAAGGCATCATGGGATGTTATAGAGGGCTGGCGGTTTCGGCTCTAGATCAAATTCGGATTAGCGGTCTCGACGCATCTCGTTTATGAATTGTTAATTGAAGTCGTGGTTTCCGTGAATTGTGGAAAGAGATTGCTGTCAGATAAATCCTCTAGCGGATTAAAGAGACTAACTTCAGGATTGGCTCGAATAACAGCAAAAAGGTAGATCTGTCTGCTAATAAATAGAACTTTACAAGTAATCTATAATTTAGTTTATAACTTCCTAGTTAATCAACTGTCAATCATGTATGCTCAAGCGGAGTTTTTAACATTTTTAGTATTCGTCAGTAAAATGGAGACCCTTGTGTCTATTTTAATATCACGAACCATTGTAAGAACATCAAGGCTGTCGTTCCCAGTAGAAAGTCGTTATTACAATACACATAAGGCAATTCTTTATAAAGCACACATGAGATGCAAACGTAAAAGGAAATACATTTATTTCAGAGAGTGCTCAACGAAATCTTTTCGGATTTAGCGAAATTGTGCTGGCAGTGGGCTTAGTGCTTCCATCTCCACCGTTTCCGACTATACTCAATTGTGCCACATTTTTTGAATTGTATTTAAGCTTTACTAAGCTACTGGAGCTCAATTAAATCGTAGGATTGGATTGAATTTGAGTTATATTAATGAGAATATACATATTAATAGATTTAGCGAGATGATTAGCAAACATTCTCTCAAAGCATTTATACTATTTTGTTCAGTTATTGATCGGCTATCACACCCTAAGAAAATTATAAAAAGAACAGCATCGTAATTAGGCAGCAACTGAAATTTTGAACCTGGATTTCAACTCGAGATAACATCGGCAAAACTGCATTCATTTTGGCTAAGTGTTATCATAAAGACTGAATCATCTACTACCGAGAAGAGTTTTAAAAGATGCAGAACATTTCCTAGCGCTGTATAATTTTCGCGAAATATACAATATATATAAACAAATATATATAAATATAAGTTACAAATTAAAAATACTATAATAGCGCATTACATAGCTGTTTTATAGCTTACATAGCTGCCTGTTTACAGCAGTTATAACTAAATACAGTGTCGTTATAATAAAAATGTAAAAACAAATTGTTATTATAACAACAGAGCGGAAACACGATAGCACATCAAAGGCGGAGCTGGCAGAAATATGACTTGATGAAACAAAATATTTCTCCAAAGTTTATTCAATATAAAGTTATGTTAAATGTAGGCACTTAGCGCCGGAGTTTGTAAGCGAGTTAGAGTGGAGCCCGCGACTGGCTTTACCCTTGGGGCGAACAAAGAGGGTATAGCACAATAGAAGTTGTGGAACCCTCTAACAGAAATATTACATGCCTACCTATATTTGTATGAACACGCGAGGGAGTTTAGTGTGGTTTAGTGGATGCTATTACTTTATGTGACCTTGATAAGTAATTTTTAAAAGGAAACGGAAAATAAAATTGATTAAATTGCCTAAATAGAAATAAATAATCATCACAATATAGAAATCACAGTGGTGGTATCTTATAAAGAAGGCTAACCCCAAAAGAAAACACTAGAAATAAAGACTGCCATATAATAACGAAGAGGAAATGATTTAAAATCAATGCCTAGAAATTTCATGAGTCAGTTGTAGAGTCATATGATATGAAACATTTGCATTGAACAAACAATCAATGCATTTCAACAAAAAACAAAATAGAATATGCAGATATATATTAGTAATAAATAATACAAGAATTGATCAACTCTACTCTGGAAATGTTTGTTTTTTATTACTTTAAGTAATAAGTTGTTATTATTAAATGTTTGTCAAGAGAAAAAATCATAAGACCAAAGCTAGGGGAGGAAAAATCTGTTCAAAGAACTGTGGGCCCCTTGTGTTGGGGGAGCGAACGCGATATATTGAGAGTGCGAAAGTAATTTGAAGTCTAGAACATGAAACGAATTCTATTGCTAAATTATGGAGTACACTTTCATGAGTTATTTTTTATACTTCGTAACGTGAACAGAAACTCGATATTCTATTTTGCTTACACGAAAAATGTTTTAGCAAACAGATCGGACATTTTTGCTGACTTGCCGTACATAAAACAAGATGAATAATGGTCGTCCCGACATTCCATTTGTATGTTGTAGAAGGGAATATGACAGTTTTTGGACGCGATGGATTCAAAATAGAAAAAGAAAAAATATGTACTAGCGATTCTAGAGTGAGGATTATATAGCTGTTACTGCATGATTGAATAACATTAATGTAAATACTTATTCAACTCTTACTCCGTCGATTGCTTCAGATTCAGACATTCAACTAATGGTACTTGAGCATAGGCTACATAAATAAGAAAACATCTAATCTATACCTTGCGGAAAATAGAATCGTCGAGAACCTCGAAGGCCTTTATGACTTCTTGTAAGCGAAAAATATTATCAATATTGTTAACGAACTGTTGTAAGACAAATACTAATGAGCCGATTAAGTTTTCATGAGACAGATTTGCCTAAGAATGCGGCTTAACGAGTCTCCGTCTAATATCGCGCACTTAGTTATTTAGGTCAGCAGTATAATCAGGAACGTCATAAACCCGGTAAATTAAAGACTGTAATATCTGATTGAAATTGTTCAGAGTTCCAACGCACTTCGCGTGACATACATCCGTTTATGGAGGTAGTTTAAAACTCTTTACGATGCTAGAAATCTCATACTGTACGAAGTTTATTGAAACGAAAGTGGAAACTGAATGTTTATTTGCTGCTAGAGCGTTTTATCTGAATTGAACAGCGCTCCCTAAAGCGAGAAACTTTGATGCAACAAGGACGACTTCTGGAGCCACCAAATCCTTTGCATGCAGGAAAATTTATTACAGCATTTGCATTTGATCTCAGTGAAATTGTAAATATTTACTTTACAAATATAAATGTGTGAACTGTCGATAACTAAACTTGTTTCATCTCCATTAATTATGAGGATAATTTACAAAGAACAATAAGTATCTAGATCGTCTTTAATAAAATTTAAATTTCTCGAATGTAGAAAACGGACGAACCTAAACCTGATACTAAATTCAAGGTAGACGTCCTGGACTTAAAAGTGAATATCAAAATTTTCATAGTTTCAGTTTATCTTGTAAAGAATACCGGCCATAAAATAATAGAAAATACGCGCACCAGTACTTTCGAGAAAAATCATAAAAAATCCAGTTACCCAACAAAGTCCTTTAAGTTGTTACCTTTATAAACATAAGCAACTCATGCATCAATCCTAAAGTTTGAGGCACAGTAGCAGCAATCTATTTCGACAGCGGAAGTCACGTGCCAGTGTGCATCTGAATGTCATAGTTCTCGGTACTGAGGTGCTATAAATATGCCGTCTCTGCTTCTCAAAGCTTGCAGGTAAGGCTAGAGTTGGATCAGAAGCGTTTTGAAGATATTTGGTGCAATATTTTAATTGTTGCCACGATGTGTGAAGAATTATATACTTATTATATTTTTCTAGCTTTTGCCCGCGGCTTCGCCCGCGTGTATTTCCCACGTTCCCGTGGATGAGTGCTTTTTCCCGGGATGCTTTTACCCTATGTCCTTCTCCGTACTTCCAGCTATGTGTATGCGTCAGGAAGATTATTGGTTCAGTAGATAAAGCGTGAAGAGGTAACAAACAAACAAACTCATTTATAATATTAATTAGGATTAGGATATGTGAAGTTTATTGTTAAGACTGCTGGACAATTGGGGCCCTGATGCCAGAGATAAAAGATCTATCCATATGTTAAAGAATGTAGATAAATAGTCTAGCCTCCTTCTGCCATTACGCCTTTGCCTGACTCATTTTACATAACTCTAATTTGTAAACATCAAAGATTGCAAAATAAGATGTACCAATGAGACGTGTATACTCGTGAGTGACAAGGTTCTTCTTTTCCGGTGTGTTATAGCGGGTTAGAAGTGGAACCGCTGTAAGTCAGACCGCTACTTTACTTTGGCTATCGAAGCAGCCCACCCAAGCGGCTATTGTGCGTGATCCCAAAGCCAATAGAGCATTGTTTCATAAGGGTAGCAGGTGATATATTATCTCTATCTATATGTCTATGGCGAGTAGCCTCTAACGGGAATTTATTCCCTTAGATCGTTATTTCATTTCAGTTTTTGTATAGTGTGCCGTATAGTTAGGTGATTATGTAGTATCTAATGTTTTATGACTGTAGGATTGGTTTGTTTGTAAATTGACTCTGCTATACAAACCAACCCTATGTATTAAAATATATAATCAAAGACACCAAACGTTATTACAAATGTCTTACTATCTATTTATTTTTACACGGCATTGGCTTGGTTAAAATGTAAAATGCATACTTGCATTTACACTGAAAACATAATAAAATTTCTAACCTAGAAACTCATTTTACCATTAGAATATTCATTTTATAATAAGCCCATTTCATTACAACTGTTCCTTTATTTGTATTGAATGTTTTTGTTTTCAACAAATATGCGGGTTTGGTGGCTCAAAGCATACTAATTTGTCGGTCCCATCCTAAGTTCTCGTTAGTAATTAGGGCGTGACAGTGGAACAAAATGGTGGTACAACAAATGTCAAACTCTGCAATGCCTGTTTGAATCGAAGCTTATAGAAATCAGTAGTAGTCCTCGGAATACAGAAAACTGTATGTTGATGATAAATCTATGGCGTAGGTAACAAGGTTTATTAGCTTATCGGTTTATTATTGGATTCAATTTTAATAAGAGCCTACGTAGTTTTAGAACACCGTTAACTTTCACCTAATGGCTCAACGTGTCTAGACTTCAGCAGTAAAACACATAGTGGGGGAGAGCAATCTATTTTATGCCTTAGCCTAGGCTAGTAACCACCGTTATATCTAACTGAAGTCAAAATAACTGTTAACCCATGAGTATTTTTTGATACAATAAAACAGTATTATTTCATCAAAAATATTTATCACCACCATATGCGAGTTTGCGCATGTTTAATGTTACAAATATTTTTCTACATCTTCTTACGATAACACTGATTTTGTATGGATGAATCACGAAAGATGTTTACATATTTACTTTGCATACTATTTTTTTTCAGGAAGCTGACGTTCGCCACGTGTATATCCGCATCTAATTCAATATTTTCTGATGGTTTTCAATGACTGATCATATCATTCATTATTTTCGTGAATTCAAATGAACGATTTATATTATAATTTAGCTTCCGACAGTCAATTTATTCAAACAGATCTCTTCATTCTTCATCAAGTGCCAGTAGTTAGAAACTACTAGAAACTGAAACGCCAACAAATAAATTCCGATCATGATGCAAAAAATGTTGCATTGAAAGTCATAAGCCCATATTTCCAACCAAGCTTAATATACGAGGTATAAATAAAAACTTTTTTATTCAAAATACAAAAATCTTTTTCGCAACATTGCGTTATGGAGCAGGAAATCGAAATGTAAAACGAGCAAAAGCAAATAACTGACGGTCGGCACTCCCATACAGTCCTGGACACATGGGCCAGGAACCGGCTTATTTTGAGAGGCAGAAATCGATGGTGCAAGTCAGGAGATGTTCTTTATAAACTTGGTATTGAATAAAATTAGCACTGAACGAACAGCCTCGACAGACTCTTGTCGTTTGGCGAGAATTTATCATGTATCATTAGAGCACACAAAATGTGTGAAGGTCAAAATCCTAATAAAGATTGAAACTTTGAAACAATGTTATAGAAAATAAAGACAACGAAAGTTCTGCGTGGTTTTCAATATTAGTCAGGAGCAAAACATAACAGCATGCATCTGAACAAAGCTTTACAAATCAAGCAACCATAAAATTTAAAGCACTTATGAAAGATAAATAAATACCTTTCACAAATGTCAATTTAGTGTTCTACCTATCAACTGATATCAAATCTTTCAATTGTCCGATGTACTAGATAGTCTATTAGGCAATTAATTTGATCGTGTTTAAGATAGCGTAACCGATAAATTATTTGTGATATTCTCATTTAAAGTATTGTATCATTTATACGTGCAAAGTGGATGTAATTAACATTTGTCATTCACATTACTATTTTGTCAATTTTTTTTAATGGACTTACAGAGCCCTGAGGCTCTTTGTAGGAAATTTGGGAAGAAGTGCTAAGTTCTGTTCCAAGTCCTTTATTTGTTTAATAGTGATTGAGTAACGAACATCCACATAAACAATCATCATCCAAAACTTTGGTTATTTATAATATTAGTAAAATAAGGATATTTTATAAATAAAGTACACCGTTTATTCAATATTGAAACTTGGTCACACGATATTTTTCAAATATCTTTATCTATAGTCATCCCAGTAACTTGAGGCAAATAAGCTATAGCAACAAGTGTTATACAATACCAGGTGCCAGGTTGTTTTCTATTGAGAGCCCAGCTGTGTTCTCCAACCGTTAGTAAATTGACCATGTAACGCACCTCATAATTTTAAAATTTGTAAACGGAACGCACTTTTTCCCCCCTTCCCCGCACACCGATTACGAACAATCAGTTGACAACGGCCGGCGACACGCTCTCTTCGCGGTCCGCTATAATTATTTGTTCTTTTCATGTTTACTCTCAATAAATGAGTAAATAAAAGTACTTGTTTAAATCAACTCCGTGTCACAGTGGACGCCCAACTCCTGGGCACGAATCACGCCATATACCTACCTCACGCGAGTTTGCCGCGCGTCGGTTTTCGGCGGACATACCTAAAGTTTTCTACATGTTCGTTCACGTTTTCTTGCAGTGAAGTGTTTGTTTGTGTTTCTATTTTTAGACTTGTACTGTGTCACTATGTCTAGGCGTCGTAGAAGTGCACAAAACAGTGAAGAAGAAGTTGCGGATACAGGTTTGATGAGGATCGAGGAGCGCTTGTCCTCGTTGGTCGAAGCGTTTGCCCGAGCTCAGGCGGAGTCCAACCGCCAGCTCGTCGAAGCCCTAGTGGCAGTGCAGAGCCCCGGCCCCGGCGCGCACTCTCCCTCTCCGGCCCCCGCGCAAAGCCCCGCGCCCGCGACGGCGTCGCTCGGCGGCGGCAGCGGTAATTTCGCAAAGTGCACAGCTCGTTACCGCGGTGACAGTGATCCAGCAGTCTTAGAGGCATTTCTAGATGCCGTAGAAATATATAAAGAGTGCACCAACATAAGTGACGAACATGCGTTAAGAGGTTTACCTATCCTGCTAGAGGGAGAAGCTGCAGTGTGGTTCCGAGGTGTGAAATCTTCGATCACCAGCTGGAGTGATGCGCTAGCGCGCCTACGTTCTATGTTCGGGGTGCCGCGCCCACCTCATAAGATATTTCGAGAAATATTCAGCAGAGATCAAGGTACTGAGCGCGCAGAGACTTTCATTGCGCGTATTCGGGCTCACTTCGCGTGGTTACCATATAAGGTTGAAGAGCGTATGCAAATAGATATGGTATACGGTCTTATGAGCCGCGCTATAAGGAAGAGGTTACCTAGAGAAGCTTGCGACAGCTTAGACATGCTCGTAGAAAAGTCGAGGTCAATAGAGGAGACTCTCGCGGAAGCTAGTGCATCGACGTGCGCGAGCGTGCCCGTGCAGGCGCACGGGGCACCCCGCGCGCACCCGCCCGCGTCGAGCGCGCCAACCGCGCGCACCGCGAGCGCGCAAGCTGCGCGCACTCCGAGCACGACGGCTGGCGGCGGCGCGAAGGTCGCGCCCGCCTTCGCTAGTCGCGCCGCGTCCTCCTCGGCGGCAGAGGCTGCCTCGAGACCGACAACTTCGTGTGTCCCAACGGCTAACCCGTCCGTGAGTACATCGACGGTGCCCGACGGCACGCAAGGACAAAAAGGTAAACTTTTCTGTGTTTATTGTCGTAAAAGTGGCCATAATCGTTCGGAGTGCCCGAAAATTAAAAATAAAGTCGAATCGGTGAAGTGTTATGGTTGTGGAGCTAACGGTGTTATCCGAGCTCAGTGCGAAACGTGTAATAATAGTAAGGACTCATTCTATGCGTGCGATTTTTTGTCTAACGACATTGTAGATAGTAGTTTATGTAATAATACTAAGCAGTCGTTACCGCCAAACTCGAATAAAGTTGAATTTCGAGAAACCGAAAAATTTATTGATTTACGTAACTCAAATTCAAATTTGGCGGGCAACGACGACTTCTTAAAATTGTCGTGTAATAATAATCGTTCATGTGTTGTTGTACCTACGACTTCGAGGAGTATACTACAAACAAATAGTGTTGTGACACAGTCAAACGATAGTTTGTCACACACTGGCGCCGGGTCAAATAGTGATGTACCCTTGTTGTCGATAGTTTTAATAAAAATGTAAAGCGATCGGAGCTGTGTCACGCGTCGTCAACGGAAACTTGCGGTGCCGATATCGGTCGTCCTATACTCGGTATAGAGATATACGGTTTTCGCGGTACTGGCTTAGTAGATACTGCCGCTAAGCGTAGCGTTGCAAGGTTCAAGTTTGTACGCGTTGCTTCAAAAGCAGGGTCATTCTTTTCGACGAAGTTCGCTCAATGTTAAACTCGCGGATGGTCAAATACGCAACTTAACAGTTAAACTCGCGGATGTCGATGTTAAATTGATTAATTTGATTATACCTACTACGTTTATAATTTTACCTGACGCGATTAACAATGATACACTCTTAGGAATTGACTTTTTACGTAAATCTCGTATTGTGCTGGACTTACCCGCTAACTCCTGGTTCACAGCTGATCATCCTCAGGTCATTCACCCCTTGCGATGCGAGTCGACTCGTACCTACGTTGGCTGCGCTTCTGCGGACGTGTTGAGGCCTAATGAGGGACTTATGCTTTCACCTACGGAGAGAGATGAGCTCGCGGAGTTGTTGCACTCATACGAAGATATCTTCAGAGAATGGGAGGACCTCCTACGCCTTTTGCAGAGCATCGCATAGAAACGGGCGATCATCCGCCCATTGCGGTGCCTCCTTACCGTTTAACGCCTAGTAAGAAGGAAGTCATGAAGGCTCAACTCGACATCATGTTACAGCAGGACGTTATTGAGGAATGCGAGTCTGCGTGGGCTGCTCCTGGTATCATGGTCCCTAAGCCTGATGGTACCTATCGCTTTTGTGTCGATTACCGCCTTATGAACGCAGTTACGAAGAGTGACTCATATCCGTTACCTGTCATTGATGACCTGCTGCAGTACACAGGCAAGAGCTGCTACATGAGTACCATTGACCTGCAATCTGGATTTTGGCAAGTGTCTGTTAAGGAGGAGGACCGTGACAAGACTGCGTTTGTCACGCCTTTTGGTCTTTACCGATTTAAGCGCATGCCCTTCGGTTTGCGGAACGCTCCCGCAACTTTCCAAAGGTTGATTGACAGATTTCGCTCCGGAGCTTCTCTCAAGGACGTTACAATCCTCGGGTACATCGATGATCTGATCGTGATATCAGCGACCTTCGAGCAGCACCTGCAAGATCTGCGCGCCGTGTTCGACCGCCTTCGACTCTTCTGTCTCCGAGCCAAACGTACCAAGTGTGTGTTTGCTCGCGACCGTGTTAAGTACCTTGGGCACGTCATCACATCTGATGGAGTGGCACCAGATCCTGACAAGGTTGCTGCCATTGCTGATATGAAGGAACCTACCTCACTGAAGCACCTGAAAACCTTTCTCCAGACATGCTCCTGGTTCAGGAAGTTCGTCCCGGATTTCTCGAAGGTTGCCCAGCCGCTTACTCTCCTCACGAAGAAAGATCAACCTTGGAAGTGGGAAGGAGAGCAGGTGGAAGCGTTTAAAGAACTGAAAAGATTACTTACCTCTGCACCGATACTTACCCAGCCTGATTATAATCGCCCTTTTATACTTCGGACTGACGCCAGCAACTACGCGATCGGCGCGGCTTTACTCCAGGGGGAGTCACCTCGTGAAGAGCATCCCATCGAGTATGCTAGCCGTCTTCTGACGCCTCCGGAGCGCAATTACTCCACCACGGAGCGTGAAGCACTCGCTGTTGTCTGGGCAGTTGAAAAGTTCCGCGGATACATCGATGGACATGAAGTTCACGTTGCAAGTGACCACCAGCCTCTCAAATGGCTGCTCACACTTAAGTCGCCGTCTGGTAGACTCGTGCGATGGGCCATGAAGCTGCAGTCCTTTAACTTGAAGGTGGATTACACTCCGGGTAAGGCGAATTTAGTGGCCGACACGCTTAGCCGTCTGCCGTGTGAAGACGAGACTCGTGATAACTGTGGAGTATGCACTGTCTTCGTCGAGATCCCACGATGGGACGCTACGGCGCTCCGTGAAGGACAACTCGCCGACCCTGAGGTGTCAAAAAATCATTAAGGAGCTGGAAGGAAAAGAGGAAGTTGCTGTGAAAAGATGGACAGATAGAGGTTATCACCTGAGTAAGGAGTACTGTACCGTTATGCTGACCTTGAAGTTGAAGAACCGCAGCTAGTCGTTCCTGCAAGCCTACGTAAGGAGGTTATGGCTGAATGTCACGACGCTGCCACTTCCGGTCATGGTGGGATAGAGAGGACTTTACACCGTATTGCTCAACGATTTTACTTCCCTGGAATGCGTCGTTATGTGGAAGACTACCTTAAGACATGCATCGAGTGCCAGCGCTACAAGCCATCCAACCAAAAGCCTACTGGTCTTATCCAGACGCCTGTGCCAGCGCAACGTTTTGAAGTCCTCGCCATCGATTTGTTTGGGCCCCTTCCAAAAGGACCTAATGGCGAGAGATGGATCTTAATAGTGGAAGACACAGCCAGCAAATGGGTAGAGGTGTTTGCTCTTGTAGAGGCTACGGCAGAAGCTTGCGCCAAAGTTCTGATTGGAGAAGTTTTTCTTCGTTTCGGGGTGCCTAGACGGCTCATCTCTGATAATGGAGTCCAATTCATTGCAGACGTGATGCAGCAAGCTATGTTCGTCTTAGGAGTCAAACAGAACCTTGTTCCACTTTACCATCCGGAGGCTAATCCAGTGGAACGTCGTAACCGTGACCTCAAGACTCAATTAGCCATCCTTGTGGAGGGAGATCATCGGTCGTGGCCAGAGTCTTTGCCATTCATCCGATTTGCTCTTAATTCGTCGCTGACCAGCAGTACCGGTCAGACACCAGCTTACCTGACATTTGCTCGTGAACTCCGTGCTCCCATCGATGCTCGAAGCGATCTCCGTGCTATTATCGAAGCCGAAAACTATGTTCCCCAAGTTAATCCGTATCTGCTAAAGCTCGCTGATACTTTGAGAACTGCTAAGGAGAAAATTGAACATAGTCAGGATCAGCGGAAGGCAGTTAAAGATCAGACTCGACAGGAAGGTGGAGAATACGTACCTGGAGACCTGGTGCTCTTGCGAAGTCATGTGCTCAGTAACGCTGATAAAGGTGTCAGTTCTAAGTTTGTGCCGAAACGAGACGGGCCTTACCGGATCTTCAAGAAGGTGAGCCCGACGACTTACCTCGTGTCACATTGCGACAAGCCCGCAGAGGCGTTTGGCAAGTATCACGTGTCGGATTTGCGTCGCTATCATGCTCGTGAGGGTGATCAGCATGAGCCAGTGATGCCTAAGCGTAAACGTGGACGACCGCGTAAAGCGTCCACATAATTTGTTTTGACAGTTTATATGTTTAAACGGCTTCTCCGCGTTTAGCTGTTACATATTTTGTGTTTTTATGGTTTCATCGTGTATGTGAGTGGTTTGATCATCCGTGAGGACACTAGTACGATCAAAAGGGGGAGTATGTAACGCACCTCATAATTTTAAAATTTGTAAACGGAACGCACTTTTTCCCCCCTTCCCCGCACACCGATTACGAACAATCAGTTGACAACGGCCGGCGACACGCTCTCTTCGCGGTCCGCTATAATTATTTGTTCTTTTCATGTTTACTCTCAATAAATGAGTAAATAAAAGTACTTGTTTAAATCAACTCCGTGTCACAACCATTATTTAAACCCTGACTACCGGAGATTCTTCACCATAGATTAGGTAATACTTTAGTGAGCACTTTGTCTCAATGTGTATAGGATTTAGAATTCAATTATAAAGATATTGACTTTACAAAATAAACTGTCGCAAAAATAACTGTATGAGATTTATTAATAATGGCGTAACATAATAGTCGACACGACGGATACATAAAATTAATATAAGTACTACGTAACGCATAGAAAGATATCAATAATAATATCAATACAAAACCAATAAAAAAAGCTTATGAAATCCCAAAGACTTGAACCATTAAAAGGTTTAAAGTAAGATAAGTCGTGCTTAGAATCAATGTTACAAAACGAGCATTGGAACGAATTGAGATTGTTATCTTTAATGTTCCTTATAATTTGAATTATTTTGTTCCCACTACATTAATTAGTTAGCTGCTACATAACAAAATTTATGACCCTACTTCTAAACCACCATAATAAAATGAATATCTCCACTTAACCTAGTATAGTCAATTAAACAAATATAGAGGGGTTAGGCCATTGACCACGTGTCCAATGTCCAATAGATGACAAAATGTGGTGGTAAATAAGACAAATCGATTTCTATAAATCAAGAGCAGCAGTCCCAGCTGAATTGAACGAGATATTTACAATAGGAAATTGAAGTGCAGGCCTAATTTAAAATTCCATATAACTGCCAGCAGCATTCACGCTAATCTCTCCTCGTTTAATCCCTGAATGCGCTCCAAATATTGCATCGATATCAACAGACCCGGAAGGGTTGTCTCTCGCAATTTTAGAATAATTTTCGTATTTTGGTACGCTAGATTAAAGAAGAAACTAAAATTTCAGAATATTTTTCGTATTTTGATATAAGGGAAACTAACTTATCACACTCATTCATTCACATGTTCAATTCCTGATTAATCCTTCAACAAGGAAGATGCCCAACAACCAACGATCATCATCTATCTCTGTCAGTGTAAAAAGTTAAATTTTATGTAGGTAGAACATATTTAGGGGTCCAGACATACCCTGTGAGGCAGCCCTGTTAAGGGAAGCAAGGCAAGCGGCTGCAACTGTGATTTACACGACACCAGCCCCAACACCCTATACAGCAGACGCATTACTGCCAGATGCAATTTATTCAGAGCTCCTTTGTGCCATTATTGCATACCTTAAAATACTGGCAATTTCTAAATAGAGATACGAAATTTCTCTTACGATAAAAGTTGCACTCAATGTTTTAAAAAAAGTTGTACAAGCATGTACTTAGAATACATAGAAAAATAAAATACATCACTCAACGTAACTTAAAGAAGACTAATGGAACCAGCGGGCAAAACAAAATTGAATATTTATGGCGGCAAAATATAAAAGCACTGGGAGTGTTTCTCTACAACGGTCACATCTACAAGAATTTAATAGCAGTGGCCGGAAGCCAGCCGGAATGTGTTGAAAGGAGTTATGATTTACTACTAAAGTCCAAGTGTCTAGACGGGTCACCAACCCAGGATTGCGACCCCAGATTTGCATATAGAGCACCCAACGGAAATTTGGCTCCAACAAGCTTATTAGTTTTTATTTTTTGCCAACCGGTAGAGAAGGGTGGGATATTGGAAACTATGTCCAATTTTCTCAGTACAGTCTTTTTGCATCAAGTAGTATTGAAACATGGAATTTCTGCGAATACGAACTTTATAAAATGTTAGCTTTTGCCCGCGTGAATATAACCCATTACATTCACTTAGGAATGGAATTTCCAGAAGCTCTTTCTTAGTGCTCATATATATACGAGTATATATATGTATTTACAACTCAAAGGTGACTACTGACATAGTGTTATCAACGCACAGCTCAAGCCACTGGACGGATCAGGCTGAAATTTGGCATGCAGGTAGATGTTATGACGTAGGCATCCACTTAGAAAGGATTAACGCGAGCGAAGCCGCGGGCGCCAGCTAGTTACTACATAAAGCAAAATTTCAAGTTTCTACGTTCAGAGGTTTCGTCTCATCATCGTTGATATTCCAATTAGTCAGTCGTCGGCGTCCGATTTCATATAAGTACATAGAATCTATATTATAGGTAAACATTAAGAAGATAAACCAAAAAAGTTCGAGATTTCGAAGTACTTTATCTCTTGGACCTGTTAGTGGTAAAAGCATTTCACGTGTTATTCGAGTGAGAGCTTAGAGAGACACCAATACTTCACACGAAAAGATCTTATCCGGAAATGGATAAAGAATAAAGTTTTTTCTCAAGAAAATGTACAAATGGTTTCTCCGAATACGGAGAAGTGTGGACTTCAGATAAAGTTGGAAAAAATACCTTTTTTTTTTTTGGAGGTAGATGTGAAAACAAACAGACGTTTTTATTATAGCTCTGTATTATTTTAAATTGTAAAATTTAATTTATTACATATTTTGCCTTCTTCGCTTAATTAAATGTATTAATTACCTTGTTAAATTAGCCAGCTACATTTTTCACCACTCCTTTAAGTGTTTTACACTATCTTCATAACAATCACCTCTGGCACCACACCTTATACAACTCACTTTCACAATGGATCAATTTGCTCAGCTTAGAAAACAGATGGATGACATGACCCAGATGTTTGAAGAGAAGATGGCGTCTTTTGAAGGGAAAAATCCTGTAGAGAGCAGTGGCAGCACCTCTTCAAGTGAGTTTCAAACATTTAAAATGTTTATCTGGAAAGCTGTGACCGCTCTTAGGTCGCAGTTAGAGTTGGTTTTTCAAACACTAGACTCTTTTGAGATGAGGTCTCGTTCCAACCTCTTGTTACTCCATGGGCTGACTGAAGATAAGCAGGAGAATCTATTAGAAAAAATCCTCAGTCTGTGTCAAAATGACTGGCAGTTGTCTGACTTTGCTCCACAGTCATTGTTATCTTGCATGAGGTTGGGTCGGACATCCAGAGCTGACAAGCCCAGACCTATTCTTCTGCGTTTTGTTGATGGCCCCAACCGGAACATGGTATGGAATGCTAAGAAATGCCTAAAAGGTAGCGGCCTAACATTATCGGAGTTTTTGACTGCTCCGCGGCATGCTGTTTTCATTGAAGCTCGCAAGATTTTGGGTGTAAGGGGTTGCTGGACTGCAGACGGCAAGATTGTGATACTGTGTGCGGATGGCGCTAAACGCAAAATCACATCCATGGAAGAGCTGAGGGCGGTGTTAGCTGATTATCCTGACAAAGCCCCCAGTGGGCCTGGGGCTCCCTCCGATAAGTCGGTTCCGGCCTCAGTGGACGGTCAGAAGAGCCGGCCTGCTTCCAGACCTTTGCGTGGCACCAGGGCTGCTATAAGGAAGTAAATTTTCAACATAATTCTCCTTTGTCGTCGTCCGTCGCGTCTTGTAGTGACTCCCTGTCTTTCTATGCTCAGTTTCTATGTGTTAAATTATGCAATAGTGCCTTATGTAATCTTTTATAGGTAGGTATAGTAATTTGTGTTAAATCTGTCTGTATGCGCGGTACTTTCATTTTTATTAACTTATTTCAAAAGTTACGGTGGTGAATAAAACAATCACAACTTGTTCCTTCACTTGACGTTTATTTGACTGACAGATGTTGTCAATGTGGTGACATTGACAACTGCTGTCATTCTGTTTGTATTATTAAAGTCATTCTGCCTTTTGCGTTTCGTTTATACTTCATTTTTCTCTAATGTAATGAAGGTTTTATTTTACTTATTGTTTATTTTTTATTTATTTTGTCATCATCGTCCGTTCTCAGCACATGATTGTATTGTTTTTTTTTTTTTTTTTTTTTTTTTTTTAATTATTATTATTTTAAGATTAAAATAAAAGATTTCATACACTTTAGATCATGTGCTGGTTGGGGGCGGTCTTTTTTGTGGTTTTCAACTATGTTGTACATGCGCATCTATTTATCATATTTCCTCTATCTACATTTCATCATCTACTGTATTTACTGAATTTCTATTAGAAATTGTTTCTTTTACACTGTATTTTGTCGACATTTCCTATGTCTGTATCTGTTAACTATTTCTTCTTTTTTTTTTCTACTCCACTCTGCTTAAACTGTTTTTTTTTTATTTTATTTGCTTTATTTAAAATACTTTCTGCCCTTCTTCTGTTATTCACTGTATGAAGTTGCTGGCTAGTTTTTATTTATTGGTTTATAGTTTTAGTTTACCTTTTGTTAGGTTAGGTACTTATTTATTTATTTTTGTTTTAAGTACATTACTCTTTGTTGAATTTAAAGCTCAATGTCTGACGTGCTCAGTTTCGATTCTGATAATGAATATTTTTCCCTCTCTTCGTCTTCTGAAAGCCTTCTTAGTGCTTTGAGTGACGATTTCGTTGAAAACTCACTCAACGATAACCTAAACATTAAATTCTCTAAGCTTGGCAAAAACTTAAATGTAGCTCATATAAATGCCCAAAGCATCTCTGCCCATTACAACGAACTTTTAATTACTTTTTCTAATGTCAATGTCCATGCTATACTCGTGTCTGAAAGTCTCCTTAAACCTTCCCTGCCTTCCACTTTATATCCTCTTCCTGGTTACCGGCTCTTTAGGAACGATCGCTCTTATATGTTGTCTCGGAATGGCAATCCCAAGATGGTTGGCGGAGGGGCGTTGCTATTTACCTACGCAGTGACATTCCTGCTGTAGTTCTTTCCCAATCTATCCCTGAAAGTAATGCCCCCGAACATCTTTTTCTTGAAATTAATCTTCGCCATACCAAAATATTGCTTGGCGTGTATTACAGCCCATCGCTTCATATTAATTATTTTAGCTCATTAGAATCCCTTCTTTCAAAATTTCGTTGTAATTATGATCATACAATTTTACTGGGTGATTTTAATACCTGTCTCGTTAAAGATGACTCCCGATCTAAATCTCTCCTTTCTCTTCTACATTCGTTAGACTTACATCACCTGCCACTTAATCCTACCCATTTTCCCCATAACGGTCCGCCTTCATTACTGGACCTGATTATCACTTCATCCCCTGACTTGTGTTCAATCCATGGCCAATTTAATGCTCCTTGCTTTTCGGCTCATGACCTCATATACGCTTCCTTTAAAATTCGTACTCCGAAAGTAAGGCATAAATTTGTACTTAGACGAAATTTAAGTAAAATTGATTGGCAGTTGTTTCTGGCCGATGTAAGAGATATTGATTGGAATTCGGTGCTTTCCCCACGGATGTGGACTCTAAAGTTGCGTCTTTTAATTCTACTCTCCTTTCTTTATACGATAAGTACGCTCCTGTGCAACAGATACGGGTTAAGCACTTCCCTGCTCCATGGTTGACGCCCGAAATCAAAAAACTAATGGCTAAGAGAGATAACGCTAAAATTAAGTTTCGTCGTAACTGTACCGATGAAAATAAAGAAAAATTTATTACTTTACGCAACCTGTGTAATAAGCGCTGTAGGGAGGCGAGACGTAAGCACATTTATGACAACATTGAAGCCTGTCCCCTAATAAGTTGTGGAAGTTCTTACGTGGTATTGGTGTGAGCGATAAAGATTCGGACCCTCATTTTAATTTTGATATCAATCAATTGAATAAGCATTTTTGTACCCCGCCTTCGAATCTGGCTCAGTCAACCAAACATGCTACTCTTGCTCAGCTTTCACTCAAACCTGTCCCGTCTTGCCCTTCTTTTGACCTTGCTCCGATAACTGCTGATGAGGTAGTAAAAATCATTAGTGGACTCAAGTCTAATGCCGCTGGTAATGATGACATATCTCTCGACATGATTAAACCAATTTCATCTGAAATCGCTCCACATCTGGCGGCTATTATCAATTGTTCTATTTGCTCTGGTGTTTTCCCCTCTGCTTGGAAGCGGGCTCATATTATTCCTCTCCCTAAAATTTCTAACCCCTCTTTACCATCTCATTTTCGCCCAATTTCTATCCTTCCTTTTCTGTCTAAAATTATCGAACACCACGTGCAGCAGCGCCTTTCGAAACACCTTATGATGAATGGGTTGTTAAGTCCATACCAGTCAGGCTTTAGAGCCGGACATAGCACCACCACGGCACTTGTAAGAATTACGGAAGACTTAAGACTCAACATTGACAAGAAGAAAATTTCGGCGCTGGTGTTATTAGACTTTTCTAACGCTTTTAATTCTGTTGACTTTGACATCCTGCTTGGGGTTCTTGGTTCTCTTAATTTTTCACCTTCTTCCCTCTCATGGTTTCGCTCCTATCTGCAGGGTCGACATCAGCTTGTTAGAGCTGATCAGGTTAGGTCTGACTGGGGTGAGTTAGCTGCTGGTGTGCCTCAGGGCGGAATCCTCTCTCCTATCCTTTTTTCTATTTTTATTGATGGTATCACTTCCTTATTAAAATCGTCCTTTCACTTATATGCAGATGATCTGCAAATATATTCAGCAGCCCCTTTCGAAGAATTTCACTCCGTCATTAATACCATTAATTCTGACCTGGCCGTTATTGCCGAATGGTCTCGCAATTTTGGCCTCTCTATCAATGCCAAAAAATCCCAGGCCATTATTATTGGCAGCCCTCATTTTATTAGTAAAATTAAATCACTCCCTATTCCTAATATCGAACTTGACGGCACTATTATTCCATTTTCTCCAACAGTGAAGAATCTGGGAGTCATCTTCGACGACACCCTGTCTTGGGTTCCCCATATAAACGAGGTGAGCCGTAGGGTTTTTGTTGCTCTTCACTCTTTGAGAAGACTGCAAAATTTTTTACCTATTAAAACTAAAACTATGCTGGCTCGTTCCCTAATCATACCACTCATTGACTACGCTGATGTCGCCTTCTTAGATCCTTCTCAGGAACTTCTTAATAAACTAGAACGCTTACAAAATGTTTGCATCCGGTATATTTTTGGACTCCGTAAATATGACCACATATCTGAGTTTCGAGATAAATTGAATTGGCTTCCTATTAGGGCTCGGCGTAACCTGCATATCCTTTCTCTTCTCTTCAATGTTCTTTTCAACCCTTCATTTCCTAATTACCTTCGTGATTGTTTTACTTTTCATCACACTGATTCTCGCTTGCGCTCCTGTAATAAGCTTCTCCTCTCCACACCTGAGTTCTCTTCGCGTTCTTTTTCGAATTCCTTCTCTGTCAAAGCACCTCGCCTTTGGAACTCTCTTCCTTTTGACACCAAAATGGCACCTTCCCTTGACTCCTTTAAAAATCGTGTTGCAAAATCCTTTTCCTTATCCTGACTTTCTATTTGTTTCTTTTTTATTTTTCCCCTTTTCCTCTTTTCTAATTGTGTATTATTGAGCTTTACTTTCATTACTCTTTCTATCTTAGTTTAATAGTAGTATATATATATATTAATTTCTATAAAATGTATGTATTGTATTGATTGTTTGCACAGCCTCTGCCCTTTGTGTTATTATATATATTTTTTCGTACCGGTTGACTGGAAGAGATCCCTTCATGGGATAAGTCCGCCGTTGCCATCTTCTGGATTTGTAATTAGTATCTATTGTATTTATGTTATTGTGCAATAAAGTTATTACAAACAAACAAACAAATAAATATGTGAACAGAACAGTTAGCAAATAGCTTCTTCTACGAATTTTATGAAATATTCGAAACTTGGCGCTCATTCAATTCCAGCAGGTGATCTTGCTGGTGCAATAGAATGGCACATTACGACCGAAATTGCTTTGATATCGGACGTTGTATATCCAGAAATGATTTAAGTCTGTATGATATTTCAGACATGGGAATTTTTAAGAAGTATATTTTTTTACAACTTTAAATTCAACAAAATGAATCTTCATTTTCTGAAAAAGGTTTGTTAACTTACTTGTTTAAAATAAAGCCGTGATGGACGGCGCTACAG
This sequence comes from Ephestia elutella, assembly GCA_018467065.1. Classification (NCBI taxonomy): domain Eukaryota; kingdom Metazoa; phylum Arthropoda; class Insecta; order Lepidoptera; family Pyralidae; genus Ephestia; species Ephestia elutella. The sequence goes on from CM031582.1 coordinate 7,159,801, forward strand.
GAACTTTTGACCTGAAACAATAAACGAACATTTGTAGAGAACAGTTTTATTACAACGTTAACCCTCACCACCCATTAATCATCTGATGAATTATCGCCTATGTTATATCGTCTCCAATTTCACTTAATCATCTTAATTAATTGTGAAATCATATTAATCATTACGTCAGTTAACAGTTTTCGGTTTAGCAATTAGGTGTGTACACTACGGAAATGGATATGATTTACTAAATAAACAGCGTCGGAACTCTATATTAAATGAATCTGTATATTGGGCATTAACTTGAGATAAAACTGAATATAGAAATAAATTAGGTAATGAATGATGTTCAGTGATTTACTGTAAATAAATTTCTAGTACCAGGAGTGCTTGATTGCACTCGCATATAAATTGGCACATATCGGGCATCTGCAAATGCGACCAATGGAGATGCAGGCGGCGTCTGACAATTTTAGATACGGAAGCCGCTGGCTACACGGCTCCAAGTATGCAGTCATTTCACGCATTGATTGCTTAGATATTAAGAATGTTAATTTTACTTTTAAATAATTACAGTAATAACATGTATAATTAGACGCATGCAATAATTGATCATGTATTTACTACTGAACTCTATTATTTTATAAATTCCACCTAATGGACTACCTTTTAGTGCAAATGTCTTGCTCGTAAAGAAGAAGCATGATTCTTTCAAGACGCTTGATAAAAAAAAAAACGTAGGTTACGAAAATGATAAGAAACTATGTAATAAATCAAAAGAAAAAAAATAGAAAAAAAAGAGAAGCGAGAGGCAGGTAATAGAAAATTAAATAGATAGCTTTTAGACACTAGAAGAAAAAAACGGGACTAGTGGAATAACTGAGGTCGAGACAAAAAATATAAAGCTTGGTACAGCGTCACATAAAATCAACAAGTACTGAAAAGTCTTGTTTAGTATCCAGTAAAACATAGTCACTTAGAACATAAAAGCTACACAGAAACACAGCTTAACTCGTAATATCATTATCCACAGCTATTCAGTATTGTTTCCATTGGGAACAACCGTGGGGTTTATTACAAGTTTGTTGGACACGGGACTTCGACATCCGTTGCCAACTTCATCTCAGACTGACCCACTTACAGTTCAGCCAGGATTACGGGATAAATGTTTACAATAGTGCATGAGAACAGCGCTACATCAGAAAAGTATTTTTGTTCCAACACAGTTGGATACGTAAACAATGGCACTGGGGATGTGGTCAAATAAAGAGTTTCTATTTTATCTATAAGGTTTATTGATAGAAAGGATCATAATGTAATCTTTTACATTAACACTTCACATAAGCTGTAAATGTATAAAAACATCTGTGATAAACATATTTAAATTTTATTTTAAACGATAATCTGCAAAAGAAACGACTTCACGTTCAAGAGTTGCCAACAGATTAGCATAATGTATGTCCTTTTCCGAGTCTCCACCCTGGTTATCCAAGTCTAGAGAAATCTGTAAGTTGTAACCGCTATCGTTCGTGCCAACCGTTTAAAAGCTTTTCGAATATTCGTTCTGAAACTTTCGCAATGCCCTTTTAGTTTGCAGCTACGTGAAATTTATGTTAAGCTGTTATCACTTTCTGTTATTTTTTTTAGTTTTCATTGTGATTTTCTAACAAAATTATGTACTACATAAAATACGCTCGCAGCGAATTAAGTCATTATAAAGACATATAAGTTTCGCGTATAGTTATACCTATCTATAGGTACTACTCGTAGAGGATTTAGAATATGGTGAGATCAGGCCACAAGTGTTATAAATAGAAGTATAGGAAATCTTGCACCACATAGAAAGCTACGCTGAAATATAAGCGAATGAATATATGAAGCGAAGATATAGATTTTGTAAAACATAGACTAAAATGTAAAATGGCAAATGGTTGATCAAAAACGAAGAAAGTGAAGAAAGGGAATCTGCAAGAAATTCGAACTTGGAAAGGTAGAAACGGTGATAAATATTATATGAGATCTAATACGTTTATCTTATTTGCGTTGTGCATTGTGAAGATAATAAGGCTGAATCTCAGCCTCTAATTAGGTAACTAGTTAACAAAATGAGGCCCACAGACAACGGCAGTTCTTGGAACGAAAGTTAAAATTGTGAGGCTGAGGAAAAAGACAAATATTATTGTACTGGTTTATAACAATAATTACTTTAGACGGATTCTAGGTGCTAATTTTGTTACTACGTTTATTACACAAAATACAGTTACTATGTTTAATACTAACGTAGCTTAGCTGTATGTGATGCAGTCCTAAACCGCTTGATTGGATCGTAAATCGATAGCAGCTGTTACCAAATTAATTTAACAGGCAATTTAAAAGAAATTGGGAGCAGGGGTGGTTATGGATATGTGTGGTAGCGCTTTGACGACCGTTTTATTGGTACTTGATAATTAAAGACCAATGACTAAATTAATGCTTTGAGACAACTAATTAAACATTCTAGAGATATGTATGTTATTAATATATGGTACAGATATATCGAGCTGAATAAATTAATATTGAATTGATATCAACGATTTATTTAATGATAATCTGACCATTATTGAATTTTATGTGTAGCAAGTATAATTATCGTGAATACGCAAACAAGAATAGAAAACTGAGCTCTTTCAGATAAATGACAAAGAATAGGGATTTCAGCAATAACAGTATAATAAAATACTAATACGAGATCAAATCTATAATATAGAGATCTGTCTGTTGTTGAAATATTTCAATAAAAGCAAATATTACAACAGTATGTTACCCTCCAAGATACGATCTTTGCTTTTTATGTCAAAGTCTATGGCGACAGCCAGTATTATCAATGGGGGACCCGTATATAGCGTAGCACCATCGAATTTGACGGCTTTATCGAGGTTGGAGCCGGTGATGTCATCCGGGCCAGCTCAATTGTCGCCGCTCCTTGCGCAACGCTCACTAGTCCAGATGTAAATAACTTTCTTACTTGCAGTTAGTGGTTATCCTTACGTGGTTTTACATTTTTCGACAAGAAGGTAAATTTTGATGTAAGTGGAGGGTTTCAAATTAGATTAATAAAAAGATTTGAAGAATAGTCAAAGAATTGTCGCTTAGTATGACACAATGATGTTGAAAAATGTAGAGCAGACTGCATCGATGATCATCGTAGCGTAGCGATGGGGATGTTATAGCAGGAGATGACAACATTAGGTGAAAAGGATTAGAATACCTCATATTAATAAATTTCTGTGAATCCGTTTCTACTAAAGACGCCGATGCCGATAGAAATGACATTCATTGGCTGTATAAATAAATTATCATGTATTAGTAAAGTGTCATGTTATGTAGGACGACCGTAGGCACGTATTCGGCTTTGATATTTGAGAATTTCTACAATGTCACTGTTGCGAAGGTGTTGATTAAAGGAAATATGAACTCGAGAGTAAAATTCAACGCTCCGATTGGCAGACATTGATTGACACAATGAGAGTGAATTGCACAAAATTAAACATTAAAAAGATATCGACAGTGTTATTTTTTCAGTTCAGATAAATTGGTAAAATTCGGTAAATGTAAATGATATCGAAGTATTAATTTAAATTAATTATTTTATTTTAATTGTACAAATGTACACAGCATTGCACAAATAGTCACTACAAACAGATTGATCAGGTATAAAACCTAGAAAAGCATATTATTTCGAGATTCCCACGGGAGCGCTTCCCCAAAACGCCGCAAGTATAATATAAAAACATTGAGGCATTGGTGGATCCGGTGGAGCGGACACAAAGGTTTTCATAAAGGTTCGCATTTCTTTTCAATAAAGCTTTTGGTAAGAAGTTTTGCGCAATTGGTCATCGCCTCACCGACTACCACCGGTCTAAAGCAAAATGAAAAATTTACTGTAATATTCCATTTTCCGATATAAAGTTACTTACGCATTTTCAAGTACAGAAGTTTGTACAAGCGACATACATATATTTATTTAAAAAAAATTCCTAACATTTCAAAACAAAAAGTCAACAACTTTTTGACTCCATCAATTTTATTTGCTTTGATTGGAATTCCCAAACCTTCTCGTACAAGGGATGAAAAAGAAATTTACGATGTTTTAAAGCTTAAATATGGCAGTGGCGGGGGTGTGCGCGATTCTAATTTATTCGCCGAAGCCCTTCTTCCACGAATCACAATGGCGATGGCGGATGCATGCAGAACGTCCGTCCTTTTATGCGACTCTTAATTTTATGTTGAAAAAGTACATAAGAGCAGCGGGTATGCAAATGCATTGCTGATATGGTTATCTAATATATGTTCCTCATTAGCTGGAAGTTTATCATCAGCAGTCTACTCTAGCTGGATATATGCTTGCATTATATATTGAGTAAATTGAAATTGATGGTCAGGAGTTAACACAACAAAAATTATTTACATTATATTTCAAAAAACCTTTTCAAAATCAAACTGTAAAGTTTTATATTTCGAACTAATCTAGATTGATGAAACGTATATTTGCGACACAGAGCACAAACAAGCTAATTATTTAAAAATAAAAAACACGACTGACAACTTATATCGCCTATGACACTCGGAGGAATGCAAGGAATCTAACAATACCTCTCACATCAAAATCTATTAAGCCGTTTAGGACTTATGGTGGAATAAAGAAACTTACATACATACATACTTACATACATGAACCCTGAAAACATAACACTCCTTTTTTGGTCAGTCGTGTAAAAATAGACATATTTTAAGCAAATCTGCAGGAGTTACGTCAAGTTAATTTTTAATTATAACCGAGAAATAAAAATGAGTCACTGAATACCGAGTAAAATGATCTAAATTCAGCGACCACAGTAGATGAGCATGAGATACACATAAAATTAATGTCACAGTCCCAGAGTTAATCTGCCCAAGAGGGCGCGCCGTCACGCGTCGCTAAATGTGTGTTGGCCAGTCAACTTAGGACGCTGCATACAGACAGACAGATAAATCTTACAAGACGCAAACTTTCTACTCCACTTAGGCTTTGAAAGCGTTGGCCAATGACTAAAATACCGACAAAGGTGTCTAACTCGCAAAAAGGTAATGGTAGTAGATGAACAATGACAGGAAACAAAACTCAATAGTGCCTGAAAATCAGCTTTGTCTCAAACTCTAGTTCGGGAAGGGAAACACTAGCTAGCTGAAGCATTCCATTGCCTACTTTTATTTATGCAATTTAACTGCAAGTATGTGCAGTAAATGACTTTTATTTATTTATTTCATAGGCTGTCGATTCACTCTTTCATTAATATAATTAAACTGATGACAATATTTAAAAAAAAACTAAAGTTTCAAAAAGACCTACGCGTACTTTTGAATTTTTGACTAATTGAGTGAAGGATAAAGACAGTCACATTGTTATGCGTAATGAATTTCGCAAGTACTGCTAGGAAAGATTAAAATAACGGTGTTAGACATATTCGTCAATATCCTACTATTGTTATTGCGATAACTACTTCCTGTGGGTATAAAGAGGACTTCGCCGGTGTATCTGTCTGAACTGTCTTGCACTCTGTGCGGATGGCAATTCGTCATATATAATGCATTAAACCGTCCCATAGTCGTTAACCCCGTTTTAGGTGCGCTCTCGTCCTTTGTCGGTTGTGGGTTGATTAATGTTTCCTGGTTACCTTTATTAACATAGTACAGTCGACCGCACCTCAAGTTACCCTGCATGATCTCTTAATCCGCGGCCGCAGAGTCGAATTTGCAATGAATTTGAGTAGGTTGATGTGCTGTTGACTGTACATACTTATATATTTTCTTCAAGAATGCCACTAGATTTATTTTTCCATCCAACAAATTTATCAGTCAGGTGTTGAACACGATTAACAAATAGTCTCTTTCTTTTCACTCTTGGCTAATTTACACAACAATGATTGATGATGTTTAATAGTCTGTATTATAATAGAAGCGGTGATGGCCGAGTGGTAGGGCGCCCGCCTGTGGATGCTAAAGTCCCAGGTTCGAATCCTGCCCGGGCCACATGAGTTTATATACCAATCTGACTCATGTACCTATGTAAGTTTTCATCGACCACCACTTGCTTCCGGTGAAGGAAAACATTGTGAGGAAACCTGCACTCTGGTTGATGATTATCAGCTAGTGTGTGAAATGGAGAAGGCAACGGCAAACCACTCCATTAAAATTGCCAAGAGAGTCGTTGTGTGTGATTCATTCCATATAATGACCACGACATACGACATAGGAAATACGACTAAAGAAAGAAAGATTATAATAGTAATCATACCAATTATATAGGCTGAACACCAAATGCCGATTTTATTTAGAGATTTAGATGTTTACCAGTCTCCTGAGGCTTGAACTTTCGATTACTTTATCTTCTACAATCTCTTAAATATTTAATACCAAAATTAGCTTCGGTGAACTTGACGGTACGTTAACCTCTGGAAAACTTTTCAGTTTATATCAATCCCTTATAAGAATATGAACAGTAAGTACATCAAAATATAAAATCACACATAAAATATGACCTAATTTGATGTGAATGCCTTTAATATTGCATTAATTAATAACTATTATAACATTCGATCGGTTATCACTATATGAAACTGACTCATACTGAGCGTATTAAATATGAATGAAGATGCAGGCTACGCTATCGTAAGAGGAAAACCGGTTGCCATTTCAAATTAGAATATATCTGACATTATGTCACGGCATTATAAATAGATTGACGATCGAACCGTTATTGAGTATTAAATAATGTGAAGTTCCGTTAATACAGGCAGAAAGCTCGATAACCGTAGCGTATTTTGAGCCATATCATTAACATCAAGTGAGATTCAAAGAGCGATGAACGATATCATTGGAAATGGATTTGTCTATAGCCCAAGAGAATAGTGCTAAGAAGCACATAAACTTACTTGAGGATTACTTATTTAGAAAAATCTACTAACTAACAGGAAGGAAAGATAATATGCCTATAATATCTGTAAGTCTGTAACCGCCGCATCACAACATGATGTAAGAATTCGAATTTGTTAATAAACAAAGTTTGATTATTATATATTTATGAAGTGTAACCCACTATTACATAATTACTCAGGAATTATTCTTTTGTTTCTCAACTCTATCGTTAATAATTTGTAAGCTGACAAGCTCATTACTACTAATGCTTGTTGGGACTTTGCAACTATGAGTGAACTATACTTCCCAAGTAATCCTGTTAGCCCCGCATTAGCTGGCTTGCAAGTTGCAAGTCATTCGCTTTTCGGCTTACACAATGCGTTTACATAAACAAAAGTAATTGATGGACTGGTAAATTCTTAACTACTAGAGGAAGCACATGGAAAAATGTGTATCTGAGAGCATTGGTTCAGTTTGTAGAAGTCAAGTCACCTATAAAATTAATAAATTATGAGGTCACAAAAACGAATTAACACGTGATAAGTTAACAACGAAATCAACAATACCCGAGAGCCAAAGGGTTCCGTTTTTGCCTATTGAGGTACGGGAACCCTAAAAACATTAAATTCCTTGGAGCAAATTGTTTACGTAACTATTCCTGATCTTAAAGGAGAAATGAAAATGCCTTGGGGAGTCTGGCATCAGCTTTGAACCGAACAACGGTAGATTTTCCGTGCCGCTAGTGGTTAATTCAGAGAGACGACCGATAAAAAGTTCTGTAATAAATTCATTCGCTTTACACTTTCAGCGTTAACAAAGTGAGCAATTAAAAACTGTACCGGTCCAATTTGCTGCGAACTCTTTGATAAGTTAATAACAATATTTAAATTGGGAATTTTTATTAAGAATTTTTTACGGCATCTACATAGTTTTATATTAATCAAAATTCATCGAATAAATTGGACTCCAATTTTTATTCGATGAATTTTGACCAAATAAGATGTTTGATGCAGGCTTTAAAATACATTTTAAATAATTATGCCTTAACGGATTTTATGTCTATGGACTGCGGTGATTGCTTACCATCAGGCAACCCGCTTACCTACTACTCTATAAAAAAAAGAATGCTCCAGAATTTCCGAAATAGGTTCTTCTTGTATTTTTCTTGTTTAAATGTCACTGGCAGCTTTTGCACGGCCAGGTAATCCTATAATCTGAATCCCTTACCCTAAAACGAAGGAAAATATTGTAAAAAAATCTAATCCCGGACATTCACGATGACGGTTCCAAATCCTCGTCCCTGTAAAAAGTGTCTCGGGAGATGTATGGATTTAATGTGTCATCATTGAAAATTTTAAGTCATCGTTAAGTACCTGAATTGTCCAATCATTTGTATCCAAAAACGTGATACAATTTTAGTTTTCAATACAAATATATCACATCGAAGAAAATGATGATATTAAAAAGAAATTAAACAACAAAACTATAAATAGCAATAATAATTATATAGCTACAGCTAACAGACAGTAAGTTAAGCACAATAAGATAAAAAAAATCATCATCATTCAAAGCATGAAACTATAAGTAATTAAGAGTTAAGACCCTACAGAGTAAACAAGTGATAGTTGTGCCACCTAAAATAAAACAACTGACAAACAATCCGAAGGAATCAACTGAAGGCAGAAGAAACTTGTCCAACTTATCTACGAGAGAGCGACGACTACTGGCAATGGAATATTTTCAGACAAACCACTGAAAGTTAAAAAGTGGAATAGTTATTAAACGAAAAGTATACCGAAAAGTTGGTATTTTTTGTTACCTTACTTACTTATCTTGTTTATTTAGTGTTTTCTCAAATCTATATTATGAATTATGTCTTTGTCAGAATTTATGTTGCTCTTTTTAGAAGCAATGTATGAACGGTAGTAGAAAGCTCGATGTCAATAATTGCATTGTCATCTGAATTACATCTAGATCTAGATTCCTTTTGGCGTCATAAATAGTCTTATATTTCATTTATTCTAATAATATAAACAAACATGCCAAACGAAACATTGGCACAGCCTAATGAGATCGTGGATAATGTTTGTTATTGTAACATGAATTGATCAAAGAGTTTTCTTTTCAATAAGTATCTGTAGAGCGGCACGCCTCGGGAGGGTTTGTTGAAATTGGATAACATGCTTTGTCTTCAGACAAAGGGTAGAAATTTTGGCATTTATTTCCTAAAATCAAATAATGTCGTGTTGTATGACTAAAGATGACTAATGATGTGTCTATTTCTAAATATACTAATAAACTTAAACAGACATAGAAATAGAGTTTGATACGCAATAAAGATAGTTCGAATCAAATCAAATCCTGCAAAGGTCTAGTTACTGAATTAGAATTTACTTCTTTGAAGCATGAAGTCGCAATGAAAATATAGCGTACAGAAATAAATATATGAGATCAGCTAGACGATGGCCTACTTTCATGTATTTTCAGCATCAGTCTAAGTCATAAAATTAACCAGGTGGCTAAAATACTACACTGCCAAGAGTACATAAATGCAACTGTAATTATATCGACGATTTATACAGCGCATTAGTGAAACTTGGAGATAGCAAATTATTTTTTCAACCTGATGAGCATTTTCTACTGACGTATACGTAGACAGGACACGAGATAGGACAAAGAGGGACTCGGGGTGGGAGTGATGGTATATGGAAAATTGTAGATACCGAGCAGACGAAGATCGTTTATTGAATGAAGGATTACTTTTGATTAATTTTAACACCGCGACTTTTCTACGAGTACCTAATATATTCCCGCGGGACACGGGATAACCAAATGACTGAAATTTTAAGTAGGTACTGGATTACTTAAGTAAGTACAGTTTGGAACACAAAAAGATTTTTCATCTAAGAGAAACTCACGCGGGCGAAGCCGCGGGCAACAGCTAGTTACTATATATTATAAAACAATAAATAGGCAATACGTATTTAAGATAGTTTAAATCCTTTGGAATAAACTAATGAACGGCCATATCTGCTGAAGAATATACCTCTACATAAGTTTTTGTAGATAAGCCGTCCGTTCCTTACGAAGAATGTTTATTAACGTCGGGTTTTGGTTTGATCTTGGCAAATATTTGTTTATGCGAGGCAAGTATTTGAACGAGGGCACTCTTGACGTCTGGATTGCGTGATTCTGACATCTACTTGTATTCATAAAGTACCATAATTGCACTGGTCCCATTGGAGGGGACGTGCATCGGCATTCGAGACAAATTCTTAGATTTTTTTTGTGCGTACTTTTACCATGTGAGCTTTAGATAGTGAACCTGTAATAAGCTGGTTTAGTTCAATGAAAGTGTTAACTAAACTTCAATCATAATTTTTTGTGACCGAAGGTGTCACTCATTTTGTGTTGTGTATGCTTATACGTACACAGAACGGCCGACTATAAGGTTTCCTTCGATTGTTTATCTAACTTTATATTCAAATACGTATACAAGAACTGTGTAATATCTGTAACCGTGCTGGTTACTGTCTGAGGAGTTTTCTGCTGGACTGTAATAGATAAAGCTTACAACAAAAATACATTATCGTTAAAAATGAACCAAAATGTAAATATCACCGCTAGGGGTAAAGTAAGTAGTTTTGATTCTGTTTGATTAATTAAAGGGTATAATTTCTACGCTACTGTTAACCGACGTGGTCTTGCTGCTGGGAATTTGGCGATGACCTAAAGTATCCTAAAACTAAATCTTGACAAAGATCCTTACAAATCTAGAAATAAGCGTGTTTTAAGAAAAAATACAAAATACTAATAAGTTCTGTATTATTAGTATAGTCATGCAGATGATGCATGCAGAGCACATTCCAGAAAATAGTGACTCTTTTTAATAGTTACTATTTTTTGGAATGTGCTCTGCTAGTCAACCTTTGTAGCTTTGTTGGTGAAATTATACAAGTGAAATTAGAAGAATCATAATTTAGCACCTGATACGGAAGAATTCAATTTGGCATAATAAGAGCATTTGTGTCAAGATTAGTAAGAATTGTGTGAGCATCGTTGCATGACTGCCTTGCGTGCCTCTGTGCGTTGTTATGGCAACATAGTTTTCTATGCGGTTATGTTCTCCGGACAGACACGTTTTGGGGCTGATGACCTGACTTGACGATTCTGTTCCTGTAATCTTTATTATTGAAATTAATCTAGTTTCCTTCCTTGTCGCAACTTAATATATCTCTAATCTTGCTCAATTTACATCGCAGCTGAACATTTCCAAAGATCTGAGGCTATCGTCAACCGACAAGTCATCCTCAAATAGATTTGATTCAGGATTTTGGAAATTGGAATTTGAAAACATTTTATTCAACAGTCTACAAAACTTTAACTGAAAAGTAAGATTTGGGCGAATCGTTAAGCCGATTACACAAAGCAGGATTGGTTTTGGACACCAGCCAGCAAAATTCTAGGCACATATTGTTTGTCAGCTTTGGATTCCAAATTATTCTCCCGCAACTTTTGCAGATTTATCCAGGATATTTTCATTAACACGGAAAGTTGGAAAGTAAGCATAGAGTAGCAATCTATGTATTTTTAGCAAAAAAAGACGTAGACGTAGTACGACGAAGGAGATTTATCAATCGCGTGCATTTCAGTACAAATTATAACAAAGCGCACACATTACGTTTTTCTGGTCATTTTTGACGAGTATAATGCGCGTTATTTAAAGTTTTTCACGTTGACAAGTAAAGTAATAAATAAGTGATTAGCATTTCAAAACATGTTTTTAATCTTTTAGTTTCTATAATGCTTTTAAAGGAAGATTATTGCATAGTTATAGAAATTACATCTTGACAACGTATAAACTGACGGACTAACTGACGGTTTGACTGTCAGACAATGCTTTTAGCATTAAGTCCACCTTTTGTATGTACTGTACTTTTGTATGTGTGTACAATAAAGTTTAAATAAATAAACGTATAAACAACTTTTAGAAATTTATTACGAAGTGAATCAATACTTCTATTGGTATCAGTTGTTTTAAAATGTCAGACGGCTTATGAATGATGTGGTTTATAAATATTATGATATGGCGACAGTGAAGGAAAGCACAAAATTATTTTCTTTTGACGATCGGGTAGAAAAACTGGAAAGTCCTAACAACTAAAAAGAGAATCAACTAAAAACCATATAAAAAGGTCAAGGTGAGTAAAAATATTCGCGGGTTGTTTTAAGGCTCAGAATTTCGCGTTTTGCCTACCAAATTACTTTGCTTGCACTTACTGTACAGTTCTGAAATTTTTGCTAATAATAGATTAGGAAATTAGCAACACAGTGCAAGAACCGAAAACATGATTTGACTAAGTTTGCTCGATAAAAAATAATCCTAAACATTGTACCTAAATTACCAAAAACTCTGTAGTACAATGATATTTAAAAAAAATTATTTCACATTAATGTAGTTCATATGATTACTGAATTTTTAATTAAAGAATTTATTAAAACAAGTTATTTATTTCTACACAATCTTAAATTATAACATTATTCACCTACGTCCATCGCAATTTTTAATGGAAACATCATACCTTCCTTGTCGTTCATATGGCAACTCGTCTTACCTCTCTGTCCTCAGACTGCCGGTGGCATTTAGACAAGGCAGACGCATGTCAAATTTCTCCGCAAATTTACTTACGTAAAATATATTAACATGGGGGTTGTTATACAAATCAAGAACTAGATGGCGCTCTCAAAAAGTCGTCAAAACAGCACGATGCTGCTTTGCGACGTGAATTGCGAAAATCAGACTTGCTTATTCTTGAATAAATGCATTTTTAATACACTCATTAATGGTCAACAATATTATTAATAAAAATAATTACCAAATAAAAAATAAAAACAAAGTAAAAAAAAATTGTACTGGGAATCGAAACTGCGAATTTTTCTCTGAAGTTCTAATAAAATTATACTGCGATAAGAAAGCCGACAGACAAGAGGGCGCCTCTTTTTACACGACTGACCAAAAAAGGAGTGTTATGTTTTCAGGGTTCATGTATGTAAGTTTCTTTATTCCACCATAAGTCCTCAACGGCTTAACAGATTTTGATGTGAGAGGTATTGTTAGATTCCTTGCATTCCCCCGAGTGACATAGGCTATGTGAGTTGTCAGTCGTGTTTTTTATTTTTTAATAATTTGCTTGTTATTCTAATTTGTACCGTTTATGTATCGGATAATGTTTGTTCACTTTTACCCACGACACGACTTTCTTGACAGACTGTGTTTATATTTTTTCTTCTTATATATCTCCCACGTGCCGACGTAGTCGGTATATAATTAAATGTTGTTTGTAAAATAGAATATAAAAAAATGTATTAGAATTTAAAAAAATCAAAAAAAATATCACGGAGGAGATTTGAACAGTCTGTCTCGTTTTGATCGGGCTGTCTGTACGTAACCATTATTCTAACAACTTGTTCGATATGCATGTGAAATTTCTCATGTTATATAACACTAGTTTTTGCCCGCGGCTTCACCCGCGTGAATTTTCATCGGGAACAGTGCTTTTTCCCGGGATGAAAGGTTCCTTCTCCGTCCTTCTAACTAGGTATGTGTATTTGAAATTTCAGGAAGATTGGTTCAGTAGGTACATAAAACGTGAAGAGGTACCTAACAAAAAAACAAAATCACTTTCACCATAAAATTATGTTTAATAAAAAAAGAAAACCGAATTCCCAAATAACAGCAAGGATTTGAACCTAGCACTCTTCTAACCTAACTTCATCAACCTATCCGTTTGGCCAAACGCTAATATGACATCACTGTCGAAATGTTACATTACATATTTCAACGTACTATACATGTATTACTTACTACGTAAGTGGCTTTACGAAAACACTGACTAAAACACATTTTTTGTATACTTTTCCTTAATTTTGCATTCATTAATTTGAGTTTTCTTGATTTTCATTTTTAAATAAGTATTTCAAGAACAAATTTGTTGAACAAGGTTGAAATAAAAAAACAGTTTATTAGATGGTTTAGAGATTATGAGATAGATGGAGCTAAATTTTACTATTTAGTTCCTCTGAGGGGCGCGCCTTGTAGTTTACTGGGGGTCGGGGGTGAAATCTAACTTTCTTATTCACGCTTCTGACCCTTAAGGGTTTTCGGATAGAGACGTAATACAGTGCGGGTAGCATTAATAAGGAAGGCCGGGTTCGATCCCTCGTTTACCTGATTTAGATCACCGTAATAATACAGATAGACAAGTTTATTTATTCACATCATGCTTTAATCTGTATCATCTACACACGATTCTCTCGAAAATTCGTTTAGGTCACAAAAATTTAACAATTAGAACCGACTCTATCTATAGACAAATACTGTCAATAACAGATTTTTGGAGTATTTGAATTTAATACTTATTTGGAAGTTTAAAAAAAATAAACACTGAAGTAAACTAAATTCGAAATTACATAAAGAATTGATTTCATTGGTATGTTTGGGGTTGTTTCAAGATCATGATCAATATTGATGTCAAGAATTCATGAATAAAGAGGTTAAAAATGTCATCTATCTTAGATGTCATAAAAGGACATGGAACTAATGAGACTGATCGAAGTTCTTATTTCTTCCATGTAAATGGATGTGTGAATCTTTGTTACATTTGACTAGTACTGGTACGATGAAATCTTTAATACAGTAAAGCATAAGTTTTTAATTTAATATCTATGATGTGAAACGCTAAATTGTTGCAATAAAATTTCGTTTAATCTAACAATAGAATTTTATGTCGATCGTACGACGCTTGGATAAACATTTTTTTAAATGTTTAGCTTTAGGCTGTGGCTCCGCGTTTTTATAGTCATTTCGTGATGCTTGTCGTGGTCGGACTTTTTCATTGTAAAAACATATATTTTTTAGGAAACGCTATTCATTAGTTGTATTGACCTGATCAATTGTAAATCAAGTCTCCACAGATAAAGGATCATCATGGTTTCGAGATCCAGCGCAAGCACTCTACGGTCTCTAGGTACTCTCGTTCTTGAAAAGGACTTACTTTTTCAAAAAATCTTATCTAACAATGATTCAATAATCTTAGCTTAGTCATTTTAAACACACGTATAAATGGAACCTTGAAAATTTAAAACACTTAGAAATAAATCAACAGTGAATGGTGTGAAAGCCCAAAGATATCCCGAGAACTTTTCTAAATTACATCCCTGAGATTGACTGATCTTCATTCAAAATATGAGCCCGAGGCGAATACCGACCCCTCAATATATGAAATGGGGCACCTTCTACGCGAATTTTATTAGGGTAACGAATCAATAGCGAACCTAACATATTTCAACCCCTTGGGAAGTCTTTTGTGGATGACAATGAAAATAATGTGGCCACTGATCGGCAATATCCATTGTAATGGAACGTAGAATCATAGGTCGATGTTCCGTCACTTTGTAATAACACCAGTAAACAACCGGGTTGATAAAATAAACAGACTGCACTGCACTAATGGTTGTATTTACCCTGAACTTCGAATTAAGGATATCTTCCAAATAAGAATAGCCACTTATCACTGAGTGTTAACCTTAAATGTGTACAGGAACACTGATTGTCACTACACCGGTTTAGGTCCAAAGACACGAGAGAGCGCGACTGACTCCGTTGCCTCGCGGTGACAGACTGCAGGCGAAGCGATCAGCGGCTGTCATCCCCTCTCCTCCCGTTTAGAATTACACCATGAGATCAGCTGAGTAGCAAATCTGAAGTTCCCCATGGGCCATGGGAGGGTTGATACTTATGAAGTAATGGCGACAGCGACAGGTCGAGTTTGGGGACTGGATTTGGAAGCTTAGAGAATATAGTCTGCATTTTGACAAGATTGCTTCATGAATGCATTATAACGTACGGTAATATTATTGACATATTCTCTGAGGGATTGCTCGCGTTCACTTCACCGGTCTCCGAGCATGTTAATTTGACAAGGGCTATGCATGCAGACAGAAGCGAATAACATTCACACACGAGCGAAATTCTAGAACTTCAGACATTTTCTATTGAGCGGAATGAGGATATCTGCTTGTATCTTTCATACCAAGATAGTAACCAATGACAATGAACTTAATATCTTTATGTTTGCCTTATACGAGTACATAATTTAATTACTTGAGTAAATCTTGATAAATACATAGTTTGGGTTCTACGATGCACCAAGTGCCTTGATTAATTTACTTTTTTCCATCGTGAGGGTCTCACTCACCTTTCCTAATGGACTTCAAGTAAAATTAGAAAGTAATTAGTCCAAACTATAGCGGTCTGGTCACAAGCTAATTACATTATTTTGTTAGCACATTAGTGGTGAATACGTGCCCGGGTCACGCGAGAACTTTTTATTTTTGTTGGACATTTAATGGAAGTTGATAAAAAGAGCATTCTACTAAATTTCATACTTCATCATTGCAGCCACCAAAAATTTTCTGGTCTTTATTCCCATAAACCAATGCCTATCGGAATTAAGCTTCTTTACTTACGTCATCGAGATATTATGCCTAGTTGTATGTCGATGACGTAAGTAGTGGTATTTATTTAGAATTAATTTGTGACATAGTGTCGCGTCTAAACTCCACAAACAAATACCTATTAGTCATGTCCGAGCTGGGGCCTGAAGACAATAGATTGATATATTCAACAAGGCTAGATTGAACAACATTTACAATAAGTTTGATAACAATATCTACATTGGGACACCGACCAACATTGAACAAATGTAATTTGTTTAGTGAATAAACCTTACACAACTGTTGCTTTGTCAAAAGAGTGTTCTATAATGAGTTCCGTTGTACAATGAACAGATTTTGTGTTTTTCTTCTTTTTTGTCACGAGACACAATATTCCGACCAGTGGGTCAAACACAAAAACGAAAAAAAAATGGTTCAGGCTACATAAAGACCTCATGTTCCCCTTTTAAAAGAACCTTTTATTTTATTCTTATAAACAAACAGGATTTTAATATTTTTTTTACTTTATATTAAAATAGATTATTTTTTTGGCCTACCCATTATCAAAATGTCTTCTCCTGTAGACTGTTCGGATATATAGCTGCTCACTTTAAAAGATGTTAAAAAATATTTCCCAAAGGCAAATACATTAGTTATTATTATTATCACAAGTAGGAATAATTCTGCTTCTCAAATATGAAAGGTCATTAAATTACCATTTTACAAACAATAATTAAGACACATAAACATAGTGTTGCAATATTTGCAGTCTTCTCCTTGTAGACACAAAATCCAAAATTTTTAAGTATTTTGAACGCATCCATTGAGCAAATTTTTTTATGTTGGCATTTCTGCGTTAGCTGTCATTCATTCGTCCATAGCACCGAGTAATGGCGTCTGTGCCAGTGAAAAATATTAATTTAAAAGGATACACAAGATTTTGGTCAACTTTTGAAGATCTTTTCTGTATTTTGCATAAATTGGTAAGTACTTACTTAATAAATATCTAAACCGTGAAGTTTTATGACAATTATATATAGGTTTATTAATTTGATTATGCTTTCGTGCTAACCTCGCAACGTTGTCTGCCATCTTATTGTTTTTAATTAATATCTTCCCTGTAGACATCTTTTCTGTGAATGCGCAATTCTTCTTCTGCAAAATCTTTCTGCGAATAGACTATATTTCTAAATTTTGAGATTTTTTTTCATGTGGCAGTGTTTTTTTGCTATTTTTTTCTGAAAATATGCTGATTTTGTTATTTTAAAAAATACTACAGAAGTGACATCTAATCTGTGGGCAGATAATGATTATTTGTTTTTTTTTTTAATTATTCCATTTATGAACATTATTATGACTTTAAGGGAAATAAATGTTTGAGATCATGATTAAGTATTGAAACTTTGTTAACAATTTATCATAATTTGATAGCATAAATGAAGATTATGTTGTTTTCTGTAGGCGTTGGGATCTCTTCTGTTGAATTTCTACAGGAAAGTTGTCCAGTCTGTGGACAGTTTTTGTTTATTTTTTTTCACGTAAAGTAATTATTTTTTTTTAATTTCTTTTTATTCTGATGTTACTTACGTTTATATTAAGCCGGTTTTTCAAAATTCTATATTCAAATTTTAGTTATTTTTATTGATTATTAAAGTGAGGATAATGTTATTTCGGTAGAAAATTAGATCTCCTCTGTATCCATAAAAAATAAAAATGTGATTTTCTGAGAGATTATGAAAGACTGATCTATGTTTATATGATTAAAAATAACTAGATACTATGTTTTAATAAAAGGTTGATTTTCAAAACAATATAATATGTTTTATTTTTTAGACCTCACGAGTCACCGATTTTGTGTTTGACCCAGGTCGGTTCTTTTAGAACGTCATCAATCACCGACAAAAGAAGGAACTAAATTGGACGACTCTATAAAAAGGAGTCGCTGCGGATTTTTCTTTATTTGATGAAAGTCATTAATTATTTATAGAATATTAACCAGACCGCAAACGAGTAAAAACATAATAAGTGTATTAAATATTCTAAGCAAAAATAATAGGCAAATAATAATAAGCAAAAATATTTCAGTCATTTTTGCTTAGAATATAATAAACTTATCGACTTACATAGATTGATTGCCTGTGCATCAATAAATTCCACAGAAATAGGTAATTTTTTTAGATGATTTCGTACATACCTGTTAAAACCATAGATTTATAATAAAATTATAAAACACAGATATAAACCTAACGACTATTTATTTTTTATTCTCTATACATTATGGTATGGTTGACTGGTTAAATAAGACTACGGATGTAAGTCAACGTTTTTAATGTTTTTGTAAATTTGTTTAAATTAAAGATTTCTTTTCGTTGCGTGTATTTCAAGCCTCGTGGGTCATGAAGAAAAAGAGCAGAACTCTTATATAGAAGAGATAATTTAAATTATCAACATACATTTAAAAAGCGACACTAATTACAGAACACGACTGCAGTCCTATAGTCTCATTTAATGAATTTTCATATAACTGTTCATTTAGAATACACGTTAATTACTTTTGTGATCACATTTTAAAACCCTTTACTTTGACACTCGATTATTTGCAATTTATGGAGTATGTACGTGATCCGCCATATTAATTTATTATGACGTCACATATCCCCGGGTATGTAAATAATCAATATAAAGAATCTTAGAATACCTCATTCATTCATTGATATCTAAAAACTCGTTTAAGAATTATCGTGGAATCAAGAAACTTACTACATAACTCTCCCTTTTCAGGCAGCCGTGTATAAAAATTCAAATTCGAATTTCGGCAATAATTATACACAGCGCAAATGAACAAACATAAAGAGAGAAATTAAGGCCCATGAGACGTTATACAAGGCTCTGGCGCTAATATATGACGCTCGGTGATTACAGAAAATAACAAACGGCCCTCCAGCTCGGCTTTGAAGTGGAATTACACGTGGAGCCGGCTTTTTCATTATCAACTTGGAAATTTAGGCCAGGAGAGGCAGGCAAACAAGCTGATACCGCTTTTGAAAGCCTAGCGGAGATGGTGATCAACTGTAGTTTCAAAGATGACGATTAGTTGCCTGCAGTTTCAGATTGTATGTGTTCAACATTTTTTTGGTTTGTATTTTAGTTCCAAATTAAATGATTGCAGTTTTTGAAGAAACAACGGTACGGTAAACTGGATGGATATCATGTTGGGTAAAGGCTCTGCATAAGGAAACCGTTGGAAAGACGTAACTTTAATAACGGAATTCAGTAATGAAGTATTTGTGGAGAAATGCAAACAGGTCGTAAATGTTGCGGTTTCCTTCAAATTACAGGCTTTGTGTTGCTAATACGTAATCTAATAGTTTGGTTAGCGCTAGCTATCAATCAGGGTTGCACAAGAAAAGCTATGCAACAGAAAAATACCAAATCCAAGTAGATAAGGATATTCATGAGATGGTTTAAATTATCTATGCTTCGTTATGGTACGAGGCACATATAGCGTTGTTGTTCTAGTCTCTGAGCCATATTGTCTGCATAAACCGCAGAACGAAATCCAGCACCTGTCTACATGTTGGGCAACGTGCAGTATGCAATTTGTAAAACGAGAACTAGAGATAACAAGGGTTTCTTTGTGTAAAACAATATCCAAGAATTGAAATATACAACTATTAGCCACATTATAATAAATGACTAAATATTCCCGACTAAAATAGATGAGATCATGTGAAAAGTAGACTATATATGTATATGTATAGCAACACGGATCTCATCACGGACGGACGGCCCATGTTATTTGAAGGTGTAGACGATATATTCAAAAGACGACATAATCAGTCTAAGTATTGGTCTCCTAAATTAAGATTCCGGGGTCTTAATTCATTAATAAATTGAGTATCACGAAATAGGTGGTGGGTTGTTTCCGGTAATAATATTTTTAAATCATCCTGTTCCCAATTTCCAAGTTCCTATCGAGTAACTCAGTGATTTGACAAACAGATGAATATCAGAAGATATCTGGAAATTCACAAAGTTTACTGTTAAAATTAAATTAAGTCTTGTTTGTAGAAGTCGGGGAAGCCGAGGGAATATTCGTAGCTTCAAACAATGCAATCCAATTAATAGAATGATATTCGAGTTGACGATGTCAAATTAGAATTGAAATAGATGAAATTAAGTCAAATCTGTATGTATAACGCAAAAGATGAACTTATGTTTTAGGTATTCAGAGACTTCAATTATCTACTGCCGTCATTTATATAATGGGATAACCATGGAAATTCTCTAAATGAATTACTATGATATCATAAGAATGTAGTTCATCTAATATCATCCTGAGAAGTTGTTGTATATGAAAATAACTCTAAACCTTGTAAAATCCAAGCACGCAATATTGCGTATAACGGGATGATTCGAATATAAACATAAAACGCTTCTTCTTATTGCAAAGAATCGAAGCTAAACTAGCAAACTATGAAGAACGGTTCGAAGAATCCGTTTATTCACGGATCAGAGATCAAAGAAGTCGAGGAGTGGAAGTATAGATATGATTAATACGATATTTGCAATGTAAAGCCTGTTAAAGACGTTACGTCTAACGTCGCAAAATAGATCGCATTTTACAATATATTACATGCATAACAGAAATTGGCTAACTAACATGCATAAAAGAGATTGACTTGATTGGTTTCCAAGATTAGAGACTTAAGTAATGTCATATTATCTCCATTATATTTGAACAGCTGCCTATAGACCCATGTAATGAATTTGAAGCAAAGCACTGTAACATAGGATCGTTTAACATGTGATGTTATAGTGATTTAAGTATGTTCTACTCTACTGCTACACAAATACACAGTAAATACTTAGAGTATTTACTTAACAGTCTTGTTTAGGACATAATAATTTAATTTTGTATAGAGATGTAAGCAAACAAAAAATAACAAATGCAAAATAATATTTATCCTTATTAATTTGAAACATTTGGGGTAATAACAACAAAAACTTCTTCGCCTCGGGTAAAATCAATACTAGCGCGGCAACCCAAATGGGCATGTTGGAACTGGGTACACGGATACTTTGTTTACGAGTTGTTTATTTTATTGTAACCTAGATAATAATAAATCTTATCGTATCATCTCTGTGACTTAATTATTGTTCTCTAGAAAACGTTATAATTTAAATGTATATTAGTGATCGGAATGGATCTAATGAATGAAAAAATATGGAGGGAGTGGACGCCATAAATACCACACAAACAATTGCAGATGGAGCATATTGTCCTCAGACAATAGATACACGGGATCCAACCGGCGACCCTTGACGGCAGGGAACTCTTTGTACCTAAACAAAGTTGTAACACATTCACGACGCATAATAACTACGCCTCCGGCGCAGTTTGATCTATTTCCGTAAAATACATTTTTAATGAAACTTTCTTTAGAAGTCTTAAAGGAAATCGGATGAAAGCTACTAATAAATCTTTAAGAAGCGATGATGCATCTCTAACTGATGCATAGATTGTAGCAGGTCAACGTCTTTAGCCAGAAATAGTAATGCCGCCCCTGGCCTATGTCTTTCGACGACTACCGCTTAGCAATTCGTTCCGACATCTCATTAATATGTCAACGAGGTTATCGATACAATATCTTGACTCCCGCTGCTGCTGTTTACATTACATAATTTTTCATAATTTAAGTTACTAGCTAGCTTACAGTATAGGTCGTCGACCGCACGAGGGCGACCTATTTTTATAAATTAAATGGGCACTAACAATCGACTCGTCAACTCATTTGCCGCCACAATATCAGTCCACATTCCTTTCAAACTGCGTTCATTTGTAAAGTGCAGTTTCATAATGGATTTAATTTCTACCCAAGAAATTTCTAAGCACACTTTATTAGTGTTTTTTACAAAAATGTTAATTCTGTGATTACAATTATTTTTGTAATTAAACCAGTCTTTACTTCTTACTAATAACGAATTAATTAATTAAATTAAATTTTTGTTTTGTTAGCAATGCAAAATATTTCGATATGTCCTTTAAATTTACAGGCCAACCTTATTTTTTAAATTTTTAATATATTTGCAGAGTAAAAAAATAAAGAATGTTTTTATCAATTGAGAATTAATTCATTAGCAAAGAAAAGGTGATGGTAAAAGTGAAAGAAAGTGGAAAAAGTGTGAGTAAAAGAATTGTTAAAATTGTTAATTACGTCGTACTCTATATAAAGTGAGTGAATATTTTACATCATGAAGATTATAAAGATTAATTGCGCCGCATTAGTCAAAATGTGCATGAGCATAAACAAAGAAAGGTTCTATCAATATCCAAACACCGATTGAATCTCGAATGATATTGTTAAATACTTCATATTAAACTTAATGTTGGCTTAATATTAAACTAATGGAGACTACATTCATTTTTATATGATACCTTCGTCTTTTAAATTTAAGAGCTGTGCTCTTGTCGGTCACGCCACACCTCTCTATTCTTGGCTTTACATCACGGTCTTAATACGACACGACGCCTGCCTTCTCTTTCAGTTGGCTTACATAACTCTTTCTAGGTCTCCCTGGACCTCTTCTTCCCTTCACCTTTCCTTCAATTATATTTTTAATTAGGTCATCGTGTCGTATCAAGTTATATGATACCAAAAGAATATATTATTAGCCTAATTTTATGACTTGGGAAAGGATACGGTTTCCCAACTGAAGCCTGCATTAGCAGATTTGACGCTTTTGCGACTAATCGATTTCCCAAGAGGGGCAGGCACTGCTCTTGGGAACCTAATTCCGCTTAGCGCGGTAGAGCGAAGTATTTTACGAATGATAATGGACTTTTCAAGTTATAACTTTAGTTTAAATTGATTTAATAATTTTATATAAGAAACCAGAATATTCGTTCCCCCAAACTATAAACATTACTATTACAAAATATATCAAAGAGACATAACAATAAACATACATGACTCAATAAAGAAGAAATAGCTAGCTATAAGTGAACGTAGAACCTCAACTCACAAGGTAGAATCAAATTTAGCTTAGGGGATTCCGTAATAGATTAAGCATTTTGAACCTTTTACCTCAACCGTAACTTATCTTCTACTATACGTTATAGACGTTTACTTTTCTGCTGTCCTATATTTTTTGGCCGTATTTAAAGGAGTATTCAGCATTTGTATTTGATTTTGCAACGATAAATAGATTCATTGCAGTATTATTTCATACGAAGCAAAATAAAAATAAATAACTAAAATTAGCAGTAGTATGCAACTTTGTTAATTTTGTTTAGATAAAATCTTTCAAGCCACGATCACCATGTAACTAGTGTACACCAGGGCTAATAGGGCTGACCTTACTCCAAAGGGGACTACCTAGAAATCATATCCGAGCCATGACACATTTTTGCTAGATGAGTAGACTGTCCTTCGTCCATAATCAAGAGTGCTCTAATTTCTACACTATGTAAACTGAGCAATAAATTAGCCTTATCTAGACAGTTTGACTATGTAGTGCCGATTCATCACTGTCACACACAGGGCGTTTGCACGCATTAGCAAAAGTGAATGGCTTCGATACAATTATAATGGGCGAACGATTAGCGTTTAATTGGTAAATTAAAGTTATGTGGCAGGTCTTCGTTAAAAATTTAGTTTTATCTTTGACACATCACACATCAGCTGAAAAATCATCAACTAAATTTTAAATCCTTCTCGATGTTTTCCTTCATCGGAAGCAAGTTTTGGATTTTTAAAACTACCAGGCATTATTCGGAGAACTTTTTTTACGAGGTATGAGTTTAAAAACCGAAAAGACTTGAATTCTTTCATTTAGCATATAATTCCAGAGGAAGGTGTTACCCATAAGATCCAAAGCAATATCACTGAAGATAATCCTTTAAACAAAAGCGTGACGGTCGACGAATATCAAACAAAACAAAGGCAATTGACTGTTCAGACAGAGGATTGACAAGATTCCCTTGGAGGCATCTCGTCCTTGCCTAATCTTGCTTAGATTCACAAGGATTTTTTGGGTGAGGAAAATCAATGTAAATCTTTGGCGTGCCTCTGTGAATATTTCAATAGGGCTATATAAAATTCCTGCCACCGTACCAAAACTTTTGATTAGGTAGATAGTCGATAGATTATTATAATCGTGGTAGTAACTAGTTGTGATCATGGCGTCAAACTTGCAACAACATCGAAATAGAAGAGACTGACCTACATAAAATATATTTGTAGTATAGAATTGGAAAAAGGATGAGTAGTAGCTCGTCATTTTGTCGATTGTTTGTGAGATATTTATAACAACAATAGGAACAAGCACCAAATTATGTTACTCACTGCAAACTCGCAGACTCTAAAGTTTACAGTTCCATGAAAACGGGATTAAAAACGAAATTGTATGATCGTTTATTAACTCTGTTCAAAACTCTCTCGCAATAACTTTAGCTTTACGTTCGAGTGAGCACAAAATTACGTTTGTTTTATTAGTTTGGAATCACGCCGTATGGCGCGAACTCTGTGTGTAACATGAGAGGGGGCCATATGTTTGTGGCCGCCATGTAGCGGTGTTAAAATTTTGTATTTCATTTATTGTGGTCACACGATAATCGTAACATGTTTTGAAACAAGAATTAATTCCAATTTAGCGACCACCTAGAATCCCCCACTCTTTTGCCACGCTTAGAAAGCAGTTCCTCATAAAGGACAGAAATTTGGGTTTAACAATCTTAGGGTACATCTTTATATCACTCGACGGATGAAATAGCGAAGGAAAAATGAATTTGTCTGACCTATACGTATTTAGTTTGGAGCTGTCTTATTTCACTTGCAATCTTCCTTTCGGAAGCGCCTTTCTTTCCCATTCTCTCGAATCAAAATTGTTCCTTCCGCATCGGTGCGCATTAGTGGGCGCAATGTGTGGGAAATTGTCACGTGACTTCGACTGACCACGTCCCTACATCACAACCGGTTATTGTATGCAAATTATGTCAGGAGTCAGGGCTACAGTATAGAATTTAAAGCAATAGATAGTATTTAATAGTGATAAAACGTTACTGCATCCTACATTAAATCTCTATGATCTGTGTAAACGATGGTGGGAGATTGATTCTATTTACATTTTGCAGTAATCTTTATCCTGAACATGAGTTCTACTGTAAATTCTGCAAGTATTCAATTCCAGAGGGTTGCCCTGGCAGACAAAAGGCTAGCGTGCTTTCTGATCCGAGTGCGATCGACCCAAATACCAAGCACGCTATCCATTATTCGGAAGGCGTATTTGCATCGGACTTCTGATTGACATAAATCACGCAGATGAGGTTTTTATTATAATCCTAACCTTAACCGATTGTTTATTTCGTAAGCTTCTTATCTCCATAAAATCATGATGAAGCAAATTTTCCAATAATAGTGACATAAATATTTTCATCAACTTTAAGTGTTCTAGATTCTAAAGTAATATTTGTTTGTTGTACCAAACAAATATGATATAATAAAAAGCAGCCGCTAGATACTTTATGCACATAAAAACGCGTAACTTATGTCCATGATCATCTATCAAATTGATCCAAGTAGGTCAAGTCAAGAGCCGACGCTAATTCCAATTGCTAAAGCTAATTAGTATAAACCGTAACGTATTCGTTTACGTTACACATTAAGGCCTCCTTCATGTGAGCTTAGACTACCGCTTAGTCAAATTAATCATCATCATCATCAGCTTCAACCTTATCTATCTTAGGGTTCCTAGGTGATCATACGCCAGATTTCCTAGCAACTTCTTTAAGCCATCGACTCAAATTCCACTAAACTAAGAAGCAGGGATCGCTGCGTTCTCTCTTAATTATATTAAAAATCAAATAAAAACCTTCACTGCTCTCAGAATGTTTTATTTAGAATTTACGTTGCACTGCACTGACCATCCATAACCATGTTGAATTGTTGATGGACTATCAGACCAAAACGAACAATTTTAGCACATTCAGTCGATTGTTTAGAAGATGTTGCCTGTTATTTACTAACTATTGCTAATAGCTTCTAAGCTGTAGTAAACGTGGCATGGCAAGACAAGTCAACGACCTATGAAGTGCGATCAATTGATGTAGCGATGTCATGATACTGTACTGTTCAGCCAATGCTCTTTCATTGAATTAATTAGCGCAGTTCTTTTTCGTTGTCAGACATACAATGTTGCAGTTTTCAGTGGTAATTTCTCCTTCTTGTCTCGGAATCTGCCTGGCTATTTTTTTCTTCTAAATTATATTCGGCTTCGTGTTTATCTACAATTCTAATTGATTTCTTTCAGCTACTTACATTGCCGTCTATTTAGTCAAGTCAGCGATGACATAACAATTTGATGTCTGTCTCTACATTGAAGTTATAATGTTATGGAGAAATATTCTTTCTTATTATTTTCCTTCAATCTTTTTATCTTTCGATTTCTTTAAGAGCTTTAGGCCATAATCACGAACTTCGACGCTTACAAACTTCTAGGTATAGCTTATCAGTTGTGTAAATCTGGTCTTGCAGTCAGTTTCTCCTATTATCCAGAAGGTAACTGAACTGTACTCGACGATATCCTCAATGCAACGCATTGCTGAGCGCATGTGATCCGTTCAAGGAACCGAAAATATACCGTGATTCACACGGCGGGATCGGTATGAAAATAACCCCAAGTACTGGTAAACGCATTGTTATGTTTTAAATAGAGAGTTAGTCATTCATCGATTAAGTCATAGGATGTTGTCACAGGAAGACGATGCAACGTGCATAGACAATATAGACATACATTAATAATAATAAATCTATTGCTGTGCTCAATTAGCTTGAAAAATGGAACGAATAACAAAACCGAAAGAGCGTATTTTTTTTAGTAACTTTAACAATATCAGACGATCAGTAAGTAGCTATTGCTGTGCTGTGTAAATTTTTAATAACTATAAACTGATTCCAGTAGTCACAAAACTCACTAATATACGTAGGGCAGTTAAAGAAACAAAACCAAAACGAATTCCTCTAAAACTACAACAGACCTCAGTGAACACAGTAATTCCACAAATGGCTTAAAACAATCATAAAGCGCAACAGGAATAAGTCTAGACCAGCTGAACGGGATTCCATATTTGGAGTTGGCGTGGTCACCAAAGAAGGGGAACTTACTAACGAGCTGGGTAAAGGCCTACCTAACCCTATAAAAAAACTTCCAGTATACCTCTCTCTATCCCACGATATATCGCTAAGGTCCGTCAACGGTTTCGCACGCTCTTCATAATTTACAAAGAATAGTGATGAGATCAACTTCGAACGGGTATAATTCATCAAAGAATTAAGAGAAAAATTTAATTACGATAATGGAAACAGAGTTTATCAGGAATTAAGAGATGAATTTGGTAATAACATATACCTCGTAATAGTAGTCGAGCACATACAAAATTTTACTCAGTGTCAACAATCGTTGTTCTATATAACATAAGAAATAGTGATAAGGTTACCAGTAGTTAGTAGATAAACGTGTTTGTATTAAAATATAGAGATTAAAGTGTTATTGTTTACTAAATTTTAGTCAAAAATCGTATTAATAAAAATAGCATAGGTATACTTTTGCTCAGGGCCTAAATTTTCAACAACATAAGGGTTGATTCGCTGAATCTTTGTGACGTAGGTTTTTCAAGCACTTTCAACATTTTTGCAATATATAGTCATAGAAATACAAAATAGTCCTGTGGCAAATAGAATCACATCACTATTTCCTATGAACAGGGTTGACTTGACATTGATAGCAAGCCGGCTTCCCGATAAGGCAACGGTGCGTGCCACTCTGCTATAAATAAATAAGACAATCTAAGTAGCCTGCTTTTAATTGCTATGCCGCAGTATTTAAAACTGCCGACCAGCGGCCACTGCCGCCAATAGATGCCACTGCATCTGGTCATCTTTTTTTATGCCTTAGTTTCATAAGTATGTTGTACGTAGATGGTTTTAGAAGTTATAATGTAGAGATTTGCAGCTGGTCGTTGAGGCAATATTTAGTCACAACAAACTCATTTTAAGTATTTATTTTTTAAGACTATAGTAGCCAATTAAACTACTAGGGCGTGTGAGTAAGACAGTTCTAAACACTAAAATTGATTGACGTTTGGAAATCGCCAAAGCAAGCGATACGGGCATCCTGTCTGCGGCCGGATGCGCGAAATGCATCTCCGACTCGGGCGCATGTATAGCACAAGAAACTGCTTCACGCCGTATCCTTATTATATTTATACCAAAGTTTATACCCACACGGCCGTGACTCACAACTCGAGTCAGACGACGAGACGAATACGTAACAACTGGAATTACAAATTTACATTATTGATCGTTGTCCAAAAAAGAAACTGTTGCAAGATCTTGCCGTATTGGCAAAAGAATAAAATCGTTCCACATCTAGAACGATGTACGTATTGACGATTCTACAGGAAAGAAATGTATAGTAAAACGAGGCAAGAAACTCATAACAAAGTGAAAATGTTATTAAATGGTAAAGTCCATTACCCGCCTGCAAAAATGTAGGGGCATTAGGAAATTCGCTTTTCACAGTCCATTAGACATATAAATGTAATCTCAAGTTTGTGCCGATAAGGCGAGCCCTACGTAGATCTACAGTACCGTAGAGTTGGCAAGTTTCCCTTAAACTTCTGGCCAAGTCGTGAAATTTTAAGTAGAAGCTTGGATGTTGTTTTACCCGAAATTATTAGAGCAGGATCTTGTGACGTGATAATCGACAATCATATACGAGTACATAATTCTATTCTGATAATGATGAGTTAGATCTTAGATTTAACCAGTAATCATCAACAATAATCATAATAATTGTTTCATTCAAATCTACTTTTATTCAAAAAGTAGACGTTACTTTTTGAATAAAAGTAGATTTGAATGAAACAAATATAGGTGGTATAAATTGAAATCTGTTTGTATTGTAGAGTAAATAAGTGATATGCGTAAGTATGAGATGAATAAGTACTTAGCATAAGAACAAAGGCTGTCTTACATGAACACACATCGGTGAGTTGGAGATTTTAGCGGCATTTCGCTAAAGCGGGTACCTAATGCAGGCAGACTGCGAATATTGCCAAGGCCGCATTAGGGATCATAAACCGTTTATGAACATTTCAGAGAACTGAAATCGTGTGATGTTTTACCCGGTTATTAGCGTTATGACGTTGCTAACAGTATCTACTATTTATAGTTTTTATATACAACGTTGGTACCTCGGTCTAAATACGGATTTTGTCTGTAATTTTATGAAGCTATTACTCTACGCGCGAGTTACTCTGTTATTGTAGATTGGTCACCTAAAAATCCGTTTGTTTTACCAAACCATTTTTATACTTGCCCGGTATACTATTAGAAACGGCTCCACAGACTCTTCTATCAGTTTTTAACGCAATGAATTCTTTCTTATTTCTAAAATTATTTTTTTCTCTTTCTTTATTCTCTTCAAACCAATTGTTCTTTCCTATATTATTCTGATTTCTGTGGCATTCATTTACTACTCATTGTCAGTGTAGCTATGACAACAAATAGTTCCTCAAAACAAACATCTTCATTTACATGTCAAACAATTGCTTATTTGCGGGCATGGGAAAGCAATCTGTGGACTGGATACAGCTCACCTCGCCTTGATTAAAAAAACATTGGCTCCATCAGCGTAGTTTATTTAACGGAGTCTGTGCTCTAAATAAAGTTTTTTAATCAGTTGTGTTACATTGTTTCTATCGTTTACTTTTCTTCAATGATTCAAGTATTTCTTTTGTCAAAAATACATAGTAAGAAGAGCATTTTCCTGCATCACCTAAACATTCTGTTAGGAAAACATTCGCACCTACTTGTAGGTTCGTTTCAACCTTCATAATACATTATTACACAGATTCAAAGAGAAAGGAAGCAGAATTTGCGCAAAAATTTCGAGCATTAAATCAGAGTAATTACCATAATATAAAACTCGCTTTTATGATCTTTGTTATGGAAAAAACATGTAAGTAACAACTGCATTTTCACAAAATTTTGTACTCATCATAAAATTTTTGCTTTACATCCTTTCCTGTCCACATAAAGAAAGTCGCTCGAAACACTTAAATCTATGCAAAGATCCATTGATAGATCTTTTTGCACTGTTATGTCCACTTTGATCTTTATTAATTTTTATTATATTAAATTTATATCATTTATAATTTATTCTTTAATTATTTAATCCAGGATTTTTTTACTGAAAGGTCTTGAAACTTTTTTAGTGTGAAATTGGAATTTATTAATATGTTTTATTTAATTGGGTTTGTTTTATAGGCAAATGGGTGACAAATGTGTTTAAATCAGATGTCAAAAAATATCATATAATATTATCTCCATTTCTCCATGCAAAACTTACCTTAGTGAAGAACGCTATTGCATTAGGTTATAGTTTGATCTATTAAATATAATTGACCTGAAACAAAAAATAGACACTATAAATAGTTAATCAATAACTTTAAATAGTTAACAATAGGTACTAATACTTGCATATAAAGAATGAGAGATAAATAATGAAAATAATGTTGATGATGAATTTGCTTCTCTAGGCATAGAAGCAATCGCAATTGAAATAATTAATTATATTAAAAAGTATTTAATATTATAAGGAAACACGAAATATATGTTTCAATTAAACTAATTACTAAACTAAATTGAACTATTAGATATTGCGGGACTACAATTATAAATTTTACCACCACGTCCCGCCCGTACCGTTGTTCGGGCTATTTTAATCAAACAAACCCCAGGAATTTCATTACAGGCCTTTGTAAAGTAATCGTCAACATTTATTACTCTCTCAGAGTTCTCTTGTTTACACAGTGGTGGATGAAATCACCGAGGTAAATGTTGCCAATCAGCGACACTAATTAAAGGGACAGATCACGTTCCCGAATATCCTTCAACGAACACGAATAACTGTAAGTACATTATGTGGCGAAAATACCTTTCGACACTATTCAGCTCAGCCCATGCGTGTTCCGTTAATCGATCCTTAATAACATTTTATATTGGATAGGTTAGATACGGCAGAAAGAGACTCATTCGTGAAGCTTAAAATTTATAAAATATCTTATACCATCGTCTAGAGATTTCCTATAGCTATGTAAATTAAATTACCCATTGTCGAGAAAGGTCACATTTTTATTACAAGCAAAAGATTTGCGAAAGTCGGATTTCAAAGAGGCGCGGTACAAAAGCCTCTTGCGAAAATGTTTTCCTCCACTTTTCTTGTATCAAGTCGAGTGCTAGGCGAGGTGCGAAGTGTTCACTAGAGTTATGATTATAAATGAGGCGGAGGGCTGACGTAAAGATAGCAAGATGTTTTAGGTTGCTCAGAAAATGGAGACGCGCTTGGCCTAGAAACTGCTAGAATAAACCAGGATATTACTGTGAGATCCGTTGAATATTTGAGCCGGGATGCGTGACTGGAATTGCAGATCGCAATAGCATTTTGTACAATGGAGTTTAATAAAGATTTTATTTGAAATAATGTGAAGTTAAAGATCGCTCTAATTACAGATGTAATTCTGATCTCCATTAGGGATAAGAGGCCGGAGATCATAATTGCGCCCCTCATTAGTCGGGAGCGCTGCGAAATTAGATTTTATTTCTGATGGGATACCTGAACGCTGAGTACAATTTAGGGATACGCGAAGTTTACTCGGATGGTTATTGTTTTTTTTATCAATATACCCAGGTTGACATGTTCAATGATGGATGAGGCTCGATGTGCTCGTAATTAAGACGAAGCGCTATTTGTTGAATTCCAGTTTGTTTTATGGACCACATAGTGTGTTTTGCAGGCAGAGAACTCTAGGGAACGAGATACGAGACTGCTTCTTGACCACTGATATTTTGTTCCTGGCGTTTGTGCGTTTTATTTCCCGCCTAATCGTTAGGAATTTTACGTTTTAGTTCGTTTGAAGAGTTTTCAGATAAATGACAGCGAATCAAGAATCGATGATAGTTACTATGTGGTGGATCCGTCTCCATCTTTCTTTCAATAATACATATATTGCAAAAATATTAGAGCAAGCTTGCATGTCGACTAATCAAAAAAGTTTCCGACGGGCCAATATAGTTCAGCGATTAAACTCCTGCCAACAAATTGAGGTGACCGCCTGGCACGCCAGCTCCTAAACTTACTAGTTGTATAAAACTAGGCAGTTTTCGCAGAAAATATAGCGGGTGTTATGACAGAACGTGACCTTATTTCACTTTGATAGAATTATGAAAATGCTACTTGACATTTTCATCATTAAATAACTTTACTTCTTCTTTATATCGACGAGCTACACTCTTGGCAGTATCATTACATAGGATTTATCTATAATATAATAAAATGTATAATTAGACATAATACGTATTTGAAATTCTAATGTATTTTTAGTAGAAATAATTCTAGTGAGAAGTTTTCAATACTTCTTATACATACTGATGGAGTGAAAGCTTATTAATACTACTTACTTTTAGCTTACTTTGGGGCTAACTCAATCTGTGTGATTTGTCCGTATATATTTATATTTATTTATTTATTTATTGTGGCAAATTTTAGCAGTCTCCGATCAGGTGTTTTGCCACAGAACCTAATAAAGATGACACCACAGTAGTTTCGACTCGGAAAAAGTTATAAAGCGGAAACCAATAGGCTTAAGCAATCAAGCCAGACTGACTGACTGACTCACGCGCAAACAATACGTGTGGTCCTACCACCGTTGTTTATTTATAGCTTTAATACCTCTCCACAACGCCAAACTTCGTTGATTTGTATGCTTTGTGCTGATGCAACTTATATGATACAATTTGTGATACGACATTTTAAAGATTTACCTAAACTCAAATTTGGACGGTTGACGGTGACGCTCAAAATCATAATGCTTAGGAATTCAGAAAATGAATACACACATTTATGATGCAACGTATAGATACAGTAAAATCTGTAACTCAAGATATCTAAATTATTATAAAATGATTCACTATCCTAATCCTATAACTAATATTATAAATCCAATGAAACAAGCACGGTTCCCGTGGGAAATTCAAGCGGAGAAGCGGTGGGTAAAAAATAAACCAAACATACTTTTCCTGAGCAGTTCAACCGTATATTGAGTTCAGATTAGTCAAAGTGTCCTTTTTAGACCTCCTGATCTTAAAATACAACTTTGGCTAATGAATGTCAATAAGTTGTATACGTATGAGTATCCACCCACAGATAAGAAAGTTGAAACCTTCTACAGGGCTAGGAATCAACTATCTACTTAATATGTATTTATTATCATGAAAGTCTCATTAAAAGAAAATACATCCCACAGAATCATATTAATAACTTTCTTCATCCATTCTTATGTCATAAAATTGAAGAAACGGTTGATATTACAATAATTATTCCATTAATGGTTACATCCGAGATCATAAAATGCACTAATGTATTATAAAATGTACATGAGTAATATTTCCAAGAGAATACTGCTTTATGTTAATGTAAAAAAACAAACTTATTTTTAAGTATTTTTGACAGTTTCTCCAAAAGGACTTTGTTCAAAGTGTATGGGGCTTGGCTTATTGTGGACAGTTCGTTCAATAAATAATAGTATTATCATTCATCATAATTAATGTCAAATAGATTTTCAGAATATATATTGGAGTATGAATATCTATAATTAAAATATACCATTTAGTGATTATTTTTTGCGTTTACGATACTTAAATCAAAGATGTCGGTTTTTACGTGTGTTTGGGATGCCATTATCTAAAATAATATTACATTTAAGTAGTATATTGTTTATTCTTTGATGAAAGAATGGATTAATTAGGTATTTTTTTACCAAAATATATTAGTTTTATTTATTAAGTACACTCATATCACTTCATATTTATATTTTAGAATGAAGAATTATGTATTTATTTTAATTTTTACTTAAAATTGGTAACACTCGATTCTTGGGCGCGGCTTGATTTTGACGTTGACAGTTGTTGACAAGTATCCAAGTGTCAATGTCGACCGACGACAACCGGTCAACGTCAAAATTGAGCTACGCTGAAAAATCGAGTGTTACCAGGTAAAGAAAACGCAATATTGAATTATTTAAGTAAAAATTAAAATAAATACATAATTCTTCGTTAAAAAATATAAATATGAAATGATATGAGTGTACTTAATAAATAAAACTAATATATTATGCTAAAAAATTACCTAATTAATCCGATCTTTCATCAAAGAATAAAAATATACTACTTAAATGTAATATTATTTTAGATAATGGCATCCCAGAACACACGTGAAGGCCGACATCTTTGATTTGAGTATCGGAAACGCAAAAAATACTTACTAAATGGTATATTTTAATTATAGATATTCATACTCCAATATATATTCAGAAAATCTATTTGACATTAATTATGATGAATGATAATACTATTATTTATTGAACGAACTGTCCGCAGTAAGCCGGCGATGAACAATGTCTTTTAAGGTATTGTTTAGTGTCAAAGTTAACAGTTACGTTGACTTTTGACATACTATTTTTATTTTGCCTAATCGGTACCTTAACTGGATTTTCGGTTCGGTTAAAGTTACTTTAACCGAACCGAAAATGTTTCTGTTACTGTCAAAGTAAGGCTGTGCAGTCCAAACTAATTTTATTCAGTAAAGTATTATTATTATTTGGAACTATGATTTTAGTAAAGAATATTTTAATGAAAGTAGTTACGATAAAATTATAAAAATAAATCAAACAGCAATGCTAACTTAGAACAGATAGACCGAGATCACCCAGAGGTCACGGGAATTTTCGTAACGATCAGGGAAACGGATAGACTTGCTTTTATGGGTTGTAGAGTAGTCCCCTAATGTGAATGATGTCGGTCTGCCGGCTCTCAGTGGTAGCTTCTTCGAGCTATAGGGCTTGGAAGGTGCTTCATTGTTGCGAAAAAAAAACGATCTGAGGAATGGTTAGTTTTAGTACATATTCAAAGTATGGCATCTCCGCATGTGAAACAAGTTGGTCTGCCGGCTGTCAGTGGTTGCATTTCAGAGCTATGAGGTGCGCAAGTCACTGCATTGTTACAAAAAAAAAACGATAAGAGAAATGGTTAGTTTTAGTACCAATTAGAAGAATGGTGTATCCACAGATGAAACGAGTTGGTCTGCCGGCTGTCAGTGGTTGTATTTCAGAGCTATCATCGTTCACGTAAGTCGCTTATTTGAGGAAAAAGTCTAAAAAAACATTGAAAAGCGGGAAAATAGGCGAATTTTTCTAGTTCATGCCAGCCGCTGTCGTATCTGCGTATGTTTGACCCAACCTCAAACTTGCGCCGCGCACCACCGCACTGTGGGAAAAAATCGCCTCTAGAGAAAAAAGCTTTTCTTCAGAAAATCTACGTCGATTTTGGTAAAAACTGATTCTGTATTTCATTTTTGATCTTAATAAGAAGACTTTTTATTAATACTATTTTTGCTAACATTGCATTCTTTTAATAGGTACTAAAACTGACCATTTCTCTTACCGTTTTTTTTTCGTAACTACAGTGACTTTCGCGCCTCATAGCTCTGAAATGCAACCACTGAAAGCCGGCAGACCAACTTGTTTCACATGCGGAGATGCCATACTTTGAATCTGTACTAACTCTAACCATTCCTCAGATGGTTTTCTATTTTTGCAACAATGAAGCTCCTTCTAGCCTTTATAGCTCAAAGTGGCAACCACTGATAGCCGGCAGACCAACTTGTTTCACATGAGGAGATGCCATATTTTGAATAGATATGTACTAAAACTAACCATTTCTCTGATAATTTTTTCAACAATGAAGCCCCTTCCAGGCCCTAGGTATAGCTCGAAGTGGCAACCACTGAAGGCCGGCAGACCAACTTGTTTCACCTGTGGAGACACCATTCTTCCAATTGGTACTAAAACTAACCATTTCTCTTATCGTTTTTTTTTTGTAACAATGCAGTGACTTGCGCGCCTCATAGCTCTGAAATGCAACCACTGACAGCCGGCAGACCAACTTGTTTCACATGCGGAGATGCCATACTTTGAATATGTACTAAAACTAACCATTCCTCAGATCGTTTTTTTCGCAACAATGAAGCATCTTCCAGGTCCTATAGCTCGAAGAAGCTACCACTGAGAGCCGGCAGACCGACATCATTCACATTAGGGGACTATTCTACAACCCATAAAAGCAAGTCTATCCGTTTCCCTGATCGTTACGAAAATTCCCGTGACCGCTTAGACTAAGAGGGATATCTGCTGTTGAAGAAAGTGTAAACCTGAAAAGTTTCATCGTTCATTTTACATCACGTTATAAACCCACATGAGACAAGTTTGACAAGTTGAAATGGTGAAATTTATTAATTAACAGGACACGTGTGGAATATAATCCCGTAATGAATGACAATGAATCCCGACATATGTTAGTCAACTGTGAAATCATCGCTGTGAAAAACGATTGTGTGGGAATGAGCTGTCAAAAGAATGGATTATTACTTAAATTAGTATCATCAAAACTTGTCTGAAGTAGCCTGAATCGATAATATCGTAAATTAAATACTGTTATATTGGAAATTATGTAAAATTTCTATTCAATAAGCCAAAAACGCGAAGTCAGAAACTTGTATATTAGATTGTTGATAAGTTATGTCGTAATGTCAACAATATGGAAAATCCTTTTTAAGTTATTGCCATCCTCGTAAACTTAACATGTTCGAAAAGTTATAATTCGTGACAATATAAATAAATAAATAAATATATAAATATATACGGAAAAAAAAAAATAAATAAATATATAAATATATCAGTTTGTTCAATAGAATTCCACTTTAGATCTTAGGTTAGGTTTACATTATCTTCAGTCAGCCGTCAGCACAGATTCTGGCTGGAGCGTTATGTTTAATCTCCGTGGGTGTTTATTTTCGATCAGCTCAAGTCATGGATCGAGATCAAATTTTGCATACTAACTGCACAAAAACATGACATGAATTTTAATTAATTCAGGTTATTTTACACGAATTTTAATTACTTAGTTCAGGTAGATGCGCGCGGAAATTGAATAGTAGGATTTGACTTCTAAATTATGAGAAAATATATTATTTTGCATTGGTATTTAATTTTTGTCGTAAAAACTCAAATTAATTAGAAAATAAAGGATATAACAAAGTTTTTTGACAAAACACAAAATGACCGAGCAAACCGAGAGTTTGCTCGGTCACTTTGTGGATTGAGTGCTTTGCAAATTGGTGCAGTACTGCAGGCAACAGCTAAACATAAAAGTACTCATGACAGTAAAACACAGCTTAACCAATAGTGGAAAACAGAACAGTACCGTTCCAAGATTTTCATATTAATATTGTCATTTTTCTTCCATGTTTTTAATAATAAAATATGCCTACATATAAACTGAACTGCATCCCGACCAACTCGGTATTAATTTCCCGCATATGCATTCTATGCGTTTTATTAAAGTGACCCCGTTTGTAAACGGGTTAAGCTTCCATGAAATAGTCGTTGATGTTATACGGACATAGTAAAATTAAAATATATGAGCGTTCCTCTGTTAATTATGTAAACATATCAGTTTTCAAAATCAATAAGATATACACACGTACTAAAGATTTTTTTGATACGTAGAGAACTTATAGTGATAGATGATAGCTCAAAAGAAAATTATGTTGCTAATCAAAAATGCAAGTTGATGGATGTTGGAGGGAGAACAATAAAGACAAATTGATTCTGTCAAAAAATGAGAAGGGTGTATCAGATGAGATGATCCATGATAACGCATACTGAAAAAGACTGCCGATCTTATCAGATTTCAATGTTGCGAAACCGCCTGTCTGTGTGGTGTCTCTCCCCAAACTATGGCACATTTATTGTCTTGCCCAGCGTGCCCTACTACCTGCACGCTAAAAGACCTGTATGACGCAACAGATAATGCTGTATCCGTGGCGTCATATTGGTCATCACAAATTTGACCCGCCGAGTCGACACGCTAAGAAGAAGAAGAAGATGTTGCGAAGCCGGACTATTTGTTCTGAGGTAAAAACTTTTCTTTCCAGATCGATCGAAGGTGCAGTGCGTCTCCCTCCATCAGTGGGCTTTAATACTTGTACAACTGGTTTACATTGTACATACTCTACAGGAAACATACATTATTGCTTTTAGTTTGGTTATGATATAACATTGCAGAGTAGAATCACATGATTGTCCGTTAGACGAAGTAACTTAATAGGAAGGCAACTGCGTTTTGGAATTGTAGCTTTGGGCAACACGGGCTTTCCGTCGTCGAAGCCTGGGCGTCTAAGTCAAGAAAAAGCACCGACTATATGAACGGATATGACAAAATCATCTACACGTAATAAACTCACACGAGGCTTTAAAGCAGGAACAGTTTGCATTGCCTGGAAGGCCCTGGTCAAGAGAACCACAGCTACTACCACAGGTGGTCACGATCGTCAGCCATAAGGATACTGCTATGAAGAGAAGAGAAAGAGATTTTTAATCTATTTAGATGAAGAATATTGAGGAGATCTGTCTGATATCGGTCCATGGAAAAATCCAGACATCAAATATATTTAATTTGAAATATATACAAAGGCTTGTGGGCTTGTTCTTGTTAGTAAACTAAAATTGTAAAGGTATTAATTTCGACTATGATCTCCGATAAATCTTAGTAGGTACCGAATGTACTTTTACTTGATACAAGATAATGCGGAAATGTGTTGGTTGGAAATCAGGTAAGCGTGGGCGACGCAGTGGGCTCAACTCGTCAGAGAACAGGACTTAGTACAGAAGAGTCGTTTAAAGCATGTCGAAAAAACGTTTTTATTTTGTTTACTTATTCCCAGAGATGAGAAATTTATTGCGTAAAGAAGATTTCTTTCTGTATGCCAATAGAAATTGAATTCCAAATACAAAGTAATGTCATAGCTTTTTAATAAAAATAGTTTCCAAGACAACGTCTATGGTACTTATATGAAAAAGATATTGTAGCAGTGTTCTATTATTACCACATGTGGAAAATATTCGAATACAAAATTTTAATGTATTAGTGAATATTAAAAGTCCAACTCCTGGAGCCAAAATACATGTTACAGTTCATGACCACTAACTAATTAATGTGACATTGAATTTATCTGCTCTCTGTAAACAAGTGCAACTGAGTATCAATTCATTGAATCATAACATTCAAAAGCAATATTTTAACAACTTCAAAACATTATTTTAAAACACGTAGGTCACAGATAATTGGGGGTTATCTGTGTACCTACTTAAAATGACGTCATTGGTTGACTCTTGGTCAAAAACAGAAATCCAACTACCTACTAGATTAAAATTTAAAAATGTAGAAGTGCTGTGGATCTATTTTAGTCTATGACAGTCGCAAGCGCACGGGCTTATCCAGACCCTTTCAAAGTTCGTTGCACTCGATGTCACTAAGAAGATAACTTAATGTGAGAAAATACACATTCCCCGAACAGTTACAATACATTGATCGAAGTTTGTAAACTTTTTGACACTGATGATCTAGAGAAAGTTGCTCTGAACGAAATGGCCCGAGTATTAGGGTAATATTTATTATTATTAGGAATCAGATTTTATTATGAGAAGGAGGGACGGTATAATTTTCTTTTGAATAACTAACGAACTTAAAAATTGTAAGATCAAAATAAATAAATTGATAATATCAAAGTGAATACACACGACTGATTCCATAATATCATTGAAGTGCATTCCGGGACATCATTGAATTAAATTAAAAATATATATTCGATCAACTCTAATTCATAAGTTCGTAAAGAGTTCAATGAGTAAGTGTAAGTTCCTTTCAAACACTTGAATAATCGCCCCTGAACCTAGATTGTGAAGATACTGGGTTTTTTATTTGTAGAAATACAAAACCCAGTATCTTCTAGGATCAAGGTCGATTATTCAACACAATCAATGTTAATGTCAAGTAGCCAATATAAGCAAGGCAAATATAACCAATACAAGTACAGAAGCCAAACACAGTAGACATTCTGCAGAGCCATCTGGTATGTGTCAGCATCAGGCTTAATACTACGTGGCACGAGCTAAAAGCAAGTTAACAACTTAACATTTCAATATAAAGAGCGCATTCAAACTGTTTTTGCTTGAGAAACTTTAGAGTGGCTCATATTTTAAACCCAAATAGAGTTTTTCATACCTATATGGTTTTTCAGTGCATTTTCTTTCCATTATCCCCTGTTTCTTCTAATGATCATGGGAAACATAGACATTGATACCAGATTATAATATGTACCACAAAATATGTTTGTCGCTACAAAATGAGATAAAAAGTGGACCACTTTAGGTCATCTATTCTAATAAAACAATCATCACATCTGTATTCATGATGCGGCTTTGCTCGCTATCAATGACTTAAATAACAATAAAAGACATTTGGAGCATCGTACCACCCATAAAGTAGCCGATCCGTTAACCAAACCAATTGTCCAGTAGAGCAGTACAGCAACAGATGTTGATGCAACTGCGATGGCCCTAATTCGGAATGGATCGGCGCGGGCACATCTATGGCCTGAATTAAATCACTTTATTGGTCACCACGACAACAGGCATAGGGTTACCATCAAGGAGGATTTAGGTTACAATGTTGTGTTGGAACAAGAAAAAAAAACAGAACTTTTGCTAGTATAGTTTACCGGAACAAACAGTCCATCACAATGTTTAATTTAATTCTAACAGCAGTTGTTTATTTAAAATTCTATCTTTACATTCATTTTCTGTTTCCGACTCCTAAGATCTAATTCTCTATATTCTAAGTTACGACAAGTCTGAAAAAAGTACAATGCAGTTGCATTGCATGCATTAATATTTTTGTTAGTCACGAAAACGTAGGTAACTTTTCCGTTCAGGTGAATTTTTGATTGTTTGTGTTTTATCTTAATATAATGCAGTGATTGAAAAACAAGTGTGTCTTGTAAGTACATTTCCTTTTATATTGTATAAAAAATATGGCAAATGTGAATACCTCATCCCTATTTATCGAAGGTTGGACAGCATCATGGCGATTTTCACAACGCTTTTTAGTCTAACTTCTACTACTTCAAAAGTTATATACGATCTAAACAAATTGTATCATCACGATATTGTTTCAAACTTGGACCTAACGCCGAAGTCACCATTTTCAACGATTTTAATGTATCATAGATGACATGCATACTTTGATGGCTGTGAACGGGTGGCCCGTCTACTTTATTGGTATGCTAGGAGCATCGAGTTCAATGCATTTTGTTCAGTGCACGCTAGTTTCCACGAAGTGTTGATTACGAATTGGTACAGCAAATAAATTCTTGTTTTCTTAACAAGCTCTAGGAGCAGGCGATGTTAGTGTTACGTCAACGTTACTCAAACTCGTGTCTGTGCTAAGGTCCAAGGCTAATAAAATCAGATACAATGAGCTAGGCATGGACACACAAGAAAATATACATAACAAAATTTGGTGACTAAAAACAATTATCCATCCCACATGACAGTGTTTTATCACCATCAGATTTATGATCATCAGTGACATAATCGTCTTTTCTCACTCAATAAAGTTGTCTAATTTCTCTTTTATGGGCAAAGAGTCACATTTTGATATCTTATCCATCGGTAGCAAAGCATTAAACCCTCCCTATGTAATTTACTCGTGTATGTTATCTTTGACAGTGGTATTACAGCCATTCCTCTCTTATGATACGTCAAGATTGCAGTGAGTTGCACAACGTCATATCTGGCGCCAGTGTGACCTCGGTGAAGCCAGCACTGACTCAGGCACAGGCAGCTATTGTCTCTGTATGTGGGTTAGTTTGGTCTGAGTCTGAATGCAACTCATTCGCAGCTGGCAAAAAAATTGTGAGATGAATGAAGTGAAGATTCTACTAAAATTGTGCCTGATAATTTATATTTGTATAAGAAAAACCAACATTGCAAAAATTAATCAAGAGCTAATTTTTCCATTTATTTTTGTAAGTGCCTAAAATTTATATTTGTACTTTTAAGAAAAAACAACATAGCAAAAATTTAACAAGAGCTAATTTTTCCACTTAATTTTTAACTAAATTGTTTGGACAGACAGAAGAATTTAGTGAAACCAGTATCGGCAGGTTTGCTTCATCTTCAGCAGTGCACCTAATTAGAATGTAAGAAGTGTACAATGTACAATACTTGTATCAAATAAATTGACAGACAGACCGGACCGCGCCTCCAATGAACCTAGTAGGTACCTACCTACTTACTATCTTCCAGGCAAAAAAAGAACCGCTACACAGAGTGCAAAAACCGGTGACCTAATAACTGGCTACAAATAAAAAAACTTTACTCATCGTAACTGGAATTGTTTTGTCTGTTAATCTTTTCAAATAATTAGGGTAAGCTCCTCAGATCACAACAAACAAGGTTTGTTGTGATCTGAGGTAAGCTCGCTACATTGTAAACCTTATCTCTGTCCTCGGACAAGATTGTGGTCAAGAGCAAACCAATCTTTAATAAAAAAAATTAATAAAAAATGCGAAAAAGAATATTTATTGATATGATAATACTTAGCTGAGATTCCTTTCCTACATGATATACAAGTGTTAATTTATCTGGATTTTACTATCAACAGCATCTGGTATAGCCACATTATATTTAGTCCTTATCTACAACCAAGAAATTGTAACAAAAGTCAATAAAAAAGGTCTTCCCACGCATAGAATTAGAAGAGATAGGTACCTACCTACAGTGGCGGCGCTAGGCCACACTTGGACGTCGGCGACATTAGGTACGCGAGGCCTTTTTTATTTCACAGTCAAAAAGAAAACGTTAGATTAGGTACATGAACTGAATTATAGTGAAACTAATGTATGAGTATTTCGCGCGCAAAATAACTTTCATAGTGTTGCCAGATGACTCTAGATAATACCCCTAAAGTACTACTCACACACTTCACTCACGCAAGTGTATGAAAATAAATAAGAAAAAATAAATAAATTTTAAATAATTTGTAAAACTTTTGCGAGGCCCCCTCAGGTGCGAGGCCGTCGGCGGTCGCCGACGTCGCCGACGCCTAGCGCCGCCACTGCCTACCTAGATACGATTTAATACAAATTTATGAGTTGATTCAACTCCGGCCTTGTAAACGATACTTGGTCGATGATCGGATACACCCGGTTTAAGAAGTTATGGAAAGGGGGCGTAGTAACTTGATCAACGTCTGCTTAATCTAAAGAATTATCTACATTATCGAAATCTCGGAATGTTACGAGTTGCACACCTTGTATCATCTCACCATTCATAACAACTTTAGGCATCGATCAAATATCTTTAGGTTTTTAAGTATGGTTGTCTACAAGGAATTTTTAATTGTTTTCCAATTATTATTAGGTATCACATTCCTTGAAATAATAAATTAAAATATAACGTATGGCGGCAACTAATGAGGAAATGAACTATGAAGACAGTTTACTAAGACAACACAGTTGTAATTTTGCATTACTTAACTAAGTTACGGTCATTGTGCGTGACAAAGTGAAACCTATAAACTGTAGTGGTGTAAATATTAATAAATATCTCAGTGTGGCCTTCGAATAGAATGCGTTTGGAAGCCTTTGAAATGTGGTGTTGGAGGCGTATGAAAAGAATCAGCTGGATAGATAAGAAGACAAATGAGGAAGAATTGGATAGATAGATAGATAGATCAACACTTTATTGCACCATTTACAAAAGAACATACAAAAGAGACAAAATTAAATACAAAAATGAGCGCAAAGGCAATTTTTTCCAGCCAACCTTTGGGTGGAAGGAAATATACATGACAAAAATGTAGGGTGCAGTAAACACTAAAGAAAAGAACGTTACTGCAATCGATAGAGACAAGACGAGGAAAAATGTTTGGCCACCTTATACGACACGACAACTTTATGAAATACCTGATCGAAGGAAAAGTCGAAGCTAGGAGAGGAAAAGGAAAGCCAAGAAGGGCATTTATAGACCAAATAAAAGAGAAGGCAAGGGTTGTGTCGTATAGGGAGGTTAAATCGATGGCGGAAGATAGATGCAAATGGAGGATGCTCCACCGACAAGAACATAGTTCTTAAATATGTGATGATGATGATGATGGCCTTCGGATGGGTTAATATGACTGCTTTCTCTCTCGGCCCACCTTATCACCAACAAGCATTAGCCTCGGTTGATGCACATGAGTGATAGGAAGTACTTACCTAAGTATCTCTTTTTAATTTTTTTTTGTCGAGCCGATCCTAGAAGCGTGGATCAATACATTGATATTGATTAGTGGTGGATTCACTTAGTAGCAAGTGCTACGGGCTCCGCTAATTTTGGGGGCCCCGCGCACCAGTTTCGTCGGGAATGACTTTTTTTGGTCATACTACGAGTCCATTTACGTCATGTGGCCATGCTATTGATAAGGTAGTTTTACTATTCTTTACACAGTTTTCGGACCAACGTGTGAAGCAGGGGCAGGTCACTAGTACTTCTATAAAATAGCAA
This sequence comes from Ephestia elutella, assembly GCA_018467065.1. Lineage (NCBI taxonomy): Eukaryota > Metazoa > Arthropoda > Insecta > Lepidoptera > Pyralidae > Ephestia > Ephestia elutella. The sequence continues at coordinate 7,204,775 of CM031582.1, forward strand.
GGAATAAGTTTCCTACCACGGAGACTAAAACTAGATGGGTAGTTCTAACTATCGTAAACTGTGTTATTTCTGTGGATGACATTTCAAGCTAGCAATAAAACGAAATAATTTTCAGGTGCAGTCGTTGACCGCATAACATTCATTTAGCCACGTTCTGACTATAACTAGTGCCAAGAATCATTCTAAAACATTAAAAAAAGTCTGACGTGATATCTAGATCAGCATTCTGGTTAGGTAGTAATGGCTTGCAAAAATACAAAATTCTATTCCTGAGTATTATGTATCACATATAATCGGGAATTTCGGGAGAACCGCGTGTTAACTCACCTGACATAAAACCAGACTAGTTGTTTAGAAGTACCCTCAGGTATAGGACATGACATGCCTTTCCCCCGAGATGGCTCGTAATCTTCTTCCTTTATCACTATAATTGTCCTTAGATACTAACACTCACACTATAACTAAATATCCTAATCTATGTTCTAGTCTTTTCTTTGTAATTATTTATTTTAATCACTCTCACTATTAGTGTCTTTCCCTACAAGTGACTGCTGGGAAACTTCCAAATCATTCTCACTATCAATTCCATACTCTTCAGTATTGCACGCCATTCTCTTGTTAACTGGTTGTGGAGGTGATTCAGATAAACATCTTTTGTTTACTTTCGTTCTAGGCGTCTCTTGTGAAGGTTGATGTATCTCTATATCCTGTGGTCCTGATACTCCAATTATATCAGCCCATTTAGATGGTGACGGTAATAATACGTCGTCTTCATCATCCTCATCAACCAGACTTGGTTGACTTTTTCTTGGTTGAACTATTTTATGTTCTAACTCTTCCTTTTCCCCCCCAAAGCTATGCATCTGATTGATATGCCTCTTCAACAGTTTATCGTTCCATTTTACCAGATATCTACAAACTCCTAACTTTTTATCAACCACTCCTTTCAGCCACCGGGGTCCTTTAGTATAATTCTTTATATAAACCGTTTGACCCACTTCAAAATTTCTCACTTTTGTGTTTTCATTATTCTCTAATTCCTGTAACTGTGGGTTATCTTTCAATGAAAGTGGATTCAGGTAGTCAAATTTAGTACGGAAACGTCTGTTATTTAATAATTCAGCTGGTGTTTCCTCATTAACACTGTTTGGTGTTGTACGTAAGCCATATAATATCTTGGGAAGTCTTATCTGCCATGGTAGATCTGATAATTTTCGCAACTTATTTTTTATTGTCTGTACTGTTCTTTCCGCTTGTCCGTTTGATGCCGGATGGTATGGTGCTACTAACACGTGTCTGATACCATTGTTTTTACAGTAAGTTTGAAATTCTTCTGAGACATAACTTCTGCCATTATCACTTACAATTGTATCCGGTAAACCTTGTTCAGCAAATATTTCTCTCAATATTTTTATTAGTGTAGAACTACTCATATCTGGAACTATCTTTACTTCTGGCCATTTAGAAAATGAATCTATTAATATAAGAAAAGTTTTTCCCTGAAAAGGTCCAGCATAATCTATGTGTAATCTAGACCAAGGTTTGTTTGGTCTTATCCAGTGATGTGTAACTTTCGTTGGCATACTTCTGTTTTCCGCACAATGTAGTGTAGTATATGTTAACCTATATAATACTTATTCTATCAGTATAATAAATCAGTATTATCTCGCAACTCAATGGTTTCAATTGTGCGCCCGAGCTCCAGCAGTACATGGCGACCCTGCCATAAGATCCGCTCCATATAAGGAATGTAATTCATAAACATCATCGCGGTTAGCAGTGCGCAGTGAAAGTTAGAATAATGGATTGCTACGTTTATTATCATTGCGAACTTTTGTCGTGTGAGGAGTCCGTTCTTGTTTACCGAAATGGGTTCGCAAACCAGTAAATCTGATTCTGTGACGTATAATACGAATGCAGCAGTAGGGGTGGACAATTCTACCCGTTTGGAGAAATTGGGCGAACGTGCATCAGTGACAAATTGCATTTTGATAGCCATTATTACTCTTATGGCCATTGGAGCGTTGCTCATTCTGTATAGAATGTTTAAGAAATGCCACGGAAGGTTGGTTCAGCGCGAAGTTAATGAATTTGCATTAAGGCGGTACGCGAGCTTGCTACGACGCCACCCTGGGCACCCTGCAGCACGGGGTTTTAAAGCAGAGGAAGTCGTGTAAGGAAAAAGTGTAGTGCAAAAGTGAGAAAAAAAAAGTGATGTGAAGTGTGTGCAAACTGTAACAAGTATATTTCTACATGTTAGTTGTAAGTATGTGCTCATAGAATATAAGAGAAATATGCATAGTTATTATCTGAAACTAGTATTTAGATTATGGCCTAGGTATTAAACAAAAAAAAATAGTAAAAGAATTGAATTTATGGCCGAGGTATTAGAAAATTTAGTAAAAGAATTGAAAGGTATACGTACATATTTAATAAAAATTGGTGAAAAAAGGAGAAAAGGAAATATTAGTGTGTTAAAGTTAAGCGAAGCTAATAATTTGTATAGTCAATACATTTCTTTAATTGATCATTTGAAAAAGTGGAATAGGAAGCGAAACCTTGTCAAGTAGTTGCGATCTGATTAATAGGTGCTGTGCTGAATTTATAGATTTATATAACGAAATAGTTAACTTATGTTCACAAGTTCAGTGTAAAGAACTAATAAGCACAATGGAGAAAAACACTTTTTTTGATTTAAAAATTGCTTTGAATCTGTTGCCTGTGATGAATGGTGACGATAATGTAACAAAACAGCTAATTGAAAATATCGAATATTATGAGTCGACGTTGAGCAAGCCCGAGTGCAAAAAATTTAATTATGTTTGTGTTGAAAAGTAGGCTTTCCGAATCGGGTAAATTAAAATTAAATCCTACTTATGGTAATGTCGCAGATTTAATAAAGGATATGCGTAAACATTTGCTTCCTCAGAAATCATTTACAGCGATCCAGAGCAAGCTGCAGCGGGCTGAACAAAACAACAAGTCGATTGCTGACTTCGGGAAGGACATATGTGAGTTATTTGTTGATTTAACAATTTCGCAAGCCGACGGCAACTCGGACACCTACAATGTTTTAAAACCCTTGAATGAAAAATACGCGATAAAGCGGTTTGCTGACGGCTTGCGAAACCCTAAATTGAGTACAATTATAGCGGCACGCAACTACACGAGTTTAAAGGACGCTATACAAGCGGCGCAAGACGAGGAGGTTTCCTCATCAGCGAGTACTTCAGAAGTTATTAGTGTATTCAGGAATGCGGGGAATCGCAGAAATTTTAGGCGCGGTTCATTTGGGTGCGTAAGGATGCAGCCAGGTCGCGGTAGATGGCAACGTGGATTTTACACAGGAAACGGTAATTCATTCCATAATAATTATACAAATTTTAACAGGCGTTATAACAATCAAGGATCATATCAAAGAAATAATTGGCGTGGTTATAATAGAGGTAGTCAACGTAGATACCGGGGCATTTCTTTGAATAATATAAATGCCATAGAACTTAAACCTAGTACAGTTAAGTCAGAAGACCACACGTTAGATGCAAATCTGAGTCATTTTTTTCGATCCTAACCATATTTGTGCATGTCATTTCTTAAACAAAGTGTCATTCCAGATAGGCAATGATAAATATGGATGGCTTGTTGATTCTGGAGCGTCCATATCTGTTGTAAAATATGATATTATAGAACAGTTGCACATTCCTTTCCATAAACAGAGAGTTGTTATTAAAGGCATAGGTGGAAATATTGTTACCGAGGGATATAGTTACATTAAATTATGTTATAACAATGAATATTTTATACATAAATTCTTTGTTTTAGAACAAATTCCTTCAAAAACAGATGGTATTTTAGGTCAGGACTTTTTGAAAACATTTAATGGAATTTTAAATTTCGAATGTAACACTTTATCGCTTTATACAGAATTTAACAGAAAGTGACTGTCCCGTTATATTGCCAATCAGAAAAATGCAATTATTTAACGATAAGCGCCAGAAGCGAATCAATTCATTTTATTGAAACTTGTGATAAGGAGGAATTTGTTATTGAATGCCAGGAGTTATGCGAGGGTGTATTCTTGGGCAGTACTATAGTAAAACCAGAAAACGGAAAAGTGCCTATAAAAATTTTAAATACTAGAGAAAGTGATGTAATATTGTCAAATATTTCCCTAAATAAATCTAAGTTAAATGATTATTATATTTGCAACTTCAGTAAGCCTACAATGAACGCAGATAGGGTAAAACTATTGTTTTCATCATTAAAGTTAGAAAAATTAAATGTAGAAGAAAAGAAAATCGGTGGAAAATATTTGTGCGAAATTCCCAGACATTTTTTACTTGCCTGGTGACAAATTGAATGTTACTCCTTTATATAAACACACTATAGAGTTAGAGCCCCATAGTACTCCTATATATTCAAAACCCTATCGTCTGCCACAATCCCAAAAATTGGAGGTAGAAAATCAAATAAAGAAAATGCTGGCAGATGGTATTATAGAAGAAAGCACGAGTGCCTGGTCAAGTCCATTATTATTGGTACCGAAAAATCTGATTCTAATAATAAAAAATGGCGCATCGTTATAGATTATCGAAAATTAAATAATAAAATTAAAGATGATAAATTTCCGTTGCCCAATATTACAGATATACTCGATTCATTATCGGGCTCGGTATATTTCAGTCATTTAGACCTTTTCAAGGATTTTATCAAATTAGCTTAGACTCCGACAGTAGGCCTTACACTGCATTCACAACAAACAAACAGTATCAAATGACTAGGTTACCCATGGGCCTTAAGACAAGTCCTAATGCGTTCTCGAGAATGATGACCATTGCAATGACGGGATTGAATTATGAAAAATGTCTAGTGTACCAGGACGATTTAGCAGTTTTTGGGAGATCCCTACATTCTCATAATCAAAATTTGCTTGATGTTTTTGCTAGACTCCGTAAAGTAAATTTAAAATTAAATCCAGCTAAGTGCGTCTTTCTTCAAAAGGAAATGTTGTATTTAGGACACATAGTATCAGAAAAGGGTGTTTTGCCGGATTCGTCAAAAATACAAGTTGTAGAAAACTACCCGAGACCACAAAACACGCAGGATGTCAAACGTTTTGTAGCATTTATGAATTACTACCGTAGGTTTATAAAAAACTTTGCCGATATTGCGTTTCCATTAAATAAATTGTGTTGTAAAAATGTTCCTTTTATTTGGACCGATGAATGTCAAAATAGTTTCGAATTACTAAAAAAACAAATTAATTAACCCTCCCATTTTACAGTATCCAAAATTTTCCAATGACAATATTTTTATATTACAAACAGACGCTTCGGGGTTGCGATTGGTTCAGTATTATGTAACGGCGATGGTCGCCCTGTGGCTTATGCTAGTCGAAGCTTAAATAAGGCAGAACGTAATTATCCTACCATCGAAAAAGAACTCCTTGCGATAGTATGGAGTGTTAAACATTTTCGACCTTATTTATATGGGAGGCAGTTTAAGATACAGACCGACCATCGACCTTTAGTTTTTCTGTTTGGAATGAAAGATCCGTCGAGTGAACTTACTAAATTCAGGTTACAGTTAGAAGAGTATAACTTCACTGTTGAATATATAAAAGGGTGTAACAATGCAGCTGCAGACGCATTGTCGCGCATTATTATATCTTCAACAGATTTAAAGAATTTAAATTCAGGTATGAATAAGTTATGTGTAATGACGAGAGCGCAAAGGCAAAAATTACAAAATAATGAAGTCAGTCAAAATTCTCCGGTTATTAATAAACCCACTTTAAACTCAAGGCCTGATCAACCGAGAGTTGTGGAAATTATTAAGAAACCGAAAAATTTTACTGAATTTTCTTTAATTTCTACGAAGCATTTAAATAAGCTACGTAATCAAAAGATAGCTATGGATTTTTCTAAATATTTTATTTATGTATATGAAAAGTCAATAATATATTTAAACCCTAATTCTCGATCGTCGTTATCGCGAGCCGAAATGACGAGAGATTTGAGTTTATTGTGTAAAAGGCACTCTATAGAAGAATTGTGTATAATATTAAATGAAAATAATAAAGATTTTATAGCTAGCTTTGTGGAAGAGATAAATAAATTGAGTAAATGGTCCGGACCACGTATATGCGTATTAAAAGGAGTGCAAAGAATAAATAATTCAGATGACAGACGTGTCATATTAAACGATTTTCACTTATTACCTACGAGTGGCCACGCAGGTATTAAGAGAATGACTAATAATATTAGAAAATATTATTTCTGGCCTAAAATGAATAAAGACATAGAAGACTACGTAGCTAAATGTGAAATGTGTCAGAAGCAAAAATATTCTGTAAAAATTAAACAACCTATGACTATAACAAGTACGGCTCATACAGCGTTTGAAAAGATATATTTAGATTTGGTAGGTCCCTTACCAAAAGATGATTTAGGTAACATTTATATTTTAACATTGCAATGCGAGCTATCAAAGTTCGTAGAGGCATATCCGTTACGAGCAAAAGATACGGTAAGTGTAGCAAGGTCATTCGTAGACAACTTTATTCTCCGCTACGGGATACCTCGCATTATCGCTACTGACAGAGGCACCGAGTTTGTATCGCACACAATGAAGGAGGTATGTAAACTATTAAATGTCGAACATATAACATCTACGGCATACCACCATGAGAGCATTGGTGCATTGGAAAATTCTCACAAACATTTGGGTGCGTATTTAAGGATAAATTGTGAAAAACACATTAACTCATGGAGCCAATGGATTCCCTATTGGTGTTTTGCTTATAACAATAGTGTTCTCTCAGGAAACCCAGTATACGCCCCATGAGTTAGTGTTCGGTAAGTCATGTAATATACCTACTAATTTTAACGGAACTTTAATCGATCCTTTATATAATCTCGACAGTTATCCGCAGGAATTAAAGTATAGACTGCAATTAGCTCAACAAGATGCTAGAAATAATATATGTAATAGTAAAATAAATAGAAAAATGTATTATGATAGAAATGTTAAGCCAATTACCTATAAAAAAAGGGGATTATATATTGATAAGAAATCCCTCAGGAGATAAATTGCAAAGTATTTACCTTGGCCCATATTTAGTTTTAGAAGATTTAGATTGCAACGTAAAAATTTTAAAAAATGGTAAAGAAGACATAGTCCACAAAAATAGAACAAAAATTTTCAGATCATAAATGTATTATCACATTGTATTTTGTTAAATATAAAATGTTTTAGGTTATTTTTATTTTGTTAATAATATTTAAAGTTTGTTATATCTAGAAAAAGAAATGTACCTTCTTGTTTATGTAACGTGAGCATTTACTTACAAATAAGTAACTATAACAATGTATAATTCTTATATACTAATCTCATTAAAATTATTTTGTATTTTTCTGAAAAAAAATGTACCTACTATGTATTTTTTTTTAAATTAAGGGGAAGATGTAGTGTAGTATATGTTAACCTATATAATACTTATTCTATCAGTATAATAAATCAGTATTATCTCGCAACTCAATGGTTTCAATTGTGCGCCCGAGCTCCAGCAGTACAACAAATATGACATCCCTTAATCAGATCTTCAATGTGTCTGTCAATAGCTGGCCACCAGAAGTAACTTCTAGCCATTGCTTTTGTAATCACAATTCCATCATGTGTAGTGTGTAGTTCTTCTAATACTTTAGCCCACATTTTTTCCGGTAGTACCACTCTATTACCCCACAGAATGCAATTCCTAAATGTTGACAATTCTTCTCTTTTTTGCCAATAAACTTTAAACTCACTTTCAGTTTTATTTGGCCACCCATTCTTAATCCAGTACAAAATTTTACTCAATTTCGAATCCTTTAAAGTTAGTTTCGCTACTTCCTCAGCTGAAAATTCTAACTCTAGTGGTGTTTCTTCAATAAGTAATACACCTGAAAATTCTTCTTCTATCTTTTCCGTACTTGGAGCAGGCCATCTACTTAACGCATCCGCATTTCCCAAATTCGTCCCTTTTACATACTCCAATGTATAATCATAAGAACTTAATAACAGAGCCCATCGTAACATTCGAGGTGATATTATATTTGGGATCGGACGTTTTGGATCAAACAATCCCAACAGTGGCTTATGATCGGTTTTTATTGTAACTTTCCTTCCACTTACAAATTGGTGAAATTTCTTTAATCCAAAAACTATAGCTGCTGCCTCTTTATCTACTTGAGCGTAATTTCGTTCATGAGCATTCATTGTCTTTGATGCAAACATGATAGGCCTAATACTGCCATCTTCCATTTCATGTTCTAATACAGCTCCCAGTCCATATTGAGAAGCATCACATGACAATATCAATTTTTTCTTCAAATCATAATGTACCAACGTGTCACTGCTTGTTAACATGTTCCGTAATTTGTCGAAGGCTATTTGATGTACTGGTTTCCATTGCCATTTTGTATCTTTATTCAGCAGTTTATACAAATGTTCTGCTACTGTAGCCTTATGTGGTAAAAAACGATCATAAAAATTCAACAGACCCAGAAATGCCTGTAACTCTTTTATATTACCAGGAGCTGGGAATTCTTTGATAGCATCAATTTTGTGTTCACATGGATGAATACCAATCTCATCGATAACAAACCTAAAAAATTTACTTTGGATGCTGCATACTTGCATTTATTTTTGTTTACCCTTAACCCTGCTTCTTGCAGTTGTTTTAGTACAGCATCAAGTCTAGCATTGTGTTGCTTCACATCAGCTCCACTCACAACTATGTCATCGAGTAGTACAGCCACTCCAGGAATATGAGCCAACAAGGAAGACATCAACCGTTGAAAAATACCTGGACATGCCTTGACACCAAATGGTAGTCTCTTTATTCTATATAGGCCCTTTGGCGTATTGAGTGTAAGTAGGAGAGATGTAGGCTCGTCTACAGTCACTTGTGTGTACGCTCTCTCTCTAAATCAATTTTTGAGAATATTATCCCTCCCTGCAACTGCGTAAAAGCTTCATTCAATGTTGGCAGAGGATATGTGTCTGTATCGGTTACCATATTAACAGTTGACCTATAGTCCCCGCAGAGTCGTACACTTCCATTGGGTTTCAAAACTGGCACAATTGGTGTTGCCCATTCTGCATGTGCCACTGGCTCCAAAACCTGTTCACTAACCAGCCTCTCCAATTTCATTAAAAACTCTTTCTCTTATAGCAAAGCGGAATAGGTCTACATTTAAGAAATTTTGGGACGGCCCCTTCCCTTGGTGTGATGCTTACAACTGGTCCAGTATATTTACCTAAACCTTCTTCAAAAACTTCTTTGTATTTTTTAAGTAAATTAGTGGTGTCTATGGTATCTATTTTTATATTATTTATTCCTAGTAATTGGATATTCAAATCATCAAACCAATTTCTACCTATTAAACTTGGACCTTGTCCCTTAGCTATGATCAAAGGTAAGTTCTTATTAGTCCCTTTATAATGTACCTGTACCATCACTTTACCTAAAATATGTAAGGGACTGTCAGTCCATGTTTTTAATGAAAGATCATTTTTCCATATTTGGTAATTCTCCTTTCCATATGAGTCTGGCTGTCAGTTCACTTATTAATGTAAATGCACATCCTGAATCGATTTCCATTTCAATTTCATAGTCATTTACCAAAACATTTATCAAGAAGGCAGATATTCTTTTTGTCTAACATTGTTGATAGAAGCTTCATATAGACCATTGCAGTCTGACCTCAGCGCACTACCCTTTTCTTTATTTTTGTTCAAACAGACTATCTCTATATGACCTGTTTTTCCACAAAAATTACATTTTGACCACCTAAATCTGCACTCCCCTTATGCTGTTTACCACAACGGAAACATTCAGATTTACTTTGCGATTTATTAAATTTTGAATCATTCCTTTTATACGTAATTTTATTGACTTCCATCGGTTCCTCTATCGATATATTAGATTTGCTTGTTCCCGGGATAACTATAAGACTAGCATCACTATTGGCCGATTCATGTGACAAAGCCATCTCACATGCTGATGTAAATGTTAAATTAGATTGTTGTAACATCTTCCTTTGGACCTCTTTGTCACGGATTCCACATACTAATCGGTCACGCAAAGTGCGTTCAATATCTTTGAAATTACAGTGGATTGACAATTTCCTCAAGTTAGCAATATAATCTCTTACTTTTTCCCCTTCTTCTTGATTTCTATTATGAAATTTAAAAGATTCCACAATTTCATTAAGTGGGGGTGAAAATGATTATCTAAATAGGTCTTTATAGTAGAAAAAGTAACCTCACTTATTTTCTTTGGAGCTATCAATGAAGAAATTAAATCAAATAAATCCGGACCACATACCGCTAGTAGATTCGCCTTTTTCTTAGCATCTTCTGTCACTTCATTTGCTTCTAAACAAAATGCAAACCTTGTAATGTAGTTTTCCCAGCAGCCATGTGCCACATCAAATTCACTGAATTTAATCACCATTTTTACAACACTTTTACTCTTTGTTTTCCAAAAATTATATATATTATGTAATTACCACAATTATTTTTACACTTTTCACAAGTTTTTCTCGTCGCCACTATTATGTATCACATATAATCGGGAATTTCGGGAGAACCGCGTGTTAACTCACCTGACATAAAACCAGACTAGTTGTTTTAGAAGTACCCTCAGGTATAGGACATGACACTGAGAAAATAAAGTTTGACAGAAAGATGGACAGACAGACAGACGGACAACAAAGTGATATTATAAGGGTTCCGTTTTTACCTTTTGAGGTACGGAACTCCAAAAGTACGGACTTCTTCCATGTAGGTTATACACTATACAGGTTAATGAATGTCCTAGTTATATTAGTGCTAAATTGCCAATTAAAAATCGTTCAGTGTGTGGTCCACCTATGCCAACTTGTATTAATTCTGTGCCTATGCCTAGCTAGACTTGAGGCACTTTTTATTCCTGTTAGTCCACCTCAGAGGTGTACTACAATAACTGCTAGCCAGTTAATTGTTTTTATTTTTAATTACCTCTCAGTCCCTGTACTGCATGCGCTGGTGACCCTATTAGTACCAATATGTCTCAGTTTGCTTCCATTACAAATTTGGATTAAATGTACTGCTACTCCAGGTTTTCCTCTACCCGAGTACCAATTTAATAAAATTCCATCTAGCACAGCGGTTCCTAACCTTTTTCAGCCGCGGACACCCAAGGAAATCAAGCATAATGCCAAGGACCCCTGAGTGAAAAAAGGTGCAATTTTCGGACAATATCATATTTTAGTATTCCTTTATTAAATTAAAAAACAAACATTTTCGTAGAAAAACATTAATGAGAAGGTTGGTGCTGCTTTTTTGCAACTAAGTTAGAAATGTTCTGGTTGATATTGTTACTCATTTGCAATCTTAAATCAGATTCCACACGTAACCAGTTCCTGTATTTGTATACAAGAGTAGAGAATGCCTTTTCACAAAGGTACGTGGGTGGTGAAGAAAAGCAGCAAAAGTTTCAGTGCTTCTTCTGAGACTTCCTTATGATCTTTTTTTATATTAACCCAGAAACTACACAAGGAGTGTTCTTTGAAGTTACGTTTCAAGGCAGAATCACACGATATTTTGATTAATTGGTTTTCTTGCACCGTTATCAAGCCAGTTATATCAGAAATATCTGTGGTGAAAGGGTCTGCTATCCAATTTTTATTTATAATTACGAGATATTTGGCGTTGGTAATTTATTTGGGACCTCAGACCCCCAAACATATGCTCGCGGACCCCTACACAGGTTAGGAAACACTGATCTAGTAGATTTAGTGTGGAGCAAAAATTCAGCATTATAGGTAAGTATAAGTATTATATTAAGTAGAACCTAGTCAGAAGAAATAAAGAAATGCTTATTTTAGTTAAGTATTCAGGATTTAGATACTAATTTCATTAAAATTAAAAGAAAGAGCTAGATTTCAGGACAGCACTGAGTTTTGTTATTTTTATTTATGTATAAAACAAATACAAGTTACTTATTCTCTTGGCTTCTTTTTATGCCACTTTCTTCAAAAGCTGTGCTAAGTTGGAGCTCCTGATTTATTACCAAACTCGTAGATATACAAACAAATGACTATACTTGTGCCACTAAACAGAAAATCACCATCAGAAAGAATGTTAACATATTGTCTAATAAATATTATTATGTTTACTTACATACTCGTGTGGTCAGAAAGTATTCAATATCAGATGTTAATGATCTCATTTCTAGCTAATGAACACGGTATTCAATCGTCGTACCTTGCAGGTAACTTGAAGTACCTATTTCTGTGTGCAGTTTAGCTAAATACCTATGCAGAATATAATAATGCACAAATTTTTTGGTTGACTAATCGCCATCAACCATAGTCATGTGTGTAAATATTAAATTAAATAACCAAGATATCACTTACCTTATTCTTCGTTTGTTTTGAAGTATTACCGAAAGGAAAATGAAATAGTTTTAATTCATAAATAAACAAACCACTGCACTAATAATCACAAACACTATCCCGACGGGAACGAGTCGGGATCACTCACCAAACCGAACCACGGCACCGAGCGGCTGGGAGAGAAGAGGAGCGATTGCAGCGCCTCTAGGCGAAAGCCGGGAAGGCTAGCCACTCCCTGACAATCTGATACATGTGTTGCCAGGATAATTAATAATTCATTTATTATCCTGGCAACACTGTTCATAACTAATGCCATCTAACGTTTCTATTTCAAACTGAACTTAAAAGCGCCATCTATTGTCGAGGAGATTGACTACAAAAGCAGATTCAAATGTTTTAGGAAGTGCCACCTAGTGAGGAGTAGTAAATTTAAAACATATACAATGGTACCTTTTAATTTCAGTGTCGCTTTCGAAAGATGTCACTACTAGTTACAATTCAAAAATGTTTTTTGGCTGCTCTACCATCAGCTATTTTTGTATTGAACATAAACGCCAACTTCTATTAAATATATTTTTTTTTATTTTACTAAAATTAGATTTAATAAAAGTTCGTCACTTGACTGCCTATTGTGTTTTCAGGATTCATGTGATAATTAATTGTGATTGATAGGCTATCATCATCATATCAGCAAAATGTCATTTCGTTTAGGCGCGATTGGTCCAATTCGCGGTTAGTCCAATTCGCGATTGGTCTAATCATAATAAAGAACAAGTTGTCCGCCCAAGCGTCGCCCGTGTAACATCTTTCCAACGATGAAAGACTTTTTTAATATGAGAACAGTAGTTTATGAGTTTATTCATCAAACATACATAGGTACATACATACAAAAAAATAAATTTCTCCTCTTTGGAATATTAGTAGGTATAGATGTATAGATATATAGATTAATACAATTACACATTTTTCTGTACTGTACATGTATTGTTTATTTATCATAATCATATTACCAATCACATATGTGTTACAAGCTTCTTATAAATTACTAGCTGTCGCCCGCGGCTTCGCCCGCGTGAGTTTCGCTTAAATAAAAAATCTCTCTTGGAGCTTTTCATCAGATGTTCAGATTTTCAATTTTTATACGTCAGCAGAAAATGCTCATCAGGTTGAACGACTTTTAATAAGGCGCCATTTCCATATATTTTATAGTGTAGCTGGTCTCTTGCAGTTCTTCATCAGATGTTCCAGATCTTCAATTTTTGTACGTCATCAGAAAATGCTCATCAGGTTGAACGACTTTTGTTAAATCACCATTTCCATATTTCTTATAGTTTAGCTGTTCTGTTAAGGTTCTTCATCAGGTGTTCCAGTTTTCAAAATAAATTATAGCCTATATGTTGCCCAGGCTTAATAGCTATACAACAAAAAAAGTTTCATTCAAATCCGTCCGGTAGTTTTTGCGTGAAACGCGTACATACATACAGACAGACAGACAGACAGACAGACAGACGGACAGACAGACAAGAAATTCCAAAAAAATATTTTTGCTTTCTATTATTCTTTTTAGGTGTCCCTCTATCCATTTCAGTCAAAAATATTAAATGTACAGACAAAATATTTTTACTGTTTTATTATATGTATAGATGTATAGATAATTGTGTACTTCGTAAAAAATTAACCAAGTTCAATAAAAATCAAAAATATACTATGATCGTACCAAATTAACATTATGATTCATCACATCTTTCATCAAATTTGTTATAAATATGTATTTGTTATAAAATATAGTATCGTTGAGTTAGTATCCTATAAAACAAGTCTCTCTTACTTTGGGGCTAGTTCATCTGTGTGATTTCCTATTTATGTATTTAAAAAATAAGATTTTGGACCAATCGCGAATTGGACCGACTGCGAATTGGACCTAACGCGAATTGGACCAACCGAGAATTGGACTAACGGCGAATTGGACCAGTCGCGAATTGGACATTTTTTGCATCTTTGAACCAATCGCGAATTGGACCAATCGCGCCTAAACGTGCACACTGTTTCTGGCTCTCGTAGGATTGACATACCCGGATTTAGGGGCCAGAGGCACTTTGCAACAGGTGATTTTCTGAAGATCATGCCAAGTGCCAAGTCCTTTTTCAGAGTTTCTGCTGATGGCAGTACCTAAGGGTTGGGTTGGACGTACAGTCAGATGCAAAGAAACCTGACCCCCTTGAGATTAGGATTCGGTGAGACATTGTGTGTGACTGTACATCCGCTACCTCGGACCCGATTGTGATAATAATATTATTTCATATTTTCATAATAATATTATTTTATAATGATAAGTATAGCGTAATTTTAAAATGGCTATCATAAAATTATAAGCTTATTCCTCAAAATATAAGCTCAGGTGACGAGGTGATACCGGTGCGGATCGCTGGAGAATTATCAACTGAATAACGCAAATAATGTAGTTGAAAAAACATTGGTGTTATCTCCCATCTGTCATAATGGGGTTGTTTCACTTTTTGATAAGAGAGCCCTTCATGCGAACACATGGCGGTTCCCAAGGCGCTGTCGCATGGCCTGCGGTGATAACGAACTGTCACACGACGTCAAGAAAAACGTCGTCGGACGTTTATCTCTGTGTTTTATCTTTTCGTCGGAACACTTGTTGTTTTCGTTTCGTGATTTCAATCGTAACTGTCATTTGAGGGAAAATTAGTGAAATTAAGTAAAATCTTAGTTATAGGTTAATACAATTGGATGTCTACTGACTGATTGGTATATCAACGCAGAGACGAAACCGCTGACCGTAGAAACTTGAAATTTTTCAGAGAGGTTCTTTATAGGTACCTACCTACATGTTAAGTGAGCAATGGACGATGATGCTAGGTGAATTAAGTATATAGTTACCATTAAGGTATCTACCTTAAAAACATACCCTACTATTCGGGCAGGCGAAAAAAAAGAAAATTAAGGTGTAATTTTCATCCAAAATTCTCACAAGAGCAGAGTTTGCGTACCTAGCTTTATAAGGTAAGTCAAGTATGTATGTATGTATGTAGTATATGTATTTATATTCTAAGTACGTAAGTATTTCCATTAAAATTAAGTCCAATGTTGAAAGAAAGCAAGTATAATGCTAAAAAGAGAATTGTTTTATTGTTTGTTAAGAACAAATAGGTCATTATTTAAAATCTGAAACATTCTCATAAGGATTTATTTGTCAATTTCATAATCCATAGGTTGTATTAATTTCCGCTCACGTGACAGAGAACATGTGCTACGGTCCACGGTTATATACCAAGTATAAGTACATATCTACCTGTTTCCATTGACTTACTTCACTTTACATAGCTATCTCCAAAGCAGTCCTGTATATCAGCAAATTGTTCGAGAATAAACAGCCATGAATTTCTCAACTAAACGATTTGACAAGCTTATAGGTACATTTGCATGACATCGCGCGCGGCGAGGCAGAAAACTTACAATTAATATTAAAACATGCGCAATAAAATAGAGCCAAACAGTCGGAAAGTATCCACGTCACTTGGTGCTGCTCCTGACACCGCTATTATTTCCACTCAGTTACACAACGATGTAACTCAAAATATTCCTCCAAGCTATTCTGTCCCATCTATCTAAGCCGTTAGAGTCGCTTTCCACGAGCACCTGATGATGAGTCCGGAATATCTGTGATGAAAGCGTTTGTCAGCCTGTGAGAGGAAATGCAAATATGAATAGGGGCGGATAGTTCTCAATATTGTATACAAAATGTATCTTTCAGTTGTCTCCACTGCTTGTATTGTACAATCTAAATAATTATTTAGTATATTCACCAATTGGAAAATTAGCTAAACTGTGAATCGGTCTGATTTTCGCTCGCTTTACTCTGGTTCGATAAAAAAATCTTTCGTAAAAATCTTGTCTCGATAATAAATTACCTACTTAATTAATTACCTGACCAAATTGCATTCGAATTGTATTGGTATTATTAAGATTTTCATACTGATATACACTTGGTACATTATTTGAATGCAACAATTGAAGTGTTCATTCAAAAGCCAAGTGGGTCCAATAAAGTGATCCTCCAGCGACTTTATATACCTACGTATATGTACGTTTGGGCAACGTTTTCTCATCTACTCCTACATTGCCTCGTGCCAAGGAATATTGGAGAGTGGTCATGGACCTTCGGTCCGCAGCAATCAGCAAAAGTGCATGTAGATATGTAAATGCACTCGGCTCAAGTGAGATTTCTAATGTAATTGACAGAAAATGAGATTGTTTCGACCGTCTTAGATGTTAAGGTATCTACATCACAAAGAAAAGTGGCAGTGAGTTCTAGAGTATTATAAAATTTAAAAAAATAGTGATGAATTTTATTCGAATGTTAGCATGAATTTCAGGATTTTAAATCAATAAAAAAAAACAATATTTCTCCGAAATTACTTAGTTAAGCTTTGCTCATCTAAAAAATGTTAAGCTTCCAAAATGTCACATTCAATAGAGTCAAACCCATTTTCCAATTTAAATCCAATCCTGGAATATACTAAGGTACAGACACGGGGTACAGATAATCTGTCAGTGCATTATACACGGAACGCATAATAGTAGTTTATGCAACTGATACATAATGAGAGGCATTAAAACATGAGTGTGGTTTCATAATAACATCACACGAGTGTTTTAATGCCTAATTATGTACAGTTGCATACACTACTTTATCTTCACTCATAGAAACAATTAAAATTAAACAAAGTAACAAAGAAAAGATTATGGCGGGAAATTAAGTTCAAACTACGAATGCGTGCGCCACTTTCTTCAAAAGATCAACATCCTTTTTTTTCTACATTCAGCCTAAAACCATAGCCTAATTTAATAAATTAAAAAGTAAAAGTGTATTATAAAAATTAAAAAGTTATTTTATGATACTGCTGGCAGTACTATAATGACTTTTATTTTTTAATTGTATGTATGTGCGTTTGTAAAGTACGTCTTTATAAAATCTTCTTCAAATGCCTAATTCGAATATTTCGACATGAGTGTAGATAAAATAAGTTTTCATGAAAACAAAATCCACAACCAATAAACCAACATTTTCTCACATTTTCTCGATGATTTCAAAATGTCTGCTCGTGAATCCCAGCTTTCCAATACTTCCGAGTGGGCGACACTCGTCCTTCGAGATTCAGTTCCATTCCACCGTATTAGCAGATTGGACGGTCGTCAGGGAGACCATAAACGGCTAGAACACTCCACACCACTCCATTGAACAGCTTTTATAGTTTATTTAGCTTGGACGTGATCTGTTGTAACACTGATTGATTTCAGATGGAAAACAATGTTTTTTTTTAACGTAACTTGTTGCTTAGAATGTGTTGGCAATATATTTTTTTCTTTCTTTTGACAAATTGGGATAATGGAATGGACAGTGAATTCGTTAATTCTTAGCAGATATAAGTTAACTCTGTTACGCTGTGAATTCATGAATATAAATAAATATATTAAAGAATATAAGTAAGTAGCAGGTTTTTATAAAAGTTTTCAAAAACATCCTGACATGTGTATCTGATTAAAAATGGAGTCCATAAAGCTAGGTATTTTCGCCTAATGACATCGAAGTGTACACCATAACTTAGGGAGGGGCTAATAAAAATAAATGACATGTTCTTATCGCACATCGGCTGTAGTTAACACGTTTATCGAATCGCCCTTTTTGTTCGTTATTTTGTTAGTAATCCTGATTGATTGAAAGTACCAGTTTTCATAAAAAATTATATAAGAAATCTTTACAAATTCGCCATTCTAATCTGAGTACTCAACTTTTTTCTTTGATCATTTTCAATCACTTTTTTCTTTGACCATTTTCAATCACTTTTTTCTTTGACCATTTTCAATCACATTTTTCTTTAACCATTTTCAATCACTTTTTACTTTGACCATTTTCAATCACTTTTTTCTTTGACCATTTTCAGTCAAAGTACCTATATATACTTATTTGAGATCTACAGTGCCACACATATTATATTTATAAGACCTCTTTTTTGCATCGCGGGTCAAATATCAACTTTATTTACTTCCAAGAAATTACGCCTCAAATTCGCCAAGACGAGATTAAATATATTCAAATTGGGATTTAGCTCAGTTCCGCTACGCACAGACAGAAGGGTGAACTCCATTTAGTTTATTACAGCAATGACCCGACATTTATTATCAGTTATGAAAATAAATTCCTCCTAGTGAAATAAAAGGGAAAAAAACGAATTATACCCAGTCAACCGCGCGCGTTGACTTAATTGTGTAATATATTTCAAGTTAGGGCTGTTTTGTTGCTGTTATCGTTAAATAAAACTCTTGCTAACTAATTTGTAGGTTTGTGCTACAGTCAACAGCATTTTAATCTGCCTAAACTTCTGTATTAATACTTAGTAAGAAGTACGTAACGTACAAAATAAAACTAACAAATTATACCTATGAAATACCTACAATTTTCCCTGTTTTGTGTCATGTCATGCATGAGAAAATACTTCGGTATTAATAAATAGGTACTACCTAGTAGAGTATTATTGTTTTGTGTGCGAATTTGACATATAATTGGTAGCTTAAGAATGTTATTCATTTTTCATTTTATATCTTCTATCTTAATAATCAATTATTTGGCAAGATACTAAATATAAATTGTAAATTAACATGTAACGTACATCATAGGTATTTCTGGATAAATTAAATATTTTCAGCACTGAAATAATTTCTGTATTTCCACGTCAAGTCAGGGTCTACAGCTAGCATGACAATAACTGTGTCAATGCCCTCGCCTTTATGAGGAGTGCCCTTCAATTCGGAGTTAATGATTTATTTTATTGTTAGAGGAATTTGATGTTGCTCGGGTAGTTTGTCGTAAGCGGCTGTTATGACGTAATGTGACGTCATTTTGATATTTAGGGGAGTCGAAAAGGGGGTTTTTAGGCATAAACTTCATCTTTAATTTATTAGTAGTAAATCTTGAAGATGATGAAAAAAACAGGCTAAGCTGTGGTCGTTCCGAAATGCTAATAGTTTGTAGCTTTAATACAATCATTTTAAATTAAATGAATTATTTTGACATGTTTTTGACGTGAAAAAGTGCCTGTGGAGGCGAAGTTTGAATATTTTTGATTTTGATTGACATTGATTTTGAAGTTACTCGTAAATCGTTATATTTATAAAATACAGGGTGACTTCATTAACCAGCAAAATTTCTGCAGCTGGTTAAAAGATGCTGAAACTGAATATCAAACTGAGTTTTCAATGAAATTTATAGCAAAAAGTAATAAAATCTCTCATACTAAGTTCGATCAGACATTGGCTAATTTGTATGGAAAAGTAAAATGAAATTTTATGTGTTTACTATGCTAGCCTAATCATATGCTTTAAAAATGCCGCCCATACAATATATTACAAAAAGTACACAAATAACATTTATATTATGCTCCCAACACACACTAATAAAATCGCAGTTTCATTTAAAGCTGGCCAAATACAAGCGTGCGTGACCGCAACACGTAGTAAGGTTTTAGCACATTGTAAATCTTAGCATAAAAAATACAATGTAGCCAGCCTGTTTGGGTGCCCCTGATCCATAGGCCACAAAATTTATAGATAAGACTGACTTAGGTTACTTGTACTATCATGTACTCGTATTCTGTGCTTAGGTGTAGACTTGTAGAGTTTGTGAAGATAGGTCTTGTAGAGCGTGTTAAGTTGGAGGCTTGGTTCTACTCTACATACATACATAGAATCACGTCTTTGACTCTTACGGGGTAGACAGAGCCAAGAGTCGGGAGACTCGAAGGCCACACTTAGCTGAATAGTGGGCTCTCTGATGGAATGGAGATTCAGGTATAGTGACTACTCTACATGACATTTGATAATTTTTTGAGTTGGCAACATATTCCAAGTATATGTTTTTGACGTTTTAATAAACGTTTTATTTTGTCACGTTTACTAGAAAATAAAGCACTTTCTAAAAACTCTTTTTCTTCCTTGCTTTGTTCCTTTATTTGGGGTCAGCTCTCCAAGTAAATTTGCACCACGCCGTCGTAGTGCCGTACGGTAGTGCGTTGTCACTTCGTCTGTATTGGCTGCTTTTGAATTGGATTGTTTGTGTCCAGGTCGTTGGAGGACGGCCAGGGCCACAAAAAGGGCTCTTTCTAAAAACTAAAAAAAAAAAATCTTTTAAGTGAAAAATCTAGATATTAAAAGGAAGAAGGATTGTATTTGTTTACTCTATTCAGATGTGTATCTGTGGAATCCCACACAAGCCTTTTTGGTCCGATTTAAATTAACAAACACTTTTATAGCCAGCCAGTTTTCTTTTATAAAGTAGATTTATTTTTACTTTTATTTGATACAAGCGAGTTTGCAAGAGGAGAATAATATGTACTCGTACCAACTCCTCTACTCGTGTAAATTGTTATAGTTGACCAAACTAATTTCCTACTGCGCGAATTTTCCTAAAGCTACAGAGTTGAAATTTTAAAAGTGGCTTCAGTTGCAATAATAATGCTTAATTATGATAAACAATAAACATGACCGGCGGCAATGGCGCACTTTGGGAGAGGCCTATGTCCAACAGTGGACTGCTACGCCTGTAGCAGTCCACTGTTGATGATGATGATGATGAAACATGACCTGATGATGAACCCCGGTCGAGCTCCCAGTGAGAGAATTCCTAGAAAATGAACAAAAAGGTTATCTTAGTAATAAATAGTTCTGCTACGAGCACACATATATATTTATTTTAATTGTGACATGTTGTGAAGTGCATGGAAATATTTCTTACTTCTTTCTTTGACCTCCCCTGCAAAAATATGTACGAAACGACATCACTACATTATCTATTCCATATAAAAAACCACCACCAAACAAAAAAGAACATATTTATTTATTTTTTGATCGTTAAATTGTAATCATAACTTTAAACATATAGAGTTGGTTTATAGTATGAATTTTTATTATTCGACTATGACGAGAAAATTTGTATGAATTGAAAATTTCTTGCCTAAATGTACTATATATAACTGCTAGCTATGTTTTTAAATTTGTTAGTCTTATGTGTGCTTTGGGTGGAAATAAATCCGTATGAAGTTATTATACTTAATTATGATCAGCTAAATATGTTAGAAAAACCAGCCATTCGTCAATCATGGCGGCAGGTACGAGGTAAGCATCCAGAAAGCATTAACTTTTATTCTTTAATTAAACATTAAGTTAAATAATAGACATATTAACTTTGCTACTTTATCCCTAAACAGGTTGCTGCACTAATCGCAAACTTATATAAAACTTATATTATGTAAAAATATAAAAAGCCGAAAATCCTAATCCTAACTTCCTAACTATAATATTATAAATGCGAAAGTGAGTTTGTTTGTTTGTTGGTTTGTTTGTTTGTTACCGCTTCACGCTTTATCTACTGAACCAATCTT
The DNA here is from genome assembly GCA_018467065.1 of Ephestia elutella. Lineage (NCBI taxonomy): Eukaryota > Metazoa > Arthropoda > Insecta > Lepidoptera > Pyralidae > Ephestia > Ephestia elutella. The sequence goes on from CM031582.1 coordinate 7,226,658, forward strand.
CCTGAAATTTCGCATACACATAGCTGGAAGTACGGAGAAGGACATAGGGTACCTTTTATCCCGGGAAAAAAGCACTGTTCCCGTGGGAAATTCACGAGGGCAAAGACACGGGCGAAAGCTAGTATAATATAAAAAAGATTTTTTTTATATTTTATGATAAAACGGTTTTTAATAAACATATCTAGGGGTTTAATTTCTTCACATTCATGCCCAAGAATTAGATGCGCTGCTTTCATTTTCATATTGTCAGTTTTCATATTTTTCATAATATATCACTGTAATTATTGTTTTTTTTTTAATTTTTGACAGCATCATAAATTAAATCTTAATTCACTGCATAAGACAAATAAAAAAAAATATACAATTTATACAAATAAGTATTATTTTTAAATTTTAGATAACGAGGAGACAACGGAAAATATTTATAAATTGAAGATTTGGTAAGCTGTTTTATTGAATACTAACTTTTGCACGCGGCTTCGCCTGCGTGAATTTCCCACGGGAGCAGTGCTTTTCCCAGGATAAAAGGTACCCTATGTCCTTTTCAGTACTTCCAACTATGTGTATGCAAAATTTCAGGAAGATTGGTTCAGTAGATAAAACGTGAAGAGGTAACAAACAAATAAACAAACAAACTATTAGTTAGGATTAGCATAAATATAATTAATTATTTTACATGTTCATATACGCATACTACAGATCAACAAATTTTGTTTATTATGTTTATGTTAGATCCGTCATGCATTATAATAATCATGACATCACTAGAATAGCATTGAAAAAAGCAGGAATTTCTTTATTTTTTCTTTAACTCTGTTGTTTTTTTCAATGATTCATTGGAAAGTTTCAAGAAAAATATTTCGAGAAAAAAAATCTTTTTCCAATAAAGCTGTAAGCTTTATATCGATTGGCCAATGTGTGTGTCACGCACATCACACAATGACAAACAAAAATAAATAAATCGTTTTTTACACGACTGACCAAAAATGGAGTGTTATGTTTTCAGGGTTCATGTATGTAAGTATGTATGTAAGTTTCTTTATTCCACTATACGTCCTGAACGGCTGAACAGATTTTTGTGTGAGAGGTATTTTTAGATTCCTTGCATTCCTCCGAGTTACTAGGCTATGTGAGTTGTCAGTCGTGTTTTTTATATTTTAATAATCAGCTTGTTTTTCATCTGTCTTTTTATTTTTCTTTTTTTCCAAGCATAATTTTTAACGCTAGTCCCGACCTTCGACTTTAAGCTAACTATTAAGACTTAAAAATATAAAGTTGGTCGTTCTAGTTGGTTAAAGACGAAATAGTGTTATAGGGTTCCGTACCTCAAACGGTAAAAACGGAACCCTTATAAGATCACTTTGTTGTCCGTTTGTCCGTCGGTCCGTCTGTCTGTCTGTCAAACTTTTTTTTCTAAGGAACGCTTAAAGGTATCAAGTTGAAATTGATATTGAATACTCGGATCCACGGTCTCTTTTTGCAAAAATATAATCAAAATTATACGTCAACGCGATCAAGATATATTACCATGAATGTTGCGAATAGGGGACCGGACAAGGTATGAGAATTGTTAAAAATGTGTAATTTTATGATAGAATACATATAATTAAACACATTTTGCGACTTTTCACCACGAGTTTATTCTCCTGAGCTAATTTATTAGAGTTCAAACTTTTTGGGAAAGTCCATTTTCTACGCGTGACGTCATATGAATGCACGTTTAGTTAGGAGCGTTTTGGTATCGTCCAAACATCGCTTGAAAATGTGAATTGTTTTTTGCTATATCTTGGGAAATACTTTGGTTATTGATGTGATTATTTTACGGATGATTCTATTATTGTGAGATATTTCAAAGAAGCATCAAAAAAAAAAGTTGTCCGGTCCCCTATTATCGCATATTTTGCGATTTTAGGCAGCAATCAAAACCTATGGGGTACTTCCCGATGACCTAAAATTATGAAACTTGGCAAAAAGCAAAGTCTAACAGTACTTATACAGGAATAAATCTGTAAGTTGTAAATATGTTGTTGGAAGTCGGAAATGTTACAAACTTATTTTTGCGCTGGATTCAGTATGATTCTTAGGGATCGAACTGCAAAGTTAAGTTTGTTTTTAAAAGTAGTTGGTCTTTTAAATATAACTATTATGTGAGATGCTTTGCCTGAACGGAACCCTCAGTGCGCGAGTTTGACTCGCACTTGGCCGGTTTTTATTATTATGCCAACTACTGGACGTGCTTATTTAATTTGCAATTGTGGACATAGGATATGCGCAAAAATCTTAGCGTATCCAATTCAGTTGGCGAAACAAAAATATATCCACTATTCTGTCACAGTAGTACACTATACATACATAGAGTAATATACATATATGTATATCGAGTAATATACTACAACGAGCTTTCGCCTGCGGTTTCGCTCGCGTGAATTTCCCACGGGAACAGTGTTTTTTCCCGGGATGAAAGGTACCCTATGTCCTTCTTCGTACTTCCAGCTATGTGTATGCGAAATTACGGGAAGATTGGTTCAGTAGATAAAGCGTGAAGAGGTAACAAACAAACTCATTTTCGCATTATATATTAGTTAGGATAGGGGACAGGACAACTTTTTGTTTTATGCAATGAAATATCTCACATATTAGAATCATCCGTAAAAGAATCACATCCATAACCATAGTATTTCCCAAGATATAGCAAAAAACAATTCACATTAGTATGTTTGGACGATACCAATACGCCCCTAACTAAACATACATTCATATGACGTCACGCGTAGAATATGGACTTTCCCTAAAAGTTTGAACTCTAAATTAGCTCTGGAGAATAAACTCGCGCTGCAAAGTCGCAAAATGTGTTTAATTATATATATTCTATCATAAAATTACATGTTTTTAACAATTCCTATTATTACACACACATCAATGATTTCTTACTGAAATTATCGATTTCATATTATTTCTACATTATATATATTTTTAGGGTTGCGTAAAAAAATGAAAAAACGGAACCCTTATAGGATCACTCGTGTGTCCGTCTGTCATAGCCAATTTTCTCCCAATCTACTGGACCAAATTAAATGGAATTTGGTAGTATGGCGTAATCCTGTGACCTAAACACAGATAAGCAAAGTAAATAAATATTTTTTTTAATAACGGTCACTTTTGGGGGACGAATTAGAAATTAATAAAAAGTTTTGCAAACCTTACTGTGTTATATATCAAATGAAACGGCTTATTATAAGGATCTCATATATATTTTTGTTATTTTTGTAAAATAAATAGTTTTATTCATGAAATGATGTTGTATTGTTATAGATTTTATTCATGAAAGAAGACGAAAATTGACCATTCCCCCCCTGATCTTCGAGACTATACTGAGCCCAAAATTTTGAATAAAATATAAAATGTATTTAATTGCCTGTAGATTACAGGAAAACCTATAAGAATTGGCAGTGTACGAAACCCTCTCCACGCGAGTTCAACTCGCACTTGGCACTTTAATTTTCATTTGCAATAAAATCTTATTCAGCATCAGCATTAGCCATTTGTAATGACCCCACGAGAAAATAGAGAGTGCAGCAATGGGTCATGGAAGGCTGACGATGATGATGATGAATGACCCCACGGCTGGGGCACTGACCTTCTTTATTGTATAAGGAAGATGGCCACCACGTGGCCCAATACAGATCAATGGGTTTTGACGACATGGGTATGGGTACTCAGGGTAGTCTCATCAACCACAGCACAGTCTCCGGTCTATTATACAATGTGTCCCGTCATCAGTGTCGGAGCCTTTAATGGTATACTATATAGCATTTTTTATAAACAAATCACCACTCATAACTTTTTTTTCTTCTACTGTAGTAAAATGGCAGCCATTTTGGTTTTTTTTCTGGCTCTTATACTAAATTAATCATAACTACTCATGTAAAAGTGCTATCGACATAAAATAGGTCTCATTTAAAAGCTAATCATGTAGACAACAATAAAATAAGAAAAATATTTCAATATGAAGGGCAAAAAAAAAGAAAAAACGTAAAAGCAAAAAAAAATTTTTTTTTGTATTTTTTTGAATTATTAGCTTCTTGTAAATAGATAAGCCCATTAAAATGTTAATTATTTATTTTAAAACATAAGTAAGAAAATAAAAATAAAAAGTTTTGAGTGGTGATTTTTCTATAAAAAATACCATATAACATGCCACTAAAAGCTCCGACATTGATGACGGGACACATTGTATATAATGAACAGATAGCGTCATAGAAATATGATTCCAGAAAACAATTGATTTAGGGTCAAATTTCTATGTCGCTTTTGGTACTCCATTAAAAATATTCGTTTCAGGTCCAGCACCAGGAAGCCGTCATGCCAAGACACATGCAACCCAGCATCAATGGAAAAATCCGTAGAAGAACCAACGGAAAAACCAAAGGAAAAATCAGAGGAAAAATCGGAGGAAAAATCAATAGAAAAATCAAAGGAAAAATCAAAGGAAAAATCAAAGGAAAAATCAAAGGAAAAATCAAAGGAAAAATCGAAGGAAAAATCAAAGGAAAAATCAAAGGAAAGATCAGGGGAAGGATCAGGAGAAAAACCTGAGGAAAAGTCAGGGGAAAAATCAAGGATTAGATCGCATAAAAGATGGTATCGAACTGGTCGACCGCTCTACGGCCACGATATAAGAGGGTTGCGTGAAATGTAAGCAGTACCTATATGTAGTTTCTAGGGAATCTCTTCTTTTAGTATGTTTTTTTATCTTTATATATTTTGGCAATTTGGCATGCGAACAACACAAAAGCGAGCGTGAAAAGGCCGCTGGAAGGGTGAGGAGGGGGTGAAACTTGCGCATGGGCACAGGGCGGGCGCTTCATAGAAACGGCGCGTCAAATATGCCTACTACTACTAATGAAACTGTATATCCGTGAACTCGTCAGTAACACGTCAATGTGTGCGTTTTCATAGTCGAACGTCCCACAGTTACACAAGAACGGGGGAGAAGTGCGGAAGGAGCGGGGGGGTGCCATATTGCGGGAGGGGCAGGGAGTTTCCTTTCTGTACGTAGTACTAATATTAATTCTGTGGCATGGGTACGACTGACGAACCAATCGCACGCGCCGGATGAGACCTGCCCGACCCCCGCTCACCGCATAGACCGATATATCGCCTACTGCGCAGCTTAACCGCCAGCGGCCTTTTTACGTGACGGCAACTATACAAGTCACATCATTTATAACTGGACCGATTTTCGTGGAATTTGGTACACGTTGATAGTAAGTGTTTTATCTATCCCAACAGTTATAGTTACCAGTAGATACCGTACTAATTTATAATTTTATTATTTCTTTTTGATAAATTAATGACCATCCATGAAGTATAGGTATACAAATCAATATTATTTATTTGCAGAATACGACCCCAACAAGAAGAAAAAGATGAACGTGAAAAATCTTTTCAACGTATTTCTGCATACTATATATATTAAAAAATAAAAAAATAAATTAATATATGCCTTATTGATTATTCTAGTTACTGTCACCATAAGGTACCTATGAAGTCCGTAGCCGTATGTAGTAAACATTTTGGCACAAGTTACAAACTTGTAAATAATATTATTTAAATTTAAATCTTAAGATTTACGATATACGGCGGCACACAAATGCATCTTGTTTTGCTTTTCTCCCAAAAAGATAAATTATTGTTATTTAATCCTAATCCTATCCTAACTAATATTATAAATGCGAAAGTGAGTTTGTTTGTTTATTCGTTTGTTTGTTTGTTACCTCTTCACGCTTCAACAACTGAACCAATCTTACTGAAATTTCGCATACACATAGCTGGAAGTACGGAGAAGGACATAGGGTACCTTTCATCCCGGGAAAAATCACAGTGGGAAATTCACGCGAGCGAAGCCGCGGGCAAAAGCTAGTGATCTATAAATTATCTACATGGATATAATTTGAACAAAATAATATTTAAAAATATAGAAATGTGTTGATTTTCATACATTAATAATTGAATTTATATAGAATTGTCAGTTAAGATTGATTTTTATTATTTGATTTTTTTGGTAAGTACCTATATAAAATAAAAAATCCATACAAATACATTTTTTCGATAGTTAAATTTTAATACAACTTTATTATACATTATAATAGGCTTTATTTTATAGGTTTTATTGTGAAACTACATGCAGAAATAGATTTTCATACTTTTTGATTTTAATGTATATATTTTTTCTGCAAGCTATGTTTTTAAAATTGTTGGTCTTATGTGTGATTGCAATGGAAATATATTTTGGTCAGTATCACATTCATTTAAAAAAAAATCATAATTCTATAAGATATTTTTGTTTTGGTAGAGCCACGCTACCGGCAAAATTCATTTTGCTGGTAGCATGAATGGGCCGGCTCGTCCGGGGAAGTACCACCCTCTCACAGAAAATCGACGTTTGAGTAGTAGCTTCATGGCTTCTATGCTTCGTTCGGTGAGTGAGAGAGCCGGAGGCCCATCCCCCCCCTCACCCCGAGTACCCCAGGAGGGTACCGGTACGTTACGTATAGGAGAATCCCTCCCTGAGCATTCATGCTTGGGCCGTCCTACGAACTCTGGGGAGGGCAAAATCCCGCTCGTCATTGCCCAGGATAAGGCTGCGACACCCCCCATGCACTTTACATCCATATGTGCAACATCAGGGGTATTCATGAATAGCTAGGTGCAATTAATAGATAACGTATTAAATATTAATCATAAAGTCCACACCGTATATACCGTATCGTAATAGTACTCACGGCATTTACGCGTTGAATGTTATTCTTTGAAACAGACATTCTCGATTCCGCTTTGAAATGAGATGTACTAATAAAAATAAATGCATTAGCTCCATACATTCCTGTTTTTTCAAAAGTTACAGGCATGACTTCTTTTATAATTCTTTAGATTTTTTTTTACTGAGGATAGAATTTTAATTTTAATAATATTATATTTAGATTGTTTACAATTAAGTATTTTAATATTTCTAAATTTTAGTTGGGGCCGAAAAGGACATATATGAATTGGCGATTTGGTAAGCTATACCTATTAATTACAATAATGCCATCTTATATCATCATCTTTTATATTCACAAACATATCTAGATCTCCACAGGTAATTAAAAAAAAATTGGTTCTGCGGATAACTTAATCAGTGTTTCATTAAAGTTGTTATCAGCAATTAACTAATGAAATACATATAACGCCTACTAGATTTAAACAATCTAATTATTAAAAAATAAAAAAAACACGACTGACAACTCAATAGCCTATGTCACTCGGAGGAATGCAAGGAATCTAACAATACCTCTCACATCAAAACTATTAAGCCGTTCAGGAGCTTAAGGAATAAAGAAACTTACATACATGAACCCTGAAAACAAAACAATCCTTTTTTTGTTCATTCGTGTAAAAAAATTGTATATGATGTACGTATGTATAGACAGCAGAGAGCGTCGAAGAAATCTGACTGCTACAAACACTTGCGGGGTCAAATTTTTATTACTCTGTTACGCTGTCTGTACTTGGTCAATTTTTCGATTCAGGTCCAGGAGGCCACAAATTGGCAATAGAAGATCGTATCTGCCCAGTAAACTGCTGACAGATAGGCATATAAAAAGGTTGGTTTAGAAGTGAATTTGGATGGGCGATATTGTAATTTTTTATGTTTTTTGTAAGTAAATATTAATTTTTAGTTTTATTTAGTTTATAATTTTTTTAGTTATAATTAGTTAATTATTCCTTAGTTTTGTCTTAATTATAAAAATAAAGTCATCTCAGTATGACTTTATTTACTTTTTTATTTGAGATATACTTTTTTTTCAACATAAATTTTATCTTAAAAAAACTTTACTAACTTTACTATTTTCTTTAAAAGTATATCTCAAATTTTTTATATGTATAGCATTTTTTGTGATAAGACGAATGAAATTCTTATTTTTTAATCATATAGAATTGCTGAACGCAGGCATCGACTAAAACTATTGCCTGAAAATGGAGTGGATTTGCCCAAGTAAGTATTAGAATGCGTAGTACATAATATCTCGATGATAAGAATATATTTGAATTTATTTGACAAATACTTAGATAATGAGCAACTCAAATTAGTACATAAAGTTGAAATGCTTCTACTTGGGCTAATGTCATTGTGACGACCGTAACGAACTTCACTCTACTATCTTTCATATAAGTTAGTATAGTCAAGGTAGTTAGGATCGATCGAGTGTTTTATTCGCATTGTACAGTACAAAGATTTGCCATGATAAAACCAAGCTGATTTCAAACTACGCTATAATATAATAGCATATAGAATATAGCTCATAGCACAACAATATTTTTTCAAAAATGTATTTATTAAATCAAAACATAAAATAAAAATCATTTATATGCTATCCAAAACCACGAAGGTTTAACTGGATGCAGTGCGATATGCATACAATGTAACCACGTATATAACAATTGAGTTTCTTAATACTTATCTAATAACATAAATGTACACGAAAACAAACATTATCTCAAACAACATCAGCCAACCAACATGAGCTACCTGCGGTAAGTATCGGCCGCACATTGTTATGGACATGTTCACACTGTACTGTACGATAATATTATTGGCTTACTATACGCTATATTGGTGCGATGCACTCAATGCGCTGTGCTATATCGCGCCGCCGCGTCTTTCCATTCTATACAAGGCTAGAACGCAGCCATAGGAAACTGCTCACGTATATATTGTAAAGCTGTTTTTAAATTTGCGTGTTTTCTCACGTGTTCGTTCCCAAACTATACTAGACCACTTACAAGAGTATTAAAAAAGACAGTTTAAGCCTATAAAAATGCTAGTAGCTCACCTCAAAACGCTCCGCGTGTAAAATCTAGTTTTATATTGCTGTGTGGTCAAGCGGTTAAGGCGTTTGCCTTGTGACCCAGAGGTCGCGGGTTCGATCACCGTGGGGAGCATACTTTGTAAAGTAGTTCCCAGTTTGGCTAGGACATTGCAGGCTTGAATCGCCTGATTGTCCGAAAAATAAGATGATTCCGTGCTTCGGAAGGCACGTATAAGCCGGTGGTCCCGGTCGCCATATGGCGGTCGTCAAATAAACCACGTCAGAGGCTCTTGTGGCGGTTTAGAAACTCTGACACCAGGGTGTGTGGGGTCATACGACCTAACAGCCTACTCGAAAAGAAGAAGTTAAAATGGCGCGTGCCGAAAGATGATGCAATGTTTAGAATAGAGGCGCAGATATGAACTACCATGAAATAGAAAGAGAGGTCAATAAATCAAAATGGCGAGCATGCAACTGCTCGCGTATATTTTGTAGTCGAGAGTTTGGCGCGCTTATTCCGATATGTACACAATTAGTCCGCATGCGTAATAGCACTGTACATTATGGAATAAGATATCTTACCTTAGTCATTACGAAATATACGCGAGTATTTGCGTAGTGCTCTTGTATGTATTGTAATCACAGATTTAAAATCAACATAACAATATATACGTGAGCAGTTTCCTATGGCTGCGTTCTAGCCTTGTATAGAATGGAAAGACGCCGCGCCGCCCTCTCCCCGGCCGCCCGCAAGCGAAACGAGAAACACACACACTGGCATTTTTCTTCTTTCGTAACATTAATAAAAAGATAGTGTCAAATTCCGCATTGTCATCATCGCTCGATGAGCTTTAAAAGACTATCCAGTATTAAATCCATTGTGTCCTGAGCTTCTATATACTTTTAAATGCTTGCGATAATATCGCGTATTGTGAACGCCATGCTATATAGTATAGAATTGCGTCATTCTTTGCTATACTATATATCACAATAGTATAGCGTAGTCTGAAATCAGCTTTAACTTCAAGTATCAGCATAATTTATTTCCAGAAAACGACAATTTAGAAAATCGTTGACAGAAGAAAGAAAAGAAATCGAAAAGCCTCTGGAACTGGTTGCTGCGTATTATATTAAATGAGAAAAGGACATATATATTAATATACTTAAAAAAATAAATATGAGTTGAAACAAATACCAGTTGTTTTATTAGTTATTTTTGGATATTTTTTTTTGTTTTATTAGTTGTTGGGATAAGAATGTCTGGTTTGTCTCGGGCTAATTTTTCAATCATCGAATAAATATTATCAACTAGTTAAATTATAGAATGCTTAAAATAAGTTGACAGCACTGCGTCAGTTGCACTGTAGGCATGACATGACCCTACAATTTAGTCGCTTGACACATTACCCGTCAGATAACATTTATTTGATGATTGAAAAATTAGCCCTTAAGAAATAAAAAATGTCATAGGAAGACATTCCATTTGTGTATAAAAAATATGACTCAGGCCTTGGAAGTTACAAGTATAATGTCGGTTAGATAATTTACAAAAAAACTATTTTAAACAAAACATATACCTAATATCTTTTCTGTCAGCTTAATGCACATGTGCACATACAAAAAATATAATAATAGAAAAACAAAAAGATTCCAGAAGGGTATTTCTTCCATTAAACCAAGTATTTCTAAAGAATGAATTAAAAGAAAAAGGGTAGCATAAGGCAAAAGTATTTTAATTTTACATCCCCAAACTGCTAGTCTGTGTCAAGATGGTCTTACCCGAATGTCCGATTAACCGTGTTCAGATGAAGATTGAGCCCTGCCTAACAGTTTTTTTGTGTAGGTGTAAATCTTAAAGAGTTTACGATTCTTCTTGTATGGAGCAAATAAGAAAAGGAAGCGTTTTATCAATCATCATTTTTTTGTATTAAATACTAATATTGAATAGGATAATAATACAATTTTTTTAACAGCATGTGGATGTCGCCTATGCATTTAGTTTTCACGGGAAACAGACTTGCAATTTTTTTTATGTTTTCAAAGTATCAGTTGAAAACCAAAAAAATGAAAATAAGAAGGACATTCCTGTCTAGAATTACATGATTACTCTTTGTAAAGATAATTCAAATTAGGACTAGATCACTGACCGCTAAAAATTCAATCAACAAATATTGTGGTGAGTTATAAATACCAGGGCGTGAAGTGTCCATATGCAATTTTTTATTATTAATAATTAATAATAAAAAATTTTTTTAACTAAGGATTGCATATGGACACTTGACGAGTACGTGACTTGTGCCACAACACTGAAGCGCGATGGATCTCAACCATAACATCCGTGAACAGTAAAACAACACTTAGGAGACCATGAAATTTTTAATGTCTGGTCAAGATTTAGAATCCCGGTCAAAGGGCCATATCCCATACTCCCTTAGATTTTCGGCTCCCTTTTTCAGAGAATCAAGATAGTTTCAACCCTGTCCGCCAAATTTGTAATTAGGACATATTTTTACATGTTTATTTATTTAATAGCATACAAAACAGATTACAATCATTGAAGTACTTAGAATCTATATTAAGGAGCTGATTTAAATCGTAATCCAAAAATATGTACGCCTAAACACTTTGAATAAAAAAATAATAATAATTTGACAAACACTAGATATTTCAAGTTTTCAAATGATTGGCTAAACGCTTACAATAAATAGAAAAAAGAGTAAAGTGAAGTGAAATAGAAATAGTACATCTATATATATATATATATATATATATATATAGATGTACTATTTCTATTTCACTTCACTTTTATTTATATATAAAAGAACAAGGGTGTTTGATAAATCAACGCCCAGCCTAAACCATAAAAGCTATAAACTTGAAATTTGGACCGAAGTTTTATGTTAATACGTAGTGCTCAGATAAGAAAGGATTTTTCAAAATTAGACCTCTAAGGGGGTTAAAATTGAGGGCAAAGTTTGTATGAAAAAAAAATAAAATCTTCACTGATTTACTTGAAACTTGGCAAGAATGCTTCTCAACAAAAATAACCAATGGCGTGTTTCAGCGTTTTTTGAAATTCAACCTCTAAAGGGGTAAAAAAGGGGAGGTAAACTAATTTATCATCACAAAACCGAAACTATAAAAGTTATAAACGTGAAATTTGGTTAGTGTCTTCATTATACAATATACTGCCCACATAAGAAAGGGTTGTTCACAATTTCAACCCTACAGTCCAAAAAAGGGGTGAATTTGCGTACCTTTAGACAAATCCCATTTGAAATTTCGCCACTCACAAGCAATGCATGTTGGCCTATTAGTAGAGGCCGCGGATTATTTTTTTAAGTACAGGGTTCGAATCCTGCCAGATGTGACTTTTTTTTCCAATTTTTTTTGCGTTTTGTATTAGTTTTTTAGAATTCTATATTTTTTTAAATATTTTAGTAAAGAAATATTTCAAAAAAGTAGCTGGAAGTAGCTGGATCGAATCCTGCCACTAACAATAATTTTCTGTTTTCGTTTTTTATTTGTTTTCTAGAATTAATTTCTTACTTTTTTTTTAATTTTGAAAAGAAACGAATAAATTCATTTGCAAATTTATTTCTGGTCATCTACTGATTGTGCCAATCAAAATAATATCCAATAGATGGCGTTGATAAAATGAGAAATGTAAGCTGAAATTATTTCTCAATATTTTCAATAGATGGCGCTGCGCAATTTTGGTGATTTCTACTTCGCGCTTAGGGGTCGTGGGATAATAATAAAACAGTAAAGATATTTTGTCTGTACAGTACATTTAGTATTTTTGACTGAAATGGATAGAGGGACACTTAAAAAGAATAACAGAAAGCAGAAACATTTTTTTGGAATTTTTTGTCTGTCTGTCTGTCCATCTGTATATGTATTTTTTTTTTTTTTATAACATAGGGCGGCAAACGAGCAAGCGGGTCACCTGATGGTAAGCGATCACCGCTGCCCATGGACTACTGCAACACCAGGGGTATCACAAGAGTGTTGCCGGCCTTTCAAGAAGATGTAGACTCGTTTTTTGAAGGTTCCAATGTCGTATCGGTTCGGGAATACCGCCGCAGGAAGTTGGTTCCACAGTTTGGTCGTACGTGGCACGAAGTGTCTTTTAAAACGTACGGTGGTTGACAGCCAGTCATCCAGATGGTATGGATGAAACTTCAGTGGTATGTATGTACGCGTTTCACGCAATATCTGCTGGACGGATTTGATAGAACTTTTTTTGTTGTTATAGTTCCAGTTTTCAAAATCACTTATAGCCTATAGGCTATAAGTGATTTTGAAAACTGGAACACCTGATGAAGAATCTTAACAGAACAGCTAAACTATAAGAAATATGGAAATGGTACCTTTGGAAAAGTTTATCAATCTGACGAGCATTTTCTGTTGACGTATAAAAATCGAAGATCAGGATCATCTGATAAAGAATTCCAAGGGACCAGCTACACTATTACATATGTATATGGAAATAGCGCCTTAGCAAAAGTCGTTTAACCTGATGAGCATTTTCTGCTGACGTATAAAAATTTAAGTTTATGCAACATCTGATGAAGAACTCCAAGAGACCAGCTACTCTATAAAAAATGGAAATGGGGCCTTAGCAAAAGTCGTTCAACCTGATGAGCATTTTCTACTGACGTATAAATAGACAGGACACGGGATAGGATAAAGAGGGACTCTGGGTGGTAGTGGTGGTACACGGGAAATTGTAGATAACGAGCAGACGAAGATCGTTTATTGAATGAAATATCACTTTTGATTCATTTTAACACCGCGACTGTACTACGAGTACCTAATATATTCCCGCGGGACACGGGATAACTAAATAGCTGAAATTTTGAGTACTGGAGTTTAGGTTACTACAGTTTGGAACATAAAAAGATTTTTCATCTAAGGAAACTCACGCGGGCGAAGCCGCGGGCAGCAGCTAGTTGTGATATAAGTGCGGTAATTTTTAAAGCGCACGTATGTCATACGACGTTTTATAACATATTTGCGAGGAAATATTGAAATAAAACAACAATACCAAAGAAAAAGCGCGCGGTATAATTTTACTTGTTCACAATAATTAGCGATGCGCGCGCATCAGCGCTTTTTTCTAAGGCAAATGCACAAAAAACAGCCAGTATTACTAATGAAGTAAATTAATATTTTTGTGTTTTGTTACAGATAAATGGTTGTAATTTATTGTGAAAATTAATTTAAAGAATTCAATTTTTATTTATTTTATCTCCTAAAGATAATTTTGTTAATAAAATGTTGACCACTTTTCTGACATAAAAACTCTTTGCTAAGATTTAAAAAAGTATCGTTCGTTTTTTGACGGAGCGTGCGTTTTACTTTACAACAACGCACAAGTGCGTAATGAGATACAATACAATATTGAAATTGGTGAAATAAGTGACACTTTACGAGCAAATATGTTATAAATATTAACAATGTAGGTTATAAAGGGCATGTTCCATAACAGGCTATATCATGAGCAGTTCCCCAAAAATTAGAAATAATATCAAAAACCGATTAAGACTATCATATATTTGTTTTTCGTGATCTTGTTATGGTATAAAAATACATTTAATATCGCTTAATGTCGTATGATGGCCATACTGACATGGCGCCCGTACGTACGTTCGGAAAATATGATATAGAAAATCAGATACAATGCTCGATATTTTCATTATATTTTAGAAAATTAATTAAAGTAAACGTTTCTAACACATGTTACAAGCAATATCATAAAAACATATGTGTATTTCACATAAATAGATGAATAATAAATAAAATAAACAAATTCTTTCCCGCGGGCACGTATGTAGTAAAAGTACATTTTTGTACGTACCGGAAATCGAACCTGTCAAATGAAGCGCGTCAACGTCAAATCATAATGGGTGTCGGCCATTTTGGCGGAACTCGCCTAACCTTCATTACGATTTTGTTGATTTTGTTACCATAGAAATGCTACGAATTTATCGGATTTACTTATAAGGCATTGATACTGACCCAAAAATGAAAAGTTTAGATATGTGCTTAATGATATAGCCGGCTCCCCATTCATTTGTGCAACAACCCCTTTCAGAGCAAAAAAATTGCGATGAGCACAAAATTTGGAATAATAAGGCAAAACCTACAAGAAGTGCTTTCTGCTTATCGTTTCACTAAAATATAAGTGCACAGCTCTTCGAGCAACAAGGACTTCCGCGCGCGCACGGAAGTCCGTATTGCTCTATGGTACAGCTCAGCTTGTACACAAATGTGTTAGTTACTCCGAATATTTAGTATGCGGCACATTGCGCAAGACAAGTGACATTTATTTAATACTAGTAGGTACCTATGTATGTATGTATGTGTGTGACATTGTTCGATTGTATGTATGTAAGCTCAAATTCGCATTTGTGTCAATGCCGAGCAGGCATTGACACAAATGCGAATTTGAGCTTACGCTGCACGGACGATACGGTAAAAATATACTTAATTTTTTTTTCGAATTTTTAATTTATGCGAGGTCTTGTTCTTTTGTATTGTTAATCCTAGGATGGTTCACATGCGAAAAACTTCAAATGTTGCTAAGTAGTACGGGCAATTTAAGCAAATTTTAAGCCAAACCTCAAAATATATAACATAGTTTTGATTTTTGGCACAAGTGTTCATTAGAGTCCTAGAAGCATCTCCGCAAAAGTCCCCGGCCCTAGGGTTGACTGGTTGACAAATGTGTCCCTGATCGTCGTTTTTCTTTATTTTCTAAAAAACTATAAGAGATAGGAAAAATCTGTCAATGACAAAAATGAACATCATCAAATTATCTATAAAATGGTTTTTAGTTCATTCCAATAGAACTAATAGTTTTGGATTTATGTATATCCTGCACGACAAAAATGTTTTTTGCAAAATCTTGGTATTTGTACTGATTTTATACAAAAACCACTGAAGTTATGATAAAGTGGTATAGAGGAGAATTAATGTTAATAAATTTATCTATAAAACAAGATCCATATCATTGTTGCACGTGACTTAGTTCCTGAATAACAGCTCACGACGTCTGGCATCACATGTTACCCTTTAGCCTCTGTAGGGGGCCAGCTACGTAAAAAATAACCGCAAATCGATTTACTATATTAAATTTTGGTAAACGGGTACGTTAGGTGAAAACAAAGATTTTAAGTGGTAGTTCCTGAAAATCCCCCCCCTTAGGTGGGAAGTAATGACGTCATCAATTTTTTAAATTCTTTGTATGGGATTTGATTTTTTTTTCTTCAAAAACATATCGTGTGTGGTATCAAATGAAAGGCCTTGACAATCCGGTTCTGAAAATATACTACACCATTACCTTTAGGTCACTAGTTTTCTAAAATTTCAAGAAAACCAAGAAATATTCTCAATACTTGTACCAAATATGGGCTCCTCTTATTAGGAGTCTGCTTAGTAATTTTTTGTTAAACAAACGCCAAATATCTCGAAATGTAATTCGTAACAATCAGAATAAAACGAAATCATTACATTTTCTATACCAATAAAAACTACACATTTTATCGATCGTTAAATTATAGCCGTAACTTCACACATTAAATATATAGTTCTTTTATGTTTTACGGATTTTTTTTATGAAAGTATGATACGGGAATTTTTCTTAAATTAAAAATTTCTAGTAAAATGAATAAAGTTTAACTGCAAGCTATGTTATTAAAATTGTTAGTCTTAAGTGTGATTTGGATGGAAGCAAATTTTGGTCAGTATTATTTTAATAAACTTTCAATTGACTTACGTAAAATCCTACACAGTTAACATAATCGATATCGACTGAGCGATTTCCATTTCTAGACTGGCGGCCCATTTTGATTTTACCTCGATGAGAGTGGGTTCGTTTGTTCCAGGCTAAAGGTGGGATTTTTAAAGCTTACGATTCTTACGAAACTACGCACACGTGTTCCTGGATTTATTTGAAAATTTTAGTCGTCAGCTTTAGGCGAATTAAAAATATTTATTTAAACATTTTTCTATATGCTTTATTATTTTTAAATTTTAGTTGGTGGTCAACAAAAAGACATATATGAATTGGAATATTGGTAAGTTATATTTTTTATTGTACAGGTTGAATTTAAAAACATTGGCATCCTTTCTGCTGGTGAAAGTACTCATGAATATGAGCAACTTATTGTATGGGACCGACTCTTTCTCAAAAAAACACAAAATGTAATGGAAGTATAAGCAAAACACACTATCAGTGTGCTTCGTTTTGGTCCTTTAGTTTCTAAACTAAATGTAGGTACCTAGTTCCAGAGGTAAGCGCGTTCAATCAAACTCAATCAATTTTTTTTTCAGGACCCGTTCATCACAACTTGGCTATAGAAGACAGGCTAATAAAGCGACCTTGGGGTAAAGTATAAAGGGAATATGTAAAAAGTAGTAATGTGGCTAAGGATCCCTAATATTTCACTAATCACACAGACTCACATAGTCACTCACACGACCGCACTTCAAAACGCCACATCGAAGACTGAGCTTTCCTTCCTTTTAATTTATCCTTTATGACGTTTGTACGTTCACATAAAAAAAATAAGAGGGCGTGGTAACAACAAGTGTGATGCGAGTCATGTACCACTTTACCGACACGCACCGATATGTGAACTGTTTTATCGATACGACTAATTAACCTACAAAACAAACCATATAGGGTAGTTAAATAAAGTAAACGCTATGACAGATATACTTACAGGGTGATTTTTTATCCAAAAAATATGTCCTACGGAAGTTAATCCTTGCGTATAATTAAAAAAAAATGTTACATACATAAATACATACTAGCGATTTCCTCTTGCTACGATCTTCTCTCTTGCTTCCTCTACACTCATCACTCTGTTCATACATGCTCTCCGGTTAAGGGTGCTCCTAATATCTCCCTTTTTAAGGAGGTCCGCAATCTGGTCGGAGTGCGTTCTTCGAGGTCGACCAACTCTTCCATTAACCTTTGCTTTATAAATACCTTTCGTCAATCTCTTTTCATCCATCCTCTCAACATGGCCAAACCATCTTAACATTCCCTTTTTCAACAAAAAAAATATTAATTAATAAATACACTTGTAAATAAATGATAGAACCAGTGTTAAAAGTTCACACGATAAAAAATCAACCTGTACTAAGCACTTATACGTACTTAGTAGTAATTTTAAGTATTTGTTATTGTACAGAATCTCCGATTTGAGACGCAAGAAAAAAAACCAGTTGCGGGGATATACAGGTGAACCTATGTAAGTGTTAAGTACATACACATAATGTCAAGGTAAGATGGTAAACAAACACCAAGTTTATACAGAGTGAATTCATTATTATTGGGATCCTTTTTACTGGTGAAAGTATTCAAGAGTATAAGCAAATTAAAAAAAAAAAAAAACATAAAAACAACAACTAACAAATAACAACCTCTTTAAAAAAAACTCTTTACTTGGCTAATAAATAAGACTTATGACGAGACCGAAGACTTATTTGAAGTGCTAATTTGACATGAATGGTATGGACCTTTGCTGTTTTTAGGGTTCCGAAGTAAACTAGGAACCCTTATAGTTTCGTCATGTCTGTCCGTCTGTCCGCGGCTTAGCTCAGAGACTACTAGTACTAGAAAACTGTAATTTTTTATACATATTTATTACGCGGAGTTAACTGTTGAATAAAATTACGAAAAAAAATTTTTTTTAGGGGCCTCCCCTACTCCTAAAGGGGGGGATGTTTTTTTTTCTTTCGATCATACCATCGGATGGGGTATCATTTGATAGGTCTTTTAAAAATATTGTTAGTGTGTAAAGACCATTTTTTGATTTAGGGATCCGAAAAATAGAGAGTTTTACCTACCAATAAAACTTACCTATTATTTTTCCTGAGATATCCGGAATCCATGTTGAGTTAAGCCTTCCGTTTTTCGTGCTTCCGGCCTAGTTTTCCCCCTCTTTCGCTAGGTGGCGCCTCCTGATTCTGGTTTTTACCCCTACTTTTGGTGTGGCGGTTGAGCGGGGCCATTTGTTTCGTCATTATATGCGTTAGTACCAGGTAGGAATTATTTGGATTCCGGATATCTCAGGAAAAATAATAGGTAAGTTTTATTGGTAGGTAAAACTCTCTATTATTTGTTCCGTCATCGATATCCGGAATCCATGTTGAGTGATGTGTTTGATTTCTCCTGGTACTATAGATACTAAGATGCTATAATGAGATAGTGATTGAAAAACAGTTGTTTATTGTATTTAAATAAAACTAAGTAATCAACAATATAATAAATCATAAATCAATAAATGATGTTTACACTGGTTGAAAATATTGAGATAAAGAAACATTTTTAATAGGAAGAGCACTGATTTCTCTCTGATAATAATTTCTAAATGTGTGTTCTTGTTTCCAATTACCTGTGGCAAGTATTTGGTCAATAGTATAATTTTCCAACCAATTTAAGGAAGAAACTGCAGAACGTACAGAACCAGGAGACGCCTCGATGCCAGCATCCCGTAGTACCGACTTCACCCAGCCTCCAATTATAGTTCTCGACGCAGGCTTAGACTCGCCTCTGGATGAAATAAATAATTGCGTCATACCTTCATCTCTTCGCTGCTGAGACACTGATAATAATTTTCGTACCCAGAAGATTATATTTAAATTCTTGACAGGGTGCTCTGTGATTTTCCAACCTGATTGTCTGTGATTTGCATTATCCGTCTTCGATCCAAAAGTTGGCCATAATGTTATACTATTACCTTCGTCAATCAGATGTTCAGGATCTATCCTCAAAAGTGTCAAGTCATGTACCCTACGACCAGATGCAAGAAGTAATAAAATTGCAGCGCGTCTTGAGACCTGATACAAACTATTTTCCTCTGGGTTTTGACTACTTAAATAATCTAAAACTGTCATAGGATTCCATATTGGCGGTTTCATTTTCTTGGTTTTTGAAACTGAAATAGCCTTTAAAATTTGTTTTACTAGGAAATTTGAAGTTACATCCTGTCCGCTGGTCTTGGTGAATGTTGATATAACGGACTTGTGAACGAGAATTGTCTTGTAAGCCAAACCTTCAGTTTTGTGTAGATATGCTAGATAACGGGCCACTAAAGATGGATCTGGATTTTTAAAATCTACAGAATTATTTCTACACCATTTTTTCCACTTGTTCCAAGCTGGTATGTATGTGCGAATGGTAGACTTCCTCCAACTATTCATCAAAAGAGTTTTTTCGTCCTCTGTCCAATCGACTATTGAATCTGCCCACCTTGAATCAGCCATGCCTCCAAGTATATGTTGTGTACCTGTGGCGGATGACACCCCGTCCTCGTATCTATTAATACTTTCCGAATATTCTCGATGGGATATGGCTTCCGTATCGATCTCTGCTGCAGATCCGCCATCCAAAACGCTTGGGTCCACTTCGGAACTATTAGAATAAATCGACCGCGAGCAAAGTTTAATTGAGCTAGTACCTGAGGAATGAGGTTGGGTGGCGGGAACAGCCATGCTAAGTTGAACGTCCATTCTTGATGAAAGGCATTGTGAAACAGGGCTTTTTTGTCCCTCGTGTCTAATGACACGTATCTCGGAACCACATGAGCTGTCTTCGAGGCAAACAGATCCACTTCGGGCGTGCCCCACAATCGAAATATTTTGTTGGTCGCTGGGGCTAGAAGGTGCCATTCTGGACTCTCCTTGTTGCGCGAGAGAGCATCCACTTCGGTGTTGTATCGCCCTGGGAAGTACTGCGCTGTTAGACTTACATTTCGATGGTCCAACTGATCCAGCAACTGCCTGGTTAACTTGAGGAGTTTCTTCGACTTGGTTCCGCCTTCCTTGTTTATGTACGCTACAACTGTTCGATTGTCTGTCTGCAGTAATACCTGAGCATTGATTAGCTGATGCCGCTCTTGGTGAATCGCTGCTTTCACTGCATAAAGCTCCTTGCAGTTGACATGCCAGGACTGTTGTGCTGATGTCCATGTTCCTGACATGGTCACCTGATTCAGTTGCGCCCCCATCCTATCTCCGAAGCGTCGGTAGTGAGGAGGTGAGAAATTGGTCCCTTGTGAAGTGGTAGCGAGCTGGATGCCATCTTCACCCACCATTTCATTTCGGTCAATGCTGGTTCCGGTATTATGAATTGTTTGTGGGGTTGAGACTTTGGCAGCTTTCGACTGAAGTATTGGATTGTACGACAGTGAAGCCTGCCGCGGGGTACGACGAATGTGGCAAAGTTGAGACGCCCCAATAGGGATTGAGCTTGTCTGAGGGACCAACTGCCGATTGATATCTGTTCCTGCAGTGCCCTGCGTAGCGTTAGGCACTTTGGTTCCGACAAGGACTTTGTGTTTGTGTTTGTGTCCCATGTTACCCCCAGAAATTCCAGGTGTTGAGTCGGAACCAACACAGATTTTTCGAAATTGATCGTCCACCCCAGGCGTTGTAAAAAAGTAACTGTGAGGCTTACTTGCTCTTGGAGAAGTTCCCTCGACTGGTTTGCGAGAAGAAAATCGTCGAGGTACACCACACAGCGAATATTGCGATTTCTTAGATATTCCGCTACCCAGTTCGTTACTGCGGCAAATGTCCTGGGTGCCGATGACAGGCCGAAAGGCAGGCAGGTCATCTGGTACAATTTTCCGTCGTAACTCGTCCTGAGGAATCTGCGGTGCTGATGAGCTATTGAAAGATGAAAGTAAGCCTGACTCAAATCTAATTTTACCATCCAATCCTTGCTTTGTAGAAAACTTGGAACCCGAAAATGAGAGAAAAGGTGAAACTCTTTGGCTTTCACAAACTCGTTCAGGCCTTTTAAATTCAGGATTGGTCGGAAAGAACCATCTTGTTTGGGTATCAGAAAAATTTTTGATAGGTAACTGGGCGATGTTTCTACTTCCTCGAGGACCTGGCTGTCTAACATTACCTTGATCAGCTGAGACATTTGTGGGGATATTTTTGTAGCAAAATCCGTCATTACCGGTTGTGACGGGTGAATGAGAGGCGGTTTCATTGCAAATGGTATATGAACGCCATTTATGATTCTGCATATCTCTTCCGGCGCCCCCATATTGTACCAAAACTGTTGATATTGCCTTAGACAGCCTCCCCGAAAGGGCCGCGAGTCATGCACGACGGTGTTTTCCCTTGGCTGGAGAGCGAGAGCGAGGTTTTTTACTTGACGTATGTCTCTTTGCACCTGTCTCTGAAGCCTTGCCTTTGTTGCCTTTGTAGTTGTTTGACTTATTGCCTCCTTGAGAACGAAAGGCCTTATCTTTTACCTGTTTCGTTGCAGGCTCTGTGCGTCTGTAGCCACCGCTGGTACTAGGGCCCGCTGTCTGAGGGTTTGAGTAAGCTGCTGCTGGACGCCTCGGCGGGACTGAACCAATGGACAATTTATCGGCCCCCTATTTTTTGTATGTACTTGCCTAACATGTCCTGATCGAACAAGTGTTCAGAGCTAGGTGGTATATTTTCCAAAGCTGAAGCGATATACTCATCTGGAATTTGCTTTAAGAGCAAGCTCCTGCGTAGACGAACAAATTCTGATCTCCTGCCACACATAATTTGTAACATATCGTCACTTACTTTCATGAAGGGAGAATCCTTGCTGAATAGCTCTTCCACTTTCTTGAAGAGAGTCGACGGTGTTAGAGTTGTATCTTTTTCACCAGACCAATTGATTAGTGTCTGCAGGGTATTACATAACTCCTCCCGTTGAACTAACATTGCATTTGTTAATGCAGAGAAAGACCGTTCTACCAAATGATAACGTTGTGTGTCATTGGAAGAAGATTCAAACCGCTTCATTTCCTCGTTAACGCTAAGCTCAATAAAACCTGGGGCTGTCATATACTTCTTCTGAGCCTCGGAAAATCTAATAGAATTCCATTCCGGGGTTTTGAAACGTTGGATCTCCTCCAATCTCTTTAAATGTTTTTCGTTAGATTTAGGATAAAGGGGGTCCTTAACAACCGTTGTATAATCCAAAATATTAAGCTGAGCCTTCTCCGTGCTAGTACCAGGTGGTGGTTGAAGATTTAACTCAATAGCCGATTGATTGCTATTTTCTAAAGGCAAATTTGTCGAAGAAGACTCGCTTTCTTTGTTCGCATACGACTGCGTGATTAAGCTTGTTAAATATGAAACTTGTTGCGATAGAAATTCAAACTCTAAATGACTTACTTGTCTTGCCCTCTTTTTGGGACTTACACCATAGTCTTCATCGTTTGAACTCGAAGACGAATCACTTCCATTGTCACGAACACTGGAACTCCTCTTATTTCTTTGATCCTCTTCTTGATTAGCATTTTCCATCGCGAAAGAGAGGTATATTCACAACACTTATTCAAATTCAATAACTAAATAATTAGTTAATTTATAAAATTTTTGACATTTTTTATAAATATAACTTGAAATTTTAAAAATTTAAACAAAAAAATTGTAACGGAAATTATAGCGATATTTCGCTTAGGCCGTGTTAACGCTACGAAAAACGACGCTATAATGACGAAACAAATGGCCCCGCTCAACCGCCACACCAAAAGTAGGGGTAAAAACCAGAATCAGGAGGCGCCACCTAGCGAAAGAGGGGGAAAACTAGGCCGGAAGCACGAAAAACGGAAGGCTTAACTCAACATGGATTCCGGATATCGATGACGGAACAAATAATAGTTATAAATTTTGTTAGAGTTCAGTGTCCCCCCCTCGAACAGGCAAATGGTGGGGGGTGGATACATGAAAAAAATTATGATAAGTAGCAAATATAATGAATTTAAAAGGAAAATTATCACTTTTACAATAATCCTTACACGTTAACGAGTAATAGACGATAAACCTGGAAAATCGATTTTAGTATGAAAAATGTTCGTAGGAAAAGTTTTCATTGAATATGATGGTATTATAAGGTTAAGGTCATTAGTTATATGAAACTGGGAGTAAATATAAGTTCATGTGTCTGCATTTGTACATGTTAGGCACCTTCGGAACCCTACATTGCGCATGGCCCGACATGCACTTGACCAATTATTTATGATTGTATTGTGCACTTGTGCAGTACATTGATTGTTAGATTTCTCATTTTGTATTTTATAGGATTATTCATCTTACAAAGTGTAACTTCGGTATAATTTTTTGTTTGAAGTATAAACTTTTTGTAACCGTCTATTGCAAGGAGCCTAACTCCCATGCCACATGCCACCTTTAATGAGTGTCAGCGCTTTCTGAATAAACGATTTTTGATATTGATTTGATTTTTGTATGGGATTAACTCTGATATCTCAAAAAATATCAGTTGCTCCATACTATTTACAATATCTTCTTGCATAAAATGTATGGAACAGCCTGTTAAATGAGTTTCTTTCGGCAGTTCTTCTTAGCAGTGCTCGTTCCAAAATGCAAACTCTAGCATTTGACATTTATATATTTTTTAGTTTTTCATGTGAAAAGTGCCTGAAGGGTTCAACAAAGTATTTTTTACTTTTGACTATGATTTCTGGTCAATAATTATTTTTAGATATATTATTTTATTTTGTAATGCCTACCAATTACATTTTGACAAATTATTTTATTACTGCTTTTTTGCAGATCGACAAGAATAGAAGGTAATAAAAAACGGCAAATCGAAGCTGATGACCCAGCGGACTCCCAGTAAGTACGAGAATCGCCTCGAGGTCTAAAACACTCACTTTGATAAATATTTAAAAAATGAACCTTAAAAGTGGCGACATAAGGTTCATAATAAAATATTTAGGAAATGAGAAATGTATCATTTTTTGATTCATCAAAGTGACTGTTTCACCCCCCCTGGTCTTACAAAATAAATGACTTTGTATCTGACAACAATATTGAATATATTGAATAAGACTAACAATTTCCAAATAATATAATAATTCATAGCAATTTAATCATGAAATTGTTATTGTTTTTTTTTTTTATATAATGTTGTCATTTGCATGCTTTTAAAGTAAAATTTAATTAGTACTGTAAAACTGTATAACATCTTATGTCACCTACATTTAAGCAAATAAAGTATTTTGAGTTTGAGTCTTTTAAAAAGACATTAGCCAATCTTGAAAGTAACGTAATAGACTAGCGCCAGAATTTGGAATAAAAATACAATAGAAGTGTGAAAGACGAGTTATTTGCCGCCGCCTACCATAAGCTACGACTATAAAGCCTCCGAGTTCAAATAGGCTTACTTGTTTTAGTGATTGTATTCATTTTCTTTGATTGTAATTTGATGTGAGAAATAATAATTTCCTAATCTTGAAATACAAGCACGCTTTTTTTGCAGGAAAGTGGACCAAGATAAGGCTGAGAAGGATAAGGAGTTTGAGTCCGAGGACAAATACATTTCTGCATATTCTGTAAGTACACAGCCCGTATACAGGCCGATTTTTATCGGAAGGACTTATTTAACGAGGGTATACTTTATTGGATTCTCTCCCGACCAAAGTAGTGAAAATAATATATCAATATATATATACATCATTTTCAAATACCTACTCTTATATACATCTTTCATCGGAACATAAGTTAACGTCAGATGTGGTTTCATCAAAGTATTATTCACTAATAAAGTTAAAAACGTTTTAGCTGAAGAAGACCATGGAAAAGTTGTCGGACGTTCTTGGCAAAGAAACCAATATAACAGTTGAAGTGCTAGGCCGCACATTTGAGTACAATGACATAGTAATTCTGAAAATGGCCGAAAAGAAGAGTCTCATTAGCAAGTACTTCCGAACTAATGAAGATAAGTACATAGACGAGGTGCCAGAAAAAAAAATAATTTTTATTGTTCATGGTCTATCAACGAAGGGCATTCAATCACTGTTTTGCATTACTCGCCGCAAGAATTTTTTGCAACTGCTCCGCTACTATTTGGACCATTTGGACCAATTTGATATATATTTGATGCCATTAGGTAATCCTGATGGCTACATGGAAACATTTAATGTAAGTATTTTTTATACTGCTTTTAAAACTGTATCATAGTCTTTAGCAGCTAGAGGTTTAGCAACTAATATTGGTTGTATTAGTACCACTCTCTCACATACATAAGCCTAAGGTTGGGTTACACCGTCTCACTTTGACGGTAACAGTAATTATACTGGTTAGGCAAAATTGACTTGCTTACTTGACAGTAAAGTATGACAAGTAAAATAAATGTTAACGTTACTGTAACTTTGACACTAACCTTAACAAAAACTTCAATTTAGGTGCAACCAAACCTAAATAGAGAGGATTTTAAGATTGTTCCGGGATTGATCTGTTTGTCAGTATAAAATGTATTTTTTAAATGCCAGTAAAAGAAAGTGAGCGGAAAACAAAATAAATTTCATTCCTGTAAGCTAGAAGTTTGAAATGTCACTGTAAAATAAATAAATATACAAACTTTGTCAGGACCAACACTGGATCAAAAATTTGTCTCCACAAGAGCATTGCCACGGGGTAGCTCTCGACCGCAACTTTGACGTAGCCTGGGGCTCAGCAGGTACCGTGGTGCCTTGCAGCCAGAACTACCCTGGGCCGTCGGCGTTCTCTGAGCCGGAGTCCAGGGCCATCAGAGATATCTTCCACCGGTACGGTCACAAGGTCGCCGCCTACATACATGTGCACGCTGGATCGTATATAAAGAAAACTTTTAGGGTTTGTATTTTTTTTATAATATAGGGCGGCAAACGAGCAAGCGGGTCACCTGATGGTAAGCAATCACCTCTGCCCATGGACAATTGTAACACCAGAGGTATCATAAGAGCGTTGCCGGGCTTTCAAGACGACTCAGACTCGTTTTTGAAGGCAGGGTTGCTAGATGGAATTTTCTATTTCTCCCCAAAATTTAATTTCAACAACAAGATTGAAGGAATCCAACCAGAAACGTACGAATAAATAATATTTGAACGTTCGAAAACGTACAGGGATAGTCTACGTTCAAGAACGATTGTTAAATTAAATGTCCTGCACGACAAAAGCCCCAAAAAAAAAATAATAAAAAAAAACACGTTTGTAAGATGCATGTTCGTTTCATTACAATAAGTAAGGAGGCGTCCCAAACCGAAAAAAAAATTCCCAAAATTCTCCACGAGATTTATTTTTTCTCCAAAAATTCAATTTCTCCAAGAGTCAATGTTTTACCTAGAATTGCGAAAAAAATACCCAATCTGGCAACCCTGTTTGAAGGTTCCAATGTCATATCGGTTGTTAGTGTCAGCTACTTAGGTAATGCTCGATTTCGTATACCTATTTATAGGGCGAAGCAGTACTATACCCAAAAGGCTTCACGGAGGCGCAGAGCGATGACGATAAATACATGGATATGAAAGGCGAAATTGATGAAGTTATGAGGAATGCGAGTTTCCAAAGGATGACAGTGGCCGTTGATACACTTTTCCATTGGTACGGGAAGGTGACTGGGACAAGCGTCGATTACGCCGCCACTGTATGTATTATTTTCCTAGCTATTTTTATTTTATTTTTATTTTTATTTTATTTATTAGGTTTGTCAACAGTTGTTACAATATACATTTCAATCACAATCTACACCATTCTTGAAGCTAATTGCACAACCTCTTACAGACAAACACCACATGCACATTAAAACAATGTTTGGCTATTTGTACTGCTGGGCAAAAGCTTCCCCTAACTTCCTCCTTGTATTCTCTTCTCTTCTCTCAGCCGAAAGACGTCCACAGCTGGACAAAGGCCTCCCCAAGGATTTCCACAACGACCGGTCCTTATATGTACCTATATATTTTTTAAGTACTCGGGACAAATTAGCATACGGTACCAAATGTAACGCTGTACATTGCATATACAGCGTTAAATTTTTGTAATGTTATCGATGTACGGGATTGCCATTTGGTACACGGGTATATATTTAGACCATAGCTTAACAGTCTTCTATTAAATTTCCATAAAAAAAATGATTTCTATTACGGCCCTTTCTTTGGGAATGTGTTTACGAATTACCTATAAAAATAATGGCGATTTATTCCGATCTAATACCATGAACGAATCACTGGTATTACGGCAATGCATCGATTTGCGGTTTTTTACCAAAATTTGTAGTGAACCTCGCCAACCTTGAAGAGTCTATGGCACAAATTGATCCTATAAAGGCTTATTGAGATACGTAACTCTAAATTAATCTTTTCAGGTATTTGGGATACCGTTTGCGATGGAATTTGTGATGGAAACATATGAGGACGAAAAACTTCAACAGGCAGCTTTAACGGCGGTTTGGAAAAGGATCATTGACGCTGTATTTAATTTCATTCATAAAAGAGATACAACCGAAGCACGAATAAGATAAACAAATGCGTTGGCGCATGTTTTGTATTTTACTAGATTTAGCTTACGCCAAGTAATATTGTACTTTTTCTGTAATAATGTTACTTTTCTTGTGAAACCGTAAATAACAAGAGCTTATTTGGATCGTGGCACTAACTTAACATTGTAATCAATCATAGAAAAATACAGTTTATTTATTTACATCAAAATAATAATTATTCATAGTTATTTGTTGATTTAAGTTACATAAAATACAACCGGGTTCCATGCGTGAATTTAAAAATGGCAAGTCACAACTGTGTACAATAGAGTATCTCTGATGCTGCAGTTAGATGATGAATTTATTAGCGTATCTCGCAGATAGATGTAAGCAAAACTTTGTAGTTGTGTTAAATAAATTTTCAACCCTAAATGTTTTTGTTTTTAATTATAAATTAGAGTAATTATAATCCTAATCCTAACTAATATTATAAATGTGAAAGTGAGTTTGTTTGTTTATTTGTTTGTTTGTTACCTCTTCAGGCTTTATCTACTGAACCAATCTACCTGAAATTTTGCATACACATAGTTAGAAGTACGGAGAAGGACATAGAGTACCTTTTATCCCGGGTAAAGGCATTTCACGCGGACGAAAGCTACCTAGTATTTTATATAATTAACACTGTACAATTTACTAATTTAATTCATTTCTCTCTCTCATTATTAAGTACTTTTCTTCTACTGAAAGCTCAATTCGATAAAGCATTTTAGTCAAAGGCTTGTGCTTGGTCATAAATCTCTTTCTATTTATTTAATCTTCTCCGCATAAACAACTGTACATATATTTTTATAAATTTGAATATCTATAGTGATTTCCTCTCAGGAAAGACCAAATGTACTTTTTGTATCGAAAATAATAAATATTGTTCATTTTAAAACAAACACGCATCGATAAAACTTTCCCTGTCTTTACGAATGTTGGGTCATGATTACTGTCATAACACACATTCTAGCACAGTTTACACTATTTACCTCAACGCTGTAATCAACATACATTGCGCGATTTGTTTAAAATTCATATTTATCGTATCGGTGTAAGAGATAGATGTAACCAAAATTCACCGATATAGTTGTCGAACACGTGACCTACGCAAGTGTGTCAACCACGTTTTGTTTGTAGCTGTTGACGGTGCATACGAAAGAGTTTTAAGTAGAAAGAAAGTATTTTGTTTCTGAGGTTTGAAAATGTCACTTAAAATTAGTGATACGTCACTATCACGTTCAAGTGTGGGTAATGTAAGCAGGACAGGTTTACAAATAACAAGTTTTATTTGTGTACTGTTACTTAGTTGGTTAATCTCATTAAATAATTCTTGAGGAGTTCAACGGTAGTAACGATAATATTGTTAAGTTCAAAATAATGAGCGATATATATATCCTATATAGAAGAGCTATCATTAGCTATGCTCCTGTGGGTGTGTCTTTACGTTAACGTATTATTTATTATAATAGTCATTAATGTCCCAGTACTGGGCAAAGGCCTTTCTCTCCCTCTTCCAAGACTCCCGATCCAAGGCTATATCGCGCCACCCTTTATCAAACCTGTTCAATTCGTCGCACCAGCGCATCCGTGGTCGACTCGGTCGCCTCCTGCCATGAGGAGGAATCCAGTCTGTCACTCGTTGGGCCCATTGGTCTGGAGACATTCTGATAACGTGCCCCGCCCAGACCCATTTTAACTTTGCTGCGTCAACGTAGGATTATAAATTTATATAATATATGCTAGAGTAGAATCAACCAACAACGACAATTTTTTTTTAAATTATTTTTTTATATTTGTGGCCTTCCAGCTACAGGCGTACCGCGAGTCTAGCTACTCTACACCACCGTAAATAACCTATACCAATATGATTCAACGCAAGTACTTATTTCTTCCATGTTCAACGCTGACTGTGGAACCGTTGAAAGTAGAAACTTGAATTTTTGCAGAGGTTCTATTCTATTGCGTTACTAGAAAGAAATTTTGGAAATTCCTCTCCTAAGAAAGTTAAACGGGTGAACAACGAAATTCACGCGGACGAAATTGCAGGCAAAAGCTGGTACATATTTATGTTATCACACCTATTTTCTTGCGTGTTAGACAGGCTCTTTGGATATATCTTCCAATCACGGCGTTTTACAATAACAATGTTTAACAATAAACTTCGTTTTTTCTTAATTGTCCTATTATGTAAACAATCTTCACAATACTTTTTTTTAATTTTGTTGAAAAGAAATCAAATATTAGTTCAAACCTAAACATTCTAAAGTAAAACATTTATTAACCACGAAAGTAATTTCCTAAAAAGTCTATTTTGATTTATATTGTATTAAAATCATAAAAAGACATGGTAAGACTGTTTAAATAATAGGACAATTATGAAAATATGGACTTTGGACGCTATGCCTCATGCGACCTCTTCGTCGTCGAAGGATTTATGAACGTTACTATATCTCAAACATTGTCAATACCAATGTCGAAGTACGTTAGTTCTAAAGTATTCAATGTCAAAGTAACAATGGGCAGTCTATTTTAAAAGAAACCTGAGGCAAAGAAAGCAGTTATCTGTGGACAAGTGATGTCGTTCCGTTAGCATGCGTGGGCGACACCGGTACTGCCCCATCCATCTCGGCGTGGTTCATTAAACCCGAACCGCTTTTAATTCCACATTAAAGGATCTCAGAAAGGTAATGAATGAATGAATGAAATAATATTTATTCAAGTAACCATGATTCATAATATAAGTAAACTTATGCTATGCTAGTAGGTAGGAATTATTTAGAAAATTTATTGCGGAAATTGATTATTTATTTACTAGCTGTTGCCCGCGGCTTCGCCCGCGTGAGTTTCGCTTAGACGAAAAGTCTTTGTGTTCCAAACTGTTTCAGATGTTTCGGATCTTCGATTTTTATACGTCTACAGAAAATGCTCATCAGATTATTCAAGTCTTGCTAAGGCGCCATTTCCATATATGTTATAGTGTAGCTGGTCTCTTGGAGTTATTCATCAGATGTTCCTGATCTTCAATTTTTATACGTCAGCAGAAAATGCTCATCAGGTTGAACGACTTTTGTTAAGGCACCATATCCATATTTCTTATAGTTTAGCTGTTCTGCTATGGTTCTTCATCAGGTGTTCCAGTTTTCAAAATCAATTATAGCCTATATGTTGCCCAGGCTTAATTTATTTTAATTCAAATCCGTCCAGTAGTTTTTGCGTGAAACGCGTACATACATACAGACAGACAGACTGACAGACAGACAGACAGACAAGAAATTCCAAAAAATTTTTTTTGCTTTCTATTGTTCTTTTTAAGTGTCCCTCTATCCATTTTAGTCAAAAGTACTAAATGTACAGATAAAATATTTTTACTGTTTTATTATATGTATAGATTTGTAATGCGCACCAAGTTCATGTTTCAGAAAACAAATTCCATTTAACTAGAAATGTATTTTTTCATCATCTAAACATCAAAATGTGTATAGGTAATCAATTTTAAACTTATGCGGATGTGATGATAAATCTTAAATGGTTGAACGAAAGAAACATACCTATCAGCGATAGACACTTTAAAAATAGAGTGTTATATCAATCAATATAGTTGAACATAATTATAACAGAAAATATTAACAAAAACTCAACATTGCATTAACTACATATTATAGATACACTCACACAAAGTTGTAACTCTAAGTGATATAGTATGTATACTATCCTGCAGGCCTACCATGAACTCTTATTGCCTAAATTGAACTGGGGCTCTATTTTTGAAAGCGTGACATAACTAATAGACTATAATGTCGCGCATAATATGAGCGGAAATTGTGTCTCGTATTATTTTCTTATCACTTTCAACAAAATTGTGAGAGTTCAAAAATATACAGAATAATTGATCAAATGATTTTTCATTAGACATCAATTATTCTGTATATTTTTGAAATAACTCGTCTAACAATTTTTTTAAAAGTGATACCTATGAAAATAATGCGAGACACAATTTCTGCTCATATTATGCGCGACATTATAGTCTATTAGTTTTCATTGGTATGTCACGCTTTCAAAAATAGGGCCCCAGTTCAATTTAGGTCCTAAACTGAATCGCAATAAGAGTAGTGAATAAGTACTGAACTACTTAGATAGATTTATAATGGATTAATGGGTGAGCGATAAGGGGGCGTATAAACATTTTGATAGAGCTGAAGTTTTTAATAAAAAAATCTTCCTTTCAACAACAGATTCACAAAAACATGTTATTTTAATCATACATGATTGTGCAGAGCAACTACGCTCTGCTGCCAGAAAATGTGGCAGAGAGAATCCGGACAAACGAAGCGGCGGGAAGAATTCTGTACCGGAACTTCACCGGGAAAAAACCACCGGTAAAATTAAGTACCGGGAAAAAATCTCCACGCGGCACCACGTTTGCCCGACTAAAACCTAACTAACTTAACGCAGTCTGCTACCACCGTAGCTTATGAAGGGAGCTACAGGGCCCTGTATGATAACCTAACCTATAAATTAACTACAATTGAACACTTACCAAATTAAATCTTCTTTCTCTTCGGATCCAAACTTGAGTGTCTTCGGGAAGGGGGAATTCCTAATCACCCTACCTAACCCTTGAGATCTCAATTCCCCAGGACAACTAAATAGATTTCTTCCCGTAGTTTCACTCGGGAACAGTCAGATGTGAACAGCCAGCCACGTTTCACCTCTCACAAGAAAAAGTCACAATAACAGAGTTTTTCACAAACACAAATTCAATAGTTATTTAACAAACAGGAGATTCACAATTATCACTCAAACTAAACAACAAGCAAAAGACGCGAGACCGCTCCGCGTATTAAAATCAAACCGATATCGCCCTGGACAATGCAATGGCGACGCCATTCACGCTAGCAGTGTGAAAACCCCGAACGCCCTCTGGCGGCAGCAATGCGAAACGCCTGCGTTTAGTTTTACCCAATATATTACAAACATCCCCCGTCCCGGTCTGAGAAGCAGACCGCTAGCTTACTCTACGGGAAGGCGGGCGAGAGAGGTCACACCTCTCCTTAAAATCGAACCGTCGACCAACACCTCAGCCACACGCGGAGTGCCATCTCCGCCAAGAATCAAACGTAATATGCGAGCTCGTCGCCAAAGCAATGAGGGCAAATTTGCCTCTTTTAACAATACTAAATCACCCTCCCTGGGAGGCTCAGTCCTGTCTGTCCACTTCACTCTTTGCTGCAGCAAATGCAAATATTCAAGCGACCAGCGACGCCAAAAGTCCTGGCTCATTTGCTGCAACATTTGAAAACGCGACAACCGATATACGCGTTCATCCTTCCACGGGTATTCGGGCAGGGCATTCAACGGCCCTCCCACCAAAAAATGACCAGGGGTGAGAGCTTCCAAGTCATTTGGATCTGGAGATAGCGGACAGAGAGGACGAGAGTTGAGGACCGCCTCAACTTTACAAAACACTGTGGCCAGCTCTTCAAAAGTTAGAGCCGTTTCTCCGATAATGCGGCGGAGGTGGGTCTTTGCGGATTTCACAGCCGCTTCAAAAATCCCTCCCCAATGGGGGCAACTTGGGGACTAAACTTCCAGGTTATTCCCCTTTGGGCAGCAATTTGACTTAAACTAGTACAATTTTTATCAATAAACACAGAAACATCCTTAAGATAATTTACAGTTCCTTTATAGTTTGTGCCATTGTCAGACCTAATAAGGGAAGGTAGACCTCGACGCGAAACAAAGCGATCCAACGCGGCGACGAAGGCCTCCGTAGTCAGAGCCGATACCACCTCCAAATGGACAGCCTTGGTGGCCAAACAAACAAATACACACAAATAGCCCTTCACAATACGGGCATTACGAAAGGGAGAAGCCTTGATCGAAAAGGGACCGGCAAAATCGGTTCCAACGCCGTCAAACGGTCTCGAAGGTCGGATTCGATCAGCGGGCAAATCACCCATCTGTGGTTGCATCGTGGATGCCTTCAACCTATAACATGCAATACATCGAAACAGAACACTACGGATTGCTCTTCGGGCTGACAAAATCCAAAACTCGCGTTGCAAGATAGCCAACAAAGCATTGCACCCAGCATGGGCGTTACGAATGTGTCGATCAGACACCAAAAGCTGCACCAAGGGTCCGCCCTTGGGCAACAACAGAGGATGGCGAGTCTCATATGGAAGATCCGCCTTCCGGAGCCTGCCTCCAACCCGAAGAAGCCCATCCGAGTCGATGTACGGGTTCAAACGAGCGACCGCGCCCTTCAACTTAGCGCGTGAGTCGCGCAAGATACGAAGCTCTGACTCAAACCGTCCGGTCTGCACGACACGGACCCAATGCAACAATGCGCTCCGGCGCTCTTCTGCACCTGCAATCGGCTCCAACCGCTTTGCCTGTGGGTTTCTACAATTATGTATGAAACGCTTAATCCAACTGGTAACACCCAGAAGCTTATCCAAGCTGCTATACCGAGCAAGTAGCCAATCCGGCTCCGACGTCGTCTCAGCGACTACAGCATGTACACGGAGCCCAGTCAAACTCAAAGAAGTAACATCTGTCTGACAGACAGGCCAAGATGTTTCTGATCCCATCAGCCACTCTGGACCCCACCAGAGCGGGTGTGACACCAATTCTGGTGCCGTACAACCTCGGGAAGCACAGTCCGCTGGGTTAAGCTCTCCCGGCACATGTCTCCATGTTATATCAATTCCAATATTTTGAATTTGGGAAACCCTGTTTCCAACAAAAACCTCCAAGGTATGTGGGGCCGCGCGCAACCATGCAAGCGCGACCTGGCTATCCGACCAGGCGAAGATGTCCCGTATCTCGACCGTGGCCGCCAGCTCACTGGCAACGTGATGCAACAATTTAGAGAGAAGGTGAGCTCCACTCAACTCAAGCTTGGGAATAGTCAGCCTAGTCCTGATGGGGGCGACCTTGCTCTTCCCTAACAAAAGCGAGACATTGACCCGGCCATCGGCGTCAACTGTCCGCATATAGACTGACGCGGCGTAGCCTCGCTCCGACGCGTCACAAAAGCCATGCAGGCTGGCTCGATATTTCCCGGGGGCAATATTCGACGAGGCAAGGCAATCCGATTGACTTCCTTAATCGATGAAAACAACTCGAGCCAATCATCCAATGGAGGACCAAACAGCGGCTCGTCCCACGAGACGCCCAAAGTCCAAAGTCTCTGAAGAAGACACTTCGCAGAGAATATCACTGGACTGATCCAACCGCTTGGATCAAACATACGGGCTATTACGGACAACACCGTTCTCTTAGTCCAGACCTTTGGTATTTCCAAGTCCACTTGGAATGTAAAAATATCGGTTAGCGGCTGGTACTGCATGCCCAGCACCGCTATCCTGTTGGGATCATCCACATCCTCAAACAGGTGAGGGTTCTGTTGGTGATCCTCCGGGATCCCTTCTAGAACTTTAGGCTCATTAGACAACCACTTACGTAGCTCGTAGCCACCTGTCTTCAATATTTCAATCAATTCATCCCGCAGTAGGAGGGCCTCCTCAATACTTTGGGCTCCGGTGCACACGTCATCAACATACAAGTCACGTGACAGCACGGAAGCCCCACGGGGAAAGCGGATCCGTTCCCGCTCTGCCAATTCAAGCAATGATCTGATGGCGATATAGGGACTAGATTTCAAACCATACGTGTTTGTGTTGAGTTCATACACCGTCACAGGATCCTCAGGGCGCTCACGCCAGAGTATCAACTGGAATCGCCTGTCCTCAGGATGTATGACTGTCTGGCGGAACATCATCCGGATGTCCGCACCAAAAACCACTTGATGTCTTCTAAAGTTCAAGATGATGTCAATTATGTCCCTATGCAATTTGGGACCCGAATGCAAACACAGATTCAACGAAACCCCGTTCGAAGTGGGTGCGGACCCATCAAAGACAGTCCGCAACTTGCCCGTTGAGGCCTTCACCACCGCGTGGTGGGGCAAAAAATAATGCTCAGTTGAGCTCCAATCAACTCGAGCCGGAGACATGTGACCCAAATCCTCGTACTCGCGCATAAATTCAATATATTTATCGCGAAGTACGTGGTCACGCTGCATGCGTCGCTCCATGGACAGCAGTCGTTTCTCCGCAAGCGCCCTACTTTGCCCTAGGCTAGGACGAGAGGCAACAAAGGGTAACCTAGTTACAAACCGACCGGAGGGCAACCTCTCCGTGGTTGATCGAAAAAGGGCTTCGCACTCAGCGTGTTCCGGATCCATCCTGGAACTCATAGGTGGCTCCTCCACCTCCCAAAACCTTTGCATGGTCTTGGCCAAGGACGCAGATGCGACAACCGGTGGCTCCTCCGCGGTGCCATTATCAAACACAGGGCCCATCAGGGCAAAACCGAAAATCGTAGACACTGCCATCAGTGAAGACGAACCCAGAGCCTTCTGTGTACCCAACAAAATCCAACCCAATACGTCCGAGCCCAGGAGCAAGTCCACTGGGCCGGGATGAAAGACAAAGGGGTCGGCCAAATCCAGACCCGAAACCAAAGACAACACACCCGGCGGTATGTCTGTCGAGGGTGCCAACCCGCAATGGTATCCATTACCATAGCCGAAGTCGTGATCCTCATTGTGGAGGACTTCAGCGAAGAAAAGGTGACAAGTGTCTGGCCCGTCAGACACTTCACTTGTATGCCACCAACTCCAAGAAGTGGCACAGGCGAGTCTTCCACGACTAAACCTAACTGGCGTGCCACTCGAGTGGTAACCAAACTGCTTTGAGCCCCTGAGTCCAACAGAGCTCTCAAATTAATGGCTTCCCCTACGACCCCATACGCGGACCACCGCGGTAGGGAGCAGAACCGTCCGCGGCTCTGTCCCAGCAAGGGAGCAAGCTAGTTACGGGCTCCCCACTCTCTCCAAACCAGGGGCGCGCCACTGACCCGGATAATATGGCGGGCGAGTGCACATCCCCATCTGAGTGGGGGCATAACCCGCGGCCCGGCCATACATATGGTACGGCGGGTGGTACTCCAGCCGTGGGTACTCGTGCAGCGGCGGAGAAAACCGCTGCGGCTGCATGTGGTGGGTAGTGGTAACCCGCGTGGAGGGGGGTGTCCCCACTCTCACGTCCGATCTAGGGCCCCCGCCCATGGGGGCCCTATCCGGGGCCTGGCCAGCTACATACTGGCCATGACCTTGGGGCGCGTGGTCCCGGTCCGCCAAGACCCGCGCAGGTACGCGACCCCCTCCCGAGGGGGTGCGACGAGCGAAGCCGCGTCCTCCGTCCGGTGGTGGAGGGCTTCGCGCAGGAGCGCCCCCGCCCATAGGGGACCCCTGCCTCAACATCCGGGTGCCATCCCCGTTGCGGTTCATGCAAAGCATCGCGTGGTGCCGCCCACGGCATGCACTGCATGGTATGGCACTGGGACAGTCACGTGCATAGTGACCGCCCAAACAATAAAAGCAAAGTTCATGCCGCTTTGCCATGCGGCGCCTATCTTGTACTGGCAGTCTCTGCCAGTCCCTGCATTGCAGCAGGCTGTGGCCCATCCGGCCACATTGCAGGCAGTCCGCGTCCCCCGCGACTGCTGCCGTGTGTGCAACCCGCACACCAGCTCCACGCGGTGGCGGTTGCCGTCCCTGTGGGGGCTTCCCTCGCCATGAGGGTTCCAAGGGCCTACGTTCAGGCGCTCTGGATGGCGCTGAGTCCGTCATGGTATTCTCAGCAGCCCGTGCCTCAAACTCCAAAAACTTCACCAAGTCAGTGAATGTTGGTAGGGTGGTGCTATCCCGCTCCGCATTTTCGCGCTCAAACCGCGAGCGGATGTCATTGGGCAATTTGCCCAATACAATGTGCACCAACAAAAAAGACCATTGGTCCACCGGCAGCCCCAGTGTGCGGAGCGCGTTACAGGCCACTGTAACGGGCGTGAGCAACTGCAGGCGCAACTGTGCCCTGTTGGCCACCTTGGGCAGGGCCATCAACTGTGCGGCGTGCGCATCCGCTAACAAACGTAAGTTTTGGTAGCGGGAGTTCAATAACTCCCAAGCCGTATCGTACTGGTCGTCCTCCACCCGGAGGTGCTGGATGAGCGACCGCGCTTCATCCTCAAGAGTGGAGAGGAGGTAGGCCATTTTCTGGGCCTTCGACAAATCCTGTCGTGCTACGACCAGGGACTCAAACATATTTTTATATGCTACCCACTCCTCCATCCTACCCCCAAAGTGGGACAGCTGAAGGGTGGGGAGCCGACCAGTAACCGCTGGTCCTTCCTGTCTAACAGGTGTGCGAGGGGCTGGTCCGCCAGCCTGTCTCGCCCTTATTGCGGTCACCGCCTCCGCGATATCATCGTGCAGACTCAGGATCTGGTCCATGTCCGCCATGTGACCTGCGTAGGCCTCCGGGGTAAGATCGGCTTCGGTAAGCGCCGCCATGGCCGCTTCCGCGCTAATCAATCGTGAGTGGAGGTGATCCGCTCTTAGCAGTATGGCGCCCTCCCTGTCCTTCCGGGACAGGAGTCCTCCGGCCGTCACAAACCATCTCAATTCGTTGGCGAGTGTCGCCCTAGCATTGGAGGCCTTCGCCATCGCGTCAAGTCACAAACAAAAAATAACAAAAGGTAAATAAAAAACAACAAAATCAAGCAACTACACGAAGAACCGCGGTAGGTATGAGAATGGCACAAACCCGGAACGCACGGTACAAACCGCAAACAAATACAAAAAAGGTTACAAATATTCTTATACAAACAAACTAAGAAAAATCTAATAATTTTTACAAACAATTAATTATTTTTTACAAACGAACAAATAGAGGGTAGATAAACTACGCTCTGCTACCAGAAAATGTGCAGAGCAACTACGCTCTGCTGCCAGAAAATGTGGCAGAGAGAATCCGGACAAACGAAGCGGCGGGAAGAATTCTGTACCGGAACTTCACCGGGAAAAAACCACCGGTAAAATTAAGTACCGGGAAAAAATCTCCACGCGGCACCACGTTTGCCCGACTAAAACCTAACTAACTTAACGCAGTCTGCTACCACCGTAGCTTATGAAGGGAGCTACAGGGCCCTGTATGATAACCTAACCTATAAATTAA
Source organism: Ephestia elutella (assembly GCA_018467065.1). NCBI lineage: Eukaryota > Metazoa > Arthropoda > Insecta > Lepidoptera > Pyralidae > Ephestia > Ephestia elutella. The sequence continues at coordinate 7,265,912 of CM031582.1, forward strand.
CTACAATTGAACACTTACCAAATTAAATCTTCTTTCTCTTCGGATCCAAACTTGAGTGTCTTCGGGAAGGGGGAATTCCTAATCACCCTACCTAACCCTTGAGATCTCAATTCCCCAGGACAACTAAATAGATTTCTTCCCGTAGTTTCACTCGGGAACAGTCAGATGTGAACAGCCAGCCACGTTTCACCTCTCACAAGAAAAAGTCACAATAACAGAGTTTTTCACAAACACAAATTCAATAGTTATTTAACAAACAGGAGATTCACAATTATCACTCAAACTAAACAACAAGCAAAAGACGCGAGACCGCTCCGCGTATTAAAATCAAACCGATATCGCCCTGGACAATGCAATGGCGACGCCATTCACGCTAGCAGTGTGAAAACCCCGAACGCCCTCTGGCGGCAGCAATGCGAAACGCCTGCGTTTAGTTTTACCCAATATATTACAAACAATGATACATAAAGTTAAGTTGTGTAAAATGTGGTAGAAGTTCAGATTAATGTGCATTTAAGTAAACCGTTTCTTGTATTATTTATTTCCGTGTAAACTAAACTAAACTCAGTACGTTTAGTCTGAGTCACAGGTTCACCTGAATTTTTATATCTCCTTTGTTTGGCTTTGTCAATAATAAGGAACAGTTCGACCACCATTGATGATCTGACTCACGGACCTTATTGGTGTAAGAAAAACTTTCTGGATTATTGAAGTGGACTTTACAAGGAAATAACTATTAATTATTATGAGACTCTTCAAATGGATAACGAAACGAATATTAGACAAAAAGCTTTATACGAATAGGAAAATTTTACGTAGACATTTTCACAAAGCCTAAGCATTTCACTAGCTTTAAAAACAAATACAGACGCATCAGCTCATTAAGCTGCTGGTGTGTTGAAAGTAAAATAAAAATTAAATCAAGCTTATTAACATATAATTAGGTAAACACTTAAAATAAGTTTAAATAAGACATGTTATGAAGGCTAAAAAGATTCAGGAAAAACAGTAGCCAGTGAGAAAGTGCTAACGGTCTCGTGACATAAAATATGGCATAATATACTTGTTTCTTTTGTCGTCCTTGTGCGCAGGGTGGCTGAGTACCGTTAATCCTTTGGCCTGGATGTAGTCGATCTCGAGAAAACCAGCCAGTATGCCGTAGACTTTTAAAAAGTACGCGCGCCGCGTCACTTCTCCCTGCGCGCGCGCATACTCACGCATAAACAAATTACTTTTTAATTATAACTTACATGGTTATTTTAATTTCAATTGGAATTTTCAATTTGATTGTTTGAAATGGCGCGTCGGTTAGTGCTTGTGTGCGGTGAGGTTTTATTATTTTTGAGTATTTTCGTGTGATTGTGTTTTTGTATAAAAATACAAACACAAAAGTGTGATTGTGTTTTTCGGTGTACGAAGTAAATAAGTGAAATTATTTTAAATCATGTTAGAAAGTAGCAAGAAATAATATTATTTGGGTATCGACTTTATATATCTATCTATGTTGACATAATATCTTCGTAATATTACATAGATATTATAGATATTTTATGATACTTTTAATCAATTGAAGGTGTATAAGGTAGGGGATAGTACAAACAAACAAAGTACTCGTAGTTATCAAACTTAGTTCATCAGCTGGCCTAGTGCTCGTCGACCTTCGCTGCTAAACCGTGGGAAAATGACTAAGGAATTACTAGTTTGTACCATACTATGTGCTATTTGAGGCTATGCTTACTTGGCAGTATTGGGATAAAATGTACCCTGTAGGTATAATTTTGGTCCACCTTCTCGTTTACCAAATTTCATCAAAATCCGTATCATAATTGAAGCGTAATTTTATGAGATAAACCTTTAAACTTTCGCAATTCATTAACTAGTAAGATTTCACTGTGCAATTAATTTTGTTGAGATACATATACTTATTTGAAATTGATTTGAACATCTTAATTTCAAAATAAATTGTAATAAATCAGAAAATAGCTCTGTAATAAGCATAAGCTTTTCTCAATTAGAGCGTTCAAATTCAAAGCATTTTTTATCAAACATATCGGAGATATCAAATGAAGCTACAAAAGTACCTTATATTATATACGATCAAAGAGATAGCCGCTTTTATAAATGTTGTTAATTTGTAACCATGTTTTAGGAATCGGTATAACGTTGGTAAAATTGACTTAATACGAGTATCAATAAATAAAATATCACTAAAAATAATTAAAAGAAACTAGGTATTAAAATAAGGTTATAAGTTAATTAAAAACGGTGCTGAACCCCAGGAAACTCACAAATTTAAATAAACAATTTTGTTAGAAAAGTAAACATTGATATCAGCAGTGTTATGATAAACTTTTTTTTAAGTGATGTGACCTTAGAACACTGATATAGACGCATCAGCTGAGTCTACCTGTCTATTATCGAATATATAAATATGGATTTTTTAGTAAATTCGTTATAAACAAATAAACTTAAAAAATAGATTATGAGTCTATACAGATTACTTCAGAGCTCTCTTTTCTGCACGCAATGCTATGCCTCAAACCAGAATCAAGTTTACGGAACACCCGGGCACTAAATGCGCTCGCACTTGTCCGAGTTTTACAAATTAAAATTGTCTAACATAGGGCCGATTACAGCCTCGTCTGATGACATCAATTGGAGAGAAATTGGTTCGCCGAAGCCTCGCAACGCCCTGTAAAGAGCAATCAATTATGAGAAGCCAAAGCTTGACGAAATGTCGCCGCAAATTAAAGAATCGTTCAAGTTAACGATCTTAGTACAGTCGACAGCACATCTACCTTGGCAAATTCTTTGGAAATTCACTGCTATTACCACAGCATAGATGTCGCTGCAAGGCACCTGTATGTGTATGTTGACTGTACCAACTCTTAAGGCGGTTCTTCACTGTGGCGCCCACATTTGGAATTAATTATTTATTATTAAAATTCTGTTAGTAAATTATGTTAGTAATTCTATAGAACCGATAGACGTAATAACCTAAAAGATACCTGACTACTTTAATTATGAATAACTACGAGTATATATTATATGTTATAAGGATTAATTACTGTAATTACACAAATTGACCTAGCCCTACTTTAAGATTCCATATGCTATGCATTTATACTCGTATATTAGCACAATCACATCATATTTGAACAGTTCAGATCAAAATAATATTTAAAAAAATACAAAAGCGGATACACAGTAAAATAACATAATAACAACAGTTTCTCGAAAAAAATAGTATTTATTTTATTATATACTTGGACATTCATATCGGAAGTAATTTAAATGAACTTGGAATGTTAAAAACGTAATGAAAGCACGAGTTTCGGAATAGCTATCTATAATAAATAAATACTCGTTGCTATACTAAATGTATATTCACTAACTTATCGTATATTCATTAACTTGTCTAGTTACCTGTAGCGCAGGTCTCTTTGGAGACCTATTTCAGGAACTAGTCTCTTCACAGTCTACGAATGTATCCTAGTTCACTAGTTGTATTATTGATACATTAGCCCTAAGCACATTTTTTGTGAAGAGGAAATAAAAGTTTTATTTATCGTTTGTTTATTTCCAGGTATTTTGCTGTTATTAGGAACCGTTTGCAAAGCAAACAAAGATTATGATAAGTACGTGAATTTAATAAATAATAATTAGTTGATAATATGAGCATTAGAATAGGTAATGTGTTGCTTACTTTTACTTTTTATAAGTATGTATAGTTTTGATAAATTTTAAATAAGTATAGGCTGCTTCTGGGTAAGCTCGCTACATCGTAGACCTTATCTCTGCCCTTGGGCAAGATTGTGGTCAAGAGCGAACCCATCTTTAATTTTAAAAAAAGTATTCGTTAATCTACATATGTGACTTTAAAATCATCATGGTATTTGTCAGAGACTCTGACAAATGCCATGATGATACATTTAAACTGATTGGGTACTATTAGAGTTACTCAGAGGTACTCAGAGGTACCCAATAAGTTTAAATTTATCTTCTATTGCATTGATATCCGTTATATCAGATCCGTTCCATATGTTATTTTATTTACTTACCCCTAACTGCAGCCACAAAATATATTTAAAACCGTTTAGAAAAAAGTAAGTGCTTACTTTTTTAAAATACATTTTTTCAGCCAGCATATTAAACTTTTTTTTTGTTCCAGCCATACGCTTATCAGACTCAAACCTTATAATGAAGAGCAAGCACTGGTGGCTAATTCTATTAATGATACTGAAATAGAAGTGCTGAAGATAAGCAGAGGACTGAACGATACAATTGATTTGCTTGTTCCTCCTAGCCGCCTAAACTTTACCAGGTCGTTTGCAAACCTCAATAATTTGGGATTCGAAGTCAAGCAGGAATACTATGGCAGGTCTGTGTTATAAGTACAATTTATTACGTACTAGCTTTCGCCCGCGGCTTCGCCCGCGTGAATTTCCCACGGGAACAGTGCTTTTTCCCGCGATGAAAGGTACCCTATGTCCTTCTCCGTACTTCCAGCTATGTGTATGCGAAATTTTAGGAAGATTGGTTCAGTAGATAAAGCGTGAAGAGGTAACAAACAAACAAACCAACAAACAAACTCACTTTCGCATTTATAATATTAGTTAGGTCTAGTTAGGATAAAGTTTGGTGTATCGGGCGGGAATAACAGCGAATAAATAAAATAATAAAATAAATATTCGGACACAGATAATGTTATAAAAGTAATATATTTTTTAAAATTATTGCACAGAAATCATTGTAGTGTTTCGAAAAATTTCCGTGTGATTTTCAATTGTTTTTCTTAAAAAGTTTTTATTTTAGTTTTACAAATAGATACGTACATAGACTACAATCTAGATGATATTTCATACCCTAAGGGTTTCCAACTTCGCAGTTTTAAATTTTCCCGCATATGAGTAATAAGTAACAATACCTAATTAGTTGACCGAGCGAGCGCAGCGAGCGAAGCGTCTCAGTTTCCACTATAGCCGAAAATTCTTTTGTCTGTCCGGATGTTATCGCCTACAGGTCGCATTTCTGAACCGATTCTTATGAAATTTTGTGAGCAGGTTCGTTAATTTTATAGAATTTTTTAGTCGAGCCAGTTTTTCGAAATTTTATAAAATGGCGATAATATATAAAAAAAACCTTATATCTCAGCTATTTAAAAAAAAAAACAAAAATGTCATTAGACATTTTTGTTATCCTTATTAAGACGCAACTTTTTTGTATGAACAAGATAGTGAAATTTAATAAAACCGCTATAAATCCATATATTAAATTATTATACGATAGTTCACAAAAAAATCAATAGATGGCGCAGCAAAGCTTTTAATACTCGCAAATTCATTTAAGAGTGACTTGTTTTATTGATTAAAATGAGATTGTTTGAATTGCGTGTATTTTTTTTTAAACTGAGTGCGTTTGACCTCTATCTTGCCTGATGAGAAGCATAGATAAGATCTAGGGTGGTACACGCAAACTGAAAAAAAAAACTCAAGTATTTATTTGGTTAATGGTATTGTATTGTGGATTGCTTTGCTTGGTGGAATTATCTTGAACACTTGAAATAAATCTGATATCAAAAAACTTCATTGTATGATTAGAATCCTATTAAAAAAAGTAATATATACGTATATGTATATAATAGATTCGATTTCAAATTGAACTTTCTTTTTTGAACTTTAATTTTGTTGCGCAAATTACCATACATACCTATAACCAATAGGTCAAACCATGCATTTCTGACGACTGACGACCTCCGTGGCCTAACGGTCATCACGCCAGACGGCCACACCAGAGGTCCCGGGTTCGATCCCCGGTCGGGTCAAGATAGAAAATAATCTTTTTCAGATTGACGTGGGTTTTGGATATTTATCTATACATATATGTATTTGTTATAAAATATAGTATTGTTAAATTAGCATCCCGTAAAGTCTTGAACTTACTCAATCTGTGTGATTTGTCCGTATATATTTATTAATATTATTTATAATATTTCGAGGCGGAAAAGGCAGGTCTCAGTCAATTTTTTTGTGGTATTGACCAACCACAAGAACTTTTTACTTTCTTTCCAGCATTGGTAGGTTGGTTTCAAAACTCTTAACGGTAAAATATCGGTTATTTCGTGGAAGGGCTCGCGAGGTCTACTGTTCTCACAGAACCACTAGTAGTAAAAACGGTATCTATCTCAGCCGAAAGACGTCCACTGCTGGACAAAGGCCTCCCCCAAGGATTTCCACAACGGTATACTCTAAATAAAATAAGAAAAATAATACAGTCAACAAACATATCTACAATATGCAAAGTAACTGCAAATAAGTACAATATAATCAGAACATAATATATGTAATTGATAATAATGTAACTTCACGCTTTTCAGATGCATTTTATATCGATATTAATCAATCAGTCGGTCGATCTTAAAATGATCAGGATTTTTTATGATGTGTATCGAATCAATTTTAGCAATGTTTTAGATACACAACGTAATACTGGAAAGTAGTTTAATTCTTTGGTAATAAAAAACAGCCAACATTTTTGTTACCAGATATCTAACTTAAGTACCTTTACATTTTTAACACTGGACGTCAAAGTAGACCGATTTTGTTTTATTATACCTAGAACTAGCTTGTCCCCGGGTTCGCCAGCGTGAATTTAGTTTATTACCCATTTTACTCAATTTTAAATTTCCTGAATTCCTCCCCTAGCGCTCACCTACGCTGTATAAAAAACCTCTCAGCAAAACTCCAAGTTTCTACGTTCAGTGATTTCGTTCTTGCATTGATATATCAATACTTAGTCAGTCAGTCAGCGTCTAATTGTATTAATATGGAAGATAAATATATAGATACTAGCTTTTGCCCGCGGCTTTGCCCGAGTGAACTTTCCACGGGAACAGTGCTTTTTCCGGGGATGAAAGGTACCCTTTGTCCTTCTCCGTACTTCTAACTATGTGTATGCAAAATTTCAGGAAGATTGGTTCAGTAGATAAAGCGTGAAGGTAACAAATAAATAAACAAACAAACTCACTTTCGCATTTATAATATACATACATATATACATAGAATCACGTCTTTATCCCTTACGGGGTAGACAGAGCCAAGAGTCGTGAGACTCGAAGGCCACGCTTAGCTGAATAGTGGGCTCTTATAATATTGATTAGGAATATATAGTAGCTGGCTATATGTTTTAAACTTAGTTGTAGTGTTTATTTAACTATTGTTTCGTTTGTAGAAGTATTCCAGAAACGGGTCCCCCCGAGTTGGACGATGGCAAACGGCCGATGCGCACAGCCAGGCGCAGCTACCAGAGGTCTTTCAACCTTTACGGGTACAACTCGTATGCGGCTGTAAGTATGCTTAGGCTACATTTTTACAGAAGCTGAGCTGTGCGGTGCTGTGCAGAGATGTATAAAATTTACCAATCATATTGTTTAAAATACACAATGAGGAATATTATTGGTCAATTTTTACACATCTCTGCACAGCACTGCGCAGCTTAGCTTCTGTGGAAACGGATGCGGATGTTTAGATTCATTATCGTCGAAAAAAAATATTACATAGTAATAAAATACCTCGCGCAGAAAGAAGTTGAAAAAAGTAGAGAATTAGAATTTCATTTTATGCGTAAATTTATACGAATTTTAGAGTCTAGTCCCTTAAATAGGTAGAGCTCTAAAATCCATAAACACATACACATCAGCTTTTACCCCCGGCTCGCCCACGTAAATTTGGTTTTTACAATTTTCACCAATTTCCAAAATATCTTTATTAGTGCCCACTTACGCTATATAAAATCTTTGCAAAATTTCAAGTTCGTCTCTGCGTTGATACAACCAATAGTCAGTCAGCGTAGAATTAAGATAAAATATGACGGAAAAGTTATTTGTCAATTGACTTCAGTAATGTAGTCTCATGACTCTTGGCTCTACCTGCCTCGTAAGGGATAAAGACGTGATACTGTATCTCAGTAATGTTACCAGATACTAGGCTTCGTCGACAAAATGGCGTGGCGGCGGCAAGATCTGGTCCAGTTGGAAGATATGGGTAGCAGCTACGAGGGTCGCCGGATGAAGCTGGTGAAGATATCTGCGAACCCTGACGCCGGGAACCCCATCATTTTCATCGATGCTGGTATTGCCATTTTATTCATTTAAGAAACATTTGATTAACCGACTTTACGAACATTATAAATCAAATAAATATACTCTTATACCGACTAATCACACAGTGAGTTAGCCCCAAAGTTAGTTCGAGACTAATGTTATGGGATACTAACTCAACGATATTTTATAACAAATACTTAATAGATAAACGTCCAAGACCCAGGTCAATTTGAATAAGATCATTTACCATCTTGACCCGACCGGGGATCGAACCCGGGACCTCCGGTGTGACAGTCCGGCGTGATGGCCGTTGGGTCATATAGGTCGTCAAAAGTTATTTGAGAATCAACATTCTACGCAGAACAAGGTTTCAACTCAATGCTAAAACCCGTGGCTAAAAATGCGTATACTAACATAATAATACAAACTTAATTTTTCTTTTTCATAAATTGCTTACGTTTGGCCATAACCGATTAATCTGAATACCGAGAAAAGAATAGATACAAAAAAAGACGGAAAGCGAAGCTTAGGACATCCGGCTGCTGGGTTGGTACGTAAGGAGTATAGTGCTGGCAAGAAATGGATTGCAATCGCCCAGGATAGATAAGTTTGGCGTAGACAGAGGGAGGCTTATACCCAGCAGTAAGTAGGAGAAAGCTGAGCCTTTATTCACAGAGCATAACAGTTACGATACAAAAACACTTACTAAATAACTTGTTGATAGGTATACATGCCCGAGAATGGGTAGCGCCGGCCATGGCTCTCTACCTTATCCACCGGCTGAGCAACGACCCAGGAGCTAAGAACAATGAACTGGATGGAGTCGACTGGTACATCCTGCCCCTTGTCAACCCTGATGGATATGAGTACTCACGATCTAGTAAATTTGTAAGTCTTGTGCGATTTATCAACTACGTCACTAACCAATACCGATTTGGACGGTATTCTATAGATAGGTTCCCTGTTCTTAATATGTACCCGAAATTGACACTCATATCAATACTTCAAACAAATTCTAGTTAGAGGAAAATAAATAGATTTGATAGTGAACATATTTTATTACTAACTGTGCCACGCGGCTTCACTACCGTGGGAATTACGGGATTCAAAAATTAAATTCCATGATTAAAAAATTCTACAGGCAATCGTCTTATTTTTCGGGCAGTTCCAGACTTGGGCACGTTCAAACAAACTAAGCAGTTGCTAATATAATAAAGGTATATTAGACCTTTATTAGATTAGAAAAGACTGATGTAGATTATATAGATTAAGATATTTGATTTCATCTACGCAGGATGTTCTGCAATAATTCAAATGGCCAATCCATTTAGCCGAAGAATTGATTATCAAATCATACTTTCACATTACACAATATTAGTTAGCAAGTACGTCTAATCTAACTACTTGAGCGAGACCTGTAATCAATTTCAACTCGTGCGCATGAATTTCCCATGCACGCTTGTTATCTTAATTGCTAAGAATAAGTGCATAATTCTCACTTATTTTCAGAATCGTTTGTGGAGGAAAACGAGATCAGCTAATGCATTCTCCTGCTTCGGTGTCGATGGCAACAGGAACTATGGGTTCAAGTGGGCTGTCAGCGGAGTTTCCAAGAATCCTTGTGACGCCGAAACCTATGCTGGGCCGAAACCATTCTCCGAGCCAGAAACAAAAATTGTTCGCAACATCATGATGAAAAACGCTAAACGAATGAAACTATACGTCTCGTTGCACTCTTACGGCAATTACCTCGTCTATCCGTGGGGTTACACTGGAGATTTCTTGCCGAAAACGTGGCCTAAACTAGATGCTTTAGCGAAGTCAGTATCAAAGGCGGTGGAGGCCGCTGGTGGAAGGCCATTCAAGGTTTTAAGCGCTGGGAAGTGGTACCCGGCGGCCGGGGGAAGCGACGACTTTGCCTTTGGAGTTGCGGGGGTTCCCTACTCATACACCATGGAGCTGACTGATGGACACGAGTTCACGTACCCCGAAGCCCTGCTCAAGACAACTCTTCCACAATTCTACGAAGGGTTCAAAGCTTTTGGAGTGAATATAAAGAACGAGTTCAATGCGTGATGCCTGATGCCAGATTTGATTTAGAATATTATTTGTATATATATAATTCAATTGTTAAATCGATACAGCGATTTTTAAGTAAAATTGAGTAATACATTTTATTGTATTATATATTTTATTGTTTTATTTCATGTGTTGTATTTGAATTTATATTTGGAAATACGAAAAATATTCATTTCTAGTTACAGTTAAAGACAAGTAAAACTAGCCAGTTATGAAGTTTTGTTTTCTGTTATTTTCAGTTAATGGTAAGGTTTCTAGACAGGCATAGTACACATTGAGTAAAGATTGACTGAGTATAAGTTATTGTCTATTTTTAGTAGAGGTACTAGCTTTTCAATATAAGTAAGCCGTGGAATTTGAACAAAACCCATGGCCAACACTTGAGCATAGATTCCTGATCACAGATTCCTTATTGTTTAGCATTACTAAAAGTCAATAACATTTTTAATGTGTTTTAGTGTTTATATATAACAGCGATGCTATATCCTGTGGGTAAGTACATATATACCGTAACTCCTGGCATTCCTCATTTATCTAATTTATCAGGATTTCTCATCAAGAGGGGTCAAGTCTTCTCAAAATGAAAAATAGAAATTAACTAAACAGTAAGCGACATGTGATAATTGAAAAGACCGTGTCATGCGTGTAAATAGGATTTATGAATATAATTTTTAGGGTTCCGAAGTAAACAAGGAACCCTTATAGTTTCGTCATGTCTGTCCGTCTGTTCGCGGCTTAGCTCAGAGACTACTACTAGAAAACTGTAATTTGGTATAGATATATACATATTTATTACGCGGAGTTAACTGTAGAATAAAATTAGGAAAACAATTTTTTTTAAGGGGCCTCCCTTATACCTAAAGTGGGAATGTTTTTTTTTCTTTCGATTATACCATCGGGTATCATTTGATAGGTATTTTAAAAATATTATGAGTATGCGAAGACCATTTTTTGTTTTAGGATCCGTTTACAAAATATTTTATTTTAAAATGCAAAATTTTGTCAAGTAGTTTGAGTCAAGTATCCCCCCCCCTCGAACAGAATGTGAGGAATGGTGGCGGGTGGACACAGGAAAAAAAATATAATAACTAGCAAATATAATGATTTTAAACGAAAAATATTCGTAGGAACAATTTTCATTCTTATGATGGTACAAACTTAGGTTATTTTCATTAGTTATATAAAACTGGAAGTAAATATAAGTTCATGTGTCCGCATTTCAACAATTTCAACCTTCGGAACCCTACATTGCGCGTGGCCCGACAATCACTTGACCAATTATTTTAAATTCCTTGCAGTTGCAAAGCTGTTCGGGAAAGTTACGAAAAGATGATAAATGAGTTAAAAGAAGAAGGAGAAGTGGAATGCGTTTCAGAGGCTTCTATTGGATCTAGCACGGTATATTTTAAATATTCAATTAAATATTTTTTTTTTGCAACATGGGAGCTTCTGTAACCAATACATTTTTTTCCTTTGAATAATCGCTGGTTGGAATATGCGTAAGCAAAATATTTTAATTTGAAAATCCTAACTAATATTATAAATGCGAAAGTGAGTTTGTTTGTTTGTTTGTTTGTTTGTTTGTCTGTTACCTCTTCACGCTTTATCTACTGAACCAATCTTCCTGAAATTTCGCATACACATAGCTGGATGTACGGAGAAGGACATACGGTACCTTTCATCCCGGGAAAAAGCACTGTTCCCGTAGGAAATTCACGCGGGCGAAGCCGCGGGCGAAAGCTAGTAAACTATATATACTTACTAGCCGCGCTCCGGGGCTTCGCTCCCGTGAGAATTTTGGGATGAAAAGTACCCTATGTGCTATTTCCGGTATTTTTCTACCCGCATACCAAATTTCATCGAAATCCGTCCAGTAGATTTTGTGTGATTAAGTAACAAACATCCTCACAAACTCACAAATTTACAAAATCACAGACTCACACTCAAACTTTCGCATTAATAATATTAGTAGGATAGTAGCATTAGATCTCTCTCTCTCTTTCTCTCAGCCAAAAGACGTCCACTGCTGGACAAAGGCCTCCCCCAACTATACCGCTATGATACTACTCAACTGTTTCTAATACCCGCTTGTACGAACAAAATTGGTCACAATAATCCTCTGTACAGAATGTGCCGACTATATAACTCGCTTTGTTCATCAACAGAACTACCCGACATTTTTTGCACTTCACTAATGTCATTTAAGAGGAAGTGCCTTAATGTAATAAAAGATTAAATTTTTTTAAAAATTATAATTTGTATTGTATCCCTCTTTGTTTATATATTTAGGTATTTGTATTGTTTTGTTTTTATATTTAAGTAGCTATTTGTATTGTGAGCTAAATTTAACATGATATGTACAGTTATTGCTGGTCGGTTTGGTTAATTCTTTGCAAAAAATTAATGTTTATATATATATATTATGTCATGTACCCACCTTACTTACTGTTTTGTGTGCTAATAAATAAATAAATAAATAAATAAAAAACTACTAGGATACTAGCTAGCATGGATTTCGGGTAATCCTCTCCTAGTGCTCCCCTACACTCCCTAAGAAACCTCCATGACAACCTTTTGGCTGTGCGTTGTCTGTCAGTCGGTCATTAACGGAAGAAATGTGCATGTATGATACATCATACGCCCTTCAAGATACACACGCATCAGCATAATGAGCTGCTAGTGTGCTCAAAAATAAAATAAAAATAAATACACTAAATAATATGTTTCAGGTATGGGTTTATCTAGCTGCATTGAAGCAATTTTTGGGAAATCTAGTGACCGTTAAAAGTGACGATTTGACGTACGAGGGCAGATATCTTCACGAGGTAATTATGATACACATATGTATGTCAAAGTTTCTATCAGGAAACCTATAAGAATACATACATATATATGCTACCACTACAGTGGTGTATTGGTTAAATGTTAACTTCCTATGGCATGTCCCATGTTCAAATCCTCGTGCCTCGTAAGTTTGTAGACCCGACTAATGCATGGTATTTTAATAGACCAGGATTTGCTTCCAGTAAAGGAAAGCAACATAAAGTAACCTACATTTAAGCTACTTTATTAGTTACTGTTAGTGTGTGAAATGATGAAGGCAAATTGCAAAATTACTTCATTAACACTGCCAAGAAAGAAGTAGATTTGACTACTAAGATTACCAAGATAAGTAACAGATTTTTGTGTAAAATACATTAGGAGCACCCATAACCGACGAGCGTATGAAAAGAGTGATGAGTGTAGAGGAATCGAGAGAGATCTGTTAGGATCTATGAGATTCTCTATATTATTTGTGTTGTGTGGTCTATGTACTTAACCATGGAAGCAATAAAAAATAAATTGAAATTGGATCGTAGCAAGTGGAAATCTCTAGTCTCTGCCTACCTCCACGGAAAAAAGGCGTGATAATATCTGGTATGTATGTTACAGGTGGTTCTGAATGAACAAAGCGACAAACCAGAGGTGGAAGCAAACAAGCCTGTGATAGTCATAGAAGCAGGTCAAGAGGGTGGCATCGAGCCTCTGGGCTTCGCTCTATACCTCATAGAGCAACTGGTCGCATGCCGGGAGAACGAGGAAATGCTGAAGACTGTAAAGTGGGTCATCTTGCCCTGCACTAACCCTGACGCAATGGAATATGGACGTTGGGTGAGTAAAGATAAGGTTTAACTTGCTCAGCACTGAGATATTTATTTATTTAACCTTTATTGCACAAATACAATGTATGACACGATAGGTGGACTTAATGCAGAAGCAAAATAATATTTCCCCAGGTATCCCACAAATCCCAAGAATTATGATATTTTCTATCAGGAATATGGAAAGGCGTTTGTTTTGGACTTTCACCAGCTTTTTAAAACTTACCGCTTATTGCTTAAGTTAACCGTTACCAGGGTGTGAATTTAGAATTATAAAATTTTTAATCAGCAACTGTTTCCTAATAATTGGAACGCATTTACTACACTGTAGGTAACCATTTGTAGACCATATTTTAATTTAAATGAGTTTTTAAAATAATATTCTTTTTCAGTCCGAGGCTACACAGCTTAGGTTGTGGAGGAAGAACCGACGAAAATTAGAAGATAAAGGTTGTATCGGCGTAGACGTTAGTAGGAACTTCGATACCAATTGGGCAGCGTGTCCCAAAGTCGAGAACGCATTTTCTAGTGTGTACCCGGGGAAGGGCCCGGCTACTGAGAACGAGACAATTTTCATTAAGAACGTCTTAGATAAATACAAACAGAACATAAAGGCTTACGTGTCTGTCAGACGTAACGGACACGCGATATTGTATCCGTATGCACATGCTATCAATCTTCACAAAGACGCAAATTTGGAAGGGGCGGCTGGGGACATCACTGTCAAAGTGAACCAGAGAGCTGGCACGGTCCATCTGTTTGCCAACAGCAGCATATTCGAATACGAAGACAAAGCTCGCTGTGGGCACAGCGTCGACTATGCCCATAGCCTGGGAATACCTCTGAGTTTTGAGCTGCGTGTGTTCATCGGCTCAGAAAACCATATCCTGTCCAAATTCCAAACCTTGCCTCGGGGTTACGAGAATACGCTCCGAAGCGGGTACTACAACGGTATTAGGGAACTCTACACCATTGTGGCTAAAGATAAACAGTACGGCAAAAATAAAGTATAATTTTGATGGTTCAGGCTTTTCTTTGGTTCGGTGTTATGATTAGTGATTATAACTTAAGTTTTAAGATGTTGATCGAATTGGGGCCAAATTATGTACGAGTGCCGACGGCATCTATAACGATACAATATTTATTTAGTACATAATGGTATATCTACGTTGGAGGAGTCACTTTTCCACTTTTCGGTAGGATGTCGGTCATGCGCGCTGGTGGCGGGCCAGGGCGCGTGCGCCAGGGGTGGGGCCCGTGGCCGTTCAGCCCGCTGCCACTCTGTAGTCGGCCGCGGTGGCGGCGCCGCGCCTAGCGCTCAGCGCCTCTTCTCAACTCCTGTCTTCCTAGTACCCTCCGATAACTCAGCCGCCACTCGCGCTAAATTCGAAACACTTATTTCCTTCGTTGCCTTTTTTCGATTACGAATTTGATTTTCCTATTGACGATTTTTTTGTAGTGAGTTTGTATTTTTGAGTTGATTTTCTAAATAAAAAATGGATGTATAAAAAATGATTTAAATTGATTTTGTCATTAATTTTGTGTATCAAAAAAACTTTGCAAATGACGCAGCCGGGGGTGGCAGTTTCTGCTAGAAGGTAAGTGTGTGTCATAGAAAATTATTTGCAGAGTTTGGGGTCGGTGTAGCGGAGCAGCTGATGCGATGGTGCAAGTGTCTGTCGACGTTTTCAGAGCCGGCAGCGTGTGCGATGGGCGGAAGGCGTTCCGGCGGCAACAGGTTGCAGCGCTGCGGCGGAGCCCGCCTCGAGCTCCATTCTATTAACTGCTAATAAACACCCCAGAAGCAGCCTTTTGCACTAATTACCAGCCAGGGACTTATAATATTAAATTTCTCGCTTCGTTCAGCGAAAATTCCTCTGAAATATTGCTTTTCTGCAAAGAACGAGGGTGAAATGAACAGACTGTTCATTTTTTGGCGTCAGATTAATTATTTGGTATCATATTTTTCGTCGTGCTAATTATAATTACTCAGAAAATTATTTATAGCTCTAATAAATTTTGATTCTATTTTATTCTGGTATTTTTAATCAGACTAAAAAAAACATTTTACGAATTACGAAAATATTTTTTACAGTTAAATCAAAGTTTTAATATTAAAGATTGCCGTCCAGCTTCCTAAGACTGGACAGAACGATTTAGAATTTACTCATGGTATTTTCCATAAAATAAACCATAATGTTTTAAATAACCAAAAAAAAATTAAGTTCATTATCATTATTCAGCAAAAAATACTTTGCTAAATTTATGCTTAGCATCTAAAATGAAAAATCGCATTTTTTGAAATTTTTTATAATTATTCCAACTAAAAAAAGTTTTTCGAAAAAGTTACTCACTGGTTTTGACAAACAAATATGTTTTTTGGCCGCATGCCATGCCGCTTTTCAAAAAGTATATGTCACACAAATCGTTTTTTTTAAGCTAGAGTTTATGCACACCGAGCGGTATTAAAAAATGAAAAAATGAAGTTCAAAAATCTAAAATTATTTCTATGTATTGGGTTTTCATTGTCTATTAGTTTTCATGGTAAATTACGTTCGATTTTTGTGACGAGAATTTAATATGAAAAAAAAAATTCTTTGTAAATCCCTCTTCAAATTTGTAACTTTTATTTCTATTGTTAATATGTCAAATTCTAAAGGGCGCATTAGTAAAATTTGCGCCAGTTTTTAATTTAGACCTTCTTCAGCAGTATAATTTACAAAAGTCTTATTTATTCTTTGCTATCAAAGTCAAAGTAATTACATAATTGTTAAATTTAGTCGAAACGGAAGATATGTTGTCGCAACTATTGTATTAGCAGAATATCCTGTAATGATAGTCTGTAAGAGTTGAAAATAAATAAAATAAATAATTAAGAAAACCGCCAAAATTTCAGATAAAAATAAAAAAAATCGTTTTGGCGTCTAATAGCCCTATACAATATACGTATCCCACGCATATTTTTAACCTGAACAAACAGTTTCAATTTTATTATCTGTAGAGATTTAAAAAAGAAATAAAAATAAAAAATGCGTCTTACACGTTTTGTAGATTAATTTTCGTGTAATATGCCATAAGATTTTTCGTACTATTAAAAAACATAGAACTCGTGTATATAATATAATTTAGGGGTTTTCAAGGCAAGAGTAAATAGGCATATTTTGAGTTTGCGTGTACCACCCCAGACCTCATCTTTGCTTCCCATCAGGCAAGATTGACTCAAACGCACTCAATATCAAATCTCTAATAAAAAACAAAAGCTTGTAATACAAGATGTTTCTAGATCACGAAAATGTTCAAATAGTCCATATAATATGCGTGTTAGAATTTATAATGAAATACCCAATGATATAAAATATTTAAGATAAAATTTATTTAAAAAGAAATTAAAAGAATGGTTTTAATTGGAAAAGATTTATATGACATTAAAGATTTATTATGACGAATTGAAATTACATTTGACATTGTTATTTTAGATTTTATCATATTGAAGAATATCGGTAGATTGTATCTCCTATTTGCATGCCATGTGGTAAAACATGTGTACTTTTTTATGTGTAAGACCTTCTGAACTATGTTTTATGCAAATAAAAAATTATTATTATTATTAAAAAAAATACTCAAACGCCCAAAACCCAACATATGCGGTATCTAAGTACATTTGCGAGCAAAAGTTTGAAGTGATAGATAACAATATCGATCGTGCCCATTGCAGACCGTATCACCTGCGATAACGCTCCATGCGGGTGATTATCCCCACCAAACACCCACATCAGTACTTACGGACTTACCTACACGGAATTATTTTTAAACACGATTTTTTTATTACTGACTAAAGTGACTAAAAATCTAAAAATAGTAAAATTGACCAACTATTCGGTTAAGCATATTATTATCAAAAACTTATTAAGTACTGGCAATAAAGAGAGAGAACTACTAAAAAACAGAAAAAAAATATCATACGGTTTATTTATAATAGACGCATAGTCATTCTTTTTATTACGAAATCTTGTAGTTGAGAGATATGTGTATGAAATTACAATCAATAAAAATATGAAGCGTTCATGTTTTTTTTATTTGAAAGTTTTTCACGATGGCTCAACGGTTTATTCCACTTTTTTCACCTCAGTAATAACTCCTGGGTGCACAAAGTGCAATTTGTATTCAGGTGAATTGATTCAACAAATTTAGTCTCATTTTCCCTGTAATCAATTCACTCAGGTGAACATTTGCAAATTTTTAAATTATTCTACTAACCTTGTATGACCCGTCTTTTCAATGACCTTGGGTGATATAACCTAGATGAAATTAGTCCGAGGTCAAATAAAGACTAAAAATGCCACTTTGTTCACCCGGGTGATATATACCAGGTGAACAAAGTTAAATTAACCGGCTCAACGAATTAAAAATTATGTTTCGTTTAATAGATGAATTAAAAATTAAAAGATACATAGAGGTAAGTATTTTATTAAATATTAATTAAAAAAATATATTTACTAAAATGTCAATTCTAAGTACTTTAAAGTAGAAAAGTATTCGACCTACCCACATTTTCAATTGTATGTCAATTCAATAGACCGATATCCTTCAAAGCCCATAAGGTCCATTGTCTTATAATTGTTATTGTAAAACGCCATGCTCGAAGGAATAAAATTTGATTCGATACACAGAAAAATATATTTTTTTGTCAATGCTATCCCAACATAAACATTTTTATATAAAATGTAGCCAAGACTGCCAAGCTTCTAACTCTACACGCCCAAACTCTACAAGTTAAACTTACAAAGAAAGAAAAAGGTGTAGAAAAAAGGTCTAGAGTCAAAATATGGGCTTGCTTAGCCGTTTCGATGCTATAAGATCAATTGTTTAACAGAAAAGTAATGAACAGTGAATAAATGTTTCACCTTACGCCCACGTGACGGTAGTGAAATATTTGAAAATTGATTTAAAAAAAATCATGCACGGTTTTTTAACATAATTGATATTTCTTTATCAATTTACTTTTAAACTATCAGCTTTGTTATTTATATCTTTAAAATTAATATAAATTCCCTTAAAAAAATAAAAAAACAGAAAATATAGTAATTGTAATTAAATGAAATGAAATGTAAAATGTAAATTACGTACTTTCATACAATTATCACGCTTGTTTCTAGCCGGAGAGTCAAAGACTCTATCCAATACAATCTTCCAGAATGTAATAATCTGTATGGAACAAGATTATTTAATTACATGATACCTAATTATCTCAATAAAAGTCATCAGAACTACGTAAGAGTTGTATAAACAAAACTTTAAAAAGTTTAAACTTAAGATAAAAAATACTTTCTTCTTACATGTAATAGCGACTCACCGAACAAAGATAAACCCTGCGAGGTTTTCGCAGATCGGTAATTGCTGTACCTATGTGTATTTTCTGAGATTATGTTGAATAAATGATAAAAAAAAATCTTTGGCGATCTGGAAATATAAAATTATTAAAGAGCGACAACGCATAAATTTCCGATTTCTGTTGGCAACTCTCAAAAACTGCAATAATTCAATATTTCAAAAATATTGTAAAAATGGCCACTTGGTTATATTTCTCGGAAGTTTTTATATGACGCACCTGAAATTTTACTAAAATCAACGCCGTATATCCAAATGGAGTTTGTTGGTTAGGAATTTAATTCGATAAGTTACAATCGGCGGGTTACTTGCCGACCCTAACTGAGATATACTTCAAAGGGTCCCGGGGCTGATATTAATATAAACTGCGTACAATTTGAATCAGTTACACTATCTATTTATAGCTATTTTCTTTATTATCAATTAATCATCAATACATATAATTTAATTGAAACTGTACATAGGAGATATTTAAGAAAAAAATATGGAGGGTCTTTATAGGGCCAATAGAAGCTACAACATTTTTTTTTTATTTTTTTCGTATCTGTTTGTATGTCTCTCCGTCTGTTTGTTTGTACGCGTATCACGCAAAAACTACTGGACAAAATTTGATACGGTTTTCACTGTTGTATTGTTGAAGGTCTAACTTAAAATCTAGCGTAGATAGTAATTATCTTGATACGTCATTTGGAACCTGAGCTATTAATAATAGTAAATTATGTAAATATATAAATACTTCAAAATATCCCGTCGCTCGGTGTGAATGGATCAATATCCGGTGTGTCAAAGTTTTATCTTTATGAAAGTTTTGATACTTTCATGTCCTTGAAAAATTAAATCACTCTCGCATACATTAACTAAATTACTTAGTTTTCCAAACTAAATTAATCATTAATTTTTATAATGCTTCATTTTGTCTCAGAAAAATCGACAGAAGAAATCGCTTTCGCATTAAAATATCTGCTAAATCTCAGGCATCAATATAAATTATTTAAATATCTCAAATCTCTGATCTATTTATCTCAGGTACAGGCAGTTGCAGAGAAACCTTTCAGTCGGGGTCAGGTTTCTTCGCAGCTGACTGTACTTACAAAAAATATTCCGCACTGGGAACCAACCGCAACTACCGCAAGTCTTCGGAATGGCAGAGTATTATACGATTATTTAAAGCAATTAGTAAATTTAAAATTATATCTTAATTATTAAAAATAATCTCTCTCTCAGCCGAAAGACGTCCACTGCTGGACAAAGGCCTCCCTCAAGGATTTCCACAACGACCGGTCCTGCGCTGCCCGCATCCATGCGCATCCCGCGACCTTCACCAGGTCGTCGGTCCACCGAGTTCCCACTCGGCCTGCTAACACTATGTTTTCCGGTTCGTGGTCACCACTCGAGAACTTTTCTGCCCCAACTATTTTGGCTATCTATTAAAAATAATAGGATTTAGCATTATATTTATTTGTGGTAGCTGACGATTCGTGAGACTTTGCAATCACCGCGGTCACAAAAGTACCTATCTATTTTTCTATCTATTTTTTTCCAATCTGACTCATGTACCTTTGTTAGTTTTCATCGACAACTACTTGCTTCTGGTTAAGGAAAACACCTTAAAGAAACCTGCACTCTGGTTGATGATTATCAGCTAGTGTGTGAAATGGAGAAGGCAATGGCAAACCACTCCATTAAAAAATGGCCAAGAGAGTCGTTGTGTGTGTTTCATTCCATATAATGACCACGACCCTCAATCATGAGGAAATATGACTAAAGAGAGAGAGAGAGAGATCTATTTTTTAGACAAAGACCTCACAAACCTTTGTTCACAAACCTGTCTAGAATATACAAATATAAAATATACCAGCGCAGCGTCCCGAAGTATGTATGAAATGACAGCTTTTGGTTCCACGAGCCAAAACTCCAAGTTCAGAAGCCAGACAAACAGCAAGTTCGTTTTAAATGAAGTTAGAGGATATTGGATTTCTAACTCTGAAGCGCACCTACAAATTCCACACGGCCAATTTAGTATTAAAGTTTGTACAATACTTTGAGCTAAGCTAGTCCAGCGAAGCTATAATCTGTCAACGTTTTTTATATCACAACATTTCAAACCTTCAAAACGTCAGCACAGTCGGAGAAAACTATATCATGTTTTATATCTAAGCGTTACGGAGAATCTGCTATGAAATAACGACAGCTGTTGTTAGTGTTTTATTGGCTTTTTGAGTCCTTGTTTTTGAACCTTTTTGCCAGAGGTACATAGCCATCGTGGTATAAAATTAGTAAATAATAATATTATTTTTTTAGAAAACATCAATCCGAACACAAATTTCATTAAAATAAATCTATTTACATCACTAATTTTACGTAATAAAGAAAAGTATTAGCCTTAGCAGCTGAACTAAGTAAATATATTCACATAACATATCTGTAGTTGTATATGACCTAAAATTAAAACATATATGATAAGGAAAAAAAAAATGCATTTAAAATATGACGACGAACCGCCACGCCAGCCGATCTAAAAATGATTAAAGACAATAAACAAGTTGCATCATTATAAAGTTAGTTTCGCTTAGCTGGCAGTGTAGGCTAAGCTTTAAGTGGTCGTTCCGTGCCGTACCGCGGCAGTATTAAAATTTTGAAGCGCTCAAACTTACCGCCTTTTAGTGTTCATTACGGCGGAAAGTTGGTAAAATTCATACAAGTCTAAGTTCTAATGAACACCGGTGAAGTTGAGCGGTATCGCTCTTATACGCAACCCTTTTGTGACGAACAGACGCCCCGGATTTAGTTTGAATGAAGTATTTTCGTTAGGTGAAGTGAAAACTGAATTGGGTTTTATAAATGTGATATACCTATTGTTTATTTATAGAACTGCCTCGGTTTACATGTCATTGTATGTGAGAGGTGTATGTATACATAAGACTATATAGTAAAGTAGATTTTCTTACATGTGAAGTAGGAATTTTTATTTTGACTAGCTAATTGGGTCTAAATTAACTAATTATAACTTAAACATTATAAGAAAATATTATGATAAGTAGGTACTTTTTGTTTTGAGAAAAAAGGTCCATGTCCATCTCAAAGGCTCAATTAAATCTCGGAAAATCGTTAGGTACTCAAAAATAACTTCCAATAAAACAGTTAATGTTTTGGACGCCATGCCAGGCTAAGCTGACACTACTTTGTCATCTAATGATCATCATCATCAGTGAACAGAAGACAATTTTGAAATTAGCATTACACCAAGTTGTACGGGGTCGATTGATTCAATTGGAAAATGATTATTCGAATAGATAAAATAATATTCTAAACATAGCGCACATCGGTGGGGTACTAACAATAAGTTTTCCATTGTATCTCGCACTAAGGACATTAGAGCATTAAATACATTTTCAAGACAAATAATAAGCTTTAGCAAATCGCGCTCAAAAGTAGAAAATTAAATTCAATTAAAGTATTTTCCCGCTGGAAGTTTAGATCGCGAAGTAGAGATGTGTGGCAAACGACTCACACCCTAGGGACTTCCCAAACTCCGGTTGGAACCACTCGAAACTAATTTCACTTGAAAACCCGCCGAAATTCGTTTTTGGTAAACACTGCAACGCTCTCAAAATAATAGAGTTGGAAAAGAGTTGGAAAGTTACCCTCAAGTTGGCTTTTAGACATATTGCATTAGAGATTTTGAATAAGTATTAGGTACAATATTACATCTTGTCGTTATTTTGCGATTAAGCTAAAATATATGTATAGACTAGCTGGCGCCCGCGGCTTCGCTTGCGTTAATCCTTTCTTAGCGGATGCCTACGTCATATCTCATCTACCTGCATGCCAAATTTCAGCCCGATCCGTCCAGTGGTTTGGGCTGTGCGTTGATAGATCACTATGTCAGTCAGTCAGTCAGTAAGTCAGTCAGTCACTTTTGAGTTATATATATATATATATATATAGATATAGATAAAGATTTATAGGAATAAATCTTAATTACGGAGATTAAAAAAAACATAACACGTAGGTATATCTCTATGATTTGAGAGGCTGATAAGTATTTATTTATTTGAAACGGCCTAAAATTAGTACATAACTATATATAGGTAAATAATACAGCTAACAGGTAAAACAGAGCTGTTTGTCATGTAACATTTCTAATTTGCATGCGGGCGAATGTGGTTTTCGAAACCCATAGACAAATAGACAACTCATAATGTAACATACAAAAAAAAATCGTTGTCAATAAAATGTTTTTTTTTTTAAATGAACATTATGAACATACTACCCTACCATAGACTTGTACTATACTGATACTAACTACATGTGCATTGTACCTTAACGAATATGTAACTAGTTTTATAAAGTAATGTTTTTTAGAGAGGGGTTGACTTAGCTTGACTGCCTGACCATGTAAAAAGATCAGCAGAAAACCGCCGTAGATCATTCTCATCATTAGCAAAAACATTATGAAATTAAAAAAAAATCACTGAATTTATTAACCAAAACAAATGACTTCTCCAAAGCTGCATTTGAAGTTGCATTTTATTCCAACTAGATTAATAATTCCGAAACGAGCTTATTATAAATCGGGGAAATCCCGCAAAACAATAAGAAAGGTTCAGCAGACATAGCTTGTTCTAAGTGGATTAAGGCCAGCGTTTCAGTTCTTAATCTAGACCCACCATTACGTCTGACAGGGCTTACGTTGCTGCACTTTGTAGCTGCTTACAAATAGCTATTTTTTCTATGGGATTTTATTAGCACTTAGAGAAAATGTCATGTTTTCCGCTCGTCTTGACAGGTAACTGTGACTTGTTGGGATTACGAATGTTATTTGAATTTAATGACATAATAACTGAAAACCACTATGTTTGCGTTTTTAAAATAAGCTTTACTCCTATACATTTTCTCGGGATTGTTTTATTTTTCGATATTAAAGTTATTCTACATCTCTTTTTTAACATATAGTATCTCTCTTTAGTCGTATTTCCTCATGACTGAGGGTCGTGGTCATTATATGAAATGAAACACACACACACACACAACGACTTCAATGGTGTGGTTTGCCATTGCCTTCTCTATTTCACACACTAACTGATAATAATCAACCAGAGTGCAGGTTTCCTCACGATGTTTTCCTTCACCGGAAGCAAGTGGTGGTCGATGAAAACTAACAAGAGTCAGATTGGTATACAAACTCATGGAGCCCCGGGCAGGATTCGAACCAGGGATTTTGTATCCACAGGCGCGTACCCTACCACTCGGCCACCACCGCTTCAACATATAGTATATAATATATAATAATATACAGATGATTGGCGTGTAAACAGATGCTGAACAAATGAACAAACTTTTACTTTAACATCACACTAATATTTTCTCAAAGTGACAGATTCAGATGTCATTGAAAATTTAGTCATGTCATCTCTTAAATGTCTCGTTCTATAAATCAAACAAATCTTTTTCAAATTATTGATTTATTTTCTTCTACCTTTTTCAAATTATTGATTTCATACCCAAGTATTTCTTTATTAGGAGCTTCAGTAGGAGTATACACTCCTACTGAAAGCGTCATCGAATAACGCAATAAAGCAACACGCTAACCCCAAACACAGACGTTTCATGACAAGGCGAAATAACCGATAACCACGGGGGAAATAATAAAGAGAAACAACACTTCTCGATTCCGCGCGATTAATTCATCAAGAGTTGTGGAAGTGCGACCCGCCCAGCAAACATACAACGTAAACTCATTAGATAAATGACGAGTTTAGAAAACAGTAGAGCGGTCGAGCGAGACTCGGACTATAAAATATAAAGGACACAGAAGGATTAGACAGAGTGAAGTAACCATGATGCTTCGTTGTGTTGTCGATGAAAGGTAACTGCGACAGCCTACTCCTTTATCACCAAATGTCGATGAATGTGGAAGTTACCTACTGTTTTCTTAAATGTTGTGCGATGTACTACCCGTTCAAAGTATAAATATAGATAGATAGATAAATGATTTATTCTCAAACATTGACACTTTGAAAAATAGCATATAACAATGGCAGTGACAAATCAAATATATTTATGACAAAATTTAAATATGCATGTTGAATGTACTGTAAATAAATATCGACTCTTCTTTTTGATTACGCCCCAAACAGAATAGTGGTTTTTTAAGCTCGTTATCTACTTATAACTGATATGAATAAAGTGGTTTATTCTACATACATTAACGACATTTGAAGCAACTCTTTTCATAATTTATAGTTTTATTCAAAATCATACATACCACATAGCTTCACAGGCAATAAATTTTGCAGGCATTTGAATTTTTTTTGGCATCAAGAATGTTAAAATAATTAGAAAACAAAACCTAAAGCATTAGTGGAAGGCACATGGTTCAAAATATAAACGAATAATGTACACATTTCATAGAGTGTCAATTCTGTATCCTAAATTATTTGTGGTCAGACGGTATCGATGATTGATCGAGTTTGCCGACTCGATTGAGGGGGAACTTGCTCATAAGAAAATATCGGCGGAGTCGGTGTCGAATTACCCATTTATTCACTTACGTGGAGTGTGTTTGAGTTGCGACGCGATATATTGGAGTCGTAAATTAGTCGTGAGGTTTCGGGTGTCGCTTCAATTTGATGTAGGGTTTATCTTGTTTTCCTCTTTTTACTTTAAACTTAAAAAAAAAATAAAAGCGTGCCTAAAATTTTCTGTCTTTGTTTTTCAGTATTTTTGTATCCTGGGGATTGATGACTATCGTTAGTT